>CM062297.1:806135121-806782951 GCA_031216915.1 Pictodentalium vernedei
ATTTTTTTTAAGAAATTTGACTGAAATGCACTAAGTTCGAATTCGTGCTTCTATAGTAAGCCCAAATATGAATCCAGGGGGGCCGATTTGAACAAACTGGAATCAGATCTACCCCGCAACGTTGCATACCAAATATCAAAAGATTCTGCCTGCTGGATCTGGAGAAGAAGATTTTTGAAGAAATGTGCCTGAAATGCACTAAGTTTGAATTCAAGCTCCTATAGTGAGCCCAAATATGAATCTAGGGAGCCGATTTGAACAAACTTGAATCAGATCCACCCTACAATGTTGCATGCCAAATATCAAAAAATTCTGCCTGCTGGATCTGGAGAAGAAGATTTTTTAAGAAATTTGCCTGAAATGCACTAAGTTCGAATTTGGGCTCCTATATTGAGCCCAAATATTAACCCAGGGATCCGATTTGAACACACTTGAATCAGATCCACCCCACAATGTTGCTTACCAAATATGAAAAGATTCTGCCTGCTGGATCTGGAGAAGAAGATTTTTTAAGAAATTTGCCTGAAATGCACTAAGTTCGAATTCGGGCTTCTATAGTAAGCCCAAATATGAATCCAGGGGGGCCGATTTGAACAAACTTGAATCAGATCTACCCCGCAACGTTGCATACCAAATATCAAAAGATTCTGCCTGCTGGATCTGGAGAAGAAGATTTTTGAAGAAATGTGCCTGAAATGCACTAAGTTTGAATTCAAGCTCCTATAGTGAGCCCAAATATGAATCTAGGGAGCCGATTTGAACAAACTTGAATCAGATCCACCCTACAATGTTGCATGCCAAATATCAAAAGATTCTGCCTGCTGGATCTGGAGAAGAAGATTTTCAAAGAAATTTGCCTGAAATGCAGTAAGTTCAAATTTGGGCTCCTATACTGAGCCCAAATATAAACCCAGAGGGCCGATTTGAACAAACTTGAATCAGATCCACCCCACAATGTTGCATACCAAATATCAAAAGATTCTGCCTGCTGGATCTGGAGAAGAAGATTTTTTAAGAAATTTGCCTGAAATGCACTAAGTTCGAAATCGGGCTCCTATACTGAGCCCAAATATGAACCCAGGGGGCCGATTTGAACAAACTTGAATCAGATCCACCCTACAATGTTGCATACCAAATATCAAAAGATTCTGCCTGCTGGATCTGGAGAAGAAGATTTTTTAATGTTTTTCCCATTGCCTACAGAGTTAAAAAGTGCTGACTCAGCACTTTTTCAAAGTCCTGAAACTGTACCCTATGATAAAACCGATGGCAATTTTTTTTTACCAATCCTTTCTGTTGGTCCTAAGGAAGCTGCACACCAAATAAAAATTCTCAGTGCCGTGCAGTTTTGGAGATATGGGCGTTTTAAATTTTTTCTATTTTTAGCTCCTGCGGTTCCCACGGGGCTGCGGGAAAATTTTTTTTTGCATAAATCAAGTACTCATGACCCAATAAGCCCTCACATAAAATTTGGTTCAAATCAGCCTCTCGGTTTGGAAAATAGAAATTTTGGGCGGGGCAAAAAATTTTGCCCCTCCCATAACGACGCCAAGTATAGCCCCACAAACTTCTCTTGAACAAATCTGAGTCTACACCTCAAAAGGAAGCTGCACACCAAATATCAAGTCTCTGCTACTGCTGGTTCATGAGAAGAAGATTTACAAAGATTTTGGTGCCCCTTGGGGGCGTGGCACCACCCAGGAGGAGGGGCAACTTCATTTGAACAAATCTGAATTGGCATTAGGTAATAAACATTTAGCCAACATTTGAATAAAATTGGGCTAGTGGTTTAGGAGGAGAAGTCGATAATGTAAAGTTAACGCCGGACGGACGACGACGGACGACGGACAGAAAGTGATTAGTAAAGCTCCCCTTGAGCTTCGCTCAGGTGAGCTAAAAAAAACAGCAAGACGGTTTCAAAATGAAATCAGATGTTGTGTGATTACAGCAGTTTTTTCAGTAATTAAAACCAGCGGCAATAATCTTTCAATGAGACAGTCAACACAGGGGATTAGTGACATAATCAAACAGCTACCAATCAATGTATAAACCTTCGGACGTTTTCAGTAGCCTGTTGTTGTGGACATGTTACCTTCAAATTAATATTCAAGCAGTTCTAGAGCTATCTGGTGGCCTTTTGGTGATTTATTTGCATTCTATGTTCTTCAAAAAAAACCCATAAAATGGGGTTCGTTTGCAACCCCCCCCCCCCCCCCCCCCACCCCATTCTGTTGATGTCTATGTGTGCAAGCCTGGTCTTTTGAGGACAGCTATAGCTCCCACCCTCTTAGGCTCCTGCAAAATCAATTTAAGGAGAGCCCTAATTGCTCTCCTAATTGCTCTCCTTAAAAAGCTGTAATAGTTCTCCTTCAACCTTCAATTCCCTTATTAATAATGGACTAATGTATAGAATAGCTCTCCTGGCACAGGTTTAGGGGAGTCATAGTTGCTCCCCTAGATTTTTCAAAAGTCCAGGCCTGTGTGTGTCTCTCTGGAACTTGAGAAAATGAAAGTGTCAATGACACTGTAGCTCAACTTGTCAAGACAAAGACATGTACATGTATAGTATGTGACACAGCAATGACAAACATCTAGGTAATGACCTGATAACAAAGGTACATATAAATGAGTCCCAGAGTGGGTCTGACTGAACCCCAAAATATTTGTTCTCATAGCACAGTGATAACAAAGGCACCCCAAAACACACTCGTTCCTGTCCCAAGGTGAAAACAAAAGTACTCAAGAAGTTTTGTGAAGATCAGTTCATAAATACGAGCTGTATAGAACTTGTGACAAAAAAAACTAATTTCGGTACAAAATGGCCACTGGCAGCCATCTTGAATTTTGGACCGTACCCAGAAACACTCATTCTCATCCCAAGGAGATAACAAAGGTACCCAAGAAGTTTTGTGAAGATCGGTTCATAAATACAGCCTCTACCCTGAGCCGTATTGACATGTGTGCTTACATTGTGTAAGTACAACTGAATAAATCAAAGTTCATCTAATTTGCATAATTTCTGCACGAAAAAAAAACCCTTACAATATGTGATGTATTCCATGTTACTAAACATTCATACAAAAATTTATTCAAATCAGAACTTTCATACAGAAGTTCTATACAAAAGACTGATTGCACTAATTTTGGTACAAAATGGCTGCTGGTGGCCATCTTGAATTTCGGACCACACCCCAAAACACTCGCTCTCATCCCACGGTGATAACAAAGGTACCCAAGAAGTTTCGTAAAGATTGGTTCATAAATATGGCCTCTAGTCTGAGCTGTATAGAAGATGTGTACAAAAAACTGATTAGACCTAATTTCAGTACAAAATGGTCACTGGCAGCCATCTTGAATTTTAGACCGCACCCAGAAACACTTGTTCTCGTCCCAAGGTGATAACAAAGGTACCCAAGACATTTTGTGAAGATCAGTTCATAAATACAGACTCTAGTCTGAGCCGTATTGACATGTGTACTTACTGTGTGTAAGTCGCACTGAAAAAATCAAAGTTCATCTAATTTGCATAATTTCTGCACGAGAAAAAAACCTGTATTATATGTGATGCATCCCATGGTACTAAACATTCACACAAAAAATTATTCAAATCAGGGCTTTCATATGGAAGTTCTGTGCAAAAATCTGATTGCACCTAATTTTGTACAAAATGGCTGCCATCGGCCATCTTGAATTTCGGACCGGACCCCAAAACACTCGTTCTCGTCCCACGGTGATACCAAAGGTACCCAAGAAGTTTCGTAAAGATCGGTTCATAAATACGGCCTCTAGCCCGAGCCGTATTGGCATTTGCACTTACAGTGCTGAAAGTAACCCCAAAAAACATCAAAATTAGTCTAATTTGCACAATTTACATACGAGAAAAAAACCCGTATTATATGTGATGTATCCCATGGTACTAAACATTCATACAAAAAATTATTCAAATCAGAGCTTTCATATGGAAGTTCTGTACAAAAAACAGATTTCTGCATCGTCGGTACAAAATGGCAGCTGGCAGCCATCTTGAATTTCGGACCGCACCCAAAAACACTCGTTCTCGTCCCACGGTCATAACAAAGGTACCCAAGAAGGATCGTAAAGATCGGTTCATAAATACGGCCTCTAGCCCGAGCCATAGCAGCTTGGCACTTACAGCTCTGAAAGTAACACTAAATAAATCAAAGTCAGTCTAATTTGCATAATTTACGCATGAGAAAAAAACCCGTATTATATGTGATGTATCCCACGGTACTAAACATTTATACAAAACTTTATTCAAATCAGAACTTTCATACAGAAGTTCTGTACAAAAAACTGATTTTTGCATCATCGGTACAAAATGGCCACTGGCAGCCATCTTGAATTTCGGACCACACCTAAAAACACTCGTTCCCGTCCCAGGGTCATAACAAAGGTACACAAGAAGTTTCGTAAAGATCGGTTCATAAATACGACCTCTAGCCCGAGCCATAGCCAATTGTTGACGTACGGACAGACGGACAGACGGACAGACGGCCAGACGGACAGACGGACGGACGGACGACGGGCCATGACAATAGCTCAAATTTGACTTCGTCAAAGTTGAGCTAAAAATCAACAGTGGGAAGGAGGTGGCACCCCGAAACTCGTATATATTTGTAAGGCTAAGGCGGGAAGGGGCACTGGGTTGGAGTATCTATACGTCGCGGCACTGGAATGGAGGCTGAGAGTCACAAGATGGCTTGTGATTTTTTAATTGCGTGGGGGGGGGTGAAGGAGGTTAGCACCCCCCCCCCCCAATGTTATTTCTAAGCCCCCACTTGTGGTGTGCGTGTGCATTTCACACCTGATGAATACTGACATTTAAGAATAAAAGTTGAGGCACCACTGACAATCTTTCAAATACTGCTGGCACTTCTGCTGATCCTTCAAACTTGAAAATAATTGCTGGGCGGAAAACTTCTTTCTGCAGTGGTTTAGTGGTAACCTACTTCTCCCATAACATGAACTGCGACAGGTAACACGAATTGGCATGGTCCTATGTCATGACAATTGTCTGGTAGTGGGCTGGATTTAATAGGGACAATTTGTCCTCCAACTGGAAACACACGATGAGCAGTGAGCGACCATGTCACGAATGTGATAGGTTGATCTTGTAGGCTGTCTTGACTTTATTTTAAATAAAGTTTTAAATTGTCGAATGTAACGAATAAATGGGATAATTAAAGCTGGTTCTGTCATGTTTTCTGTTGTTTTAGTGCATGGTATTCAATTCCAGACCCCGTCCGGGATGACCTGTGTTGTGTCCTTGGGCAAGGTACTTTATCCAGGTTGCCTACATGGGGGCACGATGACGTCGTGTACTAAGGCCTATTGCACGTTGATGGTGCACATGTCTTCAACCGCTGTAACCCTGCTTCAGCAAAGCCTGAACAGAGTTAGAATGTTGAGGAGCTGGCAGTAGTTGCTCGTCGATGCTCGGTGGTTCTCTCCGGGTACTCCAGCTTCCTCCACTCGTAACACTGTCATGGTCATGATTAGTCATTGTGCGTAAGTATGTGACCTTAAACACCAATAAAATAAATAAATGAAATTCAATTCCAGTGAATGAAAGCGACAGGATATTAATACACCACAAACTGAGATCCAAACAGTAAAGGAGTCTGAAAACCTGGGGTATGAAATTTAAGCCTTTATTCATTGATTCTTCAGGCGATAGTCAGTCGGGTGGGGATGTCATAGACCGGGGTTAACACCTTTATTCACTGGTAAATGACACCTCATATAACACGTTGTGAAAAGACAGGGGAATTGCATGTTTTGAGACAACCATGATATACATGTAGCCGGCCGTGCTCTCGAAATTTATGGTGAAATGATTTTTTTTTCGATGGTTACGATCCAAGAGCAAGGCGAGATGTACACATGTTTGAGGCCACTATATGCCTACAGTTATTTTCATCTTACCTTTTCAATTTTTTCGGGAGGGTGGGAGGGGGGGAGGTTGCTAACAGCCAGCAAATAATAGAAAAATGCCAAAGTTAACTTTTTTAATGGACCTCAATTCCCTCATCTATTTAAGGTCAATAATGGATACCGGTATAGGCCCTATCTTTTGTTTTTCATGCTCATTTCTATTAGTTAGCTTGCTGTTATATAATTGAAGTCTCGGGTACTGTCATTTTTTTTATTTGTGCGAATGTTTATCATCGTTTGCAACCCCATTTATCAACAGGACTAGAAACAACTGATAAACAATTTTCCCGCAGAGTAATCACTGAACAAAACGGTAAATGCATTTTTTTAAAGTTTATAACCGCGTTTCGATTCCTGTTTATACCACGGTTGTTACTACAACTATTTATATTTATTTATTTATTGGTGTTTAAGGTCACATACTTATGCACAATGGCTAATCATGGCATTTTTTTTTGACAGTTTTACAGGTGGAGGAAGCTGGAGTACCCGGAGAGAACCACCGAACATCGACAAGCAACTGTCAGCTCAACATTCTCTGTTCAAGTTCTGCTGATGCAGGGTTACAGCAGTTGAAGACATGTGCACCATCGACGTGCAGTACGCTTTAGTTCACGTCGTCATCGTGCCCCCATGTAGTCAACCTGGTATAGAGTATATAATTCTGACTGACTAATATTCCAGCAACATGAAGGCATGCCTTGATGATGTAGTTGGGAATATTTTATCAGTCGGGACTTGAGCCACAACAGACCTGACAAATCAGGTTTAAACCAGGATGTCATCTTTGCAATGCCCCTTGTTTAAATATCTCAGATGGATCACAAACAGAAAAAGAAAAATGTGTGATTGTCAATATTCAATGTTCGTTCGATCCCAAATTTGTGGGTGTATATTCAATTCGATATTCATTTTGAAATGAAATATATATGATATTTTCACAGGACCCAATAATGTAATCAGACAATATCCAACCACATTTTGGTAGAATATAATCCAGAAACATAATTAATCCACAAAATTGAACTAGCAATTTTCAAATTCCTAGAACTGCCACAAGAAAGGATTAAAGAGTGACATTATATCTTTGATACTCACCGACAGTTGGCGACTGTGTTGTCGTAGTCACAAGTCGAACATAATGGAATTTACTGCCAGGTACTTGTATCTGTTGTACATTTCCAGGTATTAAGGTTTGTGCAGTAGATGCCGATGGTAAATTTGGAGGATTTGTTACCAGCATCTGTGTGATAGATTGAGTCTGTTTCTGAAAATAAGGATTGTTGAGAAAAACAATCTAAAATCTCATTAACCAAATAACCAACCTTGCTTTAAGCCATTAAATGAAAACAAGTTCAAAGGCCTCATTTTCACGCAGGAATCTGGGGAATTCTAATTCCCATAATATTTCTCTAGAACATGACAAGAACCTGACTGAATTATTGCACAGACAAGTGGTTAAATCTCGAAATTTGTGAGTTGCACTTGTTTCAATATGAGTTGAGAGCAAAGGGTTTACTTTGATTTTATATGAAGCACATTATTAATCCCAACCAAATTTCTCCAAAGAGGTTCCACATTTATGGGTTGCAAGATATTCTCCAGCGCTGAGACTCATAATTTCAAGTAGGAGACAATTTTATTTCAGTCAATGGGTGGGGGGAGGGGGGGATTTTTTTGAGGCACCAGTCTGATGAAATGAATGGAGGAAGTGGTATATTACTGGGGTAAATATTCAACAAGTGTTTGAACAATATTTCTTCCTGGTGGATCTGTGATTACAAAAGTGTACCAAACTTGGAAGGGCCCCGTGAAAACAGCCATGCTATAAAACTATTTTAGACCAACTTTAATCTCAATATCAAATCAGGCAGACGGAATATCAACATCGAATAGAATCCGGGGAGTGTTTTTTAAGTTGCTAATCATGGTGCAACGGCAACGAATTAAGAGCCCAACAGGGTTCCTGTTATAGCCCCCATATTATATCAAGACTGATATGTCCTTAGTTGATAGTTCCACACAATTGATATTTTTCTGAAGGCATATTTTGTTTTTTACAATAAAGCTGATTCTAGCTGGTGTGACTCATTTGCACTAAGTGATCTTTATGTGCATCTACATGTAAACATGTTTACGTCTAAGGTTGCACAGAAACTATTTTTAGATCACTGCACATATAGCTGTTGATTGTTTAATTGTTTAAGTAGGTCATCATAATATTTCCACACCGTAACAGTTCCAAAGGACAATTTCAGATTGACATGTTGTGTCCTGTACAATCGCCCAAACCACCTACTATAAAGGAATTCATACATCAGCAGCCAAGATTCAAGTTTAAGAAAGTGATTTATTTCAGATTTGTTATCCCAAATATCACCCAAAGATGTGGCCAGAAGCATATTAATTATTCTGTGAACAATTAAACAAGTTTATATAGATCATGGGTGAGAACTTGACCAACAATGGAACATACATGTATTATCATTTTTAAATCCTTGAAACCTAAAGTAGAGTCTAGCCACACCATGCCCATGGTGTGAAACAACAGGTGCTCTGGGGCAGTGACAGTTCCAATAATATAGTACAGGTTTTCCACAGATATCTGATACTCAGATTTAGGCACTATTTAAGCACTCAAGGAATTTGAAAATTTTCAAGTACTATCAAGGCTGTACAAATTTGTGTATGATTATTTTGTTCACTTGATGGTCACCATTCAACTGATATTCCTTTCAATTACATTACTTGATCTTTTCAACAAATATATTTGAATTGCCATTTTATTCATTTAACTTTTCACAAACAATGATCTACTTTCTAATTTCTAATGAAACGTACTGCAATGAGAATGTGACAATGAAATACTGTTATGTAACACATTGTTGGAAGAGGCTCTCTGCACCCTTTCCAAAAGTGTATTACATTATAGCATAACATTGGATTACTGACTAATTCTGGGAGGTATTTTGGTATACTGATTGCAATCGGTATTAAATCCAATACTGTAAGTAATACTGACAAATTTTTATTTATTTTGTATATCATTTGTTTATTTATTTATTTGTGTTTAAGGTCACATATTTCTGCACAATTGCTAATCGTCACTGCAACAAGGAGATAAAGTCAAGTTTAGTCAATCATTTATACAAATGTTGCACATTTTAGAGAACTTCCACCCCAAGAATTGGTGACTGGGTCCTACTTTATCAGTAAAACAGAGCTTGTTTATCACAGTATATAACCAACTCTGAGCGATATTTATAACTCGTAGACATTGCTAAAGGAATCTAGGTCACATGACGGTTTGGTGGTCACTGTTGACCGATCATGACCAAAATAGGAGAGTCTCATCTAGATATCATACCAAGTTATCCTACCAAGGTACAATGAAAACCCTTCATAAAAACAACCTGTAAGCAGTGCAAAAGGAATCTATGTCTAGTGACCAGGCGGCGGTAATGGCAGACCAATCGTGACCAACATATGACAGTCTCATCTCGACATCATACCAAGTTATCCTTCCAAGACCAAGTGACAATGAAATTGCTTCATAAATATGAACTGTAGACTGTGCTAAACAAATCTAGGTCATGTGGCTGCATGGCTGACGCGATTGACGATCACAGCCAAAATATGACGTTCTCATCTAGACATTATGCAGAGTCATCCTACCAAGTTACAACAAGAGCTGGACTGTCGTCCGGGGCATACCCCCCACATGGTGTACCGCCTAGTGTGGGCATACCTGTGACCAACAAATATTATAGAAAATAATGAAAGTTATAAATATTCTCGGACTCACACATGGATGGATGTTCAGACACAGACGGACGCATGTAATCCAGTATACCCCCCACCCCCCATTTTCTTCGAAAGTTTTCAACAATTTCTAAGTCAAAAGGTATGGTAAATTGCTTGGTGTTTGGAAGTTTTATGCAATGAGGCAGAAGCCTTTGTCACAGGCAAACTGCATGCCATATTTCACTAAAATCTGATAACCCATACCCGAGATACAGGCTGAACAGACAAATAATGTCTATTTCCTACAATTTCTAAGTCAAAAAAGGGGGATAACTCTAAAAAGGAGAATGTGAGAAATATCGTTGAATACTTTTTATAAAGCCTATACCATAAGCAGTGTTCACAGCAAATTTCATTGCAAAAGAACATTCGATACCCGAGATAGAGGCTGAACAGACAAAATTTGGCTCGGACGGACACAATTTCTAAGTGAACAAGTAATAAAAACAAGTAATAAAAAAAAAAAAATAACTAGTGTGGGCATACCTATGACCAACAAATATTATAGAAAATTATAATTTAATTAAGTTATGAAAGTTATGAATATTCTCGGACGGACTCACAAACAGACGGACGCATGTAATCCAGTATACCCCCCATTTTCTTCGAAAGTGGGGGGTATAATAAAATCCCTTCATAAATACGACCTGCAGACTGTGGTAAAGGTTTTTGGGCTTTGGGCCTGCGTAGCCGTCACAGTTGACTGATCGCGACCAAAAACGGATATTACCATTCTAGACATTATACAGGGTCTTCCTACCAACTTACAATGAAATCCCTTCATAAATGTGACCTGTAGATTGTGCTAAAGGTTTTCAAGTTTGACAGTTGACGATCGCGACCAAAAGAAGACGTTGTCTTCTGGACATTGTATGGAGTCATCCTACCAAGTTACAGTGAAATCTCTTCATAAATACAACCTGTAGACTGTGCTAAGGGTTTTTGCATTTCGGTCTCTTGCAGCTTTCAGTAACGAATGGGAGCAAAATGGAGGCGAGTGGAAAATCGCTCACCTCAAATAAAGTTTGCGAGAGTGAAAACAGTGAGGAGAGTGAATTCGATTGAGTGTTGATTTCAATGTTTAACTTCAACTGACAAGTGTCCTTCGAAACGAATGCATGAATACAACTGAACACGGATGGAAATTTTGACGGTGAAAATATATGTAACCCACTAAAATTAGTTCTGGATTTTAAATGGCAGATTATTAAAATCGTGGAAAATGGATGTGTAAATTCCAAATTGGGCACATTAATTTGTGTCACTGGTGAATTGGAACGACAGGTGTCACGAGTA
Source organism: Pictodentalium vernedei (assembly GCA_031216915.1). Lineage (NCBI taxonomy): Eukaryota > Metazoa > Mollusca > Scaphopoda > Dentaliida > Dentaliidae > Pictodentalium > Pictodentalium vernedei. The sequence goes on from CM062297.1 coordinate 806,146,177, forward strand.
TAAAAGAAAACAAGGAATGGGGCAACATTCCGCATGTCTTTGATAAAAAAAATACAGAAGTATTAAAATGTTTCTCATATCACAGAATGGGCACCGTTTTTTTTTATTTGAACATGCATGTTCGTTTTGTGTTGGGAGCAAGCTCTGGGCGAGTTGTCAATGTGCAACCCTCTTACTGTTAGCGTGTCGTGTTTTGATGTTTTAGAGAACTACTGTGTGTCATGTTCATAACTACGGAAAGGAAATTGTACTTTAAAGGCTTCAAATTGTGAGTGACTGTTAAAAATTTCCCAACATCAAAACTTAATTGAATGTTTCTGTTGACGAAGCTCAAAAGGATGAAAACACTCCCAAGAAGAGGCGAGTGATTATTCATGCACCTTGGACAATTTTTGCGTGAGCGATGGTGCGCGAGAGCAAGCGCGCGCCTTTGCCATGCATCACTGAGCTGTCATGGTTTACCAATCGCGATCAAAAGGAGAAGTCCGCATCTAGACATTACATGAAGTTATCCTGCCACAATGAAATCCCTTCATAAATACGACGACCTGCAGAATGCGCTAAAGGTTCTCAGGTTTTGGGCTCTTGCAGTTCCCATGATTTACCGATCATCACCAAAAGGGGACGTTCTCAACTAAACATTATACAGCTAGTCATCCTACCAAGTGAGAATGAAATCCCTTCATAAATACGACCTGTAGACTGTGCTAAAGGTTTTTGGGTTTTGGGCTCTCGCAGCCTTCACGCTTGACCAATTACGAACAAAAGCGAACGTTATCAACTAGACATGATCCCGATTGTTTGTTTGTTTGTTGGTGGTTAACGTCACATATTTATGCACCATGGCTAATCGTGACACAACATGGGGATGAAGTCAAGTTTAGTCAATCGTTGATCAACATGTTGCCCATTTTAGAGGACTTTCACCCCAAGCATTGGTGACTGGGTCCTATTTTACTAGTAAAGCGGAACTGGTTTACCACAGTAAACAAGTGCTGCTTACTTCCCGGGGTTCCCACGGGGAGACATGATCCCGAACTTGCATTTGAAATTTGGTGATCGGACAAGAACTACGGGGTGTAGCCTGTGCCAAAGAAAATGTGAACAGACTCACAGACTTCTGCAAGCGTGATGGCAATAGCTTATCCTGACTTTGTCAAGTTAAGCTAAAAATGAATTCACGAATACATTTCAGACAAAGTATTCATATTCAAATACATTTGATAATTTGTACATTCATATTCATGAATTTCAAAGTATTCATATTTGTATTCAATTGCATTTGCAGGTATTCACCCCAAATTTGCTTTCAAGATCGTTAAAAAGAAACAGATACTGCTGATCTCTGCATTTGTTGGAACAGAAAATCTGTTGGTTTGATTTTATTAACTGGTAGAGTGCTAATTTTTTTGAAGTGTTAAAAGTTTGTTCACATTTTATTGCCTTGCTACAATTTATGGGAGAGTGCCTACAGGCACTCTCCCATAAATTGTAGCAGGGCAATTCCATCCAGATTAAATAATATCACATCAAGAATTAATTGAAGCACATCCACAGAATATCAAGCCTTTAAGCTGTGGTACCTGAACTTCAGGATAAAGCCCAAAAATGGGCTTCCAGCACTCTACCAGTTAAAACCGGAGAAACTTAGGTGGTGGCACAATTATTTGGGGTTTGTCGTATTGCCCTACTTTTTTTGTAGATTTCCTCTGAAAATCTCAATAATAATGACTAAACCAAGACCACCTGATGGCCAAGTTATATACATCACAGGAAAGATGTCTGTTTCCTCTTTCAACTGATGTCGAGTGTTTGGGAATTTGCCATGTGGTTCAAATTTTCAGATGAAAAGAAAGAGCGTTAGTGGGTTTGTTTGGAAAATGTGAGTTGTGTGTTCCTTGCCATATTTATATTTCAATCATGGGGACTGAACAGGATCAGTCAGAGAAGTTATCAAATATAATTTTTTTTGAGTTCTCAATGTGTGCAAAGCACCTGTGGATACATCTTACATGTTCCAGGAATGTGAGCAGTCACATGCAAAAAAAGCGGAAACTGTAATTTTTTTTGAAGTGATCCAAAGTGTCAATGGACATTCACATGTAATATGCTTCTGTAGCAAAGACTCTTAGGGGGATAAATTTAATATGAATGTTCAGGTATACTATGTGTATGGTACCAAAATATGACTTCATAATGGCATGACTCTCGGAACTGAATAAATTTAAATTTAGCTAATTGCATCTTGTTCAACAGAGCTCAATGAGCTCTGTTGAACAAGATCTAATGAACTAAATTCTCAATATTAACGTGGAAAACTGTATGCTAATCATTAAAAAAGAAAGTGTCAATGACACTGTAGCTCAACATGTCAAGACATGTACATGTATAGTATGTGACACAGCAATGACAAACATCTAGGTAATGACTTGATAACAAAGGTACATATAAAGTATTGTAACGGTCTGTACATAAATACTGACCATAGCCTGTAAAAAATGTATAGGTAAAGTATTGTAAAGGTGGGTGACAGTCAGATGCTAAACTAGAAAAGAAATCTTTGAGTCCCAGAGTGGGTCTGACTGAACCCCAAAATATTTGTTCTCATAGCACAGTGATAACATAGGCACCCAAAAACACACTCATTCCTGTCCCAAGGTGAAAACAAAGGTACCCAAGAAGTTTCGTGAAGATCAGTTCATAAATACGAGCTGTATAGAACTTGTGACAAAAAACTGATTGGACCTAATTTCGGTACAAAATGGCCACTGGCAGCCATCTTGAATTTCGGACCACACCCAAAAACATCCGTTCTCATCCCACGGTGATAACAAAGGTACCCAAGAAGTTTCGTAAAGATCGGTTCATAAATAAGGCCTCTAGCCTGAGCCATATAGAAGTTGTGTACAAAAAACTGATTAGACCTAATTTCGGTACAAAATGGCCACTGGCAGCTATCTTGAATTTTGGACCGCACTCAGAAACACTCGTTCTCGTCCCAAGGTGATAACAGAGGTACCCAAGAAGTTTCGTGAAGATCAGTTGATAAATACAGCCTCTAGCCCGAGCCGTATTGACATGTGTACTTACTGTGTGTAAATAAATCAAAGTTCATCTAATTTGCATAATTTCTGCACGAGAAAAAACCCCGTATTATATGTGATGTATCCCATGGTACTAAACATTCACACACAAAAATTTTCAAATCAGCGCTTTCATATGGAAGTTCTGTGCAAAAATCTGATTGCACCTAATTTTGTACAAAATGGCTGCCATCGGCCATCTTGAATTTTGGACCGCACCCAAAAACACTCGTTCTCGTCCCACGGTGATACCAAAGGTACCCAAGAAGTTTCGTAAAGATCGGTTTATAAATACAGCCTCTAGCCCGAGCCGTATTGGCATTTGCACTTACAGTGCTGAAAGTAACACTAAATACATCAAAGTTAGTCTAATTTGCATAATTTACGTACGAGAAAAAAACCTGTATTATATGTGATGTATCCCATGGTACTAAACATTCATACAAAAAATTATTCAAATCAGCGCTTTCATATGGAAGTTCTGCGCAAAAATCTGATTTCACCTAAGTCTGTATAAAATGGTCGCCAGCGGCCAACTTGAATTTCAGATCGGACCCAAAAACACTCGTTCTTGTCCCACGGCCATAACAAAGGTACCCAAGAAGTTTCGTGAAGATCGGTTCATAAATACAGCCTCTAGCCTGAGCCGTATTGAATTGTTGATGGACAGACGGACGACTGGCCATGGCATAAGCTCAAATTTGGCTTCGCCAAAGTTGAGCTAAAAATGCTTTCAAGCAACACAAAAAAGAGGAAATCCTCTGAAAAGGAGAAAACTCACAGGCCTGATGTTCATTATTCCATAGTTGTAAATGGATAATTTAATGTCTTTTTACCTAATTTTATGTTTTTGGTTGAACAATCATCTCAGAGATCGTGAGAATTACATAAGTTATGCAAACTCATTTCATATAAACATCTTGAACAACCAAGTTACTAGGACTTAACACTATGCTACCATATCAGGGCAAAATATCCGAGAATCGATTCAAGGAAAGATTCATGCCATAAAACCAGATAGAATCCATGTAGATTCTCGCTGCATCTCTTGTGGGATTCAAGTGAAAAGAATTGGGTCAGTTTAACCCTTTACCAACAACATAAGTTACATAACACCCGCAAATTAACCAATACAACACTAACATGAATTGAAATATCCTGACACTTTTTTCAATAAAATTGTACAAACATGGGTGTCATTGGAACCTGCTCAATGAACCAGTTCCAATGAAATCCATATTTGTAAGATTCCGTTGGTCAATACTTAGTGATGTGCTGATAATCGGTATCGGCCGATAACTTAATTATCGGCAGCATATCGGTATCTGCAAAAGAAGGTTTCTTAGCCGATATCATTGCCGATAATTTTTCAGCAATTTTGCATCAAAAAATCTGTAAAGGTTTCTAGTCATCATTGATTTATGGTCATACTTCTAGAAAAAAACAATAAGTGTTGGGTTCTTCTGAGTTCTGAAATATTCTTCTCCATATAATTACAACATAGTAAGTGATATTTTATTCAAATAAATCATTGTTCAGGGTTCCGCCCCTATTCATTTATCACCTACCCTATTCATTTATCACCTATTTTCGATTTTCAACAAAAGAAAATTCCCATTACCCATGTGCAATGTATAGACCACATGTCACTTCACTGCCTTCAGTCATCTTTGAAGATTGAAGAATTGAGCATAGACCACGCCTACAAAGGAAATATGACCAATCAGAAGCCGGCCACAGTGTCCCGGAGACATTCTGTTTACATTATGACACCAGCATAAAAAGTATTTTATTAAAAGTTAATTATTGGGTAAAATTTCTACAAATACAAAGGTGGTATGTATTATTTCCAATTTTTCTCAACAAAACTCGCATATGACCTATCAATGCAGAAAAAACCCCATGCCATCAACTTTTGCTGTTTTGACAGGTTGACTTCACAGGTGCTTATTACCAAGTCATTGAAGTATCGGTATCAGCCGATATCTAGAACAGTGGATATTGGATATCGGCAAAACCGATAACACTGGTATCGGCACACCACTATCAATACTGTTTATTTTTTTTAACAATTATCAAATTTAGTTTATAATTTAAAAATTAACTAGAGGTGCAACTGTCCAAGATGGGCCTGTCGATACCCCCCGCAGCCATATTCTAAGACAAAATGGGGCATAACTCTGGGAAAATAAGTCCAATCAAAACTATAATCGCAGATGCACATGTTCCCAAGGTAGTGATCAGGGTTCCTGCACCAAATTGAGAAGTGAATTCCAGAAGTTTCTAGGAGGTTCAGATCAATTTTTCAAGGAGTTTCCAGGGGTCAGCTGGGTGAAATTCAAGGGTTTTCAAGGAGTATAAAGCGACCATGTGTTGGGAAGAAGGAAAAATATTAGGAGTTGAATTAATCCAGTGAGCAACCGACTCGATTTTCCCAAAATTCCAGGAGTTTCCAGGAGGTGATTCAAAATTCAAAGAGTTTCCAGGTCCTTGGGAGAGTTTTTTGAAATTCAAGGACTTTCAAGGAATTCAAAGAGGCACGGGAACCCTGGTGAACATCCGTACCAAGTTTCAATGAAATCGACCCATAAACATCTGAGAAAATCTCCGGACAAAATTCAGACATTCTAAGACGAAAAGGGACATAACTCTGGCAAGAAAAACGTCCAATCAAAACTATACTGGCAGGTGCACAGGTTCCTACGGTAGTAAACAACCATACCATATTTCTAAGGAATCAACCCATAAACATCTGAGAAAATCTCCGGACAAAATTCTGAGCCTGCTTTTTTTAGTCGAAATGGTACTAGTACATAATTCTGGTAAAAATAATCGGACCAGAACTCTAATCGCAGGTGCACGGGTTCTTATGGTGGTGAACATTTATACCAAGTTTCATGCAGAATGGTCCATAAACATCTGAGAAAATCTCCGGACAAAATTATGTCTATGGACAGACAAGGTCATTTCAGTATACCCCTCCTCACAACTTGTGGGAAGGGGAATGGGGGAGAGGGGGTATAAAAAGCTGTGTCGAATAAAGTGTTGATATGCATTATCAGTATACAACAGGGGTTCAACCATGGTGGCCTCATGGGATACTGGGACACTTAGAGCAGGTATGGATTCTCAAAACCATTTTCTTGAGAATCCAATTGGGTGCCCCCAAATTTAGATGAAAGATAACCCCACATATTACTTTCGAAATAGCCTAGGTTGCCTGTACAAATATGATAGAGTGGTCAGAATATTGTATATCACGTTTTGTTTATGCACTGTAAATTACACTGAGTGTAGATACAGTACATACAGAGGGTATAGAGTCTCATTCACTCGGCGCGGTGGCGGGTGATTTTACCTAAAATGACTCTGTGGAACACTGTGTCGATTTTTCACACCGCATTTGATGTGCGTAAAAGATTAGCTGCTGAAGTCCGAGGTGATAAACAGTAGCTATGGCTTATTCGCGAAGTGGCTCGGTGTTTCACCGAGAACATATCATTTAAATAAATCTTGTACATTTGAGTTGGATGAATTGATTTGATGACTTAGCCGTTTAATAGTTTGCTATTTGTAATTGAATATTGATCCTGTGCTCGGTGACAATTAAATTAAAACCTGCATGGATAAATGTACCATAAGTATAAAGGATCACAGAATGTTGAAAAAAATTGTTAACTTGACAGAATAGGGCACCCCCCTTTCCCCAGGTTGCAACGACGTAAACTTAGGTAACATCAAATCGAGAATATAGAAGATATTGCGAATGAATTTTTTTTAAAACCTTCCACTCTTTTCTGGTTCCGTTGGAACTCAACCCAGACAATTTTTGCAGTTTGGGTCAGTCCCAAATGTCACATTATTGGGGGCCGAGTTGTCCCGATAGCAACAAAGCTCTCCAGGATATCCAACAGAACTAATTTGAGAGCCACTTTTCAAAGAATCGATGTTTGTTTTCATTGAATGTATTGTCTTAAAAATACATGCGGGCCTACACATCAACACAAACTTTGTTGTAGGTACCAGGAAATCTAAATAACTCGCATGTCATCTCCCGTATTATTCTACTAGTCTACTCATATAAATGTTGTAAAAAAATGTGGGCATCCTTGAATGATGGAGTGATGTTATTTGCCAAAATCTAGGCCAGGGCAGTTGGAAGCAAACACAAGAGGCCCCAGGGGGCCTGAGGGCGCTCACCTGACATGGTAGCCTAAATATCAACCCAGAGAATTGATTTCAACAAGTTGCATCTGCTCCTCCTAAGAAAAGCTTATACCAAATATCCAAAGATTCTGATCAGTGGATCTAAAAGAAAGGATTTTTAAAGAATATTCCTCATATTGAACTAAGTTATAATTCGGGCTCCCACAGAGAGCCCATATATGAACCCAGGGACATGGCTTTAACAAACTTGAATCTAACCCCCCAAGGATGCTGCACACCAAATATCAAAACATTCCGACTGCTGGATCTGAAGAAGAAGATTTTTAAAGAAAATTCCTCATTTTGAACTAAGTTACAATTCGAGCTCCCACAATGAGCCTAAATATGGACCTAGGGACATTGCTTGAACAAACTTGAATCTTACCCCCCTAAGGATGCTGCATAAAAAATATCAAAAGCATTTATCTGCTGGATCTGAAGAAGATTTTTAAAGAAAATTCCTCATTTTGAACTAAGTTGTCATTCGGTCTCCCATAGTGAGCCCAAATATGAACCAAGGGACTTGGCTTAAACAAACTTGAATCTCAGCCCCCTAAGGTTGCTACATACCAAATATCGAAACATTCCGACTGCTGAATCTGAAGAAAAAGATTTTTAAAGAAAAATTCCTCGTATTGACTAAGTTATAATTCGGGCTACGCAGGGAGCCCAAATATGGACCCAGGGACTTGAATCGTGAATCCCCCCCCCCCCCCCCCCCCCCCCCCCCCACAAAGGATGCTACACACCACATATCAAAACATTCCGACTGCTGGATCTGAAGAAGAATTTTTAAGAAAATTCCTCATTTCGAACTAAGTTACAATTCAAGCTCCCACAGTGAGCCCAAATATGGACCTAGGGACATGGCTTGAACAAAGGGACATGGCTTGAACAAACTTTAATCTCACCCCCCTAAGGATGCTGCATACCAAATATCAAAACATTCCGACTGCTGGATCTGAAGAAGAAGATTTTTAAAGAAAATTCCTCATTTTGAACTAAGTTATCATTTGGGCTCCCACAGCAAGCCCAAATATGGACCTAGGGACATGGCTTGAACAAACTTGAATCTCACCCCCCTAAGGGTGCTGCATACCAAATATCAATCCGACTGCTGGATCTGAAGAAGATTTTTAAAGAAAATTCCTCATTTTGAACTAAGTTAAAATTTGGGCTCCCACAGCGAGCCCAGATATGAATCCAGGGACTTGGCTTGAACAAAACTGAATTTCACCCCCCTAAGCATGGTGCATACCCAACATCAAAAGATTCTGCCTGCTGGATCTTGAAAAAAAGATTTTTAAAGAAATTTGCCTGAAATGCACCAAGTTCAAATTTGGGCTCCTATACTGAGCCCAAATATAAACCCAGGGGGCCAATTTGAACAAACTTGAATCAGATCCACCCCACAATGTTGCATACCAAATATCAAAAGATTCTGCCTGCTGGATCTGGAGAAGATTTTTAAAGAAATTTGCCTGAAATGCACTAAGTTTGAATTCAGGCTCCTATACTGAGCCCAAATATGAACCCAGGGGGCTGATTTGTACAAACTTGAATTAGATCCACTCCACAATGTTGCATACCAAATATCAAAAGATTCTGCCTGCTGGATCTGGAGAAGAAGATTTTTTAAGAAATTTGCCTGAAATGCACTAAGTTCAAATTCGGGCTTCTATAGTGAGCCCAAATATGAATCCAGGGAGCCGATTTGAACAAACTTGAATCTTCCCCCCCTAGAGATGATGTATACCAAATAGGAAAGAATTCTGCCTGGTGGATCTGAAGAAGATTTTTTTGAATTTTGGAAAGAAATTCATGGGTGCTATCAGAGTTATGCCCCTTGTGGTGCCCCCCTGTGGGAGCGGCAAGTTTATTTGTACAAGTTTGAATTGACATATGATGGGGAACATGCACACCAAATTTGGTTCAATTTGATCCAGTAATTTGGGAGGAGTAGTCGATAATGTAAAGTTCACGACGGACGAGGATGACGGACAGCAAGTGATAAGTTAAGCTCCCTTCGGTGAGCTAAAAAAGGCTGCCACAACACAGCGAATCACCCAACCAGGCGACTGGAGGAAGGAAGCCTCAGCACCCACACCTTCAGAATTCCCGAGGCGAGCCAAAATAATTTATAAATGCTCACTGAAAAACGTTTTCCCCCTTTTCCAATGAAGAATGGTTAAAAATTGGCCAAAAGAAGGGACTGGACTGTGGTGTTTGGGGAGAGTTGGTAGTTTGTTACCCATGCACGATTCAGTCTTTGTACGAATATGGATGTAGCGCTATGAGGGGTCTTCTTGTGTTCTGCTATGGGAAGGGTTTTCGTTCGAGGATTTTTACTAATAGTGATAGAGCCCCACAAGGCTGTGATTTTCTGACTGACTCCCGATGCTGTAAAATTTATATCAGGGGTCTTCTTTCTGGTTTAGTTTGTTGTAGCATGCCCATACCATTTGTAAATATTAATAAGTCTTTCGATACATCCAGACTGATTGAGTCTGCATGTTTTGTTTTGGGTTTTTTGGGGATTTTTTTTATTGTTGTTTTGTTTTGGGGGTCTTTTGGGGTTTTTTTTTTCTGTCACAATGCATCAGCTGAATGCATATGCTGTATGTACATTTTCTAAGCCTAGGTATTATTTCACAGTGCTTGCAATAGTATACACTGTATATGCATTTGGCAATGGCACACGAAATTTCAAGCGGAATTTAGAAAATATATGTTAGACAGTTTATTATTCTCATGAATTTGTGTACAGTGTCTCTAAAACTTCGCCCCATCCAGTGGGGTTTGATGGATACGGGATTCATCTTCAAAGTCAAGATTTCAAAAATAAATATTGCAAAATCAGGACTGAATCACAATAAAGAAATGGAAATATCATTTCAGATTTAAATGTTCTTATATATTTCAATTTCTTACATGTGCGATTTTACAGTGCTGTGGGTAGGTACGCAGATGATAATTTCAATCAGAATGCAACCATCAAAATCCCGTCAAAATTCTCTTCTTCGCTTTTGTGACCATAGTTCTGTATATAATTGAAGGCAACTTTTTTCAAAACAATATAAAAGATGCAAGAGGTGGCTGTATTATAAGTTATGGGGCTTTCAGTGGGCGGATATGATGTGATGTAAGGCGAAGTGATATTGATCTTGCTGAGCCTTATATCACACCATATCTGCCCACTGAAAGCCCCATAACGTATTTATTATGCCAGTCCTTTGAAAGAGACACAACCATAAGTGTACCCAGATTCCTAGCGCAAATGTTCTGTTATCACTATCAGGGAATTTCCCGGTTTTACGTCATATGAAGGTCACGCTAGTAGCAGGCGCTGAAAGAGTTTTCTTCTCAATAAACAGGAATTTATATTAACAATTCACAACTTTAATTCAGTGTTAAGTACTGGAAAAATAAAACTGGTGCAAATGGATTAACAATTCTTTCAAGAAGGTAAGTGGGAACAGTTAATGGTGATATTAATGTTTCTGTACATGTCGTTTTAGTGGTTTATTTATTGCATTTATTTACATTTGTTTATTAAAATTTCTCAAAGACTGGAAGAAACGTATTATAGTTGTACGTTGCTTAACAGACACACATGCAAAATTATTTGTTGTTCGTTGAACACGCGAAATTAGGAAAAACATCGAAACGAGTGTTGGATGTCAAAAACAAAATGTCAGAACTTACGGTATATAAGCTCTATATACAGTCAGCTCGATGATACACAGTCTCATATACCATCACTTGATATCGAAGCTGATTGGTCAATAACAATTACTGGAATAATATGGGACCTTAAGGGTTGAGCTGTGGTGAAAAATCTCACACAAACTTATTCCTGCTTGGTGGCTTTCTTGAGAAATACTTGATTCCTCTTCCTGTCAAGCTGACAAGATATTACCCTTCCTGTTAGATGAGCCAGTAAAACCTAACTCAAAACCAGAGGCTCCAGAGAGCTTAAAAACACTCACCTGGATCAAGTTGTCTGGAAATAAATTAGAGTGGGTTAGAGGGAGGATGCAAGAGAGAAATAAGAGTGGTTGTATGAAATGATCAGAAAGACGGAGGAAAAAAAGGAAGTATCACCAAAAAGTCTCTGAAAAAAATGTTTTGCTTCTCAACAGAGTTGAAACAGTTAACCGATTAATTGATTAACCAATGATCAACATCTTGATTGACCAAAAAAGTAATTGATCGATTAACCATTACTTTTGAACTACTGTATTTTCTGGGTTAACAAAGGAACAAACTTGCTCCAAAACAGGCAAACATTGTCACACTGGCTCACATCAATTATATGAGACAGTGTAAAGCATGCATGTTACGTGATGACATACTTGTTCACTTTCATGATCATTATTTCTATTTTCAACTACTGGGGTTCCCACAGTGGGTGCAAAAAAAAATGTTTCTGGCACAAATCAAGTGCATGTCCCAAAATACCACTGCATTCCTAATTTGGTCCACATTGGCCCACTGTTTCAGAAAATATAAATTTTGGTCTTTGCTACTTCTATTGAACAAACTTGGAAGGGTATTCTCCAAAGATAATTTATTCCAAGTTTGGTTGGATTTGGTTCAGTGGTTGTATTATACCAAATCATCCAAATGTCAAAGGATTCTGACTGGTGGATCTGAATAAGAAGACTTTTAAAGAATACTCCTCAAATTGCAATAAGTTACAATTCAGGCTCCCACGAGGAGCCCAAAAATGAACCAAGAAACCTAATTTGAACAAACATGAATCTGCACCCATAAGGATGCTAAATACCAAATATAAAAACATTCTGACCGATGAATCTAAGAGATTTTTCACAAGGTGCAATGTCACTAATATCCCTTGCCAAGTGTTTCTAAGTTGAAAAAAGCGAATAAAGGCCCATAACTAGAAAAAAAATGGACAAAACCTGTTACTTGTGAATATCCTTTCCCCCATGGTGGTCTATCAGCATACGGTACCAAAGGTCATTTAAATCCAACATCCACTGACTGAGATATGAAGGTCCAAAGTTGTTACGGTTGGATGGACGAACGGACGGACGAATGAACTGATCCCATTTCTATATCCCCCAGAAACTTTGTTCCGGTGGGGGATAACAAAATATTCCTCATACAGAACTAAAAAATTTTCCGGAAAAATCAAGTGCAAGTCCTAAATTATTTTTGGCTATCAAAATGTGTTCAAATATCTTTGCCTTGTTACAGTTTATGGGAGCGTGCATGTAGGCACTCTCCCATAAATTGTAACAAGGCATGTCCTTACAGACTAAATAATATCACTTCAAAGATAATAGGAAGCACATCCACTGAGTATGAAGCCTTCAAGTTGAAGTACCTTCACCTCACAATGAAGCCCAAATATGGGCTTCCAGCACTCTACCAGAGAACTACTTCTATTGAACAAACTTGGAAGGGTATTCTTCAAAGATAATTTAGGCCAAATAAAAAAAAGGTGTCAGGTTCTCAGGAATTTTTTTTCCAAAAGGAGGGAGGCAGTTTTTTATTTTTATTTTGTTTCCTAAATTTTCACCATGAGGGAGGCAGGTTTTTAATTTTTAACCCACTGTAAAAACTATGGCATAGACCTTTCAAAACCATAACATAATAAGCAAAGACAATTTTAATACTAGGTCTGTTCTTGTCTGTGGAGTCTTTCTTGTTCTAATAGGGAAGGGGTGGGGGGGGGGGGGGGGGGGGGCCAAGGGGCTCTGGAGGACTCATCTGAGGCAATGGAGATGTCTCCACATCAACCCCAAGTACAAATTCAACCTCTGCAATTACAAAATATCAGCAGGGCTTGCCTTGAGTAAAATGGTCGGGGCCTAAAAAAAGAGTCCCCCAGATGTTGAGGTCGGGGCCTGCTGGGGGCCTGAAAAAAGTCCCCCAGATATTGAGTAGAGCTGTAGGTTAACCGAAACCAAACCGAGGTTTTTAGTTTTTTTTAAAAACCGAAACCGAAACCGTCGACATCCCGTAATCTAAGGTTTTTCGTTTTTTATTAAATACTCTCTTGCTGCAGAACTTCACAGAATGTAGCCATCCCAGAGTAGTGAGAGTACCCAGTGGCAATGGCAGTGTCTGGGTACTCTCACTACTCTGGGATGGCTACATTCTGTGAATTTCCGACATTTCAGTTTAGTTGTGTTTGCAGCTTTCCTCAAGTTGCGTGTAGGTGTAAGACCTCGACAAATGGCCAAGCACAATAAAAGTTCTGTACATTTAGGTAATTATTATATTGGCCTTCCTGATTCTTCATGTATTATGGCTTATTTCGGGCATTCATTGAGTTTCTCTCAATTTCACTGCCATTCAGTTATGACTCCGGCCTCATGAACAAACCGAAACCCGAACCGAACCGAGGTTTTACACCACCTGAAAAACCAAAACCGAAACCGAACAAGAAATTTAAAAACCTACAGCTCTAATATTGAGGTAATTTTATGTTGTTACATTCTTTCCAATGGCGACCTTAGTTGATTGCTTTTGCTTAGAAAAAAAAAATCTAGGCAGATAAAAAACACATTCCAGTGGAATGTGTTTCTTATCTACCTAGATGTTTTTTAGGCAAAAACAAATCCACAACTTGATGTGAACATGTGATGTGTATCATTAAAACTGGTTTGGCAAATCATTTCTAAGGATGTGATCATGTCTTGTTACATCATGAAAAAAATCCAACATCCCATATCATCTTAATGATTTGCTATTCAAGTGGGCATTTCGCCTCTGGGAGGGGACGAAACATCCCACTCTGTCAGTGTCTTGAGGACGAAACGTCCCACTATGTTAGGGGACGAATCGTACCAGGGACGAAACGACTTGGACCCATCATGTGGGTGCTGGACGTTTTGTACATAGACATTTCGGATTTTTTGTTGATACAATTTTAGGACGTTTCGTACATATTGTGGGGTGTGTATTTTCGATGCAAAGGTTGTCTCAAAGAAAAAAATTGAAAAAAACAACATTTCAGTTTACCATTTAAATATTTTCAATCTATGAAAATTCCCCACAGCTTTGGATATTTCAGAAATGGAATGAGCCCCCCCCCTCCCTCTCCACATAGACACAGGTACACATTTTATTTTATTTCGTACATTTATTTTGATGGCAGTTTCTGTGTCTAGTGTTGCAATTATTCAGATGTTAGGATCGGATGTACCCGCACATTGTATTGTGGGATTGAAGGGAATTCCCCCATTAGTTGACAAGCGTGCTTTCGAAGTCTCATAATGTGTTTGTTTTTTTTTCGTTTAATCTTGGGATTTTCTCAGTTTTCATGCGGATTTAGGTGGATGTTAATTCGAATCAGACAAAAACAGTTTGTATTATTATTTTATCTGTTATTTGCTGCTTCTATTGTAATCACACTTGCGTGAATGGAAAAATTAATCTCGCAAAATTTCGTTGCCCAAACCTACCAACACTGAGATTTCGGGAGCGAAGACAGAAAAAAAGGTCGGGGCCAAAAAAAAAAGCCCCGCGAAGGGGCCTCTAGGGGCCGATCTCGGGACCGGGGCTGATCGGCCCTGACTCAGGGCAAGCCCTGCATCAGTAACAAGAATTTATAACTTTTTTACAAGCCCTGCATCAGTAACAAGAATTTATAACTTTTTTACTGGGAGGAGTAACATAGAACAAAGTTGGAAGAGGAAAGCGGTTCTGTTGCGGTTATTAAGTGTTCAAATAATTTGATAATTTATTTTCTTATATTTTACAAATAAACAGTTGAGACTTACATATTTATAATCAATAAAACACTAAATAACTTTTGTGGAATAAAATTGGTATTAATTGTTGGTCTTACATAGAAAAACAAACAAAGAACCACATGGTTATTTTCCTGGGAAGTGTAATGTCAACAATGACCTTACTTTATGCATATTACCTGGGGTCAGAAAGACGTGATCTCTAACAAACTCAGTAAATTAGTTTCTGTTTCGACCACCATCAGAAGCAGAATTTACGTTTGGACGCATCATTCTGATATTTGGGACGAATCGTCCTGGCTTTATTTTGGGATGAAACATCCCTGGCGAATCGTTCCAGAGGCGTTATTAGTGATGAACCGATAATCAGAATCGGCAATCGGAACTGGCCGGTTTTGGGGCATCAGCTGATTATGACAACCGGCAGTTAAAAACCGTCAGTTTCTGGTTATTCTATATTTAACACTGACTATTAAAAATCCCTTTGATATCTGGCCATTTCAATAGAGTTTCCCCATTAGAAATGTGTGTAGTGCATAGCAGAAAATTTGGGGATTTGCAGAGCAGAGATATTACGCAATTTACCAACTGCAATCAGTACGAGATCGCCATTTCCTGAAGATTGTAGAGTTCATGTAAACATTAGAGAAACACATCAAGGGAGGTAACACATTGAAAAAAGAACACTGAATCATACATTCTGACGTGTAAACCATGTGTCATACGACTTCACAACACACACATTAGCATCAAAATTATTAGCCATTTAAGACACAAAGTATGTGTGCTCAGTATATTTCTGGTTAATACAGCCAAGTGTATTGTATCCTTACACAAAACCGCATTAACACTATTTACCGGAACAGTGACAAAATGGGAGCAAAATGGAGGCGAGTAGAAAATCGCTCACCTCAAATAAAGTTTTCGAGAGTGAAACAAGTGAGCAGAGTGATTTTGATTGAGAGTGTTGATTTCAATGTTTAACTTCAACTGACAAGTGTCCTTCGAAACGAATGTATGAATACAACTGAACATGGATGGAAATTTTGACGGTGAAAACATATGTAACCCACTAAAATTAGGTCAGTATTTTAAATGGCAGATTATTAACATCGAGGAAAATGGATGTGTAAATTACAAATCGGTACATTAATTCATGTCACTGGTGAATTGGAGCGACAGGTGTCACATGTATAAAAGAAAATAAGGAATGGGGCAACATTCCGCATATCTTTGATAAAAAAAAAATACGGAAGTATTAAAACGTTTCTCGAATCTCAGAATGACCACCATTTTTTTTATCTGAACATGCTTTTTCATTTTGTGGCGGGAGTAAGCTCTGGGCGAGTTGTCAATGTACAACCCTCTTACTGTTAGCGTGTCAGGTGTGGATGTATAAGAGAACTACTGTGTGTCATGTTCATAATGACGGAAAGGAAATTGTTTGGAATTGTACTTTAAATGGTTAAAATTGTGAGTGATTCTTAAAAATTTCCCAACATCAAAACTTAATTGAATGTTTCTGTTGACGCAACTCAAAAGGATGAAAACACACCCAATAATAGGGGGCGAGCGATTATTTGCGCACCTTGGATTATTTTTGCGTGAGTGATGGTGCGCGAGAGCAATCGCGCACCTTTCCCATGCAACACTGCCGGAATAAAACACAATCTTCACAAGAACAATATTGTGTGATTGTATCGTTAATAACGATCTTTTCCCCACACCCCAACCAAAATGCAAATATTATTTTGGCTAATCTTGCCCAGCACTTAATATGCATACTCTGAGAACTTATGTGGTATTAAGCTTTCGTAATTGATGATTTATCAATCGGAATCGACATAATCGGCAAAGAAATAACTGGTAATCGGTTGATAGCAAGTTTTGATAATCGGTTCATCAACAGGCATTATCCCTTGAGTATTTTCCAGATCTGAAATCAAGTACACCCACAATGGCAATGCTCGTCAATCTTATAAAATAAAAAGATTGTTCCCATATAACTCTATCTGTTCAAGGAATTCGTTTTGCTGGAATAGCATTTTTATGGATGCAGACAATGGAGGAAAGTTTTTTATTGACTACCCTAAAAAAGGAGCAAAGCAGGCATTATTTTTTGATGCGGCAATACCTGAGAACCAAACAACTTTTTTTATTCGGCCTTATGCCAAGTTTGGTTAGGTTTGATCCAGTGGTTCTGAAGAAGAAGAGTGATATGCAAAGTTAATGGATGCCGGATAACAGAAAATGGATGTCAGTGATGGTAATAGCTCACCCCGACTTTTTTTAACAAAATGAACAAGATCTTCTTTTCACTTTGCATGAAGCAATGAAGACCATGTTGCAGAAAAAGTTAACTCTGAAATTGAGAAACCAAACCTGATTATGCCACAATCTTATCTACTTACCATGCCAGGTTCCTGTTTTATGATAACTTTTTTGGGAGACATTATAACGGGCTGTGGATTGGAGTTCGTCAGTAAGGTCCCTGACAAATCAGTCTTTGCAAGTAAACTTGTCCCAGAGACAGGGATGAATGTCTGTGGGGATTTGTTCATGGATACAGGTATCATGGCTATTTTGGTTGGAGTCTTTGCAGGTGAGGAAGGAATTTTTGTTAACTGAACTGGTTTTGAGGGGGAACTAGGTACTTGTTTTTGCGGAGATAAAATAATGCCTTGGGAAGAGATAGTCACGGTTTTTGTTGGAGTTTGTGCGCCCTGCTGTAACTGTGAAATTAAATTCATTCCTGAGGGAACTGATGTCAGTGATAATGGTGCACTCTGTAGTTGGTTCAACTGTATTGGCATAGCTTGAGGTTGACTAGTTGGGAAGTTTTTTGCAATGATGACCTTAGTCACCATAGGTCCAGTAGCACTAGAATTTGTTGTTCCAAGTTGTCGTTTTATCACCGATCTGGATGAGGAATCACTATTAGCAGGAATAGTTAGGATCTGTGAGCCTTGTGCCAGCTGAGATTGCAGCTGGCTTAAAGTAAGAGTGCTCACAGCCTGTGAAGTAACTGGTGATGTTCCAAGAACAATACTTTGTTGTGGCTGTAATTGAGTCACATTGTTTTGAAGAATAACATTTTCAGTGTGACTATCAGTACTATATTGTAGCCTTGAAACTTGATCAAGCACTGTTAAATCTTTATCTAAAGGTGTTGATATATCCATTAATTCAGCAGCAACATTGTGAGAAGTGTTTTCGTTTCCTGCAACATTATCATTAGCACTAACAACCACAATCTCTGTCATGTTGAAAATCAGTTTCTGAAAAATATAAAAGTTATGAATTAACTCTGTACCCGATATGTCGAGTAAATGATACTTGGTCAAATATTTCTTGAATAATTAAGAATTTTCATTTTGTGTCCAAAAAAAACCCCCATATGTTATGTCCCATCACTGGAAAACTCAACAAGCTTGTTTCATTAATGTGTCATAAGCTATGTTTTAGACGTAAAAAGAGAAGAAAACAAAAATGTTACTAAGGTAACACATGCCCCCCTCCCCACCTTGACCTTACAGACCTGGCTGTGGTGTGTGACACATCCTCCCATGGTCCTTTATAATTGTGTGAAGTTTGATGACTGTGGCCCTAATAGTTTTGGAGTTATACTTGAGACACGATTTGTGACCCTGAACATATGAAGGTCAATTGTGACCTTCACCTTGCAGATGCGGTGGAAACTACTACATATGCGACACACCTTCTTACTGTCCTTAACATCTGTAAAAAGTTTAACAATTGTACTATGATTCGTTTCTGAGTTATGGCTGAGACACGAATATTGATCGATTTTTAGTGTGACCTTGAAGTGTGACCTTGACCTTGAAGGAACGAACCCGGCTATGGTGTGTGACACATCCTCCCATGGTCCTTTATAATTGTGTGAAGTTTGATGACTGTGGCCCTAACAGTTTTCGAGTTATTGGCTCGGACATACACACACACACTTTAATCACTATATGCCAACCAACTTAAGTCGGGGGGGGCATAAAAAAAAAATTTCAATTATGATTTTGGTAAATATACTACTCAAAGTTTCCTAAGCACCAAATATTTGACACATCATTGTGAAATTTGCTTGTGACATATTTGTGATATTTTTGGTGGATATGATTGAGGATTGTATTGAGATGGTCCCCAGTGTTTACATTAGCTCTCTCGACAGGCAGACTTTTCGTGACAGTCATGGAAAGCATGTACCCCTTCATTTTCATGATGTTTTCGTGTACAGTCTACATGTACATGACATGTGTAGGGTATTCAATTTTCATTTCAACACAAACCCTTGCGATTTGATGATTGAATATGGCAAATAAAAATGTAAGACATTTGTCTGAAGCAGAAATAATGTGGCGGGCTGTAGGGATGGTGGAGCAAGGGGCTACCCATCGTCAGGTCGGTGAAGCCCTTGGTGTGTACCGTACGGTGATCACCAGAGCTTGGGCAAGATTTCAGCAGTATGGCACACCAGTAAGATGGCATGCTGGTGGCAGAGACAGGGCCATCTGCAACTGAAGACTGGTTTTTGATCATTCAGGCCCGTAGGAACCGCTTTGCCACAGCAACCCAGCTTCGCAGTGACATTCAGAATGCATCCAGGGTAAATGTTTTGATGCAGACTATCTGGGCAAGGTTGCACAAAGATGGTCTCTGATCGAGAAGACCATGTATTCGTATTCTACTGTCCCAGAGCCACCGCTAGGCACGATATGAATGGGCCATGGTCCATGGACCAGAGAAAATTGGTGACCTGTCCTTTTTACAGATCAGTCAAGGCACTGCCCAGACCACACAGATAGGCGTTCTAGGGTATGGAGAAGACCAGGAGAGCGATTCCATTCAGCCAACATTGCTGAGCATGACCGCTATGGTCGAGGGTCAATCATGGTCTGGGGCAGCATCAGCTGGGATGGAGGTACAAAGGTCTGTGTCCTTGAATGTGGTACATTGACTGCACAGCGGTATATTGATGAGATCCTGGATGTAAACATCAGATTGTATGCAGGTGCAGTGGGTGATAGATTCATTCTGATGGACAACAATGCCCGTCCTCATGTTGCCCATGTTGTCGGGGAGTACCGACAGAGGGAGGGGATTGGGCGTATGGACTGGCCAGCAAGAACCCCTGACCTCAATCCAATTGAACATGTATTGAAGGAGTTGCTGCTTGCAATTTCAGCCCGTCCAGTCCAGCCAAGAAGTTTCCAGGAGCTTGGTGCCATGCTGGTCCAAGAATGGAACAACATCCCACAAAGGACCACCAGGAACCTTACTGGGAGCATGAGAAGGCGTTTTGTCAAGCTGTAATTAACCGTAATGAATCTCACACTCGATATTGAACCCACACTAGTTCGCACCGTCAACTTATTGGCAAATGGAAAAATTTCCTCTATAATATATTTCCATGGTTATCGTATTCAAAAGCTAAAAAATAATGTCAAACACTAATAAAATCTTAATTTCTGTACTTAAATAATTAAAGATATAATTAAATAAAAAATATATACACTTTTCATTACAATATTTCAACTAAAAGGTAAAACAGGTAGTTGGATATACTTGGTGCTTAGCAAACTTTGAGTAGTATATTTATACTATTTGGAAGGGGTATATTTTCTCTCGCATTATTTTTCATCAAATGGTCGGGAGCAGGTGCCTGTGCTATATTACACACATTTGATCACAACAGAATTCATTAAACTGCGACAGACCATTGGTAGCCTAAACTGACCGCGATGTGTCATTTAGAGCCAAGTAGTAGTGCTGGACATGCTTATCGGAAGATTTCCCGGTGCCCGGTGCATCAAGTTGTAATATCATTTAGTTCATTTAGAGGGGGGTCCCAATACTGTTCAGTGCAATTTACTGAGGGTAGGGGGAGTGCCCCCCAAGTCCCCCACCTCTCCGGCACCCCTGAGAGGGACGGGTGGTATCCTATCGGTGTCCCAACAATTAATTTTAAGGCATTTTTTAATATGCCAAATGTTGGCTAAATCACAATGTTTCTGAGTTTCAATTCCCAAGACGGCTCTTTCCGTGAATCGTTTTTTTATGTGATTATGTTTTAACATGTTACAAGCACACTGGAGGACATTCAGTTTCTGGGCGAGATGGGGAAGCTGGCCACATTGCTGGCCCTCTTCATGACGCGCCTGCATGTGTTGACGTGTTCATATCCATTACTTTTCTCCTTTTTCCATTGACGTTGATAATTTTTTGTTCAGTTTCTGGGCGAGATGGGGAAGCTGGCCACATTGTTGGCCCTCTTCATGACGCGCCTGCATGTGTTGACGTGTTCATATCCATTACTTTTCTCCTTTTTCCATTGACGTTGATAATTTTTTGCCAGCGTGGGGTGGGAGGGAGTGGGGGGGGGGAGGGGAGGGGGGGGGGAGACTTGAACATTTGTGAACAACAAGTCATATTTCAACTCAATGTCTGTCACGGCGTTTTTGCATCCCATTTAGAATGCATGCAAAATTACTAAGTACACTATCCCGTCTTTCAGTATCATCACCAGTTTGGTGGAATAACAAGTTTTATAATCTTATGTCACTTCTGTCAAATGTTGATGAGGTTTTCAAAACAGCATGTTAAAATCATGCGCCGACATCACAGGCTTGTCTCAGAACCTCGACGCTGAATTTCGCCATCAACTAATCAACCAAGCAAACAAAAATGTTCAAAAATTTATATCTAAGATCTACTACAAATAAAACACACCTCGCGTTCATTAAATAGTTTTTAACCAGGAATAAAACCACAAGATAATTGCTGTTTTGCTACATCTCCTTCCAACTTGTGTTGTGGTGTACCTTGCGCTGTCACAAAATTTTACCTGTCCCATCCGAATGCTGAGGTTTCCTCTGAGCACTCAAAATGTGCGTAGATCTCGAAAGAACAATGTGTTTTAATTAACTGATGGGCTCACAATGGCGTGTTATCTGAGTGTGCTTCTAAGCAGCCGACGGCACACATTTTGTGACAGGACTTTTAAATCTAACTGTACTATCGAATGCAGCCGGTGATAAGGGCGGAAGCTTGATATATATTCCTATTTTCGGGTTTTGAGTCCCCAATAAATCTTGTTGGGGACTTTTACCACAAATTTGAATGGGAGGAATCTGAATGTAGAGGGGTAGCCACTACGTTCAGATCACTTAACTAGGGTGTAACCACTACATTTAGATCGCTGAACTATGATAACAAAAGCACCAGGGGACATCCTTTCAAACTCTAGAAGCAGAGATGTAGACTTGAGGTACAGTTAAAACTAGAAGTCCTGTCACGTCTAGTGCCGAAAAAGCTTGTTAACTAATGTGCTATCTAGAGCAGAACAGTCAAGTAAACCTAGTTAAACATGCAATAACTTCTGCGCTATGTAACGCAGAATGTAGT
This sequence comes from Pictodentalium vernedei, assembly GCA_031216915.1. Lineage (NCBI taxonomy): Eukaryota > Metazoa > Mollusca > Scaphopoda > Dentaliida > Dentaliidae > Pictodentalium > Pictodentalium vernedei. The sequence goes on from CM062297.1 coordinate 806,168,609, forward strand.
GCGCTATTCCCGAGGTCGTTAACTTTGATCTCCGACACATATCATTAGGAAAAGAAATGTGTTGTAACTGGACTCGAACATCTGTCGATATCATTTCGAATCAGGTTCGCCTGGTAAATTAGTGATGACAATGAAAGAAAAGAATGCAGAAAAAAGTGTCAAAATGACCAGTTTTAATTTTCACAAGAAGCCCAGACAGTGAAATCAAAGTCACTGCCAAATCGGATATAATCGTCTTTTAAATGATTTATTTGGTGCTATTGTTGAACGTGGGGACGAGACTTGTGTGAGATGTGTTTGTATGAACAGCTCAGCACATGATCATTTTGAAATAGCCTAATAAAAAATGTTTTGACACCAACATTTTATCAATTAATATCTGTGACTTCGTTCGACTTGGAAAACATGGATAAATTTGTTCATAAAATCACCATAAAAAATCGAAATACCGATAATACCGCTCAGTCTCCAACAAAATTTTTAACAAGCAATTTGCAACAAACTTTCAATATCATTTAAAACCTTCTCATTCATTTATGAGGCCTTGTTCATATGACTAGCTACAGTTAAAACTAGAAGTCCTGTCACGAACTGTGTGCTTATCTAGGCTTAATTGCACGTAGGAATTGCGCGCAATTGCCATATCAAATGGCATCCAAAGCATGGCAGGTTTTTCTGGTTACTCATAGCAAACACAGGCAATGTTTCTGCCAATGGATCTCCGGGTTACCCGGAGGTTCATTGGCTGAAACATTGCTTGTGCACAGGCCATATGTATAGAATTTGATAGCTTTACTATGGTCATAACGCATAGATTAACGAGCAGATCGACGTGCTATTTGTGTGCATTTCATGACAGGACTTCTAGTTTTAACTGTACACCCAATAATAACAACAGTGAGGCCGCAACTCACTATTCAGTACGATGGGAATCACCCAGAACGTCCCCCAGCCTAATGGACCTGCATCGTTTTGATCAGAACTGTCCCTATTTGACTTGACTTTCAGCGGCTAGGCCGTAAGGCTGGCTAACGATTTAACCCCGCCCATCCCCGAGTCAAACCGACCCCTGAATATTTCGACTGACACCCCCACAAGATTTTGAAATCACATCATAACTGGGTGGTCACAAGCTGTTTTTTTAGGTGGAGGGGGAGGTAGTTTTCCTTGTATTGAAAAACACCCCCTCCCCTTCCTGTGCAGACTGGTTAAAAGTAGGCCATAAGCCATAAGCCTACGAGACTTTAATGCCCCCCCCCCCCCCCCACCCCCGAAGCTAAGTGAGTGTACGGAGTCATTCTACAAAGTTAGAATGAAGTCCCTCCATATTAAATATGACTTGTAGACTGTGCTAAATGTTTTGGGGTTTGGGCAGCCATCATGGATGACAGATCATAACCAATTTGTTCTTTTACTGGTGTTTTAGGTCACATATTTGGCAAATCATGATCACAACATGAGTATCAATTCAAGACCAGGGGTGAGTGTTAATAAGCCATGTTGCCCATTTTAGAGAGGATTTGCACCTCCCAAGCATTGGTGACTGGGTCCAATTTTGTAAAACAGAGCCGGTTTACCGCAGTGAATAGGCACTGCTTCACTTCCCATGGTTCCCGCAGGGAGATCATGACCAAAAGGGGACGTTCTCATCTAGACAAAATACAGAGTCATCCTACCAAGTTATAATGAAATCCCTTCATAAATACGACCTGTAGACTGTGCTAAAGGTTTTTGGGTTTTGGGCTCGGGCAGCCACACAAGAAAGGCTGCTTAACTGGTAGAGTGCAAGAAGCCCATATTTGGGCTTTATTCTGAACTGCAGGTACCTAAAGTTAAAGGCTTCATATTCTTTGGATGTCCTTCATATTATCTTGTAAGTAAAATTACTTCATCTCCATTGATTTGCATTGTTACAATTTATGGGAGCGTGACTATAGGCACTCTCCCATGAATTGTAACAAGACAAAAATGTGTGAACAAATCTTGAGGCTGAGAAAAAATTTAGCACTCTATCAGTTAAGTGACTCAGACTTTACCATTCAAGATGCAACTGTTGGCTAACCGGGCATCCGTTCGCATAGATTTAAATTTGCATAACAACCACGCGAATGAAACAAGCATTCTCGTCAAATTTTGCTCACTGAGAAGATATTTCAAGAATAATCTGATTCTTACAGTACGTTAAAATTGGGGTTGTATAAGAAGCCCAAATATTAACCAAGGACTAGATTTGAATAGACTTAAATCTGACGTGAATGCTAAACAGGCCTTGAAATGTTCCAAAATTTCTACCTGTCACACATGACAGGTGGATTTTTTTCTTACCTGTCGCTTCAAATTTTCACCTGAACACTGGAAGCTTGTGTGAATTTATGAATACGTGTATACAGACACAGTACTGTGAAAAGTTGTGTTTAAAATGTATACTACATGTATGTTGTGCTATACCATTCATCAGTGAACAAATACTGTTGGCTTATCCCTGATCTTGATGCTTTGATTTCAGAATCAAATCATTCACTGGTTATTAACCCATTATCTAACACTAGTTGCAGACGACAGCTCTAGGGCGGGGGAAAAATAATTAATTTGTTCAGGGAACCCGACCGACCATATTTTTTACTGCCGGCTCTAATTGTTTTCCCCAAATCGGTAAAAAATCCCAACAAATTCTGATGGAAAACACACAAAAATTGAGGAAAAAAAATTGTTCACCGACCAACCCTATTTTTTTCGGCATGTTCCCTGACAATATCAATTATTTTTCCTTGGCCTAATAGTTTTTTTGAAAAAAAAAAATTCTTTTTTTTTTCCCAAACCATAGCTTATGACCCCCTCATTGGAATGAGCTCAACGAGCTCATTCCAATGAGGGATCATTGATCATAGGCTATGGTTTGGGAGAGAAAAATTAATAAACAGAATGGCGATTTTTGTATATTAATATGGAGTCGGTTTTGGCTGATTTGTTAGGTGAAGGGTAACTGACCTGTCATATGTGACAGGTATGATTTATTTTTACTTGTCTCCACCCAATGTCTGGCTGTCAGTGACAGGTGGACAGGTGTACATTTCGAGCCCTGATGCTAAATATCAACAGATTCTCACTGGTGGTTCTGAAGAAGGGGAATTTTTAAAAAAGTATTCATCATATTTCATTAAGTCAAAATCTGGGCTCCTATGGGGTGCCCAAATATGAACCCAAGGTCTCGATTTGAACAAACTTGAATCTGACCCCATAAGGATGCTGAATACCAAATGTCCAAAGAATCAGACTGGTGGGTCTGAAGAAATAGATTTCAAAGTTATTCCTCAATATTGCAATATATAAAAATATCGGCTCTGCCAAAAGATGAACCCAGGAACTTGATTTGAACAAACCTGAATAAAACCCCATAAGCATGTTATATTCCAAATATCAAAAAATTATAACTAGTAGTTCTGGAGAAGATTTTGTAAGAATATTCCACATATTGAATGAGAGCCTAAATATAAATTGAGTGTTTTAATTTGAACAAACTTGAAGCTGATCCCCTTTAGAAATGTTGTATACCAAATATTAAATTAAAAGATTCTGATTGGCGGTTCTGGAGATTTTTTTTCATTTTTGGAAACTGACTAGACATTATTCCATTACCGACAGTGTTGGTATCCCCATTTGGTACCCTACGACATAACCGATGGCAATTTTTTAGTGCCTTTGACTCAAGTGGTCATAAGGATGCTTCATACCAATTAATAATTCTCAGTTCCTGTGGAGATGCTATATGAATCAAGTACTTATGACCCCATAATACTGCATAATGTATTAGGTTCAAATTGGACCATTGCTTCAGAAATTAACAATTTCCAGGGTTTTTTTTTGTTTTTAAAAATTTGATTAGCAGTTTTTATCGCTATTCTGGAAAATTTATTAGCAATTCCAACTTCAGCCCCACCCCACACCCGCACACCCCATTTCCCAATTTCTATACTGCACTGCCTGGTTACTCGTGTCCAAGCTCCTACTCTCAGCATAACCCCATCCCTAACTTTACAAATGTGAGTTACCAAGTAGCCCCTCTGAGTCTATGCACACCCTTCCACACGTACTTTTCAGTTTTCGAATAAAGATGATTTTAGTCACAGGCACTGGTAATTACGACGAAAATAGGCAAGTAGTCATCTGATGATCGCGACAACTAACCTTGCCAAATACATAAAAATCTGGAGTACCTTGGCACTGTTGGTTGGCAAAGAAAAATATTGATTGAAACACGCTCTTGCAGTTCATGATTTGACTTCCACTTCGCAATTTTCAAATCGATCCACCCGAATGAAAAAAGCCGTAGAAGATGATTATGAAGAATGACTGGTGCACACCAAGGGAGTTAGTTTATAGGCACCGACATCGTAGAAAACACTAGTGGAGTTTTGTCAACTGGTTTGAAAACACTCGTAAAATGGTGGTTACATTTATCATTTCACCTGACCAAATAAATTGGTGTAACATTACACTGTTTGAAATCTGCAGTTTTACCATTTTTGAATTGGAATATTGGAGAGCACCTAACATTTTTAATCGCACAATGTGAACCAAATTTAGGTGATTGGATCACACATGGGAGATCTTGCTTTGCGAACTGCGATGCGAACTCAAACAAAAAATACCATGATTTCTGGCCAAGCCAAAAATCTTGCACTTCCAGGACAGTTGAAGATATTGCCCCTCAAACTTCCCTTGAACAATTTATAGTGCACCCATCAAAAGAAAGTTGAATACTAAATATCAACTCAACTTATGGCATCCATTAATAGTTAGTGATGGGCAGTTAACCAAAAACTCCATTCCGTTTTGATTTTATCAAAACCGAAAACAAGACAATTACAGAAAACCGATCGTCGCCGTTTTCAACTTCAGTGTTGAAAAACTCTCATTAGGTCTTCTTCACTTCTCAGAATAAGAGAGAAACAACCTAAAGTTAACCTGGTTATCAAACTTCAGAGCTGCGATACCCCTTTTTCAGAACAGCTGCACTGATTGGTATTGCGTTCGAGCATGGCATTTACCACAGAAATAGGTGACAAGATTACTGTTTAGGCATCGTGGTTTAAATGTTCATCTGTTCATCAAATTCGATTTCCTTTGCAGAACTGGAACTTGTCGCTTGTTCCACATTTATAAGGATAATATATTTATTTCTACATGTAATTTTGAAAGCTTGAACTCCAAAGCCAGCATTAAAATCAAAGTTGAAGTTGGATGGAAATTTAGGGTTACAATGACCTATATAAGCGACTTTTACTCGATAAAATTTTTATGGTCAGCATAATTTTTTAGGGTGTGTCAGGTTACCCCAACCCAGGGACCAGCCTAGGGGGAATTTTAGGAAGACTTCATGTCTCACTCCAGAAAAAATAGAGACTGCAGAGTCAAGGAGACTTCATAGGTAAGTGGGGAAAATTAAGAATATTTATGTTGTACCACCCCCTGCCGCCTCTTTTTCTATTTTCAGCTTGTGGTCCTCCATTAACGCCAGATTAATCCAGGTCCTGTTGTCTATGATGCATCTATGCCAGGTTAAATGAAAGTGTCAATGACACTGTAGCTCAACTTGACAAACTTGAACTTGATAAGTTATAAATGAAACGGAAAAATTGAAAATCATTAGTATCAATGTTATTTGATGAAATTTCAACATAACAGCATTGTGTGTGCACGTCAAAGTGATCCATGCAATTTTAATTTTTAAATGCAAACAGTAAGACTGGCTAAAGGAAGAATGTTGATACACAAATGCAGTATGTTCAGAGGTTATTGTAACTGGCAACATTTTTCACAGATATGAATGCTAATGAATAGCTCTTATCTAAAGGCTTGCCTAATGAGCACACCAAGTTCAAAAACAATCCTATGATAAATGTGGCCTGTAGGCCATGTCAAAGAATGTTGATGCACAAATGCAATAAATTCAAAGATTGTTGCTAACAGCAACAGTTTTTGATGGAAATGAAAAGAAAATCAATAGCTCCTATCTTTGTCACCCTGCATAAGCATACAAAGTTTCAAAACAACCTGATAATGAATGTGCCCTCTGAGTCATGCCAAAGGAAGATGTTAATGCACAAATGCACTAAGTAGAAGGTCACTGCTTGTGGCAATGTTTTTTTTGGGGGGAGGGTTTTACGGAAATTCATAAATATACCCAGCTGAGAGTTCAAAAGGGATAAGTTGATGCACAAATGCAGTAAGTTGAAAGGCTGGTGATAACGACAATAATTTTTTATGGAAATGAAAAAAAGCAATAGCTCACATCTAGAGGTCACCCCGAACACACAAACCAAGTTGCAAAGTGATCCAATCATAAATGTGCCCTGAAGGGTGTGTTAAAGGGAAATATTGAGGCCTGACTAAACTAAGTTCAAAGGTCAGCAGCAACATTTTCTGACAGAAATGGAAGAAAATCGACAGCTCCCATATAGATGTCACCCCACACAAGCACACCAAGTTTGCAAGAGATCCAATCATAAATGTGCCCTGCAGGGTGTGTCAAAGGGAAATATTGATGCTTAACTGCACAAAGTTTTTACTAAGTTCATCGAAGGTCATTGCAACATTTTTTGACGAAAATCGAAGAAAATCGATAGCTCCCATCTAGAGGAAACCCCAAACAAGCATACAAAGTTTCAAACCGATCTGATCATAAATGTGCCCTGTAGGGCATGCCGAAGGAATATATTGATACCTGTCTAAACTAAGTTCAAAGATCATTGCCAGCGGCAACATTTTTTGACGGGTGGAAAAGGAAGAAAATCGATAGCTCCCATCTAGAGGTCACCCCAAACAAGCATGCCAGGTTTCAAAGCAATCCGATCATAAAAGTGCCCTGTAGGGTACGCCCAAAGGGAAATATTGAGGTCTGACTAAACTAAGTTCTAAGAACGTTGGCCGCGGCAACATTTCTTGACGGAAATGGAAGAAAATCGATAGCTCCCATCTAGAGGACACCCCAAACTAGAACTATCACTGAAGGTGATTAATACCCCCGCTTTGGGTTTTTAGAGGAATGCACTTCTGATCATGTAGGCGAAGGCCATAAGGAAATGTATACATAAAGATCATTTTTTGTTGTTGAAATTTGTATTTGCATGTGGCCTTCCACAGAACAGCACTGAATACTTAAAGAGCCCACACATATATGGTTTACATTTGGAAAAACACATTTACAATGTGCAACATGTATTCAAAATCGGTTCATTAATGTAGGAGGAGTTGCACACACAAGAATCCCATTTGAAAACCCATAATAAATCCAAGTTAAAGGGAGATAACCTGGTTAAAATTGTCGCAGAACAAAAATTTGGGAATATGCGTATGTTCACTTAGTTGTGATAATGTCTGAAAGGTTTCGTTAAACTTGACTGATAAATGTAGGAGGAGTTGCACGCACAAGAATTTCATGTAGAAACCCATAATAAATCTAAGTTAAAGGGAGATAACCTAGTTAAAATTGCCACAGCTCAAAAATTTTGGAATATGCGCATGTTTACTTAGTAGTGATGATGTCTGTAAACTTTTGTCCAAATTGATTGATAAATGTAGGAGGAGTTGCGCACACAAGAATTTCATGCAGAAACCCATATTAAATCAAAGTTCAAGAGAGATAACCAGGTTAAAATTGTCGCAGATCAAAAAGTTTGGAATATGCACATGTTCACTTAGTAGAGATGATGTTTGAAAGGTTTCATCAAAATCGGTTCATTAATGTAGGAGGAGTTGCGCACACAAGAATTTGTTCGAACGGAAAGACATAATAAATCTAAGTCAAAGGGAGATAACCTGGTTAAAATTGTCGCAGATCAAAAATCTTGGAATATGTGCATGTTCACTTAGTAGTGATGATGTCTGAAAAGTTTTGTCCAAATTGATTGATAAATGTAGGAGGAGTTGCACGCACAAGAATTTCATGTAGAAACCCATAATAAATCTAAGTTAAAGGGAGATAACCTAGTTAAAATTGCCACAGCTCAAAAATTTTGGAATATGCGCATGTTCACTTAGTAGTGATGATGTCTGTAAACTTTCGTCCAAATTGATTGATAAATGTAGGAGGAGTTGCGCACACAAGAATTTCATGCAGAAACCCATATTAAATCAAAGTTCAAGAGAGATAACCTGGTTAAAATTGTCGCAGATCAAAAAGTTTGGAATATGCACATGTTCACTTAGTAGAGATGATGTTTGAAAGGTTTCATCAAAATCGGTTCATTAATGTAGGAGGAGTTGCACACACAAGAATTTGTTCGAACGGAAAGACATAATAAATCTAAGTCAAAGGGAGATAACCTGGTTAAAATTGTCGCAGTTCAAAAATCTTGGAATATGCGCATGTTCACTTAGTAGTGATGATGTCTGAAAAGTTTTGTCCAAATTGATTGATAAATGTAGGAGGAGTTGCACACACAAGAATTTCATGTAGAAACCCATATTAAATCAAAGTTCAAGAGAGATAACCTGGTTAAAATTGTCGCAGATTAAAAAGTTTGGAATATGCACATGTTCACTTAGTAGAGATGATGTTTGAAAGGTTTCATCAAAATCGGTTCATTAATGTAGGAGGAGTTGCGCACACAAGAATTTGTTCGGATGGAAAGACACAATAAATCTAAGTCAAAGGGAGAAAACCTGGTTAAAATTGTCGCAGATCAAAAATCTTGGAATATGCGCATGTTCACTTAGTAGTGATGATGTCAGAAAAGTTTTGTCCAAATTGATTGATAAATGTAGGAGGAGTTGCACGCACAAGAATTTCATGTAGAAACCCATAATAAATCTAAGTTAAAGGGAGATAACCTAGTTAAAATTGCCACAGCTCAAAAATTTTGGAATACGCGCATGTTCACTTAGTAGTGATGATGTCTGTAAACTTTCGTCCAAATTGATTGATAAATGTAGGAGGAGTTGCGCACACAAGAATTTCATGCCCAAACCCATATTAAATCAAAGTTCAAGAGAGATAACCTGGTTAAAATTGTCGCAGATCAAAAAGTTTGGAATATGCACATGTTCACTTAGTAGAGATGAAGGTTTCATCAAAATCGGTTCATTAATGTAGGAGGAGTTGCGCACACAAGAATTTGTTCGGATGGAAAGACACAATAAATCTAAGTCAAAGGGAGAAAACCTGGTTAAAATTGTCGCAGATCAAAAATCTTGGAATATGCGCATGTTCACTTAGTAGTGATGATTTCTGAAAAGTTTTGTCCAAATTGACTGATAAATGTAGGAGGAGTTGCGCACACAAGAATTTCATGTCCGGAAAGACGTACGGACGGATGGACGGACGTACAAGGCGATTCCTATATAGCCCCCACTTCTTCGAAGCGGGGGTATAACAAGCATACAAAGTTTCAAAGCAATCCAATCATAAATGTGCCCTGTAGGGTGTGCCAAAGTGAAATATTGAGGTCAAACTAAACAAAGTTCTAAGAACGTTGGCCGTGGCAACATTTTTTGACGGAAATGGAAGAAAATTGATAGCTCCCATCTAGAGGTCACCCCAAACAAGCATGCCATGTTTCAAAGTAATCCGATCATAAATTTGTCCTGTAGGGTGTGCCAAAGGGAAATATTGAGGTCTGACTAAACTAAGTTCTAAAAACGTTGGCACGGCAACAGTTTTTGACGGAAATTGAAGAAAATCGATAGCTCCCATCTAGAGGTCACCCCAAACAAGCATACCAAGTTTGAAAGCGATCCAATCATAAATGTGCCCTGTAGGGTGTGCCAAAGGGAAATATTGAGGTTTGACTAACCTAAGTTCTAAGAAAGGTGGCTGCGGCAACATTTTTAGACGGAAATTGAAGAAAATCGATAGCTCCCATCTAGAGGTCACCCCAAACAAGCATACCATTTAATTTTGCAACAGACTCAAGGCAAAAATGAAAAAATTTAAAGTAATTGATATATTTTTTACACTTACCAATGACCCAGACTTAGCTGGTGCTAACTCTTAAATATTCAGGGCCAAACACAAATTTTGCCCCCCGAATCCTCAAAATTTGCATCCAAATCAAAACAAGAGGCCCCACGTGGCCTTAATCGCTCACCTGACAAAGTGACTCTAAGAAGTATTTTAGGTCACCTTCACCATGTCATGCCTCATCAACATTAACTGGTTGAGTGATAGATTTTGTTTGAAGTTCAACATTTGTTACCTAAAATTAGTTTTATTTAAAATCATTGGTGTGTGGCCAATCTCCAATGATTTTTAATAAAGCAAATTTATCTCTGCAGACAAACTGGTTTAGCATGAAGCACAAACAAGGAATGTGAAGAGATAGCCTTGGACATCTCTCCCCAACTGTGGATATCTTCCATGTGCTACATGTACATATTTGCATGCAAGAAAACAAAAATTTTCACAAATTTTCCAAAATATTAGTTTTTTTTATCATCATTGGAACAAGCTCAAACAGCTTATTCCAATAGGGGTATGGGAAGATCAGGTATATTTTTGAGACAGAAATGTGAATATATAAATAATGGTGTTTTTTTGTGAATGATGCTGGAGAATTTTGCGTAAAGATATGGTAAATGGTTTGTTCTAGATACAGAATGATGCAAAAGTATTTAAATTTGATTAGGCAAGTTGTTCCTATAATGCATTTAAAAATTGAAGTAACTGTTTTTTTGCTGCCGAACTTTTAGATGTGTGTGTCTGTGTTTGTGTGTGTGTGTGTGTGTGTGTGTGTGTGTGTGGGGGGAGGGGGGGGGGGGGGGGGTAAGAGTGTTCTTGCAAACAAAATTCCTGAATAAATGGAAAATTTTATTTTTTGTGTGAAAGACATAGTGCGTGAATGTTGATTGGAACAAGCTTAGAAAGCTTAGAGAGCTCATTTTAATGTGAAGTCATAAAGCTGTGTTTTACGTACGAAATTCTGGAATAACTAAAAATTGCTTTTTTGACTCAAAAAGCATGGTGTGCGACCTCTCATTGGAATGAGCTCAAAAAGCTCATTCCAATGGGGTATTTACAAGCGATAAGTACATGTATGTTTAAGAGACAAAAATTAAAATTTGAATAGCGATTTTTGCGAAGAATGCTGACAAGTTTTGGCAGTTATGCTGGTAAAAAGGTAAGATATGCAAAGTGGTTGTTTTTTAGAGGCGACATTTAATTAAGGGGAATTAACCCTTGATTACTGAGGTAACTTCTAAAAGTACTGAAATTTCATGAAGCAATGTGAATAACAGACAACAGTTGCCTAAAAATTTCATGAATAACTAAAATTTTTATTCTTTTGTCTCGAAAACATGGCATATGACCTTTGTTGGAATGAGCTGAATGCGTGTGTTCCAATGAGGGGTCATAAAATTTGAACGGAGATTTGTGTGAATAATGCATTAGTACTGCTAGATTTGGGTAAACGGTTCACCCTGGATACCACCCCTTCTATAGTAGATCTTTTCTGCAAATTTTGTCTAAGATTCTATCAACTTTACAAATAAATACGTTCATGAATCACAATCAGATCCACCCCACAATGTTGCATACCAAATATCAAAAGATTCTGCCTGCTGGATCTGGAGAAGAAGATTTTTTAAGAAATATGCCTGAAATGCACTAAGTTAAAATTTGGGCTCCTATACGGAGCCCAAATATAAACCCAGGGGGCCGATTTGAACAAACTTGAATCAGATCCACCCCACAATGTTGCTTACCAAATATCAAAAGATTCTGAAGCTGGATCTGGAGAAGAAGATTTTTTAAGAAATTTGCCTGAAATGCACTAAGTTCGAATTCAAGCTTCTATAGTGAGCCCAAATATGAAACTAGGAAGCCGATTTGAACAAACTTGAATCAGATCCACCCCACAATGTTGCATACCAAATATCAAAAGATTCTGCCTGCTGGATCTGGAGAAGAAGATTTTTTAATAAATTTGCCCGAAATGCACTAAGTGCGAATTCAGGCTTCTATATTAAGCCCAAATATGAATCCAGGGGGCCGATTTGAACAAACTTGAATCAGATCCACCCCGCAATGTTGCATACCAAATATCAAAAGATTCTGCCTGCTGGATCTGGAGAAGAAGATTTTTGAAGAAATTTGCCCGAAATGCACTAAGTTTGAATTCGAGCTTCTATAGTGAGCCCAAATATGAATCCAGGGGGCCGATTTGAACAAACTTGAATCAGATCCACCCCGCAATGTTGCATACCAAATATCAAAAGATTCTGCCTGCTGGATCTGGAGAAGATGATTTTTTAAGAAATTTGCCTGAAATGCACTAAGTTCGAATTCGAGCTTCTATAGTAAGCCCAAATATGAATCTAAGGAGCCGATTTGAACAAATTTGCATCAGATCCATCCCACAATGTTGCATACCAAATATCAAAAGATTCTGCCTGCTGGATCTGGAGAAGAAGATTTTTTAAGAAATTTGCCTGAAATGCACTAAGTTCGAAATTGGGCTCCTATACTGAGCCCAAATATTAACCCAGGGATCCGATTTGAACAAACTTGAATCAGATCCACCCCACAATGTTGCTTACCAAATATGAAAAGATTCTGCCTGCTGTATCTGGAGAAGAAGATTTTTTAAGAAATTTGCCTGAAATGCACTAAGTTCGAATTCGGGCTTCTATAGTAAGCCCAAATATGAATCCAGGGGGCCGATTTGAACAAACTTGAATCAGATCTACCCCGCAATGTTGCATACCAAATATCAAAAGATTCTGCCTGCTGGATCTGGAGAAGAAGATTTTTGAAGAAATGTGCCTGAAATGCACTAAGTTTGAATTCAAGCTCCTATAGTGAGCCCAAATATGAATCTAGGGAGCCGATTTCAACAAACTTGAATCAGATCCACCCTACAATGTTGCATGCCAAATATCAAAAGATTCTGCCTGCTGGATCTGGAGAAGAAGATTTTCAAAGAAATTTGCCTGAAATGCAGTAAGTTCAAATTTGGGCTCCTATACTGAGCCCAAATATAAACCCAGAGGGCCGATTTGAACAAACTTGAATCAGATCCACCCCACAATGTTGCATACCAAATATCAAAAGATTCTGCCTGCTGGATCTGGAGAAGAAGATTTTTTAAGAAATTTGCCTGAAATGCACTAAGTTCGAAATCGAGCTCCTATACTGAGCCCAAATATGAACCCAGGGGGCCGATTTGAACAAACTTGAATCAGATCCACCCTACAATGTTGCATACCAAATATCAAAAGATTCTGCCTGCTGGATCTGGAGAAGAAGATTTTTTAATGTTTTTCCCATTGCCTACAGTGTTAAAAAGTGCTGACTCAGCACTTTTTCAAAAGTCCCGAAACTGTACCCTATGATAAAACCGATGGCAATGTTTTTTTACCAATCCTTTCTGTTGGTCCTAAGGAAGCTGCACACCAAATAAAAATTCTCAGTGCCGTGCAATTTTGGAGATATGGGCGTTTTAAATTTTTTCTATTTTTAGCTCCTGCGGTTCCCACGGGGCTGCGGGAAAATTTTTTTTTGCATAAATCATGTACTCATGACCCAATAAGCCCTCACATAAAATTTGGTTCAAATCAGCCTCTCGGTTTGGAAAATAGAAATTTTGGGTGGGGCAAAAAATTTTGCCCCTCCCATAACGACGCCAAGTATAGCCCCACAAACTTCTCTTGAACAAATCTGAGTCTACACCTCAAAAGGAAGCTGCACACCAAATATCAAGTCTCTGCTACTGCTGGTTCATGAGAAGAAGATTTACAAAGATTTTGGTGCCCCTTGGGGGCGTGGCACCACCCAGGAGGAGGGGCAACTTCATTTGAACAAATCTGAATTGGCATTAGGTAATAAACATTTAGCCAACATTTGAATAAAATTGGGCTAGTGGTTTAGGAGGAGAAGTCGATAATGTAAAGTTAACGCCGGACGGACGACGACGGACGACGGACGCCGGACAGAAAGTGATTAGTAAAGCTCCCCTTGAGCTTCGCTCAGGTGAGCTAAAAACTGATGTCCTATATGGTCCTCCATACTTTTGCCTAATGCGCATGTGCAGTGTCAAGGAAGTACCGAAATTGGTGCCAAGCCTCATTCTTACAACCAGTGCCTGCTAAATGTTTATCAGCGGGGAGGTATGAGTTTCCAACTCATGGGAGGGCCATTGGTCATTGGTAAGTATAAAAATATATAAATTACTTTAAATTTTATCATATTTTTATACTGTAACCAATGACCCAGACTTAGCTGAATAGAAACAAGAGGCCCCAGGGGGCCTGAGGGCGCTCACCTGACATGGTAGCCTAAATATCAACCCAGAGAATTGATTTCCACAAGTTGCATCTGCTCCTCCTAAGAAAAGCTGAAACCAAATATCCAAATATTCTGACCAGTGGATCTAAAAAAAAGATTTTTAAAGAATATTCCTCATACTGAACTAAGTCATAATTCGGGCTCCCACAGGAAGCCCATATATGAACCCAGGGACTTGGCTTTAACAAACCTGAATCTCACACCCCTAAGGATTCTGCACACCAAATATCAAAACATTCCGACTGCTGGATCTGAAGAAGATTTTTAAAGAAAATTCCTCATTTTGAACCAAGTTACAATTCGAGCTCCCACAATCAGCCCAAATATGGACCTAGGGACATGGCTTGAACAAACTTGACTCTTACCCCCCTAAGGATGCTGCATAAAAAATATCAAAAGCATTCATCTGCTGGATCTGAAGATTTTTAAAGAAAATTCCTCATTTTGAACTAAGTTGTCATTCAGGCTCCCATAGTGAACCCAAATATGAACCAAGGGATTTGGCTTGAACAAACTTGAATCTCAGCCCCCTAAGGTTGCTCCATGCCAAATATCAAAACATTCCAACTGCTGAATCTGAAGAAGAAGATTTTTAAAGAAAAATTCCTCATATTGACTAAGTTATAATTTGGGCCCAAATATGGACCCATGGACTTGGCTTTAACACACTTGAATCCCCCCCCCCCCCTCCCCCCAAGGATGCTACTCACCTCATATCAAACCATTCCGACTGCTGGATCTGAAGAAGATTTTTAAGAAAATTCCTCATTTCGAACAAAGTTACAATTCAAGCTCCCACAGTGAGCCCAAATATGGACCTAGGGACATGGCTTGAACAAACTTGAATCTCACCCCCCTAAGGATGCTGCATACCAAATATCACAAGATTTTGCCTGCTGGATCTTGAGAAGAAGATTTTCAAAGAAATTTGCCTGAAATGCACTAAGTTCGAATTTGGGCTTCTATAGTGAGCCCAAATATGAATCCAGGTGGCCGATTTGTACAAACTGGAATCAGATCCACCCCACAATGTTGCATACCAAATATCAAAAGATTCTGCCTGCAGGATCTGGAGAAGAAGATTTTTGAAGAAATTTGCCTGAAATGCACTAAGTTCAAATTCGAGCTTCTATAGTGAGCCCAAATATGAATCTAGGGAGCCGATTTGAACAAAATAGAATCAGATCCACACCACAATGTTGCATACCAAATATCAAAAGATTCTGTCTGCTGGATCTGGAGAAGAAGATTTTTTAAGAAATTTGCCTGAAATGCACTAAGTTCAAATTTGGGCTCCTATACTGAGCCCAAATATAAACCCAAGGGGCCGATTTGAACAAACTTGAATCAGATCCACCCCACAATGTTGCATACCCAATATCAAAAGATTCTGCCTGCTGGATCTTGAGAAGAAGATTTTCAAAGAAATTTGCCTGAAATGCACTAAGTTCAAATTTGGGCTCCTATACTGAGCCCAAATATAAACCCAAGGGGCCGATTTGAACAAACTTGAATAAGATCCACCCCACAATGTTGCATACCAAATATCAAAAGATTCTGCCTGCTGGATCTGGAGAAGAAGATTTTCAAAGAAATTTGCCTGAAATGCAGTAAGTTCAAATTTGGGCTCCTATACTGAGCCCAAATATAAACCCAGGGGGCCGATTTGAACAAACTTGAATCAGATCCACCCCCACAATGTTGCATACCAAATATCAAAAGATTCTGCCTGCTGGATCTGGAGAAGAAGATTTTTTAAGAAATTTGCCTGAAATGCACTAAGTTCGAAATCGGGCTCCTATACTGAGCCCAAATATGAATCCAGGGGGCCGATTTGAACAAACTTGAAACAGATCCACCCTCCAATGTTGCATACCAAATATCAAAAGATTCTGCCTGCTGGATCTGGAGAAGAAGATTTTTTAATGTTTTTCCCATTGCCTACAGTGTTAAAAAGTGCTGACTCAGCACTTTTTCAATGTCCCGAAACTGTACCCTATGATAAAACCGATGGCAATTTTTTTTTACCAATTCTTTCTGTTGGTCCTAAGGAAGCTTCACACCAAATAAAAATTCTCGGTGCCGTGCAGTTTTGGAGATATGGGAGTTTTAATTTTTTTCTATTTTTAGCTCCTGCAGTTCCCATGGGGCTAAAAAAAATCAGCATAAATTAGGTACTTATGACCCAATAAGCCCTCACATAAAATTTGGTTCAAATCAGCCTCTCGGTTTGGAAAATAGAAATTTTGGGCGGGGCCAAAAATTTTGCCCCTCCCATAACGACGCCAAGTATAGCCCCACAAACTTCTCTTGAACAAATCTGAGTCTACACCTCAAAAGGAAGCTGCACACCAAATATCAAGTCTCTGCTACTGCTGGTTCATGAGAAGAAGATTTTTTAAGATTTCAGCACACTTTTTGGGTGTGGCCCTACCCACGGGCAGGGCAACTTGATTTGAACAAAATCAAATTGCGATGTCATAACAAACTATTATCTCAAATATCAATTAAATTGGTTCAGCGGTTTGGGAGGAGAAGACGCAAACACCATGTTCACGGACGACGGACGACGGACGGTGAGTGATCACTATAGCTCTCCTGACTGAAAGTCAGGTGAGCTAAAAAGGCTGGAGGGCCTAGGACATAAAGCAAAATCTAATAGGCTCAATAATGTATAAGAATTATCCCCTCAAGGAGAAAAGGAGAGAAAGGATTTACACATGTCTTTCTTGCTTATTAAAAATAAGAAAGACACATCACCAATCAATAATTGAGCACAATAACATCTATGATCTCTATTAACATCCAGTATAACCCATTATACTAATTCCTTAAAGGAAAGCCAATAAATAAAGATAGTCCAGAGAATGAGACTCTTTATACTCATTTAAAAGTGTCCGAGGATTGTATATTAACGCTCGTATGACACGTGACATATACAAATGCTTCACACCGAGCAACACTTTAAAAATATTACATAAATGAGATAGACATTGGCTTTACACTTTTAAACCATCCCAGCACCGACTCGGAATTACTGACTCAGGAGGAGGTATTCCCTTGCTTTTCACTTTTAGGGAACACCATCCCCCCGCCCCCTTCCCTTTGCTCTGGGTCAAATCACCACAGAACGAAGAGCTGTCTTATATGACAAGAATTTGAAGTCTACAGTGTTCAGAGGTTCAAAAGGAGCTTCTTTGAGCTTCAGTAGAACCCAAGCTAAATTCCATTTAGGAATTAACCTAAGAGTTCTAGGCCTATTTATCGAAAAGTTTTTTACTAACTTAGATAAAGAAATATTAGATCCAATCTGTAAGCTATCATGATGAGCATATGTGTCCGATAGTATAGACCTATAACCCTTAATGGTTACTGGCTGCAGTTTGATTTTGTCAAACAAGTAGACCAAAAAATTAGCAATGTCTGGAATGGAAGGGTAAAAAATATCAATAGAATGATCCTTACACCAACGAGAAAAAACCATCCACTTTGCTGCATAATTTAGCAAAGAGGAGGCCCTCCTACAGTTAGAAATTGTGTCCACTGCACGTCCCGTACATTGCTTGCCGTGCAAGAAGGACCGCACAATGGAAATACGTGAAGGTTGAGACCTTGCGGGTTGTGATGCAGTGTGCGAGATTTCCCCTGAAAGAGAAGGTTCTCCTGTGGAGGAAGCTTCCAAGGAACATCCCATAACAGACACCTGAGTAGATTTATCCATGGTTTCTAAGACAACAGAGATGCTACCAACAGTATCTTTCAGTGCAATTGCTTGATCTTTAGCAAGATCTGTTGAATCAACGGAGTTGGAGGATATGCATATCCTATCATTCCGTCCCAAGAGATTGAGAGAGCGTCTACAGCAAACGTTCGAGGATCTGGGCATGGTGACACATAAGTCTGCAATTGATTGTTGAAGTGTGTCGCAAACAAGTCTATCATTGGTCGATCCCATTGGTAGCAAATCTGATTGGACACTCGCTTGTTGAGAGTCCATTCTGATGGTAACATGCGACCCTTCCGCTAGAATGTTCAGACGACCCGGAATATGACGGACCGACAGAAGAATATGATGCTCTAGAACAAACAGAAGAATTCTTTCCGTTAGGTCGAATAACGGAACGGAATGAGTGCCTCCCTGGTTCCGGATGTACACTACTAACGTCGAATTGTCCGACAGTATTTGAACATGTGAATTCTGAATTATGTTCATCTAATGACGTAGCGCAAGCCAAACTGACATCATCTCTTTGATGTTTATGTGCTTGTTTAGGAACACCGGATCCCAAAGCCCTGGCACCTTGAGTCTGTTGGGCTCAATGTCGTGCCCCAACCTGTTTGAATCGCATCCATCATAATCGTAAAAACTGGATCTGGCAGTTGCAGTGGAACTCCCTGAGTCAACCACTGAATATCTGCCCAAGTCTGAATCCTTAGTTTTACTTGGTCCAATAAAATGATATTTGTTTCAAGCGAATGAATCTTCACACTCCAAATTTGAGTGAAAAATACCTGGAGTGGATGTGTGTGCAAGTAGCCCATTGGAATGAGATGCGCCGCCGCTCCACACAATCCCATCAGTCGCATGAATTCTCTCGCTGTTACTATGTTTGACGGTTGACAAAAATGAGCATAGCAACTGACTAACTTCGCTCTGGGTAACGGAAGACGAACTAGATTGTTGTGAGCCTCGAAGCTCATTCCCAAGTGAATGAACGACTTGGACGGAGCTAGATCCGTCTTCTTTTCGTTTACAATGAAACCAAGACATCGGACATGGTTCATACAGGCAAGGCTACATCAAATTCAAGGACTATTCAAGGACTTTCAAGGATTCCTGCAACTTTTTCAAGGACCATTCTGTGACAATTATTTTGATCAATGTATCAATATTTGCTGAATTTGCAGGATAAACACAAGAAAACATTGATCCCACTTAATTTTCTTCTTTGATAACTCCAACACTTCAAATAATTTTTTGGAAAGCTCTCCTGCAGGGCTGCTTTCCAAAAAATCATGTCAAGTGTTGGATTTATCAACAAAGGTAAAATGTGGAGGAAGTTACTTTATTATGGTTATCCTACAACTGCAACTGTGACAAAACATACCAGACTTATACCAGACTATGTAGTTTTGTTTGTATCCAAATTGAAAAGTGAATCCTGTTTCTCTTTATGATTATCGGTGCCTGCATCACCTGAAGCAGAGACTGAGTCCATTGTGCTTGTTTGTGGTAATTCCACAGCATCACTCGACGACCTGGTTTTCCAAGACCAATGAGACAAAGTTAAAAGTTTGCCAGAATTTTCCAACATTCTCATACACACTTTGTGCTTTTTGCTCCTCATATGTGATTTCAGGGCACTTTCGCCCATGCGGCTGACGTCAATAAGTTTCAAGCAAACAGTGCAATTCACTTTGTGTTTGTCAGACTTGCATTGTTCAACCCACTGTTTGTATTCTTCAGCCATGCCACGCTGAAAACGCACTTCCCCATAATAAAAGTCTAGTATATTTAATTTTGAAGACGATCATGTATTCAAAACCATCGAAGCATTGAACAACTAAAAATAAACACACAACAGGAAAACGATTCACTGGTAAAACGCATGCGCAAATTTTTTTGAGAGTACCAATCTGCAGTAAGAACTGAATACAGGCCACTAAAAGTAGCCAAGTTTCACGCCCAAAACAACGTTGCGAATACGTTTAAAAACAAGAGGCCCCACGTGGCCTTAATCGCTCACCTGACAAAGTGACTCTAAGAAGTATTTTAGGTCACCTTCACCATGTCATGCCTCATCAACATTAACTGGTTGAGTGATAGATTTTGTTTGAAGTTCAACATTTGTTACCTAAAATTAGTTTTATTTAAAATCGTTGGTGTGTGGCCAATCTCCAATGATTTTTAATAAAGCAAATTTATCTCTGCAGACAAACTGGTTTAGCATGAAGCACAAACAAGGAATGTGAAGAGATAGCCTTGGACATCTCTCCCCAACTGTGGATATCTTCCATGTGCTACATGTATATATTTGCATGCAAGAAAACAAAAATTTTCACAAATTTTCCAAAATATTAGTTTTTTTTATCATCATTGGAACAAGCTCAAACAGCTTATTCCAATAGGGGTATGGGAAGATCAGGTATATTTTTGAGACAGAAATGTGAATATATAAATAATGGTGTTTTTTTGTGAATGATGCTGGAGAATTTTGCGTAAAGATATGGTAAATGGTTTGTTCTAGATACAGAATGATGCAAAAGTATTTAAATTTGATTAGGCAAGTTGTTCCTATAATGCATTTAAAAATTGAAGTAACTGTTTTTTTGCTGACAAACTTTTAGATGTGTGTGTCTGTGTGTGTGTGTGTGTGTGTGTGTGTGTGTGTGTGTGTTTGTGTGTGTGTGTGTGGGGGGGGGGGGGGGGTAAGAGTGTTCTTGCAAACAAAATTCCTGAATAAATGGAAAATTTTATTTTTTGTGTGAAAGACATAGTGCGTGAATGTTGATTGGAACAAGCTTAGAGAGCTCATTTTAATGTGAAGTCATAAAGCTGTGTTTTACGTACGAAATTCTGGAATAACTAAAAAAATTGCTTTTTTGACTCAAAAAGCATGGTGTGCGACCTCTCATTGGAATGAGCTCAAAAAGCTCATTCCAATGGGGTATTTACAAGCGATAAGTACATGTATGTTTAAGAAACAAAAATTAAAATTTGACTAGCGATTTTTGCGAAGAATGCTGACAAGTTTTGGCAGTTATGCTGGTAAAAAGGTAAGATATGCAAAGTGGTTGTTTTTTAGAGGCGACATTTAATTAAGGGGAATTAACCCTTGATTACTGAGGTAACTTCTAAAAGTACTGAAATTTCATGAAGCAATGTGAATAACAGACAACAGTTGCCTAAAAATTTCATGAATAACTAAAATTTTTATTCCTTTGTCTCGAAAACATGGCATATGACCTTTGTTGGAATGAGCTGAATGCGTGTGTTCCAATGAGGGGTCATAAAATTTGAACGGAGATTTGTGTGAATAATGCATTAGTACTGCTAGATTTGGGTAAACGGTTCACCCTGGATACCACCCCTTCTATAGTAGATCTTTTCTGCAAATTTTGTCTAAGATTCTATCAACTTTACAAATAAATACGTTCATGAATCACAATCAGATCCACCCCACAATGTTGCATACCAAATATCAAAAGATTCTGCCTGCTGGATCTGGAGAAGAAGATTTTTTAAGAAATATGCCTGAAATGCACTAAGTTAAAATTTGGGCTCCTATACGGAGCTCAAATATAAACCCAGGGGGCCGATTTGAACAAACTTGAATCAGATCCACCCCACAATGTTGCTTACCAAATATGAAAAGATTCTGAAGCTGGATCTGGAGAAGAAGATTTTTTAAGAAATTTGCCTGAAATGCACTAAGTTCGAATTCGAGCTTCTATAGTGAGCCCAAATATGAAACTAGGAAGCCGATTTGAACAAACTTGAATCAGATCCACCCCGCAATGTTGCATACCAAATATCAAAAGATTCTGCCTGCTGGATCTGGAGAAGAAGATTTTTGAAGAAATTTGCCCGAAATGCACTAAGTTTGAATTCGAGCTTCTATAGTGAGCCCAAATATGAATCCAGGGGGCCGATTTGAACAAACTTGAATCAGATCCACCCGCAATGTTGCATACCAAATATCAAAAGATTCTGCCTGCTGGATCTGGAGAAGATGATTTTTTAAGAAATTTGCCTGAAATGCACTAAGTTCGAATTCGAGCTTCTATAGTGAGCCCAAATATGAATCTAGGAAGCCGATTTGAACAAACTTGAATCAGATCCACCCCACAATGTTGCATACCAAATATCAAAAGATTCTGCCTGCTGGATCTGGAGAAGAAGATTTTTTAATAAATTTTCCCGAAATGCACTAAGTCCGAATTCGGGCTTCTATATTAAGCCCAAATATGAATCTAGGAAGCCGATTTGAACAAACTTGAATCAGATCCACCCCACAATGTTGCATCCCAAATATCAAAAGATTCTGCCTGCTGGATCTGGAGAAGAAGATTTTTTAAGAAATTTGCCTAAATGCACTAAGTTCGAAATCGGGCTCCTATACTGAGCCCAAATATGAACCCAGGGGGCCGATTTGAACAAACTTGAATCAGATCCACCCTACAATGTTGCATACCAAATATCAAAAGATTCTGCCTGCTGGATCTGGAGAAGAAGATTTTTTAAGAAATTTGCCTGAAATGCACTAAGTTCGAAATCGGGCTCCTATACTGAGCCCAAATATTAACCCAGGGGGCCGATTTGAACAATCTTGAATCAGATCCACCCCACAATGTTGCTTACCAAATATGAAAAGATTCTGCCTGCTGGATCTGGAGAAGAAGATTTTTTAAGAAATTTGCCTGAAATGCACTAAGTTCGAATTCGGGCTTCTATAGTAAGCCCAAATATGTATCCAGGGGGCCGATTTGAACAAACTTGAATCAGATCTACCCCGCAACGTTGCATACCAAATATCAAAAGATTCTGCCTGCTGGATCTGGAGAAGAAGATTTTTGAAGAAATTTGCCTGAAATGCACTAAATTCGAATTCGAGCTCCTATAGTGAGCCCAAATATGAATCTAGGGAGCCGATTTGAACAAACTTGAATCAGATCCACCCTACAATGTTGCATACCAAATATCAAAAGATTCTGCCTGCTGGATCTGGAGAAGAAGATTTTCAAAGAAATTTGCCTGAAATGCAGTAAGTTCAAATTTGGGCTCCTATACTGAGCCCAAATATAAACCCAGGGGGCCGATTTGAACAAACTTGAATCAGATCCACCCCACAATGTTGCATACCAAATATCAAAAGATTCTGCCTGCTGGATCTGGAGAAGAAGATTTTTTAAGAAATTTGCCTGAAATGCACTAAGTTCGAAATCGGGCTCCTATACTGAGCCCAAATATGAACCCAGGGGGCCGATTTGAACAAACTTGAATCAGATCCACCCTACAATGTTGCATACCAAATATCAAAAGATTCTGCCTGCTGGATCTGGAGAAGAAGATTTTTTAATGTTTTTCCCATTGCCTACAGTGTTAAAAAGTGCTGACTCAGCACTTTTTCAAAGTCCCGAAACTGTACCCTATGATAAAACCGATGGCAATTTTTTTTTACCAATCCTTTCTGTTGGTCCTAAGGAAGCTGCACACCAAATAAAAATTCTCAGTGCCGTGCAGTTTTGGAGATATGGGCGTTTTAAATTTTTTCTATTTTTAGCTCCTGCGGTTCCCACGGGGCTGCGAGAAAATTTTTTTTTGCATAAATCAAGTACTCATGACCCAATAAGCCCTCACATAAAATTTGGTTCAAATCAGCCTCTCGGTTTGGAAAATAGAAATTTTGGGCGGGGCAAAAAATTTTGCCCCTCTCATAACAACGCCAAGTATAGCCCCACAAACTTCTCTTGAACAAATCTGAGTCTACACCTCAAAAGGAAGCTGCACACCAAATATCAAGTCTCTGCTACTGCTGGTTCATGAGAAGAAGATTTACAAAGATTTTGGTGCCCCTTGGGGGCGTGGCACCACCCAGGAGGAGGGGCAACTTCATTTGAACAAATCTGAATTGGCATTAGGTAATAAACATTTAGCCAACATTTGAATAAAATTGGGCTAGTGGTTTAGGAGGAGAAGTCGATAATGTAAAGTTAACGCCGGACGGACGACGACGGACGACGGACGCTGGACGATGGACGACGGACGACGGACAGAAATTGATTAGTAAAGCTCCCCTTGAGCTTCGCTCAGGTGAGCTAAAAACATATTTTCCACAAAAAAGTCTCCCGTTTTCTACATTTTGGGGTCAAATCTTTCAGAATTACATACACACTTACACTTATTTGAAAATTCAAGAGCTTTTCAAGGACACCTGTCAATTTTCAAGAGCTTTTCAAGGAAAAAAATGGATTCAAGGACTTTTCAAGGTAAAGGTGAAATTCAAGGACTTTTCAAGGCCTGTGCGAACCCTGTCGGAGCAATTGAAGCAGACTCTGAACATCGTTCTGAAGAACTGTTTTGTTGCCGTACCTCTGAAGAATGTCGTCAAAGCCGGCCGACGTTACCGCAGACGAATGAGCTTGGATATAAGCCATTACCGAGTTCATTATTCGAGTGAAAGCCCAGGGCGCTAGATTGAGTCCAAGCACATTTCTCGGAACTGATAAACGACTCCTAGGACGGTGAAGCGAAGGTAATTTCTGAATGCGGATGTACCATGACATGAAAGTATGTATCCTTGAGATCTATGCTTGATGCATAATCGTCCACTCGAATGCTTGCCCTCACTGATCGAATGGTCTCCTCTGATAGACGCGAATCTCTCTTTTGAAGATTGGACGGAAGCCGAGTCCAGCAGAGCTTGCATTTTAGAATTGTGACCAGGCTGATTGATAGGCCTGATAAAAGGAGCTACCAGGCCTGATTTGTACTGTTCGAGGCTGATTTTCCATATTACATATATTGGCAACCAGCCTTGAACCAGGCCTACTGATCAGCCTCGTGAGAATTTTATAGGGGCTGATTACCAGGCTTGGGCTGATAGGCCTGGTGAAAATGCAAGCCCTGGTCCAGCGCAGACTTCGTGTTAGTGGAGGTTTTTCTCGGAAAGATAGCTTTAGGCCATCCGAGACAACCTCTTTTACCCAACAGTCGTCTGTAATTGACAACCAATTGGTCCAAAACTCAGCCTTCCGCCCACCGGTCCGCAATAGAGGTCCTGACCATCACCTCCTGGACCTACGAGGCCTACTGGAAGCGAAACCATGTCCTCCCCGCAAAAAATCTTACCCCTCCCATTACAAAGCCAAATATTGCTTCACTAACTTCATTTGAACAAACTTGATTCTACACCTCAAAAGGAAGCTCCATAGCAAATATCAAGTCATTGTACACACTGGTTCTTGAGAAGAAGATTTTAAAAATATTTTGGAGCATTTTCTCCCACTCCCTCCCTATGGGGCTGGGCATGTTGAGTTGAACAAAAATGCAATGCCCCTTTGGGACCATCACTCACACAAAATTTCACTTCAATTGGCCCAATGGCTTTGGAGGAGAAGACCAAAACATGGTGTTGACGGATGACGGACGATGGACACCGGATGGATGACAGACGACGAGCGATGAGATTAGCTCAGCTTGACTTTGTCAAGATGAGCTAAAAATCTTTGGAAAAAAACACACTGAAGTCATTTGAGGGTTACCGGTAATTAAAGATATTCAGACAGGAATCAGATCAATTTTTTCCAAGGAACCGGAAAAAAATACATCTGCAGTATTGAAAGGGTTTTTTGTTTGTTCATGGCATCAATAATGAAAGTGTCAATGACAGTGTAGCTCAACTTGACAAACTTGAACTTGGTAAGTTATAAATGAAATGGCAAAATTGAAGATCATTGGTACCAATGTTATTTGATCAAATTTCAACATAACAGCATTGTGTGTGCACAACGTCAGAGTAATCCATGCATTTTTAAATGTAAACTGTAAGACTGGCTAAAGGAAGAATGTTGATACACAAATGCAGCATGTTCAGAGGCTATTTGTAAATGGCAACTTTTTTCACAGAAATGAATGCCAATCAACAGCTCTTATCTAGAGTTTTTGACTAATGAGCACACCAAGTTCAAAAACAATCCTATGATAAATGTGGCCTGCAGGCCATGTCAAAGAATGTTGATGCACAAATGCAATAAATTCAAAGATTGTTGCTAACAGCAACAGTTTTTGATAGAAATGAAAAGAAAATCAATAGCTCCTATCTTTGTCACCCTGCATAAGCATACAAAGTTTCAAAAGAACCTGATAATGAATGTGCCCTCTGAGGCATGCCAAAGGAAGATGTTAGTGCACAAATGCACTAAGTAGAAGGTCATTGCTTTGTGGAAATGGGGTTTTGGGGGGGGTTTATGGAAATTCATAAATATACCCTGCAGAGAGTGCAAAATGGATAAGATGATGCACAAATGCAGCAAGTTCAAAGGCTGGTGATAACGACAATAACTTTTTATGGAAATGAAAAAATAGCTCACATCTAGAGGTCACCCCAAACACACATACCAAGTTTCAAAGTGATCCGATCATAAATGTGCCCTGAAGGGTGTGTTAAAGGGAAATATTGAGGTCTGACTAAGTTCAAAGGTCAGCGGCAACATTTTTTGACAGAAATGGAAGAAAATCGACAGCTCCCATATAGATGTCACCCCACACAAGCACACCAAGTTTGCAAGCGATCTAATCTTAAATGTGCACCGCAGGGTGTGTCAAATGGAAATACTGATGGTTAACTGCACTAAGTTTTTACTAAGTTCATGGAAGGTCATTGCCAGTGGCAACATTTTTTGACAGAAATCGAAGAAAATCAATAGCTCCCATCTAGAGGTAACCCCAAACAATCATACAAAGTTTCAAGCCGATCTGATCATAAATGTGCCCTGTAGGGCATGCCAAAGGAATATATTGATGCCTGAGTAAACTAAGTTCAAAGATCGTTGCCAGCAGCAACATTTTTTGACGGACAGAATTGGAAGAAAATCGATAGCCCCAATCTAGAGGTCACCCCAAACAAGCATGCCAGGTTTCAAAGCAATCCGAACATAAATGTGCCCTGTAGGGTGTGCCAAAGGGAAATATTGAGGTCTGACTAAACTAAGTTCCAAGAATGTTGGCCGTGGCAACATTTTTTGACGAAAATGGAAGAAAATCGATAGCTCGCATCTAGAGGTCTCCCCAAACAAGCATACAAGGTTTCAAAGCAATCCGATCATAAATGTGCCCTGTAGGGTGTGCCAAAGGGAAATATTGAGGTCTGACTAAACTAAGTTCTAGGAACGTTGGCCGTGGCAACATTTTTTGACGAAAATGGAAAAAAAAAATGATAGCTACCATCTAGAGGTCACCCCAAACAAGCGTGCCAGGTTTCAAAGCAATCCGATCATAAATGTGCCCTGTAGTGTGTGCCAAAGGGAAATATTGAGGTCTTCTGACTAAACTAAGTTCTAAGAACATTGGCCGTGGCAACATTTTTTGACGGAAAAGGAAAAAAATCAATAGCTCCCTCCCATCTAGAGGTCACACCAAACAAGCATACCAGGTTTCAAAGCAATCCGATCATAAGTGTGCCCTGTAGGGTGTGCCAAAGGGTAATATGGAGGTCTGACTAAACTAAGTTCTAAGAACATTAGCCGCGGCAACATTTTTTGACGAAAATTAAAGAAAATTGACACCTCCCATCTAGACGTCACCCCAAACGAGCATACCAAGTTTCAAAGCGATCTGATCATAAATGAGACCTGTGAGGTGTGCCAAAGGAAATTGTGGACGTACATACATACTAACGTATGTACATGTACGTACGCCGACGGACGAGAAGTGATGGCAATAGCTCAGCTTGACTTTGTCAATTTGAGCTAAAAATCTTTGGAACCCACACTGCAGTCTTGAGAGGGTTAAATTAAAGACATGCCTACAGGTATCATATGTTTTCCAGCATTGAAATGGTTCATTCAACATAAATAAAAATCTTTCTAAAATAAACAAAAGTCCCACAGAATTGACAGATTGGAACAGATTGGAATAACAAGATAAAATGTTAATAACAGAATTTTTGTTAATTTAAGAACAATATGTCAATCAAAATTTAAGAACAAAATGTCAATCAAAAAGTTCTGTGAATGAAAAATCCTCCAGGATAAAACAACTGCAAAAATCCCGACTCATCATTTTTCAATACCCTCTACCAGGCACCCTGATTGAACTGGTGGCATTTTTCTAAACAAATATCCGGTCCTAAGGATGTTTCATACCAAATACCAGTTCTCTGTTCCTTCTGGTTTGGGATATACAGGCTTTTGAATTTTTTTTCTGTTTTCAGCCCCTGGGGTTGTCACAGGGCTGCGAACAATTTTTTTTTAGGCATCAATCAATTACTTAGGACCAACTTAAACTACATGCCAAATTTGGTTGAAGTTGGCCCAACGGTTCTTGAAATAGAAATTTTGGGTGGGGCCAAAAATCTTACCCCTCCCATTACAAGGCCAAATATTGCTTCACAAACTTTGTTTGAACAAACTTGATTCTACACCTCAAAAGAAAGCTCCATAGCAAATATCAAGTCATTGTACACACCGGTTCATGAGAAGAAGATTTTAAAAATATTTTGGAGCATTTTCCCCCACTCCCTCCCTATGGGGCTGAGCATGCTGAGTTGAACAAAAATGCAATGCCCCTTCGGGACCATCAGTATGATCACTCACACAAACTTTCACTTGAATTGGCCCAGTGGCTTTGGAGGAGAAGACCAAAACATGGTGTTGACAGACGACGGACGGAGAGCGATGAGATAAGCTCAGCTTGACTTTGTCAAGATGAGCTAAAAATATCCCACCATTATCTAGACAAAACTCCATCTTAATAATAGAAAGAAAGTTAAGAAACATGGATCGTGTCCCAGAGCGGAACATCATTTTGTTGAAAAGGCAAAAGACGTTTCCGTCGGAATTGATATGTTTACACGGGAACAATTGGACCTAGGAGATTTCGGCCTTCTATTATTAAGAGGAATTTTGAGGTAAAAAATCAACAAATTACTCTTAGCAAAAGCCAATTAAGTATTTTAAAAATGTTAATTTGATTTATTCATCAGTGCGGATTGTTGAATAAAATGAATGTGTGTCAGCTGCGGTGGTGAGGGTTATGGTACATGTAACGATGTTGGGGAAATTCGGAATACAGGAGAAGCGACCCAAAACAAAGTCGGTCCATGCGATAACTCGGTCCAACACAAATTCCGTTCGTAAGAAAACTCGGTCCGCGTAATTATTCAAGCTTAGCTCATACAAATCAGCTCATGCGAGAACACCCTTTTGAGATCCTGTGAGAGATATCAACTGAAAAAAGTTAACCTTAAGAGTTCCTTCTGCTTCTTGAATCTGCAATTTTAAGTAAACATGAGGCACTTTTCAAAACAAAACAAAAAAAGAATTAGAGGGTGGGAACGAATGCAGGAATGTTAAGGTGTATGTGTAACGGTGGGGTCAGGGTTGGCATCACTGATCTCCAATTTTGGAAGTGGGGTGGGCAACACAAATTAGAGGGTAGGATTGAATCTGGGAATGAAGGGGGTGGGAGGGAGGGATTGGGGGTGGGGGGGCTGGGAAATATCTATTTGACCCGACTGATAGAGAATGTTATTTCTATACAATTCTTTGCCAAATGCAGGGGGGGGGGGGGGGGGCAGTGGCATAGCCAAGATCATGGAATGGGGAGGGGCAGAAGGGGGCTGGTAATATTCTGTTGGGCAAGATGGAATGTTCTCCCCCAATGAATGGAAGTCCGGGCACTCCCCAGGAAATTTTTCAATTTTGGAGCCATGAGAGCCAATCTGGAGGCACTTTAAGCCTTGGTTAAGCCCTCTCTGTAAGGCAGAGTTTGGCTGGCAGCTAGTCTCTTCAATAATATATTTATGCATTTATTAATCCCCATTAAAACTAATTTACCGAGATATGGGTGGTCGGAGTCATTCGCCAATGATCGAATCATCATAACCACTAAAAATCGCGTAACTACTACACTGGGTGGAACGGGAGTGGGGTAGTGAAGGCTAGTAGGCTACACACTCGTCGGTAAGACATTGACACTCTCTCGGAAGACTCCACTTCGTGTAATTTTCTGATAATACTATCGCCTTCAAATCTTGGCTACATGGTGCTTTTCTCCTGTCACAAGGCATAAGCACCACTGTCTGGGACCGTTAGAACATTGCGTTTGGGATCCTTCCCAATTTGGGGAAAGTTTTGAAAGCACGAACTATACTTAGAGAGGCGGCTGCATTAGTATCGTGACCTCGTCTCTCTTCAATCAATTTACTTCCAAGTTGGACTTGTGCCCACGACCCTGGCGCACGTTCACGTGTTGCCTTTTTCGGTCTGAGAAATTTAGGCATCAGGTCCACCATATACTGATAGTTATACAAAAAAGTTATAAATCATCAACCCCTCCCTGTTGAGTGAAGTAAAAGTGGCGCTTTCCTTTCAGTTGCACAATGCAAAGCAGTTCGTACTTTCTGTTATCCAAGATCACAGCGCTTGACGTGTTCATGTCGGCGGGATATGGACGTTTCGGCCTCGAGAAGTTTCAGCTTCCATATATTGAACAAAATGGAATAAGGACTTGAGGTTTCATTTGTGAGGGGAAGGGGGGGGGGGGGGGGGAATACACAAGTCAAAGTGGAACTGATAACAAACTTTGTTATTAGTCCCACTTTGACTTGTGTACCCTCCCCCCCCCCCCCCCCCCACGTTATATTATTTATTGATAAAACAGATACCGATTTTTTTATTGACAAAATTTTATTATTTTTTGTTTTAATCCGTTCATGACATAACGATAATAATATTATATATAATCAATAAGGAATACAATGCATTAACATCATGCGTGTCACATTTACTCAAGAACAATGTCAAATTAGGACCACTCAAACTTTGAAAGAATCCGGTGATGGATTTTATACGCATTTACAAACTGAAAGTGATGGAGTCCCCCTCTCCCCAGCACTGATCTCGGAATGGAAAAATGTTCATTTTTGTCACGGAGTACCTTTACGACAGTGGTTATAACTTGGTCAAAACCGTCTTGGGTGACGAATCTTCCCAGGGACACCCGTCCCGATTCACGTGGTGTTAATCTTGAAGTGGAAGTAAACAAGGCCACCTGACATGCAGTATGGGTTTGATAACCTTGACAAAATTATTGAAATTATGGAAACGAAAGTGACAAAATTAATCAAAATTTGGATCTTTGTTGGGGTAGACTGACAGGGTTTGAGGTGACTGGTTTGTAACCCACTTTGCCGCCGAAATGTTATTCCCTTTTTTTCGCGATAGTGATATGTTCAAACAAGGACGAACAATGCAAAACTGACCACACAACGTAGAATTTTATTCAGGAACAACAGACTTCAAATCGACACACTCACACAAAAGCTGCACTCATCATAATGCCTCTAAGGCTCTCGTAAGTCTTGTTTTTGTTAACAATAATCATTTTTAAAAAGTGGCGATGCAAAGTGTTTTTTAGCCGATGCAAACTGCCGTTGCCTCAGCATTTTTTTTGCCGAGGCGAATTTTCTGAATTGCAAGGGCTGTATAAGCACCATGGGAAGAGAAGGAACACAGCAGGTGAGCTAAACACTAAGTTAAACATGAAATTCTGAGCTAAACAGAAAACTAAACGCAACTAAAAATATCAAGAAGAATGTTTAAAATGGTGAGTATGAGGGGTTAATCAAGGAACAATGATACTGAGGAACATGTATGATGAATATAAGTGCCATGGGAAGCGAAGGAGCACAACAGCTGACCTAAACACGATGTTAAACATGAAATTCTGAGCTAAACAGAAAAGTAAACACAACTAAATAATGTTATGAGAAACGTTTAAAGCACACTGGGTGAGGGTTAAATAGTGGTAGAATGATAATAAGCACCATATGAAAGCATTATAAAGGCCATGGGATGAAAAGGGTGTCAGCAGTTAATGTAAACAAAAAATTTAACCCATTGAAAATGTCGAAGTGTGAGCTAAACAGAAAACTAAACGTTCAAAATTGGAAGAAAAATTTTAAGAAATTCACTGGACAAGGGTTAAACCATGGTAGAATGATAATGAAAAAGATGTATGATGAATACTAGAGGAAGTGATTGTACCTTCGGAACAATACACAGGATTTTCCTCAGTGGTTTTACTCACTGTTCTACTCCGCAAGTCCTAAGGGAGTTCGATACCAAAAAAAAATGCAGTTTTTGAGATATGGCCATTTTCCAAACCGAAAATTTTTCTGGTGCAAAAAAAAAAATAAATTTTCGCCTCCAAATGGCGTGAAACGCATAAAAAAACGAAAAGAAAAATACAGTTTTTCAGCCGCCATTTTGGATTGTCGGAAATTCGAATTGAAATTTTTTCCGCGGTTTTTGTAATTCAGTGATACTGTCTTCATTTCTAAGCTATTTTAGATGGTTCTGCATATTTGTGTCTCGAAATTGGGCTCCAAATTTTGAATTTTTTTTCGGCTTCGTGAAATGTTTTGGCAGAAAGGTGTTAACCAACTACCATTTTGTGCCCTTGATTAATAGAGAAATGTATTACAGTCATTCCTGTGAAAAGTTCAAGTCAATTGCCCTTTCCAGTCCAAAGATATCGGCTCCTGCCTATTTGGGCGTTTTGGGGGGGTTTTGGCTGGAAAAATATTTCTCGCAATATGCAGATAGTTTTATTTATGAGAACTAATGAATCTAGACATAATAAAGTAAAAAAAACACAAGAAAATTTTTTCAATTTTTGGTCAGTCTCCACAAGCCACGTTTGACTGCTAGCAGAAGCCAAACGAAGAACAATTCCAATTCCAAAAGACGACAACTGTTCATGTACACTGTGATATTTATTTATTTATTTATTTATTGGTGTTTAAGGTCACATACTTATGCACAATGGCTAATCGTGACCGTGACAGTTTTACTGGTGGAGGAAGCCGGAGTACCCGGAGAGAACCACCGAGCAACGACGAGCAGCTGTCAGCTCTCCAACATCGTAACTCTGAACTCTGCACCACAGCACAGGCAGGGTTAGATTGGTTGAAGACATGCGCGTCATCGACGTGCAGTACGCCTCCGTACACAGCGTCATCGTGCCCCCATGTAGGCAATCGGGGTGAAGTGTCTTGCCCAAGGACACAACGCGGTTGCCGCAGGTGGGATTCGAACCGAGGACCTCTCGGCTTGCAGCCTGCACCTCTACCAACTGAGCCACAGCGCCCCCATGTACACTGTGAATTCAACATTTCTAACCTTAGAAGCTTCCAAATCATCCCCGTTGTTGAGTACTGTGACGGCAAAGTAGCCTGGTCGTAACAAAAATTTCCAACTTTTGGTCGAAAATCGAAAATTTTTCTGGTGCAAAAAAATTTTTTTTTTCATCTCCAAATGGCCTGAAATGCATAAATAACCGAAAATATAAATTCGATTTTTCAGCCGCCATTTTGGATTGTCGGAAATTCGAATCGAAATTATTTCGATGGTTTTTACAATTCGGTGATACAGTCTTCATTTCTAAGCCATTTTAGATGGTTCAGCATATCCCTGTCCCGAGATTGAGTTCGAAAATGGTCAAATTTTGAATTTTTTTTCGTTTCGAAAAACGTTTTGGCAGAAAGGTGTTAACTACATACATTTTTGTACCATATGCTGATAGAGGGTGTATTGCTGACATGTCTGCGAAAATTTCAAGTCAATCGCCCTTTCCAGTCCAAAGAAATGAGCTGCCGAATATTTTTGTGTTTTTGGCATAAAGGGTTAACTAAAACATTTTCAGAATGAAAGTGTCAATGACACTGTAGCTCAACTTGTCAAGACAAAGACATGCACATGTATAGTATGTGACACAGCAATGACAAACATCTAGGTAATGACCTGATAACAAAGGTACATATAAAGTATTGTAATGGTCTGTACATAAATACTGACCGTTGCCTGTAACAAATGTATAGGTAAAGTATTGTAAAGGTGGGTGACAGTCAGATGCTAAACTAGAAAAGAAAACTTTGAGTCCCAGAGTGGGTCTGACTGAACCCCAAAATATTTGTTCTCATAGCACAGTGATAACAAAGGCACCCCAAAACACACTCGTTCCTGTCCCAAGGTGAAAACAAAGGTACCCAAGAAGTTTTGTGAAGATCAATTCATAAATACGAGCTGTATAGAACTTGTGACAAAAAACTGATTGGACCTAATTTTGGTACAAAATGGCCACTGGCAGCCATCTTGAATTTTGGACCGTACCCAGAAACACTCATTCTCGTCCCAAGGTGATAACAAAGGTACCCAAGAAGTTTTGTGAAGATCGGTTCATAAATACAGCCTCTACCCTGAGCCGTATTGACATGTGTGCTCACATTGTGCAAGTAGCACTGAATAAGTCAAAGTTCATCTAATTTGCATAATTTCTGCACGAAAAAAAAAAACCTTAGAATATGTGATGTATTCCATGTTACTAAACATTCATACAAAAATTTATTCAAATCAGAACTTTCATACAGAAGTTCTGTACAAAAGACTGATTGCACTAATTTTGGTACAAAATGGCTGCTGGTGGCCATCTTGAATTTTGGACCACACCCAAAAACACTCGCTCTCATCCCACGGTGATAACAAAGGTACCCAACAAGGTTCGTAAAGATTGGTTCATAAATATGGCCTCTAGTCTGAGCTGTCAAGAAGTTGTGTACAAAAAACTGATTAGACCTAATTTCGGTACAAAATGGCCACTGGCAGCCATCTTGAATTTTAGACCACACCCAGAAACACTCGTTCTCGTCCCAAGGTGATAACAAAGGTACCCAAGATCAGTTCATAAATACAGACTCAAGTCTGAGCCGTATTGACATGTGTACTTAATGTGTGTAAGTCGCACTGAAATATCAAAGTTCATCTAATTTGCATAATTTCTGCAAGAGAAAAAAACCCGTATTATATGTGATGTATCCCATGGTACTAAACATTCACACAAAAAATTATTCAAATCAGCGCTTTCATATGGAAGTTCTGTGCAAAAATCTGATTGCACCTAATTTTGTACAAAATGGCTGCCATCGGCCATCTTGAATTTTGGACCGGACCCAAAAACACTCGTTCTCGTCCCACGGTGATACCAAAGGTACCCAAGAAGTTTCGTAAAGATCAGTTCATAAATACGGCCTCTAGCCCGAGCCGTATTGGCATTTGCACTTACAGTGCTGAAATTAACACCAAAAAACATCAAAATTAGTCTAATTTGCACAATTTACGCACGAGAAAAAAACCCGTATTATATGTGATGTACCCCATGGTACTAAACATTCATACCAAAAATTATTCAAATCAGAGCTTTCATATGGAAGTTCTGTACAAAAAACAGATTTCTGCATCGTCGGTACAAAATGGCGGCTGGCAGCCATCTTGAATTTCGGACCGCACCCAAAAACACTCGTTCTCGTCCCACGGTCATAACAAAGGTACTTAAGAAGTTTCGTAAAGATCGGTTCATAAATACGACCTCTAGCCCGAGCCATAGCCAATTGTTGATGTACGGACAGACGGACAGACGGACGGACGGACGGACGGACAGACGGACGACGGGCCATGACAATAGCTCAAATTTGACTTCGTCAAAGTTGAGCTAAAAATGGGAATAAGACGATTAGTTAGAACTGATGACCCTTTATGAGTACAAAAACTTTTTAAAAAATCGTTCAGAGCGTTTTCGAGAAATAGTGAAAATAAAAAGTGTGGAAGAATAATAATAAAAAAAAAAATTTAAAAATAATCAATGCAATAACAAATAGTTTTTCCTTTTAGGAAAATCCAAATAAGCACCATGGGAAGAGAAGGAACACAGCAGGTGAGCTAAACACTTAAGTTAAACATGAAATTCTGAGCTAAACAGAAAACTAAACGCAACTAAAAATGTCAAGAAAAATGTTTAAAATGCAGGGTATGAGGGGTTAAATCATGGTAGAATGATAATAATCATCATATAGTAGCATTATAAAGGCCATGATATGGAAATAGGGTGAGTAAAATGACCTAAACAGAAACTTTAACATTATTGGACATGTACGCTGACGCAGACGCCGTCGACCGATCGAGCCATGCCTTAAGCTCACATAAGTTACAACTAAAGTTGGTGAGCTAAAAATAATATGTTTTTTGACATTCAACTAGTTGCAATTATAGGGGATTTTGAGTGGAATCACTCTATCAGTGTTCACGAACTTCACTTTTGGTTCTTGAGGTCAATCATACACGTTTCTCAAAATTCCAGAGAATCCACGATTTTCCATCACAAATTAGGGTAAATTTTCATTTTTCATGAAGAAATGAAAGTGTCAATGACACTGTAGCTCTACTTGTCAAGACATGTACATGTATAGTATGTGACACAGCAATGACAAACATCTAGGTAATGACCTGATAACAAAGGTACATATAAAGTATCGTAACAGTCTGTACATAAATACTGACCTTAGCCTGTAACAAATGTATAGGTAAAGTATTGTAAAGGTGGGTGACAGTCAGATGCTAAACTAGAAAAGAAATCTTTGAGTCCCAGAGTGGGTCTGACTGAACCCCAAAATATTTGTTCTCATAGCACAGTGATAACAAAGGCACCCCAAAACACACTCATTCCTGTCCCAAGGTGAAAACAAAGGTACCCAAGAAGTTTCATGAAGATCAGTTCATAAATACGAGCTGTATAGAAGTTGTGACAAAAAATTGATTGGACCTAATTTCGGTACAAAATGGCCACTGGCAGCCATCTTGAATTTTGGACCGCACTCAGAAACACTCGTTCTCATCCCAAGGTGATAACAAAGGTACCCCAGAAGTTTCGTGAACATCGGTTGATAAATACAGCCTCTTGTCCGAGCCGTATTGACATGTGCACTTACAGTGAAAAGTAGCACTAAATAAATCAAAATTCATCTAATTTGCATAATTTCTGCACGAGAAAAAAACCCGTACTGTATGTGATGTATTCCATTTTACTAAACATTCATACAAAAATTTATTCAAATCAGAACTTTCATACAGAAGTTCTGTACAAAAGACTGACTGCACGAATTTTGGTACAAAATGGCTGTGGTGGCCATCTTGAATTTTGGACCATACCCAAAAACACTTGTTCTCATCCCATGGTGATAACAAAGGTACCCAAGCAGTTTTGTAAAGATCGGTTCATAAATACGGCCTCTAGCCTGAGCCGTATAGAAGTTGTGTACAAAAAACTGATTAGACCAAATTTCGGTACAAAATGGCTACTGGCAGCCATCTTGAATTTTGGACCACACTCAGAAACACTCGTTCTCGTCCCAAGGTGATAACAGAGGTACCCAAGAAGTTTCTTGAAGATCGGTTGATAAATACAGCCTCTTGCCCAAGCCGTATTGACATGTGTACTTACTGTGTGTAAGTAGCTCTGAAAAAATCAAAGTTCATCTAATTTGCATAATTTCTGCACGAGAAAAAAACTAGAGGGGGTATCAGTACCCCATGGCTCACCAACAGGTGGCCAATGCAAAGGGGTGGCTGGAGTAAAAAAAAAAAGTTCAAAACTTGCACACAAAAGTCCAAAATTAAAGAAAATAAGTAGCTAAAAGGTTAAATAATATAATAATAACCCCTAAGAAGCATGCTAACATAAAATAGGAACCATGGCAATATGCTACAAGGTAAGTCTCCACTTTGAAAAAAAAGAAAGACAAACCTCAAAACCTGCACATAAAAGTAAAAAAAGTATCACATTTGTTTCAAAGGGTTAAAATTTAGAAAAATACCCTGAAGATATTACAAAAACCAGCGTGGCAATATGCCAGTGAGATAAAACTCCACTTAAAAAAAATATCAAAACCTGCACACAAAAGTACAAAACCTGCAAAGAAAAGAACAAAATTAAAGTAAATAAGCAGCTAAAGGGTTAAATAATATAAAAATAGCCCAAAAAGCATCCTAACATAAAATAGGAACCATGGCAATATGCTACAAGGTAAGTCACCACTTGCAAGAAAAGAAAGACAAACCTCAAAACCTGCACATAAAAGTAAAAAAAAACATCAAAACCTGCACACAAACATCAAAATAAGTCCAAAACTTGATTCAAAGGGTTAAAATTAAGACGAAATACCCTAGAAAAGAGTTAAATGTTATTGTGAACCCCCACAGCAATATGCAAAGAAGAAAAACATTTTTTTAAAAGCACAAAAATACAAACCTGTAAACAAAAGAAGTCCAAAATTGAAATAATTAAGCAGGAAAAGGGTTAAAGAATACAAAGTAACCCTAAGATGCATGTTTACATACAATAGAAAGCATACACTACAAGGTAAATCTACACTTGGAAGAAAGGAAAAAAATACATGAAAACCTGCACGCAAACGTCAAAATAAGTCTAAAAATCTATTCAAAGGGTTAAAATTTAAAAAAAAATGCACTGGAAAGATATCAATGTTATAATAACCACCACTGCAATATGCAGTGAGGTCAACCTAACTTGAAATTGTTTTTTTCTATCACAACCTGTACATAAAAGTAAGAAGCTGTAAGCCTAAGTCCAAAAGCTGTACATAAAAGTCCAAAATTGAAGTAATTCAGCAGGAAAAGGGTTAAATAATACAAACATAGCCCTAAGATGCATGTTTACATACAATAGAAAGCATGGACATATGCTGCAAGGTAAATCTCCACTTGGAAGAAAGGAAGAAAAAAAACATCAAAACCTGCACGCAAACATCAAAATAAGTCTAAAATTTGATTCAAAGGGTTAAAATTAAGACAAAATACCCTGGAAAAGAGTTAAATGTTATAGTGAACCACCACAGCAATATGCAGAAACTCTACACTTGGAAGAAAGGGAAAAAAAAACCCCATGAAAACCTGCACGCAAACGTCAAAATAAGTCTAAAAATCTATTCAAAGGGTAAAAAAAATTTTAAAAATGCACTGGAAAGATATCAATGTTATAATAACCACCATGGCAATATGCAGTGAGGTCAGCCTAACTTGAAATTGTTTTTTTTTATCACAACCTGTACATAAAAGTAAGAAGCTGGAAGCCTAAGTCCAAAAGCTGTACATAAAAATCCAAAATTGAAGTAATTCAGCAGGAAAAGGGTTAAATAATACAAACATAGCCCTAAGATGCATGTTTACATACAATAGAAAGCATGGAAATATGCTGCAAGGTAAATCTCCACTTGGAAGAAAGTAAAAAAAAACCCATCAAAACGTGCACGCAAACATGAAAATAAGTCTAAAATTTGATTCAAAGGGTTAAAATTAAGACAAAATACCCTGGAAAAGAGTTAAATGTTATAGTGAACCACAAAATATTCTCTACTAAAGAGCAGGAGTGACCTACACAACAACTATACCCTGTTGTTAAGCCTAAGGCTTAACAACAGGGTATAGTTGTTGTGTAGGTCACTCCTGCTCTTTAGTAGAGAATATTTTTTGGTTTACCACATTTAAGACCTGCAACACAACTATGTCAAAAGATATAGCCGAAAGCTCCAGCAGCAACATTAGCCTGGGATCATCGATCAGCTCTGTTAGCACGGTCATCATGTCGGAAACAGAGCCGAATAATACCAGCAATCCCTTCAAACGTCCGAGGACTGACTCGCTACCTGAAACTAACAGCCAGCATACCACCTCTCAAACAAATCAGTGGAATCACCATATCTAATCCCTTTCTACCATGCCACGACAAGAACTGCACAACTTGCAAGGCACTACCCACACAAAGATGGTTCACCGGCTCGACCACCAAGAACAGACATAAAGGGCCGAACCGAGCCAATTGCCTTAGCAAGAATTGTGTTTACCTCATTACGTGCGCCACATGCCACAAACAATATGTGGGTGAAACGAAAAGACATTTCAAAATCCGAATAAGGGAACATTTTTCGGATATATCACATAAAAGGGACACTCCGGTGGCTTTCCACTTCAATCATCCGGATCACAATATCCGTGATGTAAAATATCGGATTATTCAGGTACACCCTACCGATCCCGAGGCACTACACAGCCACACGAAAAGACGTGCTGCTGAAATTAAGTGGATTTTTACACTTAGAACGCTAACACCACTCGGCCTGAACAGAAAGGATTTCTAGTATTCTAGAAATTCATTTATTTATTTTTATAGTGAACCACCATAGCAATATGTAGAAACTATAAAAATTTTTAAAAAGCCAAAAAATCAAAACCTGTACAAAAAAGTTCAAAATATTTGAGAGCCGACGCCGACATGAGGGCTATGCCATAGGCTCACACAACTAACGTTGGTGAGCCAAAAAACGTATTATATGTGATATATCCCATGGTACTAAACATTCACACACAAAAATTTTCAAATCAGCGCTTTCATATGGAAGTTCTGCGCAAAAATCTGATTGCACCTAATTTTGTACAAAATGGCTGCCAACGGCCATCTTGAATTTCAGACCGGACACAAAAACACTCGTTCTCGTCCCACAGTGATAACAAAGGTACCCAAGAAGTTTCGTAAAGATCGGTTCATAAATATGGCATCCAGCCCGAGCCGTATTGGCATTTGCAGTTACAGTGCGGAAAGTAACACTAAATAAATCAAAATTAGTCTAATTTGCATAATTTACACACGAGAAAAAAACCTGTATTATATGTGATGTATCCCATGGTACTAAACATTCATACACAAAAATTATTCAAATCAGAGCTTTCATATGGAAGTTCTGCGCAAAAATTGGATTGCACCTGATTTTGTACAAAATGGCTGCCAGTGTCCATCTTGAATTTCAGACCGGACCCCAAAACACTCCTTCTCGTCCCACGGTCATAACAAAGGTACCCAAGAAGTTTTGTAAAGATCGGTTCATAAATACAGCCTCTAGCCCGAGCCGTATTGAATTGTTGACGGACAGACGGCCAGACGGACGACGGACGACTGGCCATGGCATAAGCTCAAATTTGGCTTCGCCAAAGTTGAGCTAAAAATGTACAAATCGATTATTTACTAATAACAGAAAATCATTTTCAATGCATTTGCTGAGCCTCGATCGACCAAATGAACTTCGCTAATGCTAAATCTGAAGTCGCCTGTTGGAATCCGTGTACATTGTTTTTTTATATGTCTTAAAATTAAGGTCAGTCATGTCTTTCCCATGTGTGCTGGTGTGCAGTAAAAATTATTTATTCGAAAGAATACAAGAAGGACGCCGATGCCCTATAGCTCACCAACATTCCTCTTTGATAATAACTTTGGCAAACACAAGATCTGTATCAAACAGGCTCATAACATGCAACAAAGCTTACCTAAAACACAACCTCTTAAAAGTAAAACACAGAAACTGACATAAACACTAAGTTAAACATGAAATTCTGAGCTAAACAGAAAACTAAACGCAACTAAAAATGTCAAGAAAAATGTTTAAAATGCAGGGTATGGGGGGTTAATCATGGAACAATGATACAGAGGAACATGTATGATGAATATACGTGCCATGGGAAGAAAAGGAGCACAGCAGCTGACCTAAACACTTAGTTAAACATGAAATTCTGACCTAAACAGAAAACTAAACGCAACTAAAAATGTCAAGAAAAATGTCTAAAATGTAGGGTATGAGGGGGTTAAATCATGGTAGAATGATAATAACCATCATATAGCAGCATTATAAAAGCCATGATATGGAAATAGGGTGAGTAAGTGACCTAAACAGAAGATTTAACATTATTGGACACGTACGCTGATGCCGACCGATCGAGCCATGGCATAAACTCACACAACTAAAGTTGGTGAGCTAATAAAGCAGATGATCGGGTGTTAAAGTTTGGGGGCCAGTATTTTAATAAAATGATCAGTTGTTAAAAGTGTCTGCAACTTAAAATATTAATGCTGAATTGAAAGAAATGGTATAAAAAAATTGCCAAGACGCAATAACCACTGGCAGTATTAACGTTTGTATGTCAAGTTGTCAACGTATTGAATTTTCAAAACCAGTGAATTATTTCAACCAAATGTCAACCAGTCAACCACCCACCGACCCCCAACATCCCCTGTGAATAAATCGTACAGTAATTTCCCGAAAATATATTGAATCAGCCAGAATGTTGAAAACACTGGAACTGGGCCATATTTCTTCAGAAACGGAAGTACCAAGTTAACAACTTGCCATTTTTAGGCCGTCCCTTTTTTATTTATTTCTCAAGACGTATTCGCAGCGTCTGCTGCCTATCTGTCATTTACAAAGTTCACATTTGTGCGTTTTCTTATCAATTCGATCAAAATATGCAGCCCACAGGCTTTTAGACTTACGATCCACCTTGATGAGTTTGCCTTTCTGTCAATTTCGCAGAAAAATATAAATACCGAAATAAGCGGTATTTTGATTTGGTTTTGGTACGGTTTTTGGTATCCCTATAATACCGAAACCATACCAAAAATTTGGTATACCACACAGCACTAAACATAACACAAAGAAAATCGTTGGTCACCCATTCAATTTGACATTCTCGGGTAGCAGGTGCTATTTTGAAATCCGTAGCAAAATTGTATACGGTTGGGTGGACAACAAAATGTCATTAAACTATTTGCATGGCTTCTTGTCCACAAACATGCAACATTAGAACTATTATATTATATCCTTTGCTATTTTTTCACATTTGTTTCTACTATACTTTCTTTTTTTTGACTCAGTATATATTTTTAACTATTTCAGATTTCAGTAATCACATAGCAGAAACAATAGCAGCATTTGACTGTCAACCAGAAAAGTAGGCATATCAAGGGAGTTTACTACAACTATACATATCAATGAATTTGACTTTCTTTTTAAACATTTTACTCACCTATATTAAGGTTTTGTTATGTAGTCAAGAGAATTCAACAAGTAAGCCTATATTCCAAAATGGTGTAAAATCATTGACATCACATGATTATTTTCTCAATTTAACTAATGAAAGGGATCTGTATGTATAAAACATCATATTCATTCTGAAATGAGAAAGAAAAAAATAGTATGTGCAGTGCTTCATTTCTGACAAAAACAGAGTGAAAAACTGTGCATGTAAAAAGTTAACTAGAGGTACTGTGAGCAAGCTCACAAAGTGATACCCCCCGCACCTCAGTTGTAGCCTTTTTGGTACATTAAAATGTATAAGTTAGATTATCTCCCCTTGGAAATGTCAGAACGGAATTATATTGCTTCATGCACATCTTCATATGGAGTTCTTCCATTGTGTAAAGTTTCATGAAAATTCTTCAAACGGTTTAGGAGGAGTTGCGCTTATAAGGATGGACAGACGGATGGACAGATGGATGGACGGACAGATGGACGGACAGGGTGATTCCTATATACCCCCCCAAATTATTACAGTTAAAACTAGAAGTCCTGAAATGAAATGCACACAAATAGCATGTCAATCTGCGTATTAATCTACGCGTTATGACCATAGTAAGGCCATCAAATTCTGTACATGTAGCCTGTGCACAAGCAATGTTTCAGCCAATGGACCTCTGGGTAACCTGGCGGTCCATTGGCTGAAACATTGCCTGTGTTTGCTATGAGTAACCAGGAGAACCCGCCATGCTTTTGATGCCATTTGCGCGCAATTCCTACGTGCAATTAAGCCTAGATAAGCGCACAGTTTGTGACAGGACTTCTAGTTTTAACTGTAGTGGTGTTAAAATTGTCACAGCAGATGTTTAAAGAAAGTGATTCTGGAAAGTGTATGTTATTTTCTTCAGGCCAAAAAAATTAATGGTTTGGATCCGGTTACATAGCGGAAAAAATGGGAGTCGGTAGGCCGGGATATTATTTTATTTTTTTTTTTGAATTTGTGCTCGAGTTAATTTTTAGGACCAAATTCTTCCAACAGTTGGAACTGAAATATACTTCTTTGATAATCTGTTGAGTCTGAATTGCAAAATTACACCCAAAATGGCAGTTTATCAGCAGATGCTTTATCATGATTGTAGCAGGCATTTCGGGTAATTACGCAACTTCAAAATGAAACAGACTTGGAGGTGTCTTGACGATATTATCATCAGCTGTCCTCAGATTCTGAAGTGAAGTGTGTGTTCGCATGTCTCACTTTATCATGGAAAGTGTTAAAAAATGAAAGTGTCAATGACACTGTAGCTTAACTTGTGTGTTATGTTTGATGGAAAGGATAATGTTCAATGTTTATGAAAGGATTATGCAATAAGACAAGAATTGTGATAATTGGGAATATGTTCATTTCTGTTCCCTGTATGCTATGTTTTTGATAAAAAAATAATATGAGGTGTACACTGTACTAAAGAGCTGAGGGATGGGTTAATATGACCTCACAGTTAATGTATGTGGCCCTCACAGTTAACATATATCAATGAAAGTTACCAAGTTACAGTGAAATTATTCCAAAATGAGTCATCCTACCAAGTTACATTGAAATCCCTTCATAAATATGGCCTGTAGACTGTGCTGAAGGTTTTCGGGCTTCGGGCCCCTGGAGCTGTCAGTTTCCCAACTGTGTCCAAAGGGGACGTTCTCATCTAGACATTATATGAAGTCAACCTACCAAGTTACAATGAAATCCCTTCATAAATATGACCTGTAGACTGTGCTAAAGGATTTTGGGCTTTGGGCTTGGGCAGCCATCATGGTTGAATGATTGCAACCAAAAAGGGACATTATCATCCGGGCATCATCTGGAGTGATCCTACAAAGTTACAATGAAATCCCTTCATAAATATGACCTGTAGACTATGCTCAAGATTTTTGGGCTTCGGGCACCTGTAGCCATCACAGTTGACCAATCACGACCAAAAGGGGATGTCATCATCT
Organism: Pictodentalium vernedei; assembly: GCA_031216915.1. NCBI lineage: Eukaryota > Metazoa > Mollusca > Scaphopoda > Dentaliida > Dentaliidae > Pictodentalium > Pictodentalium vernedei. The sequence goes on from CM062297.1 coordinate 806,213,354, forward strand.
AGGCATTATATGGAGTCAGCCTAACAAGTTACAATGAAATCCTTCCATAAATACAACCTATAGACTATGCTAAAGGTTTTTGGGCTCGGGCAGCCATCAAGGCTGAATGAACGCGACCAAAAGGGGACGTTCTCATCTAGACATTATTTGGAGTCATCCTACCAAGCTACAATGAAATCCCTTCATAATTATGACCTGTAGACTGTTCTAAAGGTTTTCAGGCTTCGGGCCCCTGTAGGTGTCACAGTTGCCCAATCATGTCCAAAAGGGAACGTTCTCATCTAGACATTATATAAAGTCAAACCTACCAAGTTACAATGAAATCCCTTCATAAATTAGACCTGTAGACTGTGCTAAAGGTATTCGGGCTTTGGGCACCTGTAGCCATCACAGTTGACCAATCATGACCAAAAGGGGATGTCATCATCTAGGCATTATATGGAGTCAACCTAACAAGTTACAATGAAATCCTTCCATAAATACGACCTGTAGAATATACTAAAGGTTTTTGGGCTCGGGCAGCCATAAAGGCTGAATGATCGCGACCAAAAGGGGATGTTCTCATCTAGACATTATCTGGAGTCATCCTACCAAGCTACAATGAAATCCCTTCATAATTATGACCTGTAGACTTTTCTAAAGGTTTTTGGGCTTTGGGCCCCTGTAGCCGTCACAGATGCCCAAGCGTGTCCAAAAGGGGACATTCTCATCTAGACATTATATGAAGTCAACCTACCAAGTTACAATGAAATCCCTTCATAAATATGACCTGTAAACTGTGCTAAAGGTTTTTGGGCTTCGGGCTCGGGCAGCCATCATGGTTGGATGATCGCAACCAAAGGGGACAATCTCATCTGGGCATCATCTGGAGTGATCCTACGAAGTTACACTGAAATCCCTTTATAAATATGACCTGTAGACTGTGCTCAAGGTTTTCGGGCTTCGAGGCACCTGTAGCCATCACAGTTGACCAATCACGACCAAAAGGGGATGTCAGCATCTAGGCATTATATGGAGTCAACCTAACAGGTTACAATGAAATCCTTCCATAAATATGACCTTTTGCCTATGCTAAAGGTTTTTGGGCTGAATGATCGCGATCAAAATGGGACGTTCTCATCTAAACATCATCCTACCAAGTTACAATGAAATCCCTTCATAAATATGACCTGTAGACTGTGCTAAAGGCTTTCGGGCTTCGGGCCCCTGTAGCCGTCACAGTTGCCCAATCAGGACCAAAAGGTGACTTTCTCATCTAGACATAGTATGAAGTCTACCCACCAAGTTACAATGAAATTCCTCAATAAATATGACCTGTAGACTGTGCTAAAGGTCTTCGGGTTTTGGGCTTGGGCAGTCGACACGGTTGGCAGATCACGCCCAAATGGGGAAATTCTCATCTAGAGATCATAAGGAGTCATCCTACCAAGTTACAATGAAATTCCTCCGCATTAAACATGACCTGCAGACTGTGCTAAAAGTCTTTGGGTTTCGGGCTTGGGCAGCCATCACAGTTGATAGATCATGCCCAAAAGGGGACGTTCTCATCTAGGCATTATACAGAGGTATCCTACCAAGTTACAATGAAATCCAATCATAAATACGACCTGTAGACTGTCCTAATGGTTTTGGGGTTTTGGGCTCGGGCAGCCATACCGGTTGCCCGATCACGACCAAAAGGGGGACGTTCTCATCTAGACATGACCCCAAACCTAGTATTAATAAATAGTTTCTGAATCAGCAGTTGTTATAACACAACATTAAGTGATGAAAATCACATAAAACATCAATGCTGAATCCCAGGTCTGCGAGTATTCTTAGCTAGAGATGGGAGGTTAACAGTAAACATGGGTCAGAGTGATCACAATAGCCCATCCTGACTTTCAGTCAGGTGAGCTAAAAACAATATTCTGGCCACTGCAGTTTTGTAAATGCGGGCCTTTGAATTTTTTTCTATTTTTAGCTCTGTACTGGAGTTCCCACAGGACTGAAGAAAAAACATTTTCAGGCATAACTCAAATACTAATGACCCAATTATACTACATGCCAATTTGGAACAAATCAGCCCATCGGTTCTTGAAATAGAAATTTTGGATGCCCAAAATCAGCATGCTACCAGAGAGCTTAAATATTAATCTACTAACTTACCTTGAACAAATTTTAATCTTCACCACCAAAGGAAATTCCATACCAAATATGAAAGCATTTTCTCTGGTGGCTCATGAGAAGAAGATTTTTAAAGCTTTTTAGGCTTTTGGGGCATTAACCCCACCTCGATTATGGCAGCAGCTTTATTTCAACAAAGTAGAAAGTAGGGCTGGGCGGTTTATCGGTTTTTCGGTTCGGTTCGGTTTTTTTTTAAAACCGAAACCGAACCGCCGCCTTAACAAAAAACCACGACTTTCGGTTTCAACAAATTTCCCAGAATTCGTTAAGTTTATGACCACTCATCCGCACGCCAAAGGCTTAAATGTCGGGGAAAGGTAAATGCTGTGCCATTTATGCTTACTTCGAGAGGACTGACAACAAATCTCCCCTCCCCCCACAAATAGTGGTAGCAAATTTCTTGTATCTTAAACAATATCTACAGAACCACCAGCAGATGGAATATGAAAAATTAAAAAGTCTTACATAAAAATCCACACATGCAATTCAAGAATCGTTAAGTAAATTTAATGAACCGGGCACATTCGACCAAAGAGGAATTGCAAGTTACCTGACAATATATGGTGTAAAAGTATTATAAATTACCTTTGACTCAAAATCATCTTCGTACGGCACGTTGTATATTAGATTGGAGGTAAACATAAAATTTATTGAGTTTTAAAACCTCAAAGTTCAAATGGGAAAAATGACAAGTAAATTATGTTAATTAACCGACTACTGGCACGTTCTCTGAAGTCACATGCTCATAGATAACGCTGCGCACTGGCAGTTATGTTTTTTGTCAACAATAAAATGGTTAAATTAAAATAGAACACATCCTATTAAATGGATGGCAGGTAACTATTGAAAGTTTTTTTTAAACTTATTAGGAATTGTTTGTACAATATTTGAACTTACTTTAAGGAATCGCGCAGCACTGCAGGTCTGTCAGGTACACACGCTGCATTCCCAATATGAAGATGTTATAATCAACACGTGTCATGACCATGTGTATTTTGTAAACACAACAAATCCCAAGATGCAATATTGCAAACTTTCTTTCAAATCCCATTATGCAGCAGTCTCCCTTCAAAAACATCAATCGCCTGTCTTGACTGAGATAAAATCAACGAAGGGATCAGCCAAGAGAGCAAAGTATTTCTATGTTTGGGCAGAATCAAAATAAAAAACAAACCTCTACAGTTGAAATTAGGAGAGATATTGTGAAAGCATTGGAGTGAGTTACCAATAAAAGTGATTCATATATCACGACTTACTTCAGCAATAGTTATCAAAATCAGAAGAAATATGATTTGTGCTCCTCTTATTCCACTGTCATTTGAAGTAGGAACCATCAAGAAACACGGGGCCTGTCTATTTTCAAGCGATGTGATAATTACAGAAATAAGCACACCAATTGCACATTAGCCACCAAAACCAGTGTGAGAGCTTAGCGACTGCATAAAAAAAAAGGAAATGTTGATTTTTGCTAAAATGTAGCTTTTCTTGTGAATTTCTGCATCTTGTCTTGACAAGACCCCAAATCTCACTGACAGAACAAGGCAGCTCCCACCAGTGGTGGAGCCATGGTTTGAAATCCTGTGGACCATGCTGGTGAAGATTTTTTTTTTTTTTTTTTTTTTTTGGGGGGGGGGGGGGGGGGGGGGGGGGGGGGGGAATCTCAGGACTGAGGGTACTGTACTTGTACTGAGGGCAGGGAATCAAAAAGAATCTTTTCAAATTTGGGGATGGAAGAAGCAAGTGGGATTTTGAGTGGGGGGGGGGGGGGGAGGGGGCGGGGCTGGTCTCCCTAGATACCTCATGGCTCCACCACTGTTACTCTGAGGTGCCAAATAAGAGTGTCGGCACTGTTATTAATTTTGGAGGAAAATTCCAACCATCACTGTTATTTGGTAATGAGATATAGAGCAAAAACGCCATCACTGTTATTAATTTTTGATGAATATGCAAGTCATCACTGTTATTCAGCCATCACTATTATTTGGCAGCTGAGAGTACCCACTACTCTCAAGTGCCAAATAATAGTGATGGCCGAATAATAGTGATCGCTGGCTTTTCACCCAATATTAATAATAGTGATGGCGTTTTCACTCTATGTCTCATTACGAAATAAAAGTGATGGTCGGCATTTTTCTCCGAAATTAATAATAGTGCCAACACTATTATTCGGCACCTTAGAGTACAGTAGCCCAACACAATATGTCCATTAGCTGAGAAGAGTGGTGAACACTGATTAACCCGAATGACTCAACACGCTATATGAGCCTCATGACTTGGATGACAAATAGACAGATTTTATGTGTACATTACCCTCTAAAATGTGGATTTCTACAATATATTTTGAAAAACCGAAAACCAAACCGAATACCGAGTTTTTGTACAAAACCAAAACCGAACCGAAATGCAAATTTCAAAACCGCCCAGCCCCAGTAGAAAGGGTATACTCCAAAGTTGGTCTGTGCCATATATGTTTGAATATGGCTGAGTAGTTTTGAAGACAAGTTTCAAATTAGTTGAGAGAGCACAAGAAAGATGATGACTCAGCATTTTCCCATTGCCAACAGTGTTAAAATGGGCATCCCCCACACAGCACCCCATGACAAAATCGATAGCAATTTTTGGGGTCCATCTTATTCCACTCGTCCTTAGGAAGCTGGCTTCCAAAAAACAATAATCTGGCCCATGCAGTTTCAGAAATATGGGAGGTTGAATTTTTTTCTATTTTTAGCTCCCAGGGCTTGATTTAATCTGAAAATTTTGAATAGCAATTTACTATTCACCCTGGAAAATTGATTAGCAGTTGATCCAAAAGCACTTGAAACTAAGAAATCTTGAATAGCAAAATTCAGAAATTGGAGAGCAAAGTGCTATGCTAATCCAGTTAAATCGAGCCCTGGCTCCTAGGGTTCCCACAGGGCTGCAGAAAGAAATTAGTGCAATGCCAAGGGTGGCGATACTCCCCCCTCCCTACTGCCAAGCATGAGTTTCTAGTCATTTATCTTTGTTGATATTGAATTAATAAATATCTTATCTCCATCAATCCATAGCACCAATACAGCTGGTCACCAAATGTGTCTATGAGACACGAATGCACCCACTTTATGATAAAACTCTATTTAGTGGTTAACAAAGTCCAAAAAGTGCCTTAACTCAGATAAAAATTATTGCACCATACACAAAATCAAACCCGTCCGGTATACTATCTACAGTAAGCTATATTCCAAGTTTGATTAAAATCAGACACCTGTAACTCAAGTTACCATCCGGACACCAATATCAACATGTCTTCTAAGTCATAAATGAGCCATAACTCTGCCAAAACAAGAATAATGTTACTAAGGTAACACATGCCCCCCCCCCCCTCCCCTTGACCTTCACCTTGCAGATGCGGCGGAAACTATTATACCCAACACACCTCCTGACTGTCCTTAACATTTGTAAAAAGTTTAACAATTGTGGTATGATTCGTTTCTGAGTTATGGCTGAGAAACGAATATTAACCGATTTTTAGTGTGACCTTGAAATGTGACCTTGACCGTGAAGGTACGAACCCGGCTATGGTGTGTGACACATCCTCCCATGGTCCTTTATGATTGTGTGAAGTTTGATGACTGTTGCCCTAACAGTTTTCGAGTTATTGGCTCAGACACACACACACATGGACACACACACAGATGGTCAGACAGACACATGCACACTTCAACCACTATATGCCATAAAAATGCCGATAGGATCACCGATCCAATGTCGAGTTGTGACAGCACAAAATTTCATGAATGTAGGTTGAACTACTATCAAGTTATCATCCGGAAAGGAATTGTTGCGATTTACTATGTTCAAGGTCACGTTGACCTTGACCTTTGACGCAGCGAGTCCAAAATCAATAGGGTTCTTCCCCTCACCAAGGCCAATCTACCTATGAAGTTTCATGAATGTGAGTTGAACCATTATCAAGTTATCATCCGGAAACCAATTGTTTAAGATTTACTACGTTCAAGGTCACTGTGACCTTGACCTTCGACGTAGCATGTCCAAAATCAATAGGGTTCTTCCTCCCACCAAGACCAACCTACGTATGAAGTTTAATGAATGTGAGTTGAACCACTATCAAGTTATCATCCGGAAACCAATTGTTTACGCCCGCCTGCCCGCCCGCCCGCCCGCCCGGACGCCCGCCCGCCCGCCATTCACCAAACTATAAGTCGAGTTTGACTTCGTCACAACTCGACTAAAAATATCAGACCAGGCCCACTGTCAATCCCAACCTGTATTATGTGGTTACAAACCTGTCTATAAAATTTTGTTTCATTTCGTTCAGTCAAACTAAAGTTATCGTCTGGAAACCAATATAAACATGTCTTCTAAGTTGGAAACGGGCCATAACTCTGCCACAAATATCAGACCAAGCCCACTGTCAATCACAACCTGTATTATGTGGTTATAAACCTATGTATGAAATTTTGTTTCATTTCGTTCAGTCAAACTGAAGTTTCGTTCAGTCAGACTAAAGATATCAAGTTGGAGAAGGGCCATAACACTGCCAAAAAATATCAGACAAATCCCACTATCAATCCCAACCTTTCAGTCAGGTGAGCTATAAAAAACCACCCAGCTGATCCCATCTACTTTGTCTCCCCCAGCGTCACCCCCAACAGGGTGAAAGGTTTCTTTTGCATAAAATCAGTCAAATATCCTCCCAATTTTGTTCTCAAGCAAAAAACCAAACATTTTGACCAACAGACCCTCCTCCCCATTGCCCTGGGCCTCAAGAGGACTTGTGGAGCCCCATCTGAACAAACGTTAATCTTATGTATATCAGACCTTCATTTTTAAAAAATGCAGGCGCGCCAAGCATCGCTCGCCGCTTTTTTGCCAGGCACGCGTTTTTACCCAGCTCTTGAACTGAGAAATTTGTGTCTTCTGAAAGACAAAATTCTGGTGTTATTTATACTGACCCGTGTTTAGGCCCATACTCATGTTTTAGCCCCCCCCCCCCCCCCCCCCTTCTTTTTAAATATCAACTGTATGGTAACTTTCCCATGTTTACCCCCCCCCCACCCCCCCCCCTCCCCAATTTGAGAAAATCGGAACGCTTTTGAAGATTGCCGGTTAATTTGAAACAAAATTAGGTGATTAGCCATGCGAACAATTTACCTGAGATACAATACTGATTTCATGATTCTGTTTCATATCTACTGAAAGGAAAGCTCATGCCTTGGAAGGAAATATGGTATATGGTTTTATTAAATCAAAATAAATACCGAGTACAGAACAAATGAAATTGTCCCGTGTTTGTTCAATGCGTTTCTGAAGCAGTCAGCACTACAGCAGGTGAACTTGTTTTCCAAAGGATCATTGCGCAGTCTCCTGTCAATAGTTCATTAAGACACACCCACAACAGTTGACCCAATGGCAAATTATGAGCAGAAAGATGTTTTTTAAAACAAATTATGTCAGTGCTTTTCCTGCTAACTGTTCACTTTCAACTCTGATGGCAGATGGGTGACAATGAACCCATACATGCTGCAGAAACAACAAATCCAGCGTGAACATGCAGGCACCGATTGGATGCATACCAATTAGCCATGTGCTTTATTGAGGCAAATGTTTTGCCTGACATACTTTTGACGTTAAGTTTCCCCTTCCGGTTCGAGAGTACTTGTACAAAAAAAACCAAAACAATAGCACATGGCTTTCCAACTTTTCCAGAATTCCCATGACGTCGCAACAGATATAACATAAGCATCATCCATGACATTAGCACGTGCTGTGTGACTTGTAAGCTGCGAATGCCCGAGTCGTTTTCTCATTACGGGACGAGTTCGCATGTACAAATTAACCTTCCAAATGCCGCTCATTTACATTTTATCGTTGCGTGGCGCAATATCTCGCTTTGCAAGAGTCGCTCTCTGGATTTGACCAGTGCGCGCGATCAATCGCTCACTGCTTTTCAAATCTGCGTGCGCGATGGTGCGCGAGAGCGATCGCGCACCTCAAAAATGAAGGTCTGGTATATACATTTACATTGAACTAAAGTTTATTGGAGCTCTCTGTTATGTGTTGCACAGCTCATTTGAAACAAATAGTAAATTCCACATCGGGTTCTATGTTAAATTTCAAAATCCCTCGTGGCCACCAAAACTCAGTGAAGAGTAACACTTTGAACAAACTTTAATCTAAGAGTTATAGTGATGCTATATACCAAATAGCAAAAGATTCTGCCTGGAGGAAGAAGATCTTTGAAGAATATTCCTCATGCCGCACTAAGATGAAATCCAAGCATCCATAAGGAGCCCAAATATGAGCCGAGGACATTGATTTGAACAAACTTGAGTCTCAGCTAGAGATGGGCTGTTAACCAAAAATTTGGTTCAGTTTTGGTTTTGTTATCAAACTGGCATGATGACATCTGCAGAAAACCTGTCATCGCGGTTTTCAACTTCAATGTTGAAAAACCCTAATCAGGTCTTCACTTCTCAGAATAAAGAGAGAAACAACCTAAAGTTAACCTTGTTTTCAAACTTTAAGAGTCGCGGTACCCCTTTTTCAGAACAGCTGCACTAATTGGTATTGCATTCGAGCGTGGCATTTACCACAAAAATAGGTGACAAAATTACTTCTTATGCATCATGTTTTAAACGCTCATCTGTTTAGGCCAAAAAAAATTAATAGTGTGGTTGGGGTTACATGCTCAAAAAAATTAGGGTCGGTAGGTAGGATTTTTTTTTTTTTTTTTTTTATACAACATATTAAAATGAAGGAGGCATGTTGGTAACACCAGGGATAATAATCTGAAAAAAAATAGGATTTCAAATATTGTAGATAGCAATTTATTGATATTATATTAAACTTAAAAGACAACCTTTTCTGTGTCTGACAGAAAATTGTGCACTACAAATAATGTAGTCTTTTAAATGTTTGAAGCAGTGGCCTGACCAATTTGTCTGTAATTTTAGTTGAAGTTCAAACAAAGTCTACAGCACCTGTTTCGGATGTTCCATTTGCCCCCTGAGTCATCTCGTCACAATCCCTCTTCACCCCAGTTTGTTTCGCTCAGAATCATTTCACTCTAATTTGGGGCGAAATGGGTAAGGCCAAAAACAACAGATATGTATGGGAGTTGGGGCGAAACGACACAAAACCAATCAGATTTTTTGTTTCATGGCAATCACATTGCTTGATTTTGTATTTCAGTGAATTATGTCAAAATTCAAATGTTTGAATCACGTTTTTTTACTAAAGAATAATTATCTCATCTCTTCCTTCGACTTCAAAATATGAACAGGATTGTTTTTAATAATGATTTGCATATTATTTTAAGGTTTTGTTTGAGTTTTTGAAGCGTGTGAAATTCAAAGTGAAACTATTCCATGCTCTGTCCGTGCTTCCCTGACATATTTGCAAGCTTCAAACACCCATTGATATTTAGTAGACACTTTGTGGAGCAGAAACATATCCTTAAGTGTGATTCAATAGTTCTTGGAGATGATTCCGTTCTGACACCTTCCCGTAATATCAAGTGCACGTACAGAAGTTCGAATCATGTTTGTGAGTGTTTGCACTAGTTACTCCGCCCGCAATGCTACAGTGGATTTACCGTAGGTGTCTATACCTACGCATGGTGCAACTGGATTATTGGTTAATATATATGATTGCATTCACTTTGTCCAACAAATCGAGTACCCCCCCCCACCTCCCCGAATGTTGTTCAAAATGTTTTGTTTAACAGCAAAAAGCTAAAAAAAATCCTTTAAACTGCATTCTGCATGTATTACCAAATCATTTGAAGACAAGCAATGAGGAGCTCGTCATTAAAAAATGTCCTAGGCGAGATCGTGATGCATACGAACAGTTTATTGCTCACCTCTCACGGTAAGGGCTTTCAAAACTTACTTTCATTTTCATACTAATGTATGAGTGATGAAGACATGTGTACTGATTGGAATGGAAATACGTACAGTGATTAAGTTTTTGAGGTTTTGGGTTCAAAAAAATGTTTAGGGTCGCAAGCTAAAATTAGGGTCGGTCGGGAAACCCCAACCACAACACTTTTTTTTCTTGGCCTTATGAAATGCGATTTCCTTTGCAGAACTGAAAGTTGTCACTTGTTCCTCATTTTATAATGACAAATATATTTGTTTCTACACGTAATTTTGAAAGCTTCAACTCCAAAGCCGGCATCAAAATCACAGTTGAAGTTGGAAGGAAATGTATATTGAGGAGGGGGTGGGGGGCCTAACTTTGCAACAGACTCTAAGCAAAAATCATTTTTCTCAAACTTGAAACTCTTGAGATCATTTATGCAAATACATTGTGCTCAGGAAATCAGAGTACTAGCACCGGTACATTACACAGGTACGTTGCCTTGGAAAGGGAGTCCCTGCCGTCACCAACTGGCGTATAAATTAACTTCTTAACAGATATTCTACCTGAAAATATATTTATTTCATAAAAGCACAAGAAGCACTTGCAATCCTATTACTGGATTGTACCCGGTGACCCACTAGATATTTATTAAGAACACAAAACTATATCTCCAGAAGGAAAAGCCATGAACTATTTACCGACTGGTTTTTCATTCAAAGACAAAATTATCCAAACTGTGTGAGTATTGATAATTTTCTCTTTCAATCACAATCCAAAGACATCTCACGAAGACATCTAACGGTCTTTCTCTGACTTTATTATCAAAAAAAGCACCTCTGCATGATGCAAAAGTAGCAACACTACTTGGTGACTTGGTGGTGATTCCACTGGAGGTGCTTGGGTGTATCATTTTAAAACCTTCAAAACTGGAAAGAGCACATTCAAAATATCATTACCAGGGCTCGCCTTGAGTAAAATGGTCGGGGCCTAAAAAAAGTGCCCCACATATTGAGGTCAGGGCCTTTTCGGGCTGATTTTCCATTTTGTCCATTATTGTTAGTGCTTTTTTGTGGAAAATGTTGGGGCTTGAAAAAAAGCCCCCAGCAAGTGCTCCTTGGGGCTGATCTCGGGGCCTGGGCTGATCAGCCCCGACTCAAGGCAAGCCCTGCATTACCAAGTACCATACTATACGGTAAATTTTTTAAAGTGGAAATATTGTTCTAAAAAACTGTACTGTGTCAGAAAAAAATGGGGAAAAAAATTGAAAATCTGATTATCTGAAAAGTATGGTAACCCACAATAAAAAACAAAATCTCCAGAATCCTTCTGTATGCCTCTTGCAATCGCATAAGATACCTTCCTGTGGAAATTGTCATAAGCATTAGAATAATCAGTTGTATAGCAAAAACGTGGGCAGAAAATGAGAACAGCAAGAAAATACTGACTAGCCTCTTTTAGATGTCTCAGGGAAAAGAAAATAGTTATACAATTTCTTGAGGACAACCTTGTTCCGGGATACTTTATCAACGAACATGTTATTTAATGATCATAAAAAATTTTCATTTCAACTTTTACAAGAAACTGAAGTCAAAAAATTGGATAATTTTACAATGACATCACGCAACTGAACAAACTGGTACAGATGTACTAGTAGGGTAAAGCTGAAGAATAGGGGACTTTTTATTTTACGTAAAAACAACGCATATTTCTCATCTTTTTTCTACCTTTTCCTATTATTAGTCATGTTTTGGATAAAATTACCGAAAGATATTCACTTATGACTAAGATTAGAGATAATTTAAACCCTTTTAATGTCGCCTGTGCCGGAGATTCGTCTGCATTCTCGCCATTTTGAAGTGCGCGTTTACATAACTTTCGCTTTCTCTTTGGATGGCGACTGTAGGTCTAGGGTCAGTGTAGTGAGGGTTAGGGTTAGCTTACAAGTAAGCTAACCCTAACCCTCACTACTCTGACCCTAGACCATGTCGAGAACAGAACAAACAAGTGTACCAAAAACAACCAATACACAGACGCCGAAAAACGCAAAAAACATGGAGGAAAGATAAACGCAAATGTCACAAAACGCACCGGTAAAAAACGTGCGTTGGGCGGTTATAATTGCCAGTAAAAGTGAATATCTTTAGGTCATTTTATAGAAAACATGACTAGTAATAGGAAAATGTTGAAAAAAGGTGAGAAAAGTGCGTTGTTTTTACGTAAATGGAAAAGTCCCCTATTCTTCAGCTTTACCACTAGTAGTAACAAGTGTTTATGAAAAATCTTTCCCACTAGTGTTTTGGGTGTTCTATTAAAATCTTTTAAATCAAACTTATAGAGTTCCAACAAACTACTGATGGATTCTCCCATCCTGAAATATTTAGGTATAATTTATGAAAATCAATATCTGAACAAGATGTGTGGTCTTTTGATTTTGGTTATTCAGAAGTTTCAATGTGAAAAATTTACCACCTGAGGGCAATATACAGGCTAGTTTCAGTTTGGCTGATATCATATGTCTTCCAAAACATGTAGTTTCCTAACGTGAAAAAACTACGCAATGGTCATGATGTAAACATAGATCAAAACACCCGCCATTAACTACGAAAATTGCGGGGAAATTTAAATCGAAATAGGGTAACTTGAAGGCAAAAAATAAACTTTGCAAATGGAGAATAAACAATATTTTCAGCGCCCTGAAAGGTCCGGGCAGAAAAGCAAATATTTGGACTGGGAATATATTATCCAAAGCGGACCGTGTATTGCGTATTTGTATCCAAAAATGGAAATTTGGCGAAGGGCATCTGATTTTCTGAGCTATCGAATTCGGGAATCGAGGGCGGAGATAGTCGGAAACGAATAAACAGCAATCAGGGGATCAGAGCAATTTCTCATTCTGCCCGTGTATGTCAGCTCATAGCATTCTTTTAGTTATGTATTTCGGGCAAAAATACAACGCACCTGTTTTGTTGGCAGGCTTTCTATATTTGTTCAAAATCACGCGCCCACCATTACCATCCCATAATATTCAGCTACGATTTCATTTTCCGGCAAGAGTGGTAATCGGACAGAAGACATACCTGGAAGCAATTGGGAAATAAATTAGAACAAATCAGATGTGAAAAATGCACTTTCTATTTCTAAAGAAAGTATATGCAATATACTTCTTCGAATCGCAAATAAAGTAATTTTTTTTAATTCTATTTTTCCAAAATTTAAAAGAAATAATCTGCAGAAAATTAAATATGGCGTCAAATGTTAAACAACAGTTGGGGCATTTAGCTAATTTGTCTCATTCCGGTGGTTCGCATAAAGATGTTACCGAAAAGTATGATTGTTGAATTTAAAAAAAAACTTTAAGGCATTCCTTCCAACATTTTCAAATGCTGTTAAATATGAATATATGTAGTTTGATTGATTTCTCGTGTAGATTGCCTAACTTCGTTAGAATTACAGACAAATCGCACCAAAGACAACTCGGACCAAGACAACTCGGACCACTTTTGAAGACAACTCGGACCAACTTTGAAGACAACTCGGGCCAACTTTAAAGACAACTCTGACCAACTTTGAAGACAAGTCGGTCCAATTTTCAGGACAACTGGAACTCTGACCACTTTTGAAGACAACTTGGACCAACTTTCAAGACAACTCGGTCCAACTTTTGAAGAAGTCGACCCAAGTTTCAAGACAAGTCGGACCAACTTTCTAGGCAACTTGGACTGACTCGGTGAATAATTCGGACCTGAATACAGTGAATAGTGGACAAACGAAGATTCGGGGTTGGTGGGGAAAGACGGTAATCGGTGAAGTCGACCCACGTTGAAGTCGACCCGAGTGAAGTTGACCCCAAAAAGTTAAGTCGACCCACTTTTGGTGATCTCGACCCGAAGTGATCTCGACCCGAAAAAAGTTAAGTCGACCCACTTTTAAAATCCACTTCAGACCATCTCAGATCCACTTGAAACAGATTGGAGACCGCCTCAGGTCCTGTTTGACAAGGGGGGATATAAGTGATCTCCACCCACTTTTGAAAATGACAAGATACCATCATTAGATTCACTATGGACATTGACCATCGCAGACCTCGTTTGAAAGGGGAACATAAAAACAACAACAAAAATTTCAAAGCGATTTATTCAGGCCATAATAACATCGTTATAATATTAATTTTCATCGAGCATAAAGAAAGATATAACAAAATTTTGTGACAACATAAAATATAACGTACATTACACAGGCCATAATAACACCGTCATATTGTATCTATGTACCACCGTTTTGCATTGGATAGTAGTGAAAGTTGTTCATCGGTTGCAAACAAAATATGACGCCTATCATAAATTTTTATGTCTCCTCTAAAAAAAATTCAGGGAAATGTTCAGTACATAAATCAAAATCTAGAGAATCTGGTTCATTTGGGCGAAACTTTGACCTGAAGTAATTAGCTGTTCTTTCAAGATATGCTGGGTTGGAAACGGCATCAATTGGCTGTCCCCCTATCTGATCAAGCATCACCCGAAAGAGAATAGGTTTAACAGGTTAAATAACAAACATTGGAAATCTTTCTGTAAATGCGCTAATTACTCCAGAATGATATTATGATATTATAATCTACTAATTCAGGAAGTTAGCTTGAAAGCATAATTTTAACCGACAGCCAACTAAGTTGACCCTGACAGTTCCCTAAAGTTAGAACAACACAAACACAAAGCAGATTAAATAACAGAAAAAAAATAATACTCAGTAGAGGTGGGGTGCGAAAAATTGCGAGATTCATAGAACTAGAATTCAGTATAAAAGGTTATTAAGAGAGATGCTCACTATTTATTCCCATCCGAATGAATGGATGGAAGAATGAATGGACGAATGAATGAGTAGCGTTTCACTCCAATAAATAAATAAATAATGGACGGACGAATGAAAGAACAAATGAACGAACGATTGAATGATTTAAGCAGCTTTTAACACCAATAAACAATTATTAAAAGTGTTTTCCCCAACTGAACGTTTCACACCAATAAATAAATAATGAACGAATGAATGAACGAGTGGAAGAATGAATGAACGAATGAATGAGTAGCGCCTCACACCAATAAATAAATAAATAATGAAGGAACGAATATTATTGTCAACCTGTTCAATGCAGTGATTGCAAATCCAATCAATAGGCCTTCGCCCCCTATGAATGAATGAAAGGTTTTTGCCCGCCGAATGAAACATTAAAGTGATTAGCCGCTTTTCATATATCATTGACGCCTACAAACAGCGGGATGTCCCAAGCTGTCTTTTTTTCATAAGTTAGCTAGTAAAACATAAACGAACACGGACATGGGTCTTAAAAGGATAAATTCCACTTCTATTGAGTTACAAAAATGTCTAACAGTAACCAAGACACTTTTAGATAGGGATGGAGATGGCTTTCAATAAATTTTAAAAGTGGATCGAGATAACTTTTTTCGGGACGAAATCACTTCGGGTCGAATTCACTTTTTTGGGTCGAGATCACTTTTTTTGGGTCGACTTCAACGTGGGTCGACTTCACTGCTATTCGGGAAAGACACAGAACAACCAATCACGGTTTAAACGATTTATTAAAAACTGAGGCATGACAATCAAAGACATGAATAAATGAATGAATAAAAGTTCACATAAAAAACAATGTTCAGCACATATTTTATTAAACTATATGTAAAATATATATGTATTGGTATTTAAAGTCACAATTCTTCAAATTTAAGTCCGTATGAACATCTGCATTATTATCTGAATGATATATATACATTAACCCTTTACCTAACACTTGTAGCAGATGACACTCGTAACACGTGTTACTAATTTTTTTTTGCTTCATAAACATAGGTTATGAAACCTCATTGGAACGGACGGGATTCGCTCGTTCCAATGAAGGATCATAATCTATGTTTTGGAAACCAAAAAAATGAAAAAAAGATTGAATAGCAATTTCCGTGTATAAAGGCCTGTGACAAATATATAGGGTTTTATACTCAAGCATATAATAATTTGCAACTTACTTTTCCTGTATTTGAGCGTTCCACTGGACTATTTTTAGTATATCCATGAATGGTTTAGGAATAACTGTACTAAGTTTATTTGAGTTTAATTACTATTTGTAATATTGTTACATAATTATATTTTGTTGACGGCCGCTTCTAATAGCGTGTGAGATATTTGAGTATTATATAACTTAGAGGCAGTTTTACTAATCTCTTTGCAAACGTCCGAAAGACTGGTGTCCATGTGTTTCTTCATTATGCTGAAAATAGAGCCAGCCATTATAGTACACGTGGAAAAAGGGGAAGATGAGTTCTCTGCATTACTTACATTTAGAGCTTTAAGCTGGATGTTTGTTTTTACTTTTTTGAAGGGCTACATCCCCGGTAGTTGCTGGGGTGTTGACCACAGCGATTGGGGCATTTCAGAGTTTTAGCACTACATGCCTTTGCAATGTGTTTGTCACCGCATTTCATACATCGTTGCTCCCCATTGCATTTGTGTGACAAATGCCCAAATTCCTGACACTTGTGACACTGAAGGGTTGCTGAAGAACAAGATATTCCTCGGTTTCGTATTTTTTGCTGTTGATAATTACCCCTTTGCTTATCAGATTTAATTTTGTTGCTCTGTTAGGGCGTTTTACTTTTATTTTCCAAGTATGGTTGCCCGTGGCTTTGGAGATTAGTCTCTCCCACGAGCATCCTGGAAGGGCTTTATCAATCCAGTTTTTTTTCCGTTTTGGGGTGGACGGGTGTGATTACGACACAGGGGTTTGGTTGCGGATGGCTCTGTGTCTTGTTGGTTTTATTGGTCACCTTAGGGGGCATTTTGGCTTTTTACTTTATCGGCGTACGTTGCGCTATCGGTTGGGCTAGCTGTCGCTGTCGCATTCACTATTTCCGGTGATGTAGGCTCTGTTGCGTGTTGGTGGCTTCTTCTACTATGGAACGCAGCCAGTTATGCTGGCTGGGGGTAATTAGATCTGAATCTATTTCAGATATCCCCGCCAGTGAGCCGGTGGACACAGGTCTTCTCATTTCTGTAGCGGCGTCAATATATGGTGACTCAGGAGCTGGAGGAGCATGGTCCTCCTTACCTTGTTTGGCTCTCAGAATTGCCTTTTCCAATTCCCTTCTCAATTTAGTCTTTTCTTTATCTGCCTGCCACTTCTGGGCTTGAAGCTCTGACCGCAAACCCTCTATTGTGTCATTCAATCTGGCCATTTCTTTCTGGAAGCCAGACATCATCGATGCCATGTCAGTGTTAGTGGAATTTCCACTGTTGCTTAGACTGCCAGAATTAAAGACAGAACTGTTTACCTGAATTTGATTTTGTTTATCCATTGTTTATATTGTTAAATAATTCTAAAATTTATTTTTTAGGTTATTAGAGATTTGTATTTAATTGTATTGACTTAAATATTCGTTTTTAGCGGAAAAATGCAGATAGAAATAGCAAGAGAAAAAAAGTAAACACTTACAGTGATATAAAAAGATACACAGAAATAGTGCAAATGGCAATAGTGTTGTTGAACTTCCGAGTGAGCGATAATCAGTTTTGTGTGAACTCACCAGTGCTGGACGATACGTCTGTTCGCTGTGAAGGCAGAGGTTTTTCCTAAACTGACTAAATTCTCGAAACGAACATAATATATAGAAAAGCTAGTGCCTAAAACAACATATCGGTGATCTTTTGAGCCGCCTGTTGAAAAGACGAGCCAGTACAAGCAACAAACTTTCACACATGATTTCTGTGTGATTACTTGTTTAGTTGCAATGCAAACATTCATCACATATCAAAGTTTGTGGTGAGAAGCATTTTCATTTTACAGAATAACTTCAAAGACAACACAAGCTGCACTGAAAAGTCTTCCGTCGCATCTATTGAAGTCTTTGAGATCACAATTAATTACAACTTGTCTCGAAAGTTGGTCAGAGTTGTCTCCAAAAGTGGTCCGAGTTGTCTTGAAAGTTGGGCCGACTTGTCTTCAAAGTTGGTCCGAGTTGTCTTCAAAAGTGGTCCGAGTTGTCTTGAAAGTTGGGCCAACTTGTCTTCAAAGTTGGTCCGAGTTGTCTTCAAAAGTGGTCCGAGTTGTCTTCAAAAGTAGTCCGACTTGTCTTGGTCCGAGTTGTCTTTGGTCCAAGTTGTCCTGATCCCCTTCGTTATACTATATAAAAGTTAGCGATCTGAACGCAGTGGCTACCCCTCTACGTTCAGATTCTTCCCATTCAATTCTGTAGAAAAAGTTCCCATTAAGTTTTTATGGGAATTCGAAAATAGGAATATATATCAAGCTTTTGCCCTTATTACCGACTGCCGTCGATTGTTCTAATACTAGTAGTAGTACGCGTATTTCCTTACATTTGGGCAGAGTTTATTGATCCAAACTATGTTTTATCCTTTAATTATCGATATCTGAAGACCCGCGAAGCGTCAACGAAAGTTTCAATATCATCCATGTTTTTGTCTAAATATAAAACAGTAAAAACAATAACCTGGTAACGGCGCCAAAATGAATAGACCATTTCATCAGTGCAAAATCAGAAACTCGGTCGCATTCGCGCAGAGGATGTTTATATCCTCCTCTGCACGAATGCGATCGAGTTTGATAATCTTCTCTTCACGAATGCGATCGAGTTTCCGATTTCGCACCGATGAAATGGTCTATTCGTTTTGGCGCCATTACCGGGTTATTGTTTTTACTGTTTTACATTTAGACAAAAACGTGGACGATATCGAAACATTCGTTGACGCTTTTTGAGTCTTCAGATATCGATAATTAAAGGATAAAACATAGTTTGGATTAATAAACTCTGCCCAAATGTAAGGAAATACTAGTACTACTGAACGCAGCCGGTAATAAGGGCGAAAGCTTGATATATATTCCTATTTTCGAGTTTTGAGTTCCCATAAGAACTTGATGGGAACTTTTTCCTACTGAACTGAATGGGAAGAATCTGAACGTAGAGGGGTAGCCACTACGTCCAGATCGCTGAACTAACTATATTAGGGTGCTGGGGAAAATGGGTCCAGGTCTTTTTGGCAAATACAGGAGAAGTCAGCCCACGAGAGAAGTATTTAGAATAAATTTTATTAAGTTTGTACTCACTTTTATGTTAGAAATAAAAAAGACTGATGAGATTAAATAACTTATCCAAGATTTTCAAACTAAACTTATCCAACACTGAAATGTTTATTTTGCGATTAAATTTGCCACTGACGGTTTTTCAAAAGGCGTGTGTGTATGATTAGTAATTACAGGTATTGCCACTTTTGTGTTAATACTGCCTATTTTGTGTCACTGATAACACCATTACCTGCTACATTTATGTCTGTTTTCCTCTGTTAATACTGCTTATTAGCTCATCTTGACAAAGTCCAGCTGAGCAGCCTGAGCTAATCTCATCGCTCTCCATCCGTTGTCTGTCGTCTGTCAACACCATGTTTTGGTCTTCTCCTCCAAAGCCACTGGGCCAATTGAAGTGAAATTTTGTGTGAGTGATGGTCCCAAAGGGGTATTTCAATTTTGTTCAACTCAACATGCCCAGCCCCATAGGGAGGGAGTGGGGGAAAATGCTCCAAAATATTTTTAAAATCATCTTCTCAAGAACCAGTGTGTACAATGACTTGATATTTGCTATGGAGCTTCCATATGAGGTGTAGACTCAAGTTTGTTCAAATGAAGTTCGTGAAGTAATATTTGGCTTTGTAATAGGAGGGGTAAGATTTTTGGCTCCGCCAAAAATTTCTATTTTCTGAACCGATGGTCCGGTATGAACCAAATTTGGTTTGTGGTATTATTGGGTCATAAGTACTTGACCCATGCAAAAAAAAATTCCTGCGTCCCCATGGGAACCCTGGGAGCTAAAAATAGAAATATTTTCAAAAATAGAAATATTTTCAAACGCCCATATTTCCCAAACCACATGGAACAGAGAGCTGTTATTTGGTATGAAGTATCCTTAGGACCAGTAGAATTGAATGGTAAAAAAAATTGCCATCGGTTATGTTAGGGTGTTCTGTAATGGGCATCGAAAAAATGCTGAGTCAGCATATTTGCAAAAATTTAAAAAAATCTTTTCTCCAGAATCAATCATCAGAATCTTTTGATATTTGGTATACAGCATTCATAGGGGGGGTCAGATAAAAGTTTGTTGAAATAAAGCTCATTGGTTCATATTTGGGCTCTCTACAGGAGCCCAAAGTTTTAACATAGGGTAATATGGGGAATATTCTTTAAAAATCTTCTTCTTCATCAGAACCACCAGTCAGAATCTTTTAATGTTTGGTATACATCATTGTTATGAGGGTCAGATTCAAGATTGTTCAAACCAAGTCCCTAGGTTAATATTTGGGCTTCCTCTGGAAGCCCAGATTTTATCTTTGTTCAATATGGAGGGTAATTTAAAAAAATCTTCTTCTTCACATCCACCAGTCAGAATGCTTTGATATTTGGTATGCAACATCTCTAAGGGGGTCAGATTCAAGTTTGTTCAAAGCAAATCCCTAGGTATATATTTGGGCTCACTATGGTAGCCCAAATTTTTACTTAGTGCAATATGAGGAAATTTCTTTAAAAATCTTCTTCTTCCGATCCACCAGTCGGAATGCTTTTATATTTGGTATACAACATCTCTAGGGGTGAGGGGGGTGGGGGGGTGTCAGATTCCAGGTTGTTCAATTCTAGTGCCTAGGTTAATATTTGGGCTCCATATGGGAACATGAAATTTAACTTAGTACAATATGAGGGAATTTCTTCAAAAATCTTCTTCAGATCCACTCGTCAGAATGCTTTCACATTTGGTATACAACATCTCTAGGGGGGTCAGATTCAAGTTTGTTCAAATCAGATCCATAGGTTAATATTTGGGCTCGCTATGGTAACCCAAATTTGAACTTAGTGCAATTCGAAGAAATTTCTTAACAATTTCTCTTCTTCAGATCCAACAGTCAGAATGCTTTTATATTCGGTACACAACATCTCTAGGGAAGTCAGATTCAACTGTAACTGTGTTCAAATCAAGAGCCTGGGTTAATATTTGGGCTGTCTATGGGAGCCAGAATTGGCCATTTTGCTGAAGAATTAAAAATTTAGTATTCAGTACCCTCTAGAGGTGTGTAACTAAGATTAATCCACATAGGTTGTATCAAGGGGCTTCATAGGGGAGCTCTACATTTTACTTTATGATCAACTGAAGAAAAGGCTTGATGCCCAGATTATTTTTGTCACTTCTGGGGGTCTCAAGGATTGACAGTGTAGCCTATGGAGATGGCTTGCTTAATGTAGACTCATTCTTGGACTCTGTTTAAATTGTGTTCTGTTCAAGATGAGCGCTTCAGGCCCTGTGGGGCCTCTTGTTTTTTATAATCTTAATTAAATATTGAAAAAACCTGTTATGTTGTCATTTTTGCCCTTTGAAAGGATCTTACAAAACCCACCAACATAAAAGCGTTTGGGGTAGTGGGTTTAGTCGTTTTTAGAAACGCATATTACATAACCCCATACCCTTTTTCGGAGTTTTTAACCCCATTTCCACCCCCTATTTTCCTTCACTTCTGTATCCCTCGGTATTTAATATGACTGGTTTTTGGCCACTCAGTCGAAAGAAGCCATCTTATGTTTTGTCCACTTCCATCGAAGTATACTAATCTCGCCCACCTCCACCCCCTGCAGAAAGTGAACTCGACCAATGTCCTGCAAGACCATTGGCACCTGCTCTCGGCCATTTCATCAAATGGCCAAGAGCAGGTCCCAAGACCATTGGAAGTAGTCCTGTAGTTTGTGGAGATGACTTCTCTCATGTACCGACTTCTCCCGAATTGTTGGGGCCGACTTCTCCTGTGGGCTGAGTTCTCCTGTAGTATGCTGGAGCGATTTCTCTCATGGGCCGACTTCTCCGAAATTTTTTGGGCCGACTTCTCCAGGGCTGAGTTCGCAATGGGCCGACTTCTCTGCACACCTTTTCAGCCATGGGAACATTTGGCACGCTGAAACTTTTCATTCAATCGAATCCAACATCAATCTTTGCTCACTTTTGAACCGATGTTCCTTCCCACTTTTGGTAAAAATTTTCTGAGTTTGGGAGTTGAAAAATAACTTCAGAAAAAATAATTTTTTAGTTCATTTTGTTGGTTTTTTTGTATATTCAGAGTTTTTTCAGAATATTTTTTTTAAAGAATAATATATATACGCCGTACCAACCTTTATTCCTAAAGTCGAAATATATTAAGGTGCTATATAAGTAATGAAATTTTGTTTATTTTGAAATTCCCACCTCTGTTATTCCTTAAATTCAAATTAAATGTACACTGATTATACATCAAAATGAAGGTTGGGAGGTACAGTTAAAACTAGAAGTCCTATCACGAACTGTGCGCTTATCTAGGCTTAATTGCACGTAGGAATTGCACGCAATTGCCATATCGAATGGCATCCAAAGCATGGCAGGTTCTCCTGGTTACTCATAGCAAACACAGGCAATATTTCTGCCAATGGACCTCCGGGTTACCCGGAGGTCCATTGGCTGAAACATTGCCTGTGAATAGGCCATATGTACAGAATTTGATAGCCTTACTATGATCATAATGCGTATATTAACGCGCAGATCAACGTGCTATTTGTGCGCATTTCATGACAGGACTTTTAGTTTTAACTGTATAGAACACGAAAAATATATGAAATCAACTCATAGAGTTGACAGCAGGCACCACTGGTTCCTGAAAGTCTGCTACCGTATTCGTACCAGAACTGATAATACAATAATATTTCCTGAGAACAACTTGTGTCCAAATGTGCTTCACATATCCAAGAACAAAGCTATGCATTCAAAACACTTTGGGATTCAGCAATAGAACTGCATTTGGGAAAAAGACAACCCTGTCTCCATTTTTAGTGAAGATGGAGTCCTTGTTCGACAGACATGTGCAAATCACTTGATACTACGAATTTCCATCAAAAAACAAAATCGTAATTCTAAGACATTTCACCAGGTGTCATGATACCTTGCATAGAATATGGCAACTGTACAGTCTCTATATAATAATAGTATGCTGTATGAAAGACGATCTTTCTCATTTGATTTTAGACGGAGTTGTCTTTCCCTCCAATGATGTTGACCGGAAATCGAAAGTAAGAATGTATGTAAACAAAACCGTCACTCTTTGACTTAGCCCTTTGCAGTTCTGTCACAGTGTTTTGAAGGATTTTGATGCCCAAGCTTTGTCCTTGGATATGTGAAGCATATTTGGACAGAGTTATAAAGCAAATAAAGTTATTCAGATCGCAAGGAATTAAATCCCACATTGTCCCTGTGCACTTTCTAGAGCTGGTTGGTTTAACCGAACCGAAACTGAAACTCAGTTTTTTAGTGGAAACCGAAACCGAACCGAAAAAGAGATTAAAAACCGTACATGTACATTTTTGGTTTTGCTTAACTTTTGAATATTCACATTTAGCCCACCATAGATTTTGTATAATCAACAAAATGTCAGCTAAAATGCATGGTAGCATATCAATAAGAAACGCCGATAGAAATGCTAAATGCCAATTATGCAATAAGTCCGTAATCGCCCAGTGTGTAAATACCTCCAACCTACACCACATACAGAATCATCAGACCGAAGAGTACAACACTGTTATTTATACAATAACATTATTTTTGAGGGCGTTATGGTTCATTAACGGCCCTACGAAAATGATTAACAGCCCAAGGGTCTATTAGTGGCCCGAGACGAAGTCGAGGGCCACTAATAGGCCCAAGGGCTGTTAATCATTTTCGTTGGGCTGTTAATGAACCATAACGCCCATAAAAAATAATGGTATTTGTATTATTATCACATTTCAAAGAGGTTACATGTTAAACCAAGAAAAATCAAGATTGCTATTTTTTCATCATTTACATATTATTAGCATTTTTCAATGTAGTGAATGTGTGAAATTCCCACACAGTCATTGTCAGCAACTAACTCATGCCTTAAATGCGAATGTATATCTTAATTCTTTCACGCCAAAGATCACAAAATTCTGCCATCACATCTCTCTGCTCCAAATATTCAAACTCAAAGCAGTGTTACCTCCCGTACATCCCGGGATGTGTGGGCCGCCGGGGCATATGGAAACGAATTTTTCATTATTGCCCGGGAACCCGGATGTGAACGGAAACATATGAGTTTTGTGCAGCCCCCGAAAATGAAAATATTCGCCAGGGAGTGCCCTATAAAGTGATAATAATGAAAAAGAATGGACTGTGACACCTGCAAATTATCAGTTCACTCAAAGCTCAGTTGATATTGGGGAACCCCTTTTTGCAGGAAGGGGGTTAAATTAATATGAATAAAACGTTTGCTGCACATACCTGTCATACAAAGTGGCAATCGGAAATTTGAATAGAATGAAAGTAAAAATCCAAAATACGCTTATACGTGCAAAACGCACGTGGCTGGGTTGTTTTTCGAAGTAATGGGAATTCTCAGAATTCAGTGACTCTCTGACATTGATAATTTGATGCAAACTGAAAGGAATAATGGACATGGAAATCAGGTCAGGTGACGATCTTGTCGGTAATTTGCATAACCTCTTCAGTGCTTTGTAAATGAATGATTCTGGGATTTAGAGTTTGCTCCTTTCAGGTACAAATGTCAACTTGTCAAGTTACTTAGATTGTGAAATGGGTATCTGTTTTACTGAAAGTAAATGGCGTATTCTAAAGTTCGCAACTTCTCCTTGAAATTGGGCAGTTGCCTTCTCAAAGTCTGACCCGTTTCACTTATTTTCATGTCAGGCAACACGTCAATGCTGTGAATGGAAATGAAAAACGAATCTAACAGACTGGTGGAATCATCAAGTTTCCGTCTCAAACGGCTTCTTTGTGACTAACTGTTTGAGCCCCCCCTCCCCTCTCCTCTCCCCCTCGACACACACTCCCAACTCCCGTATCTATGCCCTTGGCTTGAATGACTTTTTATGAAGGCATATGCAGATTGCAGATATCATTTTTTGTTCATTAAATTTACAGGAAACAATCGCAATACAGTTTTACTTCATATCAAGTTCACTTGTTTGTTATTTAACATGTTTTAGTGCCATCCTGTCCTAGTTTAATATATAAGATATGAAAAATGTGTATTGTGTTACAACAAAAAACGAAAACCAATTTTTTTTTATCCAAAACCGAACCAAGGGAAAATTTCAAAACCGACCAACTCTAGCGCATTCGGCACGCTGAAACTTTTCATTCATTCGAGTCCAACATCAAACTTGCTTGCTTAGTTGCTTGTCCAAATATATCCAAGAAGTTAGAGGAAGCATGGGAGAAATATAAAGATTTTTGAGGTTGTGTGCCAGTATATACATTTATAAAGTGTAAATGTATTTTATATTGTATATATTTTATTTTATGTGATATTTATTTTTGTTTTTGGTTGTAATAAAGATGTTTAAACACATATTAAATCACGTCTCTCTTAGGTGAAAATGAAGGCCGAATGTTCCCAAGGCCGAAAAGACCCACTCCTAGGAAAACGTCCCCAACTTCTGGTCAAAACGTCCTCTGCATTTGGACAAAATGTCCATAAGCATTGGTCAAAATGTCCCCAGTCATTTCTACCCAAATTGAAATTTGAACTGTATGAAACAAATTCTAATGTTATTTAATTTTCTTTGTCAATTATTGTGAGTAAAACCTTGACCCTTACTGGACCTCACCCAGAGAAAAGTGGGACAACATTTCGTCAAAATGTCCCCAAGGTTTGGTCAAAACATCCCCAATCATTTTACCCAAGTTACCATCTATTTGAACTGTGTACCTACATCCATCACTGAATAACAACAGAGATAACCTTTCCACTCACAGAGTCACAAAATAACCAACTAAATATTTGAACTGTGCACCCATGTCCATCACTAAATAGCAAGAGAGATAACCTTTTCACTCAGAGTCACAACCAGATATAGTTAAAATATTTACTTGGAGTGGAACAAGCTCATAGCAAGACGGAAGAAGAGGGATTAAATCCCCAGACAGAACTGACGTATTTAATTGTTTTTCTATTTGCACTCAACAGGTTTCTTACATTGTGCATGGAAGTGGATCAATAATAAATCACAGTGGATTAATAGTTTTCCACTTGACAATTATACCACTTCTTCCGTCGAACATCCTCTATTTTTCTGAAATTCACAAGAAGCACTGGTATTTTTTCAGCTCGTGGAGCACAAGATACTAGGTAGTCTTTGTCCGAAAAAAAAACTGCCTGCTGGTATCTGCATTTGGCGTCGGTAGAATAAAATTGCGGATTCTTGCTCAGCAAAAATTCATTTCTAGCTCACCAAAAAATTAGGCTTGAAAGCAACATGAATTATCTTGAAAATTTTTCTAGCTCAGCTTAAAAAAATGGAGGCCTGTCATTGTGTCCTCGATCTGAATTGTGTCTTCTATCGGAATTAATTTTCCAAGTCAAGTGAAGTTGTAGACCGCAGACTGTTAACGAAATTGGTTTTCATTAACAACCCAATGCCTGTTACATCACATGACACACCCCAGTCGTGATGTTACGGTATGGAAATATTATAGATATTGGTAACGGAAAGAAATCTGAGAATCAGCAACAATAACTATGAATTCAATTACCGGGTATTCTGAAATTTAATTCAAAAAAATTAATATAAAAAAAAAATGATACAAAGATCATTTACACTAATTGGTTTACAGAAAATAAAAACAGTGGTACTTATCAATTATGGAATTAGTCCAAAGTACAGTTTGACAGAATCCAGTGGTGAAGAAATTTTCCAGCTGGTGGTATTAAATCCAAGAATGTGTCTTCAGAAACAGTATCCCATAGATTAGTAATAAAATTTTCACTTAGAAATTTCAGCAGTCTCCAATAAAATACAATAAAATGCTCCACAAAATTCAAATGGAGTAAAAATCCAAGAAGTATTGGCGCCACAGGTAATTTCCAAATAATCCAGTAGAATCCTGGCTTTTCACAAAATATTATTCTGTTTCACAGAAAGTATAAATTCTCTTTGCCAAGACGAATGATTCTCTTCAAAAGTCTATTTTGGAATCAATCTTCAAAATTCACAAAGAAGCACTGCTTCTACAATAAATGCACTGTTCTGAAACAATAATAATCTCCAATGGAAACAACTGAAGTGAGTCTTTCTGAAATGCTTTCTAAAAATGAGTTTTTGAATTCTGTTGACAAACTTATTTTGTAACCAGATAGAATGTTCCAGAAGATGAAAATTCTACAAAGTTCTAACAGTTTCTAGGATTCTGTCATAGTTCAAGTAAACAAGGTCCTTGACCTACTTAAACAATCAACAGCTATATGTACAATATATTAGTGTAACAAAGATGTAAACAAAGGTCACTCAGTGCAAATGAGTGAGACCAGTCAGAAAATGCAGAAAAAATATCAATCTCAATACAATTATCCACTAAGGATATATCAATCTCAATATAATATGGGGCTATATAACACATGACTTAGAGCATACAACAACCCTCTTGTAATCTCATTTTGAAAATGGCAGCGAACATCAGCAGTACAGGCAAATTTAGAAGTGATTATTTCTGTATGCGTGTATAAGTCGTTCCCATGTTTACGTCTCACCTACCCAGTAGTACTTTCAGCCAAAATATCTCCTCTGTGACGATTACCTTTGTATAAGTCGCACTCCGGTGGGCCTACACAAGAATGACTATGTCCAGTGAGTGTGGGCTTTTACTGCATGAAATTAGGTGAGTTTCAGAACACGTGAAGTTTTTTTAGCTCACCAAAGGGAGCTTAACTTATCACTTGCCATCATTTGCTGTCCGTCGCTGTCGTCCATCGTGAACTTTACATTATCGACTTCTCACAAACTACTCGACCAAATTGAACCACATTTTGTGTGCATGTTCCTTATCATATGTCAATTCAAGTTTGTACAAATAAACTTGTCGCGCCCATAGGTGTCACCAGAAGGGGCATAACTTAGATAGCACCCATAAATTTTTTCAAAAATTCAAAAAAATCTTCAGATCCACCAGTCAGAATCTTTTCACATTTGTTATACAACATTTCTAGGGGGGGGGGGGGGGGGGGGGGGGGGCAGATTCAAGTTTGTTCAAATTGAGTCCCTGGGTTAATATTTGGGCTCTCTATTGGAGCCCAAAGTTTAACTTGGTGCAATTTGAGAAAATTTCTTTACTTTAAAAATCTTCTTCTTCAGATCCACAAGTCAGAATCCTTTCATGTTTTGTATACAACATCTGTAGGGGGTCCGATTGAAGTTTGTTCAAATAGAGTTTCTGGGTTAATATTTGGGTTCCCTATGGGAGCCTGAATTTTAACTTAGTGCAATATGAGAAAATTTCTTTAAAAATCTTCTTCTTCAGATCCACCAGTCAGAATGCTTTCATATTTGGTATACAACATCTCTAGGGGGGTCAGATTCAAGTTTGTTCAAATCGGGTCCCTGAGTTAGTATTTGGGCTCTCTATTGGATCCCAAAGTTTAACTTGGTGCAATTTGAGGAAATTTCTTTAAAAATCGTCTTCTTCAGATCGACCACTCAGAATCCTTTCATGTTTGGTATACAACATCTATAGGGGGTGAGATTCAAGTTTGTTCAAATCAAGTCGCTGGGTTTATATTTGGGCTCTCTGTGGGAGCCCAAATTTTAACTTTGTGCAATGCGTCGAATATTCTTTAAAAATCTTCTTCAGATTCACCAGTCAGAATTCTCTCATATTTGGTATACATCATCTCTAGGGGGGGGGGGCCAGATTCAAGTTTGTTCAAATCGAGTTTCTCGGTTAATATTTGGGTTCCCTATGGGTGCCTGAATTTTAACTTAGTGCAATATGAGGAAATTTCTTTAAAAATCTTTTTCTTCAGATCCGCCAGTCAGAATCCTTTAACATTTGGTATGCATCATCTGTAGGAGGGGTCAGATTCAAGTTTGTTCAAATTGGGTCCCTGGGTTGAAAATTTTTAGCCTGGTTCGGACTTAGATATTTTTGACCAAAATTTGAGAAAACAAATTTGCTTTGGATTTTTTATGCGTTTTGTTCAATTTTGAAACAAAAAACCCCCAAATTTTTAGCCTGAAAATTTTGGGTCCGGTTCCGATTTCGAAATTTTGGACCAAAATTTGGAATTTTTAAAAAAGAGTTTTATGCATTTTTTGTTCAATTTTGAGCCGAAAAAAAAAATTTTTTTTAGCCTGAAAATTTTGGATCTGGTTCAGACTTGGAAATTTTAGACGAAAATTTGGGAAAAAAATTTGTTTTTTATGCGTTTTGTTCAATTTTGAGATGAAAAAATTGGGGTCAGGTTTGGACTCCAAAATTTGGACATTTTAGGGGGATTTTTATGCGTTTTGTTCAATTTTGAGATGGAAAAAAAAATTTATAGCCTGAAAATGTTGGATCCTGTTCCGACTTGTTTTTAAAATCTTCTTCTTCAGACCATGTTGTCAGAATGCATTCATATTTGGTATACAACAGCTCTAGGAGGGTTAGATTCAAGTTTGTTCAATCCTAGTCAATGGGTTTTGGGCCCCCTATGGGAGCCGAAATTTTAACTTAGTACAATATAAGAAAATTTCTTTAAAAATCTTCTTCAGATCCACCAGTCAGAATCCTTTCATATTTGGTATACAACATCTCTTGGAGGGTAAGAATCAAGTTTGTTCAAACCAGGTCCCGGGGTTATTAATTTGGGCTACCTATGGGAGCTTGAATTTTAACTAAGTGCAATATGAGGGAATTTCTTTTAAAATCCTCTCCTTCAGATCAACCAATCAGAATCCTTTCATATTTGGTATACAACATCTCTTGGTGGGTCAGATTCAAGTTTGTTCAAATCGGGACCCTGGGTTAATATTTTGGCTCCCTATTTGAGCCCAAAAAGTTTAACTTAGAGAAATGTGAGGTGATTTCTTTAAAAACCTTCTTCATATCCACCAGTCAGAATTCTTTCCAATTTGGTATATGACATCTCAAGGGGGAGCAGATTCAAGTTTGTTCAATTTGAGTCCTTGGCTTAATGTTTGGGCTCTGTGGGCAGGGGTGGGTGGGGGCATGTTATGTTCAGGTTTGTTCAAATCCGTTCCTTAGTGTTTTTCCATAAAATTTGCCTCTCATGACTTCATTCCTTTGTAGTGTTGATGAACCATGTCTAACTGAATGTGACCCCAAATACTTCTTTGAACCACTTTGTCCGTGAGTGATTAAGGTCCCTTGGGGCTTCTTGTTTGTTTTTTTCTTCATTTCAGTCAAATTTATCTCATATTAAATGCATGAAATAAAATAATAATCAAAATTATACAGCGTTATTATTACTTTGACTATTTATTCCCCATGTGATACTCATTGATGCCGTAAATCCATTATATTTTACACATAACAACATGATGGAGAGTACTTCAAAAGGAGGCGAGAGGTCCAGTGAGGGATCGAGGAACAGGACAGTGAATGGAGTCACTGTATTATGGCTATTATGTTAAGTAAAACATAACATAAAAGTTATATAAAGTCCAAATTATTTATTTTATCGAAATTAAAACTGAACACAAAATAACAAAAAAGGTATTTTATGTATAGCAGTGGTGGCGCCAGGATTTCGATTGGGGGGGGGGGGGGCTAAATAAGATGTGGGGGTCCAAGGTAAATATGCCTTTGGCATTTCCTAAGGTGGGGGTGTGGGCTAGCTCCCCTACGGTGCTGCCACTGATGTATAGCATTTACCAAATAGAACATATACAATAAGAACATAAACAAAAGACATGGGGGTGCAGTGGCTCGTTGGTAGAGGTGCAGGCTGCAAGCCGAGAGGTCCTCAGTTCGAATCCCACCTGCGGTAACCGCATTGTGTCCTTGGGCAAGACACTTCACCCCCATTGCCCACATGGGGGCACGGTGACGTTGTGTACTAAGGCGTACTGCACGTCGATGGTGCACCTGTCTTCAAGCAATGCTAACCCTACTTGTGTGGAGTCAGTATGTTGGGGAGCTGACAGTTGCTCGCCGTTGCTCAGTGGTTCTCTCCAGGTACTCCGGCTTCCTCCACCCATAAAACTGTCGTGGTCATGATTAGCCTTTGTGCAGAAATATGTGACCTTAAACACCAATAAATAAATAACAAAAGACACACAATCTACCCCAAATTCATATTAACCCTTCGTCAGCTTTGTGGTAATGAAGTGTGCTTTGCCCAGTACTGCCAGTAGCACACTTTAAATAGCTCTCAGGTGACATTTCTATGGTCTTTTCTAGTAAGACGATAGTGATTTAGATTAATTGAAGGGCCTGGAAGTAATACCGAAAAACCGAACAAAAACCGAGGTTTAAAAAAAAATAAAACCAAAATCGAAAATGGAAAAAAAAACCTCCATGCACTAGACTTAACATTACAGTGGACATTTCCAAGCCATGAATATGGGATCAGAATTTTTTTGTGTTTACCCTACAGCTTACTTCCACTGCTCCTGTGTTTGTGGGGTTTTATTTTCATGCACCAAATAATGCTGAGCAGGTTTCCCGATTAACGGATATAGCCACTTATGAAAAAATATTGTTAGTATTATCGTCAGAATTTTTAAAAATCAAAATATTGTCAATAAATCATTCACTGAAGCCCTCCTGGTTTGAGAAAAAACATAAAAAACATAACACTGTTCAGAGAATATAGTTCCTGTCCATTTCAGAAATGTTTGGAAAACCCAACGTTAGCACTAATGATCTCAATTAACACAATAATTGAGTTGATTTTGTTTTGTGATAGTGGTCTGGACATTTCCCACATGACCAAAGTCCCTGGCCTTCAATAGCACAACACTGCATTGAGTACATTACATGTACATTAAAGAATAAATAAAATGTGTTCATTCGGTCGTCGACAGTATAATTTCATGATACAGATATCACAACACAATAGGAGAATAAGGTGCAGAAAAATTAAAATAAACTCAGATAATTTCTTGACAACATGTATATTGCATGATAGTCACAAACATGTTTTAAGTTTGTAAAATTGTTCAATTCAGTTACCTTTCTTGATGTATCTCTCCATTGTTGCCTGCATTCCAGTAAACATTGGAGAAACACATCAAGGGAGGTAAAAAGCTGAAAAATGAACATTACTTTTTGATTCGTCCCAAGTCTGTCTTTCTGTTGACCATGCATGGGCACAAGTTCACAACACACGTTTTAAATCAATGTTATTATTGAGACACAAGGTATATGTGTTCAGTATATTTTTGATTAATAATTCTGAGTCTATTGCATTAAGTACACTAAGCTTACTGTATTAACCCTTTACCTAATATGAACAGCAGACGACACTTGCAAAAAAAATTCTTGAATAACTATTTTTTTTCATTTTTTGTCTCAAAAACATAGGTTATGACCCCTGGTTGGAACAAGCTCAACGAAAAATAAGAAAATGGTGAAAATTAATTGGTGATTTTTTAGAAAAGCGCTGGCCGTTTTTTTTAATGTTACTATGGGTAAAGGGTTAACACTATTTACCAGAATAAACACAACTTTGTTTCACAAAAGAACGATATCGTGATTATATCATTAATCAAGATCTTCTTTCCTCGAAACCACGATTATTATTTTGGCTAACATTGCCCAGCACTAGCACCAAGCCATTAGTATTACATCCAGGAGGGAACTATTGTTTTCAAATATATTTTGTACCAGTGGAAATAAGTAAGTTGCAGGATAAACACAAGAAGTTTCATTTCATTTTCCCTGTGCAAATCATAAATGTCCTGAAGTGCCAAAATGTAATAAATGTTTTGCCACTCCCTTGTTTCAAACACCAATATCATTAAATCAATGAATTAAATGCAAGAAAAATAGCTTTCTGTCATGAAACTTCACAAAAATTATCAACATAATGAGGGGAAGTTGGTGACATAATTTTTTTTTCGCTCGCTTTCAAGATGGCCAACTGGTGGCCATATTGGATTTTTTTTTTATATAAACTTGTGGAGCAAACTACTTCCACAGTTTTAGGCGCACTTTCATGAAACTTCACAAAAATGATCAACATGATGAGTGGAAGTGCATGACATCATTTTTTTCCCACTCGGTTTCAAGATGGCCGAGTGGTGGCCATATTGGATTTTTTTTTTTACTTAGAAAAATTGAATGCCCCTTTTCAGTCACCCACACTAGACGGTATGCAGGATGTAATAGAAATTGGGGGGGAGGCTGAAGTTGAAATTGGGGAAAAAGTTCCCCAGCGCAGGAAAAGGGACCCATGTCACAGCGAGTATCACCTGTGTGGATGCCGAAAAGCTTCAAATAATATCACACTGATACATTCAAATAATATCAGACTGATACATTGCAGCTACATGTCCCATACCCACCCCCACCAACCCATCAGGACAGTGACACTGACCATCTAAGCCTGAAGTTCAAATTTAACTCTTATTTGAATTGGTATGTTTGATTTTTGTTCAGGTTCATCAGACTTCTGTTCTTGTTAATGAAAAAAAACTATTAGACTGAAAAAGTGTATTTCTCTGAAATTTATTAGTCTCTTTATAACTGCTAATCAGTTTGTCCCCACTTCTAATCAGTTTTCCAGGACAGCAATAAAAACTGCTAATCAAATTTTGAAAAACCCAAAATACCCTGATATTGTTTAAAATGTTGGTAAATTCTGAACTATGCACCTTGATACAGTAAGACAAACAGGCATACAATGTCAGTTGAAAACTCGGAACTACCGTGATTCAGTAAGACAAACAGAAGTATATAAACTTGCATACTTTCGAGAGCACATGAAAATAATTATAGGAAATATCAACTAGAAATGGAAAGTTTTAAGGGGAAATTCGATAGAACCAAAGTATTCTGTTTGAAAAAATAATGATTTCCTAAAAGATATTCGTTTGCTCATAAAAGATGAAAGTAACAATATATACTTGAAATAGAGTAATGTAACACTGGTGTTCTCTCTTCCCAGTGTGCATGTTCAAGATCGTGTGGTGGCTGATTTCATCCTTGGTGCAGAACAGACACAATACTAGTAATTGACAAAATGGAGTTCAGTACTCAAATATTAGTATACAATAACTCTGTATAATGCTGAAGCAACAAGTATTATTATATTTATAGCCCCCAGGGAAGAAGGGTGTATGTGTAATTTTATTTTTGTATGCAAAATGATTTAAATTTTTTGTATAACCAAAATTTTTCTTTTCTTGGTTCCAAAGAGCAGTGTTCCCACCCACCCACCCACCCTCCCCCCACCCCAGAACGAGCTCCACCAACTCATCCCGGTGAGGTGGTCATAAGCTATGTTTTGGAAGCAAACCTGA
This sequence comes from Pictodentalium vernedei, assembly GCA_031216915.1. Lineage (NCBI taxonomy): Eukaryota > Metazoa > Mollusca > Scaphopoda > Dentaliida > Dentaliidae > Pictodentalium > Pictodentalium vernedei. Next base: position 806,247,738 of record CM062297.1, read on the forward strand.
AAAACAGTGCCAGCCGGTAATGATTACATTAAATAAAGGCATAACAGTCTTCAAGTTATTTCAATAGATGCTTTGAAATTGGATAGAAATAGTTGGAAAAACATGGCAGTTATAAGACCTAGCATTTCTTGTTGACAGTTATTATGGGACAATACATATCTCATAATCTTTATTACCCACATTTCAATAACCTTCCAAAGAAAAAACTGAATCCCAGCAAACTGAATAAATTGTTAAAACAATATGTAAGTACAGTTACCAGTATCTAAAAAAAGATCATGTTATATGTACACATCATGTTCAAAAAGACAGCAAAATCTAAGATGATACAGTGGAGCCCACTTAATTGGATATCTCTTAATTGTATATCCCTGTTAATTGAATATAATTTTCAAACACAAAACCATTTACCATACCTACTGTACAAATTTGATCTCTTAATTGCATATGGGTTGTAGAGTAAACTCCTGTTAATTGTATATAAATTTTTGTAGTATGTCGAAAAAAATTACTTTGACACGCACCAAATTCCCCTTATTTATCAAACTTTTTGGCCTCACTATATCGAATACAGGCATTTATTCTATTATATCTTGTTTGACAGAGCTCTATGAGCTCTGTCAAACAAGATATAATAGAATAAATGCTCAGTTTACCTCCGGAACACAGGAAACTGACCAAATCCCTGTTAATTATATTCTCCTGTTAATTGAATAATTTTCACTGGCAAAATGGATATTCAATTAAGGGGATTCTACTGTAGTACATAAAATAACAAAGAGAACAGCTTGTAAGGGATTCGACAGTAAGCTTGGAGTTTTTGTGAGCCATCTCATAGTAATTGGGTGTGTGAAACCTTTCCAGATGAGATGGAGACTGAGTCGTGGCTGCTTTCTTGGCTCCTCTGCTCTGACAGGTGTGCCAAAGGAAAACTAAAATTTACTGTACAGTACCGCTGCCGTGGACTGGTCATTTTTCATGCGCGGGCAGTATTTTCACAGATGCAATAATATTGGATTCCAAACACTAATTACAGTACGTTGAGAGTGGATTGTAACTAAATCACCCGTGGAGTGGGGTTATCACCCAAGCTATAACTTTCAAATTTTGTACATATCGACAAAAAAACACAAGCAATGTTTCAGCCAATGGACCTCCGGGTTTAACCCGGAGGTCCATTGACTGAAACTTTGCCTGTGCTGGTTATGCTTTGCAACAAATTTGCAATTATTGCTTGGTGGAATCTCCACTCTGTGGGTGATTTAGTGATAATACACTCTCCACGTACTGTATAGGAATAATCATCAAAAAATAAATTGATGAAGCTATGGGTATAACCCGGTGCTTCATTAATTAAAATTTTGCTGCTGATGATTTTTATTACCTGGTAGATGCATGTGTGAACATCACAGTCCACACTTGGAGTATGATCAGTCCGCGGTATCTGTACTGTATGTAGGTGTTAATAGGCAATTGGATCATAGGGGGCCAGGAGATCTACAATGTCCCTGCCTGTCTTTGGGACAAAGAAATGAATCTTTTCTCTGCTTTGCTGAACCTCAATAAAGTTATTTGAATCCAGCAATTCCATACACAGTTGCTCCCAAACCTGTGCTGTGTCTGGGTTGTTTTTCTTTTATATGCGCTATAAAATACGAGGCTGTTTCACAACACCATATTTAAATGTCACCATGTTTATCTCAACTTTATCTCAACTTGTGCATTCCCCCACGGGAACCCCGGGAAGTGAAGCAGTTCTTGTTTACTGTGGTAAACAAGCTCTGTTTCACTGGTAAAATAGGACCCAGTCACTAATGCTTGGGGTGCAAGTCCTCTAAAATAGGCAACATGGCGGTATAAATGATTGACAGACGTTGACTTTATCTCCATGTTTTGGTCATGATTAGCCATTGTGCAGAAGTATGTGACCTTAAACACCAATAAATAAATAACAACTTGTGCATCCCAGCCCACCACCTTGCAAGCACAAGGTGCTTTCTTACCTCCTTTGCTGGTACGCACATTTACTCTGTACAATGTCTAGATGAGAATGTCCTTTTTTGGTCAAGTTCAGTCAACCGTGATGGCCACAGGGGCACATTACCTAAATTCTTTAGCACAGTGTACATGTTGCATTTATAAAGGGATTTCATTGGAAATTTGTAGGATGACCCAGTGTACTGTATAATATCTAGATGAGAACATCCTATTTTGGCCATGGTTGGTCAACTCTGACAGATGCACAGGTACGTGGCCTAGGTTTGTTTAGCACAGTCTGCAGTTCATATTGATCAAGTGATTTCATTGTAACTTAGAAGGATAACTCAGTGTGATGTCTAGATGAGACTTGTTTATTTTGGTCATGATCGGACAGCCATTACTTCCACCTGGTCACGTGACCTAAATTCCTTTAGCACTGCTTACAGGTTGTTTTTATGAAGGGATTTCATTGTAACTTGGTAGGATAACTTTGTATGATATCTAGAAGAGACTCTCCTATTTTGGTCATGCTTGGTCAGCCGTGACTGCCAAATCATCCGGTGCCCTAGATTCCTTTAGCAAAGTCTACTACGAGTTTTATTTATGAAGGGATTTCATTGTAACTTGGTAGGATGACCCGTTTTGGAATGATTTTACTGTAACTTGATAACTTTGGTTGGCATACGTTAACTGTTAGGGCCACATCAACCCAGGTCTTAATTATTTAGGACAGACTACACCTCAGATTATTCTTATTGAAAACATTGCATACAGGGAACAGAAATTAACATATTCTCAATTATGACAATTCTTGTCTTATTTCATAATCCTTCCATAAACATTGAACATCATTCTTTTCATCAAACACTACACACTGTCAAGTTAAGCTACAGTGTCATTGACACGTTCATTTGGATAAATTACAGGCTTTCTCAACTTTTTGATGTGAAAAGGTAGACTGTATTGTATTTGATTATCTTTACACTTGATTTTTTTGGTTTTGGCACTGGCATGAGAAATCGTCAGGTTAACCTCTCCTTTGCCTTATACAAACTGTCTGTTTGGTCCATGTGTTAAAGGTATAGGCTTACAGTTAAAACTAGAAGTCCTGTCATGAACTGTGCGCTTATCTAGGCTTGATTGCACGTGGGAATTGTGCGCAATTGCCATATCGAATGGCATCCAAAGCATGGCAGGTTCTCCTGATTACTCATAGCAAACACAGGCAATGTTTCTGCCAATGGACCTCCGGGTTACCCCAGAGGTCCATTGGCTGAAACATTGTTTGTGCACAGGCCATATGTACAGAATTTGATAGTGTTACTATGGTCATAACGCGTAGATTAACGTGCAGATCGACGTGCTATATGTGCGCATTTCATGCCAGGACTTCTAGTTTTAACTGTAAGCTGGGCGGACGGTGGATATTGTCTGTACTTAACAACACTAGTTGGAATGTAAGATACAACTTTTCTATTTTGGAAAAATGAGTACAGAAAACTGGAAAATTCACTTGAAATCGAACTTTGTTGGACGTACAATTCTACAAGCAGTCATAGCAGTTATTGGGTTAAGCCCAACTTCAAAACTTACAAAAGTAAATTTGTTTAATAGGCTAATCTACACACATGGAAACGAAGTGTTTCAAGTTAACCCTTTCCAAACGTATAGAAAATAGTGACCAAAATTGGTATTTTTGAACAGTACTCTATTCTAGGTTCCAGTATTCTGAAGTGTTATTTATTAGTGATTCATGTCCTTGCCAGCATCTAAGCTGTATCATGACAAAACATAAATGTAAAGTCAAATTTTGCCAGTCATTTATGCTTATGTTGTAGGCCCATGGGAAGATTCGAGATTCGATTTGGATTCAAATCCTTCATGGGATTTGATTCGATTCGAATCCAGGTATTCTAAATTTTGATTCCATAGTGCAGTTTGTCATGCGCAACTCTACGATAATAATTTACACGTCAATGTCCACGAATTAACAATTTACGTCCGTATAAACTGCAAAGTACAGATACATTATTATGCGTGTGCAGTTCTTGAATTCTTTTACGTGAACTATGAAATATTGGCGGTACATTTTATTGCAATTCCGTAACAGTCATCGCAAGAATGCAGCGAGATACGATCACACTGGACGCAAAAGTAAATACACATTCTGGATATTGAAAATACACCTGCCGCATTTTATATTTGACGTTATGTCATGACTATTTGCCAAAACTGTGAAATTCTGTTGCTTGTCATTATGAAATGGGAATCAGAAAAATGTTTTAGCTACTTCAGCTGAACTAATTTAATTGTGAACTTGGTGTCTGTACCAGGTGGTTATAATATGCACGCGTAGACAATGAACGTGGTTGCTTTTTGTTTCAAGTACCCAGTTCACCCAGTCATTCATGATTTGTGTTAGTTTTTTATTGCGAAAATTGGAATACAATAGAATCCTCTTAATTGAATATCCATTTTGTTAGTTTTTTATTGCGAAAATTGGAATACAGTAGAATCCTCTTAATTGAATATCCATTTTGCCAGTGAAAATTTTTCAATTAACAGGAGTATACAATTAACAAGGATTTGGTCAGTTTTCTGTGTTCTGGAGGTAAACTGAGCATTTATTCTATTACATCTTGTTTGACAGAGCTCATAGAGCTCTGTCAAACAAGATAAAATAGATTAAATGCCTGTATTGGATGTAGTGAGGCCAAAAATGTTGATAAATAAGGGGAATTTGGTGCGTGTCACAGTAATTTTTTCGACATATTACAAAAATTTATATACAATTAACAGGAGTTTACTCTACAACCCATATGCAATTAACAGATCAAATTTGTACTGAAGGTATGGTAAATGGTTTTGTGTTTGAAAATTATATTCAATTAACAGGGATATACAATTAAGAGATATCTAATTAAGGGGGCTCCACTGTAGTTCATTAGCTCACCAGAATAGTTTTTTTCTATGGATTTGATTTGGATTCAAATCTCTAGGATTCGACTAAAGATTCGATTCATACTAGAAGTTAGGATTCACAAGGGCTTATTATGTTGTCAACCTATCGAGGGATTGCACACCAGTGGCATTGATTACCTGGTGAGGACCTATTTTACCAGCGGAGGAAAACAAATCTTCAGTCGACATGCAGACCTTCACTTCCCAGGCATCCAAGGGAGTTCTAAAGGCTTAAAACAGAAAAAAATTATTAACAGTAAATTTATTGTATAATTTTTGCTGCATATGTTTATTGATGTTCAACTTCATTGTCAGTGTCTGAGTATAAAGTCAAGTTTTGCCAATTGTTTATGCTAATGTTCCCCACTTATTGGGGGACTGCACTCCAGTGGGGTGGTTACCAGGTTGATTCCTTCTCACCAACCAAGTTGTGTGAGCTTATGTCATGACTCGAGGCACGTCAACGTCAACACTTGTGTTAAAGTTATTGTACGAGTCCATTGCCTTTCAGCCCTGTTACTGTGCACCTCATACTGTGTCTCTATGGCTTATAATTACCCACAAACCCTTACCAAGTGATATTTTATCAATTTTTAGTGTTTTTGTAATGTTAGACTTTTTTGTCAGTCTGGACTTAGAAAATTTCTGACCTGTTTTGCTGTACATGAGTGGAGGCTACCATCGGTATGCTCTGACTTTTATATTTCATATATGTGTTAAATGCATCAGTATAAGATGACATTAACCCTTGGCCGGACATTTTTCTGAGCTTTTAGACTTTTTTAATGCAATGTTAGACTTTTTTGTTTCTGTGCATGTAGAAAATTTCTGACCTGTTTTGCTGTACATTTACATGACCAGACATTTTTTGCAGTTTTGTAATAAGCCTAGGTTTATTGGATGCCGTGCATTGGTGAGCTAATGGGGATGGACACACCCCTCTTGTTTACCAGTAAAACAGAACTTGTTCACCTCAGTAAACAAGCACTGCTTAACTTTCCGGGGCTCCCATGGGTGTGCTGCATCTATATATTCCAGTGTCACAACCAGGAAAAAATGACACTACAATTTCACTCAACTTTGCAGAAAATCATGAATTTTTTATGTTTTTTTGCAGGATGAGCTCTTTGGAAGGGTCTATATCTTCATGCCTAACTTCTAAAATTTATCATTTTGACTTATTCTGAGTCACTCTAAAGAATTTCATAATTTAACAGACTAAAACATGAACAGCAACTTTCCTCTACATGTGCAAACCTTTTCTGGTAAACAGTTAGTTACTATAATAGCCATTTCAGAGGAAAGCAAGTTTGGGTTTGGATTTAATGACAGGAAAAATGAGTATAGAATGCAGCAAAATTCACAAAAATTAAATTTTTTACCTGGATAATGCTGTCAAAATGTGTTGGATTACATGTATGCATGGCACCAAAACTTATCACCAAAAATTTCTTTCCCTGTAACACATAATACAGATCTTATGTAAAGGAAAATAGACTATACACCAATCCTAAACTGAGTGCAGAAAAGTACGAAATTAATCGGAAAATGAATTTTGTCTCATGGGACACATATTTGTATGGCCAAAATTGGTATTGGATAAAGTGTGACAGCAAAATACACAACAGAAAATTTGTGACCCAAAAATACTGAATAAATATATGGAAAGCAAAATGGGATGTTTTTTCTGACCAGAATAGTTGTTATGCAGCCAAAACCTGGTATTGGATAAAGCAGGACACCAAATTTATTCCCCATTGATTTTTGAATTCAGTTATGGAAAGCACAATGAGTTCTTTCCTTTTTTGGTTTTGGACAAATGAGTACAGAAATTTGCAAAATTCACTAAAAATCCTTTTTTTCGGACAGTTCTATTCTTTAAGTGGCAAAAGCATATGTTAGTTAAGCCCCAGAGGATAACTTACAGAAGCGGATTTGTTCATTAACCCTTTACCCAACGTAATGGCCAAAACCGGTCAGCGCTATTCTCAAAAATCGCCAATTAATTTTCATTATTTCTTTCATTTTTTGTCTCAAAAACATAGGTTATGACCCCTCATTGGAAAAAGCTCGGCGAGCTCGCTCCAATGAGGGGTCATAACCTATGTTTTTGTGACAAAAAATGAAAAAAATTAGTTATTCAAGAATTATTTTTGCAAGTGTTGTCTGCTTTTCAGGTTAGGTAAAGGGTTAAGCATCTCTACATATACCAAAGCAAACTGTTTGAAATTAACCCTTTCCAAAATGATAGAAAAAAGCAACCAAACTTAGCTAATTTTGGCATTTTCAAACAGTACTCTTATTCTCGCCCTCATTGTTTTTTAGGGTAAAATCTGAGATTAAAAAGAAAACAATAACTTTCTTCTGCAATCATTGTTGCATCTATCCTCACCAAAATAACTGTTACAACAACCCTGCAATTAGAGAAATTGGTTGGTTAATTTTGATGCTATATTCAGGTCGTTTTTGGCCAATAGGGGTTCATTTTGAAATATTTCTGTGGTGATTTTGTTGTATCATATTATTCTCTAAATGTTTGGAAAATTTGTGCTAAATAACTGTAAAAAATTTTGAGACTTTTGAAAAATGGTGAAATTTTGAAAATAAGCAGCCTAACGAATATGACAATACCTCATTTCACTAGATTTTATTCCATTACATAAGTATGTCAAATTTGGTAGAAATAGTAAGCCTCATTTTGAGCTGTGCAAGAGACAAAATTGACGCCGCAAAAATAAAATAAAAAAAATAATGAAAATGTTTTGAAAAAGATGAATAACAAGAGTCTTTTCCAAACCGGGTTTGGGAAAGCCTAATTAAACTGCATATTTGCCAAATATCATAAACATCCAAATTTCAATAAATTTGGCAAAATTTGCAGTTTAATGTTCTTGAACTTTGGAGAAATTTGCAGAAAGAAAAGGGGGTGCAGTAAACCTAGTTAGTTTAGCTGTCCTAATGTAGTGGCTACCATACTACATTCAAATTCCATCCTCTCAAAAAACTGTGGTAAATTATGCCAGGCTTCATAATATATTGGGGCCCAATGATTTTTAGCTTAACTTGACAAAGTCAAGTTAAGCTATTGCCATCACACGTGCGGAAGTCTGTTAGTCTGTGAGTCTGTTCACATTTTCCTTTAGCACAGGCTACACCCCATAGTTCTTGTCTGATCATCACAAAATTTCATATGCAGGTTTGGGGTCATGTCTAGATGAGAACGTCCCCTTTTGGTTGTGATCGGTCAACCGGTATGGCTGTCCGAGCCCAAAACCCGAAAACCATTAGCACAGTCTACAGGTCGTATTTATGAAGAGATTTCATTGTAAGGATGCCTCTGTATAATGCCTAGATGAGAACTTCCCCATTTGGTCGCGATCTGTCAACCGTGACGACTCCCCCAGCCCGAAACCCGAAAACCTTTAGCACAGTCTACAGGTCATATTTATGGAGGGATTTTGTTGCAACTTGGCAGGTTGACTTCATATAATGTCTAGATGAGAACATCCCCTTTTGGACGTGATTGGGCAACTGTGACGGCACAGTCTACATTTCATATTTATGAAGGGATTTCATTGTAACCTGGTAGGGTGACTCCAAATAATGTCTGGATGAGAACATCCCCTTTTGGTTGCGATCATTCAGCTTTCATGGCTGCCCGAGCCCAAAAACCTTTAGCATAGTCTATAGGTCGTATTTATGGAAGGATTTCATTGTAACTTTTTAGGTTGACTCCATGTAATGCCTAGATGATGACATCCCCTTTTGGTCGTGATTGGTCAACTGCGACGGCTACCGCTGCCCGAAGCCCGAAAACCTTTAGCACAGTCTACAGGTCATATTTATGAAGGGATTTTATTGTAACTTGGTAGGATGACTCCAAATAATGACTAGATGAGAACGTCCCTTTTGGTCGCGATCATTCAGCCTTGATGGCTGCCCGAGCCCAAAAACCTTTAGCATAGTCTGTAGATCGTATTTATTGAGGATTTCATTGTAACTTCTTAGGTTGACTCCATATAATGCCTAGATGATGACATCCCCTTTTGGTCGTGATTGGTCAACTGTGATGGCTACAGGGGCCCGAAGCCGAAAACCTTGAGCACAGTCTACAGGTCATATTTTTGAAGAAATTTCATTGTAACTTCGTAGGATCACTCCAGGTGATGCCCAGATGAGAATGTCCCCTTTTGGTTGTGATCATTCAACCATGATGGCTGCCCAAGCCCAAAGCCCAAAAACCTTTAGCACAGTGTACAGGTCATATTTATGAAGGGATTTCATTGTAACTTGGTAGGTTGAATTCATATAATGCAGGGTTTCCGCTATACTGGTACAGTGGCCATCAAACGACCGCATTCCCCTGTTAGGTCACCTTCCCGACATAACAGAATTTTTTAAATTCGCCATGATCTGCCCATCCCCGAGAATACATTTAGTTCCTAGCTTGTAGAATTGCAATTTCTAAACTTCTTTTGCCGATTTCCGTACACATATTTCATTGAAAACAAAACACATGTCCATTTCAACGATCTGTCGCAGCACCTGGAGAGTAATTGATTTCAAAGCGTTTTTCAACATCAAACGATAGCAATATCGAGTATTCGTTTTCACAGTGGCCGCAAACATCAAAATTTGTACCATGCACATGCAATGAGATTTTTGCGCAGTGCTTGTGTCTGCTAAAATACCTCACAAGCGTTGTTTCGCCCTAATTTAAATTGAATTTTTAAATTATGGGCGAATCTACCCTTCCTACTCACACTTTCTATTCGCCCTAGACGTTTAGTCCCAATGAAAATGCCAAGGCTTGACAGTTTTATTGGGATGAAACGCCTCAGGTGAATAGAAAGTCACGTATACTACGAATTATTTTTCGGTTGAGCAACCATTTTCTCTTATTTACGTCTTATTCATCGGAACTTACTGGCTGTCAAAGTGTAAAATCGGACGGATATATCTCTGTGAAAAGATGCAAAATATCCTCTCAGATGCACGGAAATGGTGTTTTGGGGATTCCAGAATTCAAAACTTTCCACCATGGGCCAAACCATGGTCGGTTTGTGGTGCCAACGAACATCGGTCGCCAAGCTAATGGCCTCATTCACTTTCCCCTAGCGGAAACCCTGTATAATGTCTAGATGAGAACGTCCCCTTTTGGACGCAATTGGGCAAACTGTGACGGCCTACAGAGGCCCAAAGCCCAAAAATCTTTAGCACAGTCTACAGGTCATATTTATGAAGGGATTTTATTGTTACTTGGTAGGATGACTCCAAATAATGTCTAGATGAGAACATCATATTATGGTTGCGATCATTCAGCCTTGATGGCTGCCCAAGCCCAAAAACCTTTAGCATAGTCTATAGGTCGTATTTATGGAAGGATTTCATTTTAACTTGTTAGGTCGACTCCATATAATGCCTAGATGATGACATCCCCTTTTGGTTGTGATTGGTCAACTGTTACGGCTTCAGGGGCTCGAAGCCCCAAAACCTTGAGCACAGTCTACAGGTCATATATATGAAGCAATATCATAGTAACTTCATAGGATCACTCCAGATGATGCCCAGATGACAACGCCCCTTTTGGTCGCAATCATTCAGTCATGATGGCTTCACGAGCCCAAAACCCGAAAAATTTTAGTACAGACTACAGGTCGTATTTGTGAAGGGATTTCATTGTAACTTAGTAGAATGACTCCGTGTAATGTCGAGATGAGGACGTCCCCTTTTAGTTGCAATCGGTCAACCATCATGGCTACACAGGCCTGAAGCCCGAAAACCTTTAGCACAGTCTACAGGCCATATTTATGAAGGGATTTCAATATAACTTGATAGGATGACCCGTTTTGGAATAATTTCACTAACATGGTAACGTTCGTTGACATACGTTAACTGTGAGGGCCCCATACATTAACTGTGAGGTCATATTAACCCACCCCTCAGCTCTTTAGTACAGTGTACACCTCATATTATTTTTATTAAAAACATAGCTTATAGGGAACAGAAATTAACATATTCTCAATTATAACAATTCTTGTCTTATTTCATATTCCTTTCATAAACATTGAACATTATCCTTTTTATCAAACACAACACACAGACAAGTTAAGCTACCATGTCAATGACACTTTCATTTGTTTTTCCACAAGTAAAGGCGATCATTTTTTTTAGGTTTAAAGATTAAGTAACATGATTTAGAACATCTCAGATGTAAGTTTTCACAGATAGATCTGTTCTGTCCTCTTTATTTGCAATTCTTCTTTTCTTTGCCAGGTTCCGAGGAATTTTAGAAAATGTGGTGAAAACTGGAGGAAGTGAACTAATTCCATCATTACAGGTTTTTGTTGAAGCATGTGAGTTTTATGTGTACAAGATATATTTTACTCAGTCAAGTTATCTTATTGATAGTCAGTTACATGTAGACCATCTTGTTGACCCCCCCCCCCCCCCTCCCCCCCCCCCCCCCAAAAAAAAAACAAAACAAAAAACACACTATCATTGAAATGACATTAATGGGTTAACACCATCTTCAGAGGACTAACATCTCATGCATTGGTATAGCCAAACTGTTCTACCACAGTAAACAAGCACTGAGCCATTTCTCATGCTTCCATGGAGGGCCAGTTCTGTTTGCAAACATATTTTCTTTGAACACAGTCACAATACATTGTTTTCCAAAGCTCCAGATGAGATGTAGACTGGTGTTACAATATACTGACTTTGAGTGGAAATTTATTGGAATTAATTTTGGTGCAAGCAAAAATAGTTTTGAATTTTTTAAATCTGTGTTGATAACACAGTGGTGCCCACTTAATTGTATATCTCTTAACTGAACAACCCTGTTATTCGAATATATAGTATGGCTGCCATGGACTGGTCAATTTCTACAGGTGGGCAATATTTCCATGGATGCAATAATATTAGATTCCAAACACTAGTTACAGGAATAATCATCAAACATTTAATTAATGAAGCACCAGGTACAACCCGATGCTTCATTGATTAAAAGTTTGCTGCTGAGCATTTTTTTTACCTGGTAAACACATGCGCTGACATCACTGCCCACACATGGATTAGAACCAGCCCATGGCGGCTGTACTGTAACTTCCAAACATCAAACCATTTACCATACCTTCAGTGGAAACTTGACCTGTTAATGGGACATACATGTATTTCAGAGTAAACTAGGGCCCTGCGCTGCTTCGATTCGATTTCGAATATTAAGTTGGTATTTGGTTCGATTCAAAATTTTGCTGTCCAATTCATTTTCCTTCAAATCTTTTCACTGGAATTTCACTTGGTATCAGTCATCTTAGTTGTCTCAGAAAACATATAGCTGAGATAGAAATTGTTCATGAATAATGTTGAAAATTAAGATTGAGTGTAATTTCTGCTAAATTAACATAAAAAAGAATCTATCATGCCACCATCTATGCCAATTCCAGTTTCACTAGTCTCTACCACTGATGAAAGGAAATTTAAAGTTACCAAGCAATGTTGACGATGAGCTCACGGCATCTAGCCCGTACAGTGCCTAGTACAGAATTCTTGCACCCATTTCTGTTTTTGAATAAAAATCCTCACTGGGTAATATTTCAACTACTTCATCAAGGCATGCCTTCGAGGAAGGCGTGCCTTGATGATGTAGTTGGAATATTTTATCAGTTGGAACTTCAAATCGCCTGTATTTGATTCGATGGTCAATTGGATTTCAAATAATAGACTCTAATCGATTCGAGATTCGTTTTGAATCAAAAATATGTGATTCGCAGGGCCTCAGAGTAAACTCCTGATTCATGTAATGTTGAAGACATAATCTTGTGATCTATCAATTAGTTTATCTCCAGAATTCAGGGAAATAAGCAAATTCCTGTTAATTCAGTACTCTTGTAAATTGAATATTTTCACAGGCAAAGTGGCTATTTCATTAACTGTGTTCAAGATTCAAGATGGCTGCCAGTGGCCATTTTGTTCCGAAATTAGGTCTAATCAGTTTTTTGTACACAACTTCTATACGGCTCAGGCTAGAGGCCGTATTTATGAACCGATCTTTACGAAACTTCTTGGGTACCTTAGTTATCACCGTGGGATGAGAACGAGTGTTTTTGGGTGTGGTCCAAAATTCAAGATGGCTGCCAGTGGCTATTTTGTACCAAAATTAGGTCCAATCAGTTTTTTGTAGCAACTTCTATACAGCTTGTATTTATGAACTGATCTTCACGAAACTTCTTGGGTACCTTTGTTTTCACCTTGGGACAGGAATGAGTGCATTTTGGGGTGCCTTTGTTATCACTGTGCTATGAGAACAAATATTTTGGGGTTCAGTCAGACCCACTCTGGGACTCAAAGATTTCTTTTCTAGTTTAGCATCTTTGTTATCACCGTGGGATGAGAACGAGTGTTTTGGGGTGTGGTCCGAAATTCAAGATGGCCACCAGCAGCCATTTTGTACCAAAATTAGTGCAATCAGTCTTTTGTACAGAACTTCTGTACGAAAGTTCTGATTTGAATAAATTTTTGTATGAATGTTTAGTAAAATGGAATACATCACATACAGTACAGGTTTTTTTCTCGTGCAGAAATTATGCAAATTAGATGAATTTTGATTTATTTAGTTCTACTTACACACTGTAAGTGCACATGTCAATACGGCTCGGGCTAGAGGCTGTATTTATCAACAGATCTTGACGAAACTTCTTGGGTACCTTTGTTATCACCTTGAGACGAGAACGAATGTTTCTGAGTGCGGTCCAAAATTCAAGATGGCTACCAGTGGCCATTTTGTACCGAAATTAGGTCCAATCAGTTTTTTGTCACAACTTTTATACAGCTTGTATTTATGAACTGATCTTCACGAAACTTCTTGGGTACCTTTGTTTTCACCTTGGGACAGGAATGAGTGTGTTTTGGGGTGCCTTTGTTATCACTGTGCTATGAGAACAAATATTTTGGGGTTCAGTCAGACCCACTCAGGGACTCAAAGATTTCTTTTCTAGTTTAGCATCTGACTGTCACCCACCTTTATAATACTTTACCTATACATTTGTTACAGGCTATGGTCAGTATTTATGTACAGACCATTACAATACTTTATATGTACCTTTGTTATCAGGTCATTACCTAGATGTTTGTCATTGCTGTGTCACATACTATACATGTACATGTCTTGACAAGTTGAGCTACAGTGTCATTGACACTTTTATTTTTAATTTTTTCAAATAATTTCTACAAAACCATATCATTTGACCACTCTTTGGAATCAGCTCGACGAGCTCGTTCCAAAGAGGGGTCAGATGATATGGCTTTACAATACTTTGTATGTATGTATCGGGTCATTACCTAGATGTTTGTCATTGCTGTGTCACATACTATACATGTACATGTCTTGACAAGTTGAGCTACAGTGTCATTGACACTTTCATTTTTAATTTTTTTCAAAAAATTTCAACAAAACCATATCATTTGACCCCTCTTTGGAACGAGCTCGACAAGCTCGTTCAAAAGAGGGGTCAAATGATATGGTTTTGTTGAAATTTTTCGAAAAATAATATTTTTTCAGCTGCTGAATTTGCATATTACGCGGGCGGATGCGGGCGATTCGTTGGGTAAAGGGTTAAAGGGCCCCTTTATGGTGTAACAGAGTAACTTAAATCTGTTTGATCTGGACTCATTCTTAATTTTGTGTCCCATTAGTACAGTGCTGTCAGGATAAAATCAACGAGAAAATTTCAACTCGGTTGCGATGCTGTCACAATTCTATCTGCTTTTCACTCCACAAATGACAGTACAACAGTACCTTGTCTTTCAAAACCACTGGTCTCTATGTAACTAAATTTTGGGAGCACTCCTTGGTCACATATAGGAAAATGTCTCCACTACTGCCAACTTGGGGGTGGGGGAGTTTCTATGAATAAACAATACTCAACAAAAAATTTTCTCTTAGGTTTTCAGTTTCCTGCCTGCCTCGCAATCTTCGAACATTTTTCATGGAAATGCAACTTGAATATTTACAACCTGTTTTGTTTTTTACTGGCAAAAAACAAGTGCTGGGATTGGAATGATGTGTTATTAGTTTTCATGTAAAGTAAATGCCCTAGCATTTGATGAAATGAAAGCTGTTGCACTACAGCGTAACAGCTTTCAAGTGATCAAATGTCATGGCTTGGAAGGAGTTATTACATTGATTGACTTTGTGCTATCTTAGAGGGGGCAGTTTGAGTGGTGTGTTTTTGTTGATGTTCCAACAATCCAGTTGTATAAAGAACAGTGGTCAAAACTGAGATACAAATACATTGAACCTCAGAAGCTGTATTCATTGTTTTTTTTTCTCAGTTCAGTCTTGATTTGACAGTATTTTATCATTGAAATCTCGACACACTGATTTAAATGTGTTGTGACCCGATTGTAATCTTACCTAAAAAAGGGCTGCTTTTACAGTCACATTACTGTATGCTGAATACACACTGGTATTTTTGGTTCTCTTTGAGCACTCTGCACACTTACAAAAATGTCCAAGCAAATAAAAATCTTCCAAAGTGGAATTCAGTCGTCTAGCTTGATATACAGTTAAAACTAGAAGTCCTGTCAGGAAAGGCGCACTAATAGCATGTCGATCTGCGTGTTAATCTACGCGTTATGACCATAGTAAGGTAATCAAATTCTGTACATATGGCCTGTGCACAAGCAATGTTTGAATTATGTTTCAGCCAATGGACCTCCGGGTAACCCGGAGGTCCATTGACAGAAACATTGCCTGTGTTTGTTACGAGTAACCAGGAGAACCTGCCGTGGTTTGGGTACCATTCGATATGGCAGTTGCACGCAATTCTTACGCGCAATTAAGCCTAGAAAAGCGCACAGTTCGTGACAGGACTTCTAGTTTTAACTGTTTACAGATTATCATGATAATGCCCATGTCCTGTGATTTGTATCAGATTCGAGGTGATGTCCAGAATTGGATCTCAACAAGTCAGTTTTGCTGGCGAGTTGTAATCCCATTTTTGGACACCACCGAGAATCTGATGCAAATCACAGGACATGCACATTATCATGATAATTCGTTTATCTGACAATTCTGTCACATAAAAAGATTAAATCTTAAATTATTAATACAATTTTGGGACATAATGTTGGGCGAGAAAAAGTTTTAAAAAAAGTGTATTTTATGGGTCTATCTTGTTGTGCACCCTAACAAACAATGAGTAATGCGGTCACCACAGTTTTCAAAGCTGTGTTGTCAAATTATTCACTCTCAGTGTCACTTCATTTTTAAATAGTTTGTCCATTCCAACCATTTAACTAGTAAAGGTTTGTTTTTATTTTGTTTAATCAGTGTTTATTCTATCTCAAACTGTAAGGAATTTAATTACGCGTAGAAATTGCGCGTAATTGCCATTTCGAATGGCATCCAAAGCACAGCAGGTTCACCTGGTTACTCATAGCAAACACAGGCAATGTTTCTACCAATGGATCTCCGGGTTACCCAGAGGTCTATTGGCTGAAACATTGCTTGTGCACAGGCCACATGTACAGAATTTGATAGCCTTACTATGGTCATAACATGAAGATTAATGCACAGATCGACGTGCTATTTGTGCGCATTTCATGACAGGACTTCTAGTTTTAACTGTAGAACATATTCATGCATCTGTTATGATAGCCTGCCACATTACCGGAAACGAGTCGTCTAGGCCTATATGATACGGAATCCGAATAAGCCATCTATATGATACAGAATCGGAACACATTATGTGATACGTACCCTTTCTCGAGGTTTTCAGGCCAAAATTTATATGATTGTTAGATAAATATTCTGTTTGGGCTTTTGGTCTGGCATAACCCATGTGTTTGCTTGAAGTTAAACTATGATATTGCAAGTTTCTCTGCACGATAACAAGGAAATTTCTCTTTCCTATGCAGCCGCTTTAAATCCATTTATTTTGGACACACCGTTTTGCCCTAATTTGGGCACATTAAGACCAGTAATAACTGCCTTATCCTGTTATGTTTTATTGCCATGCCATTCTTTGTGTTTCTATGGTCATATTACAGTACGTGGAGAGTGTATTATCACTAAACCACCCGCAGAGTGGAGATTCCACCCTAGCAATAATTGCAAATTTGTTGTAAAGCATAACAAGCACAGGCAAAGTTTCAACCAATGGACCTCCGGGTTAAACCCGGAGGTCCATTGGCTGAAACATTGCTTGTGTTTTCTATCCACATGTAGAAAACTTGAAAGTTCTAGTTTGGGTGATAACTCCACTCTGCGGGTGATTTAGTTACAAACCACTCTCCACGTACTGTATGATGGAATTTATCCTCAAATGTAGAATGTGTTAAACTGTGTGAAATTGGGGTAATCTAAAGGCCTAATCTGGACTTGGTCGCATTATGGTATGACCATGTCCATCCATCTATCTGTCCATTAGCTTTTGCTTGTCCACTATAACTTGAAAAAGAAATACACCATGGACCCTATTTATTGTGGTGAATTAGTGGTGACCACAGAAAAGTTCCTTTCGAAAATCAGTATTTTGCCATTTCCAGTATGGCTGCCTTGGCAGCCATCTTGGATATCTTGTCATTTTTACTTGTCTGCACAATAACTTGAAAATGAAATGCACCATGGATCCTATATTTTGTGGTGATTAGAGGAATGTTCCTTTAAAAAATAATTTTTCTGCCATATCCAATATGGCTTGATTTTTTTTGGTCATTATTGCTTGTTTGTCCATGTGATAACTTTCAGTAATTATAAACTGTAACTTTTTAACTGTAACTAAATTTGGTGTGAACAATTATCTTAACAATATTGAGGTCATTGTTCGAAGGTCAGTCTTGTCCCAACAAATTTTTGCTGAGTTATACCCCTTTTTTTTACTTAGAAATGTATATTTTTGCCTTGTCTGCACTATAACTTTACTAATTATAAACAGATTGTAGCCAAACTTGGTGTGAGCAATTATCTTAACAGTACTGAGATCATGTTCAAATTTTTGTCCCATCTGAGCAGACCATATTATGTTATGGGAATGTTCATCTGCCTGTCCATTTGTTGACCCACGCGATTGCTGAAGTTTTCATTTGCAGCCATATTATGATGACACCACCTGGCATTGCACTTGTTTTTTTCTGGTGATACAATGCAACCCACTTTATTGGATATCCTTTAATTGAATAACCATCTTAATTGCATATAATTTCCAAACATCAACCCATACCTTGAGTATAAGTTTGACCTGGTAATTGCATATAGGTTATAGAGTGAACTCCTGTTAATTGCTGTAATCTAGTGAAAAACTGCATCAATAATCACTGAATTCCGTATTTATTATGTTTATAGAACTATTTAGCCCCAGTACATCCAATATAGGCATTTAATCTGTTTTTATACGTCCATTTAAAAAAAAAAAACGGTTGTTTTATGTAAATAGGGTTGTCTGTCCATACTTCCGTCCATTTGTTTTTCAGATTTTCTCTGCTGTTCGAGGGCCATTCTCTTCAAAACTTGGTTCATATGTTCACCACATGGGAACCTGTACTTGTGCGATTATAGTTCTAGTGGGACTATTTTTGCCAGAGTCATGCATCTTTTCGACTTAGAAGAATAATTCGCCTCATCGGTCTGAATTTTGTCTGGAGATTTTCTCGACTTTATGGACCAATTCTTTTGAAACTTGGTATGCATGTTCACCACCATGTGAACCAGTGCACCTGTGATTTCTCAGCTGTTCGAGGACCATTCCCTTTGAAACTTGGTTTGCATGTTCACCACATGGGAACCTGTACATGTGCAATTATAGTTCTGGTGGGACTATTTTTGCCAGAGTTATGCCCCTTTAGATTTTCTTGGAGGTTTAAGGACCAATTCTTTTGAAACTTGGTATGCATATTCACCACCATGTGAACCTGTGCACTTGAAATTAATTATAGATCCAGTCGGACTATTTTTGCCAGAGTTACGCCCCTTTTCAACTTAGAATAATGTACCACATTGGTCAAATTTTGTCCAGAGGTTTATAGGCTAATTCTTTCAACTTGGTATGCATGATCACTGCCAAGGGAACCATTGGACCAGCGATTAAAGTTTTGGTCGGACTATTTTTTTCAAGGATTATGCAACTTTTCGACTCAGAATAAACTGCCACATAAGTCTGAATTTTGTCCGGAGCTTTTTGGAAGGATTCTTTTGTAACTTGGTTTGCGTACTCACCACCATAGGAACCTGTACACCTGCGATTATAATATCGGTTGGAGTATTTATTCCAGAGTTATGTCCCTCTTAAACTTCAGAAATTTCATATTTTTGTCAGCATTTTGGACTTTGGACGATAACTTGAGTTTGGATTTGTCGATCAGCTCCAAACTTGGTTTGTGTCTCAGTTATATTAAAATACAAGTTCAGTTCGAATTGGGGTTCTGTCCGATGTTATTGGTTGATCCATGGATCAGAACTGTAGTTAGCTGTAGGTACAATTCGAAAAAGCCTACCAGGCATTTTATGCAATGCTAGGCAGTGCTCTTGTTAAACCAATATATCTTGTCTGATAAAGCTAATGAGCTAGGTTAAACAAGGTATGATAGAATAAATGATCAGTTTATTTCTAGAAAACAGTAAATAGACTGAGTTCTCCTCAGTTGAATACACTTGTTAAATGAATATCTTTTACTGGTAAAAGTGGCTATTCAGTTAACAGGGTTCCATTGTACAAACCTCTTAGTCATCTATGAAAAGCCTACATTTAAAACTAGAAGTCCTGTCATGAAATGCGCATAAATAGCACATCGATCTGCGCATTAATCTGCATGTTATGACCATAGTAAGGCTATCAAATCCTGTATATTTGGCCTGTGCACAAGCAATGTTTCAGCCAATGGACCTCCGGGTAACCTGAGGTCCATTGGCAGAAACATTGCCTGTGTTTGCTATGAGTAACCAGGAGAACCTGCCATGCTTTGGATGCCATTCGGTATGACAATTGCGCACAATTCCTACATGCAATTAAGCCTAGATAAGCGCACAGTTCGTGACAGGACTTCTAGTTTTAACTGTACACCTGTTAAATGAATATCTTTTGCTGGTAAAAGTGGCTATTCAGTTAACAGGGTTCCATTGTGCAAACCTCTTAGTCATCTATGAAAAGCCCACATTACCAATGGAAATGAGTTGTATAGTACAGTTACAGGTGGAGTGGTTGTAATCCACGCGTGGACAGTGATGTCCATGCATGCATTTGTCAAGTAATAAAAATCATCAGCAGCAACATTTTAATTAATGCAGCACCAGGTTGCACCCAGTGCTTCATTAATTAAATTTTTGAGTATTATTCCTATAATTAGTGTTTGAAATCAAATATTATTGTCCCTGTGGAAATATTGTCCACCGTGGAAAATGACCAGTCCCAGGCGGTTGTACTGTAGGACTGAAATTTGTTATTTAGGTGCATGAGCACCTTGAATTTTAAACTAAATTTTGGGTATGAATTCTGATATAAGGTTGAAATTTTTCAGAAAAAGTGGGGGCTGCTTGGTCTGCCACTGCCTATGAGGTATGCCATAAAGAGCAACTTTTGTCATCTGGAATTTCTGATTTATTTTTTTCAGTGGTTAATGAAAATGTCAGCTTGGTTATCTCCAGACAACTTCTTTCGGATTTCTGCTCCCATCTTCCCAGACTTGATGATGATGTGGCAATGCAAGTTTCACATTTTACATTAGAGAAAATTCATGCAAGAGTTATTTCCTTTGAAGAACAGGTAAGCTTTTATGTTCCATTTTAGCTCACCTGGCTGAAAGCCAGCATAAGCTACAGTACAGTCACTGTGGAGTGGTCGTAATCCACGTGTGGGCTGTGATGTCCACGCATGCCTTTATCAGATAATAAAAATTATCATCAACAAAATTTTAATTAATGAAGCACCGGGTTGTACCTGGTGCTTCATTAATTAAATATTTGATGATTAATCCTATCATTAGTGTTTGGTGTCTAGTATTGTTGCATCCATGGAAATATTGCTCACCCATAGTAAGTGACCAGTCCACGGCGGCCGTTCCGTATCTTGGATTTTGATGTTGACTCCTTTGGAATACCATACATCCCACATGGAAGAACCGATGATATTGAAAGTGTATGTGTTCAGAACGGAAAATTAGCCGTTGTATTGGCCATCTTGGATTTTGCTTGTTATTCAAAGGCAATTTTTGGGCACATTCTAAAGCGTACACCCTTCATCTGATCAATGTATCTTTCCATGTAGACATGTAACTACTTACAAGGTCTTTTTTGAATGCAGTGAGACTTTGCAGGTTGTTAAATGGCTAAGTATGATGAGCGAAGCGTAGTTCCCAGAAAACCGGAATTTTTTTTAAAAGCTTCTTCTCATAAACCACCAGTCAAAATGTTTTGAAGTTTGATATGAAATTTCTTGATATTTTGAAATTTGGTGTGCAGTAGTTTTCTTTGGAACCCTGTTAATTGAATAGCCATTTTGCCAGTTAACAGGAGTATTCAATTAACCGGGATTGTGTCACTTTCCTGTACTCCAGAGATAAACTTAACATTTATTCTATTATATCTTAAGATATAATAGATTAAATGCCTGTATTGGGTGTACTGAAGCCAAATAGGCCTATAAACAAAGGAAAACTGGGGAGACTCAGGGTAATTTCTTGACAAGTTACAAGATTTCTATTCAATTAACAGGAGTTTACTCTAAAACCTATATTCAATTAACAGGTCAAATGTGTACTAGAGGTATGGTAAATGGTTTTGTGTAGGGAAATTATATTCAATTAACAGGGTTATTCAGTTAAAAGATATCCAATTAAGTAGGCTCCACTGTAGAGGGGACATGTACCTGATTTATGCCAGAAAAAGATTTTTCACACTGCAGAGGGAACCTGTGAAACTAAAATAATAAAAAACTTCAAATGCCCATATTTCCCAACAGGGAATTGTTATTTTGGTATGAAGCAGCCTTAGGAGTAGTAGAATCAAAAATTTCAATCGATGGTGTCATGGAGTACAATATGGGGTTAATGAAAACATGCTGAGTCAGCACTTTTTCCAAAACTGAAAAAAAAATCTTCTTCAGAATCACCGACCATAATCTCTGGATAGTTGGTATTTTATATCCTTACATGGCTCAGATTCAGATTTGTTCAAATTAAGTCCCCAGATTCATATTTGGGCTTTTAAGGAGGGAACAACATTGACTTTACAATATGAGGGAAATTCTTTAAAAAAATATCCTCCTTCTAACCCACTATTCAGAATCTTCTGATTTTTTGGTATTCAACTTTCTTTTTTTTTCTTTTGTTGGGGGCAGGGGGGGAGGGGAAGATTCAAATAAAATATTTTCAAATCAACTCCCTGGGTTCTTATATGGGAGCCCAAAATTTCAACTTGGTGCAATATGAGGAATATTTCTTAAAAATCTTATTCAGGTCCACCAGTCAGAGACATTTGATATTTGTTGTATAGCATCCTTAGTAGTAATCAAGTTTGTCCAAATCAAGTCCCTAGGTTCATATATGGGCTCCCTGTAATGGAGCCCAAGTTTTAAAATTGGTGCAGTATGAGGATTCTCTTCTTCAGATCCATCAGGAAAATTCAGTAAGAAAACAGATTTAAAACAAATCTTCTGTTTTCATCAATGTTTCCATCGGTTCATGAGCATGTAAGTAATTTGTCAAAACAGACTGTCTCATTCATGTCCTTGTTGACTGCCAATTCACTCCAATTCTTTACCATACTGATGGCTTTCAAGAACACTGAATGCTTCACCCAATCTCAGCACAAAGTTCTAACCAACCTAGGGGGTCTTTTCAACACTTTTTGTCTCTGTCTTGATTTTTTATGTGTACCCATACTATGTATGGTACACATAATGCCATCATCCGGGGTGACCATCCGTCGTTCGTCCATCCTTTGTCTGTCCGTCCGGCATCCGTATCCATTTCTTTGTCATTCGATAACTTGAAAAATATTGCTTGGATTGTCAAGTTACTTTATATTTGTGTTCAGGTTACTGATGTGCCAAGCTGTATAGTTTTTGGTGAAAATCGGATAATTTGATCCTGAGATATTAACCCTTTATCCTTCAAATTGAAAATTCCTCCAATCCCTTTGGCATTCGATAACTTGAAAAATATTGCTTGGATTGTCTAGTTACTTTATATTTGTGTTCAGGTTACTGATTTGCCGAGCTGTATAGTTTTTGGTGTAAATCTGATGATTTGATCCCGAGATATTAACCCTTTATCCTTCAAATTGACAATTCCTCCAATCTCTTTGGCATTCGATAACTTGAAAAATATTGCTTGGATTGTCAAGTTACTTTATATTTTGGTTCAGGTTACCGATGTGCCGAGCTGTATAGGTTTTGGTGTAAATCTGTTATTTTGATCCTGAGATATTAACCCTTTATCCTTCAAATTGCAAATTTCTCCAATCCCTTTGGCATTCGATAACTTGAAAAATATTGCTTGGATTGTCAAGTTACTTTATATTTTGATTCAGGATACTGATGTGCCGAGCTGTATAGTTTTTGGTGTAAATCTGTTATTTTGATCCTGAGATATTAACCCTTTATCCTTCAAATTGCAAATTTCTCCAATCCCTTTGGCATTCGATAACTTGAAAAATATTGCTTGGATTGTCAAGTTACTTTATATTTTTGTTCAGGTTACTGATGTGCCGAGCTGTATAGTTTTTGGTGTAAATCTGATAATTTAATCCTGAGATATTAACCCTTTATCCTTCAAATTGAAAATTCCTCCAATCCCTTTGGCATTCGATAACTTGAAAAATATTGCTTGGATTGTCAAGTTACTTTATATTTGTGTTCAGGTTACTGATGTGTCGAGCTGTATAGTTTTTGGTGTAAATCGGATAATTTGATCCTGAGATATTAACCCTTTATCCTTCAAATTGAAAATTCCTCCAATCCCTTTGGCATTCGATAACTTGAAAAATATTGCTTGGATTGTCAAGTTACTTTATATTTGTGTTCAGGTTACTGATGTGCTGAGCTGTATAGTTTTGGGTGTAAATCTGTTATTTTGATCCTGAGATATTAACCCTTTATCCTACAAATTGAAAATTCCTCCAATCCCTTTGGCATTCGATAACTTGAAAAATATTGCTTGGATTGTCAAGTTTCTTTATATTTGTGTTCAGGTTACTGATGTGTCGAGCTGTATAGTTTTTGGTGTAAATCTGATAATTTAATCCTGAGATATTAACCCTTTATCCTTCAAATTGAAAATTCCTCCAATCCCTTTCGCATTCGATAACTTGAAAAATAACGCTTGGATTGTCAAGTTACTTTATAATTGTGTTCAGGTTACTGATGTGCTGAGCTGTATAGTTTTTGGTGTAAATCTGATAATTTGATCTGGAGATATTAACTCCCTTTATCCTTCAAATTGAAAATTCCTCCAATCCCTTTGGCATGAGATAACTCAAAAAATATCAATCCGATTGTCATGTTACTTTATATATTTATTCAGGTTACTGATGTGCTGTGCTGTATAGTTTTTTATGTAAATCTGATAATATGATCCAGAGATATTAACCCTTTATCCATCAAATTAGACACTCCTCCAATCCATTTCTATATGTACCCATACCTTGTATGGTGTACATTATGTCAGCATCCGTGTTGGCCATTCGTCATACAGCTTTCTACTAATTGCGCGTATGGGTACACATCTGACGATTTCATCGGCCTATTTTTAGTTTAACTTGACAAAGTCAATATAAGCTATTGCCATCATGTGTGCAGAAGTCTGTGAGTCTGTTCACATTTTCTTCAGCACAGGCTACACCCCGTAGTTCTTATCCGATCAGCACAAAATTTCATATGCAGGTTCGAGTTCATGTCTAGATGAGGACGTCCCATGTCGGTCGTGATTGATCAACTATGACAACTGCGAGAGCTCATAATCCAAACACCTTTAGCACAGTCTACAGGTCGTATTTATGAAGGGATTCATTGTGACATGGTAGGATGACTTTGTATAATATCTAGATGAGAACGTCCCCTTTTAGTCGCGATCGGTCAACCGTGATGGCTGCAAGAGCCCAGAACCCAAAAAGCTCAGTCAGAAGGTCGTATTTATGAAGGGATTTCGTTGTGACTTGGTAGGATGACTCCGTATAATGTCTAGACGAGAACGTTCCCTTTTGGTTGCGGTCAGTCAACCATGATGGCTGTGAGAGCCTGAAACCCCAAAACCTTTAGCACAGTCTACAGGTTGTATTTATGAAGGGATTTTATTGTAACTTACTAGGATGACTCCATATAATGCCTATATGAGAACGTCCCCTTTTGGTCTTGATCAGTCAACCGTGACAGCTACGTGGGCCCAATGGTAGCGCGGTGGCTCAGTGGTAGACTGTTGTACTTCTATGCTAGGGGTCCCGAGTTCGATCCCCGTCTGGGACGACCTGCATTGTGTCCTTGGGCAAGGCACTTTATCCCTGTTGCCAACATTGGGGGCATGATGACATCGTGTACTAAGGCGTACTACGTCAATGATGCATACGTCTTCAACTGCCGTAACCCTGTTTGAGTGGAGCTTGAACAGAGTTAGAATATGAGGAGATGACAGTTGCTCGTCAATGCTCGGTTCTCTCCAGGTACTCTGGTTTCCTCCACTCGTAAAACTGTCATAGCCACGATTAGCCATTGTTTATAAGTATGTGACCTTAAACATCAATAAATAAATAAATATTACATGGGCCCAAAGCCCCAAAACCTTTAGTATATCTACAGGTCGTATTTATGAAGGGATTTTATTGTAACTTCTTAGATGACTCAGCATAATGTCCAGATGCGAACATCCTTTTTTGGTCAGGTTCAGTCAACCGTGATGGCCACAGGGGCAGGTTACTTAGATTCCTTTTGCACAGTCTACAGATTGCATTTATAAAGGAATTTCATTGCAAATTTGTAGGATGACTCAAGGGTTGGGACGATACACCAAATTCAGGTACGATACATATCTAGGTACACCGGTCACGATACAATATGTATCTAGATACATAAATTGATATTCATCTTGTATTGAAGCTACAGTCAAGATCACAGGGACAATGGTGGAGTCAGCAATTCATAGTTGGGGAGCATAGATACATTAGGGAGGAGGGTGATCTACTTCAGCCCCCCCCCCCCCCTTTTCCATATTCTTTCACATTCTGCACTGACTGGTCACGCATGTCCAAGCTCATACTCCAGCATAAGCCCATCCCTAACTTTACAAATGTGAGTTACCAAGTGCCCCTCTGAGTCTTAGCACATCATGAAAAAAGTCATGAAGATGATTATGGAGAATAACAGGTGCACATCCAGGGGGCTAATTAATAGGCACTAACATCATAGAAAACATGAGTGAAGTTTTGTCAACTGCTTTGAAAATACTCATAAAATGGTGGCTAAAAATTTGTCATTTCGCATAACCAACGAACATTCATAATAAATTGGTGTATTGTTACACTGTTTATCTGTAGTTTTACCATTTTAGCTCATCTTTGGCCAAGCCAGATTTGAGGGATTGTCATGGCCCATCATCCGTCTGTCCATCCGTCGCGCTGTACACTCGGCACTGCTCGGGTTAGAGGACGTATTTATGAACCGATCTTTACGAAACTTCTTGGGTACCTTTGTTATCACCGTGGGACGAAAACGAGTGTTTTTGGTTCCGGTCCGAAATTCAAGACGGCCGCCAGCAGCCTTTTGGTACAAAATTAGGTGCAATCTGATTTTTGCGCAGAACTTCCATATGAAACTTCTGATTTGAATAATTTTTTGTATGAATGTTTAGTACCATGGGATACATCACATACAATACAGGTTTTTTTCTTGTGCGTAAATTATGCAAATTAGACTAAGTTTGATTTATTAGTCGAGTTGTGACGAAGAAAACTTGACTTATAGTTTGGTGAATGGCGGGCGGGCGGGCGGGCGGGCGTCCGTAAACAATTGGTTTCCGGATGATAACTTGATAGTGGTTCAACTCACATTCATTAAACTTCATACGTAGGTTGGTCTTGGTGGGAGGAAGAACCCTATTGATTTTGGACATGCTACGTCGAAGGTCAAGGTCACAGTGACCTTGAATGTAGTAAATCTTAAACAATTGGTTTCCGGATGATAACTTGATAATGGTTGAACTCACATTCATGAAACTTCATAGGTAGATTGGCCTTGGTGAGGGGAAGAACCCTATTGATTTTGGACTCGCTACGTCAAAGGTCAAGGTCAACGTGACCTTGAACATAGTAAATCGCAACAATTCCTTTCCGGATGATAACTTGATAGTAGTTCAACCTACATTCATGAAATTTTGTGCTGTCACAACTCGACATTGGATCGGTGATCCTATCAGCATTTTTTAGTGTTACTTTCAGCACTGTAACTGCAAATGCCAATACGGCTCGGGCTAGAGGCCGTATTTATGAACCGATCTTTACGAAACTTCTTGGGTACCTTTGTTATCACCATGGGATGAGAACGAGTGTTTTTGAGTCCGGTCTGAAATTCAAGATGGCCACTGGGCAGCCATTTTGTACAAAATTAGGTGCAATTAGATTTTTGCGCTTAACTTCCAAAGCACTGATTTGAATATTTTTTTGTGTGAATGTTTAATACCAAGGGATACATCACATATAATACGGGTTTTTTTCTCGTATATAGGGGCGCGGTGGCTCAGTAGGTAGAGGTGCAGGCTGCCAGCTGAGAGGTCCTCGGTTCGAATCCCACCTGCGGCAACTGCGTTGTGTCCTTGGGCAAGACACTTCACCCCACCCCCCCCCCCCCCCCCATTGCCCACGTGGGGCACAGTGACGCTGTGTACTAAGGCGTACTGTATGTCGATGGTGCACTTGTCTTCAACCAATGCTAATACTGCTTGTGTGGAGTTAGTATGTTAGGGAGCTGACAGTTGCTCGCCGTTGCTCAGTGGTTCTCTCCGGGTACTCCGGCTTCCCCCACCCGTAAAACTGTCATGGTCATGATTAGCCATTGTGTAGAAATATGTGACCTTAAACACCAATAAATAGATAAATATAAATATCCTCGTGCATAAATTATGCCAATTAGACTAACTTTGATCTATTTAATGTTACTTTCAGCACTGTAACTGCAAATGCCAATACGGCTCGGGCTAGAGGCCGTATTTATGAACCGATCTTTACGAAACTTCTTGGGTACCTTTGTTATCACCATGGGACGAGAACGAGTGTTTTGGGGTGCAGTCCGAAATTCAAGATGGCTGTCTGCGGCCATTTTGTACCAAAATTAGTGCAATCAGTTTTTTGTACAGAACTTCTGTATGAAAGTTCTGATTTGAATGCATTTCTCTATGAATGTTTAGTAACATGGAATACATCACATATAATACGTGTTTTTTTCTCGAGCAGAAATTGTGCAAATTAGATGAACTTTGATTTATTCAGTGCTGCTTATACACAGTAAGTGCATGTGTCAATATGGCTTGGGCTAGAGGCTGTATTTATGAACCGATCTTCACAAAACTTCTTGGGTACATTTGTTATCACCTTGGGATGAGAACGAGTGTTTCTGGGTCCGGTCCAAAATTCAAGATGGCTGCCAGTGGCCATTTTGTACCGAAATTAGGTCCAATCAGTTTTTGTACACAACTTCTATACAGCTCAGGCTAGAGGCCGTATTTATGAACCGATCTTTACGAAACTTCTTGGGTACCTTTGTTATCTCTGTGGGACGAGAACAGGTGTTTTTGGGTGTTTTAAAATTCAAGATGCCACCAGCAGCCTTTTTGTACCAAAATTAGTGCAATCAGTTTTTTGTACAGAACTTCTGTATGAAAGTTCTGATATGAATAAATTTTTGTAGGAATGTTTAGTAACATTGAATACATCACCTATAATACAAGTTTTTGTCTCGTGCAGAAATTATGCAAATTAGATGAACTTTGATTTGTTCACTGCTACTTATACACAGTAAGTGCACATGTCAATACGGCTCGGGCTAGAGTCTGTATTTATGAACTGATCTTCACGAAACGTCTTGGGGTACCTTTGTTATCACCTTGTGACAGGAACGAGTGTTTTTGGGTGCCTTTGTTATCACTGTGCTATGAGAACAAATATTTTGGAGTTCAGTCAGACCCACTCTGGGACTCGAAGATTTCTTTTCTAGTTTAGCATCTAACTGTCACCCCACATTTACAATACTTTACCTATATATTTGTTACAGGCTACGGTCAGCATTTATATCCAGACCGTTACAATACTTTACATGTACCTTTCTAATCAGGTCATTACCCATATGTTTGTCATTGCTGAGCCACACACTATACAAGTACATGTCTTAAACAAGTTGAGCTACAGTGTCATTGACACTTTCATTGAATCTGAATGTTGGATGAGCACATAAAATATTGAATCGCACCTGGGGGATTTTGCTTTGCAAAACACTGATGCGAACCCAAACAAAAAATACCCTGAAAATTTTAATTATTGGTATTCCGGTGTACCCCGGTGTTATATTCTGAATTGCAAGATATTTGAGTTGCCCAAATCGCACAAGCCTAAAATGTGATGTGTTGAATATATTGAGAGTGAAAGAGTTAAATTTCAAGATTGGTGACCAGCTAATATAGCGGTATTGCGATACGACAAAATTTGGACATCTGCACCGGTTCCAGTATCGTGGGTTGCCGTATCAGTACGTATCGGAGTAACAGGCTATCATCCCAAGCCTAGATGACTCGGGATAATGTCTAGATGAGAATGTCCTATTTAGGCCATGATCGGTCAACCATGACAGCCACACAGGCATGTGACCTAGATTTATTTAGCACATTCTACAGTTCATATTTTACCGCCACCTGGTCACGTGACCTAGATTCCTTTAGCACTGCTTACAGGTTATTTTTATGAAGAGATTTCATTGTAACTTGGTAGGATAACTTTGTAAGATATCTAGATGAGACTCTTCTTTGGTCATGATCGGTCAATCTAGTAGAGTCCAAAATAGCAATTTTTGGCCAACCTGGATTTTATTTAAAAATTGGGCCTAATTTTATTTTATGAATTGTTTACCTATTATAAAGCTAGTACTTAAAATAAAACAGTTGTGTTAGAAGGCTTGACAGAACAATTTGGATTTGCTAAATGACTTTTCCATTGAGCCACAATTTTATCAAATTCCAGATAATACAGCCTTGATTCGGATTTAGACAACAAGTAATTCTAATGATTTATTCATTATTTCTTTTGAAGGTGGCAGCCATTCGTCAACATTTAGCAGATATATATGAAAGACAATCAAAATGGAAGGAGGCGGCAAATGTTCTTGTAGGAATTCCATTAGAAACAGGGCAAAAGTAAAATTTAATATCAACTTATATTTTGTATAGCAGTGTTTGGGTTTGGAGGGAAGGGGAGCCTGGGCCCATGTGGTAATTATTTTGCCAGTTAGATAAAACTGAAAAGAATACATGACCGAATGTAAGTCTACCAAAATTGTCTCCATGAAAAGTTATTGTGTCTTTGGAAGATCCAGCATTTATCGAGGAATTTTAGTTCTTAGAATGCAAAATTACCATTTCCACAATTTTTTTTTGTATATGTGTGGTGTGGTAGAGCTGAAATGGTTAAAGGGGTTTTTTCTTGATCAATTAATCACATGGATTAACCTTGGTTAACCAATTAATGACTTGCCCTAATAGGTAGCTGAATAATTGCCGTACTATTGATGATTTAGAGCATTAATACTTGACCTACGTAATTGACAAAACTGGCCAACACTTGAAACATAAATCTCCATTAAAATTTTATTGTGTTTTTAAATTTTCTTTCAGAAACATAGCTTATGACCCCTCATTAGAACAAGCTTGTTGACCTCCTTCCAATGCAGGTCATAAGCTATGTTTTTGAAATAAAAAATTAAATTTTTAGTAATTCAAGAATTTATTTTGCAAGTATCGTCTGCTACCAGCTTTGTTAAAGGGTTAAGAAGGTCTATTTCCAGCTACTGATACAGTATAATGATCATACACGTGAACAAGTATGTCAGCACATAACTTGCAAGCTTTACTCTGTCTCATATAATTGATGTGTCAGTGTGACAATGTTTGCCTGTTTTGGAGCAAGTTTGTTCCTTGGTTAACCCATATAATAAAAAATGAAATTTTTTTCAGTAATTCAAGAATTTATTTTGCCGTATCGTCTGTTACCCGAATTGGGTAAAGGGTTAAGAATGATAATTTCCAGCTACTGCTACAGTATAATGAACATGCAAGTGAACAAGTATGTCTGTATGCAACTTACATGCTTTACTCTGTCATCTCATATAATTGATGTGAGTCAGTGTGACTCTGTTTGCCTGTTTTGGAGCAAGTTTCTTCCTTTGTTAACTAGTGTTCAACCGCTGATCGGAACCGGCCACCACAATCGGCCGATTATGGGCAATCGCATGACAACGGCAACGGCTCCTGGAACATCGGTTCAACTGATTGTTGCCAAGCAATTTGTGATTTTTCTGAATCGCATTTTATTATCTTCTGCAATTGTTCAATTGTTAATGTAAAATGATGTTGATGATACCATTCAATAAAGTTGAGAAACAACCACAGTGTGTATTCCTAATCTCTCTAGAAGCCCCTTTACGGGATATACGTGTTAAATGAATGTAAAGCTTACAACTGAGCACACTTGCAGCAATCGCCAGTTCATACCGGAAAAGTGAAGGATGCACTCCATTGACTCACGTCGCAGTAAAATTACCAGTCGCGCGCACTTGGGCGGTAAACGTGGCTCTCAGAGCCATGTTTACTGCCCAAGTGTGCGCGACTGGTAATTTTACTGGGACCCCAGTCAACGAGGTTTAACACTCTGAAAAATGTTCAGTTTAATGTAGTTCTTTCGAGCCTCGACTTGTCTTGTAGTGCACGGTATTACAATCGGAATCGGCATCAGAATCGGACGATTGTGGGCTCAAATAACCGGTAATCGGTCAGCGACCATTTTTGGTAATCGGTTGGACACTATTGTTAACCTATATAATAAAGTAGTTCAGAAGTAACGATTAAGTGATCAATTACCTGTTTAATCGTGATTAAGATGTCGATCATTGGTTAATAGATTAATTGATTAACCATTTCAGCTCTAATGTGTGGAAAGAATGTTGAACAAAAATAAAAATTAACCTAGTTTCAAGTTCAGCTGCTGCTTCAAATTATTTATGACTGGCAAATCTTTTTTCTGTATAGTAATATTTGCATTTTTATAAGACCAAATGTCCTGTGAAGGTTGAGTCAGTTTTGCAAGGCCTGCTCTAACTCCTAGAGTAAATTTTGTTCAAGGCTTTACACTCAACTGATTGTGGAGGATACTAGAGGGGTTTGAAATAAACATGGAACCCTATGGAGAATCAACTCGACATTTGTTTAAATGAATTCTTCCTCTGAGTGACAGGCCTGAGTGTGATCAAATTTGTCTGATATATTTGTGGGTGAATAAAATGAATGTTTGTTCAAACGATACCCTCCAGGCCACTTGAAGCCCTGGCACGTGGTCCAAATTTGGTTGTCTTGAAAATAAGTAGTGAAGGATATTGAGTGATCTTGTACCCCAAAAAATCACCCAGTTGATTGTCATTTTTTTCCTGGGACTATTAAAATAGTCGATGTCCCATCCGTCCATCTGTCCCTTTTTAGCTCAACTTTGACGAAGTCAAATTTGAGCTATTGTCATGGCCCGTCGTCCGTCTGTCCGTCCGTCCGTCTGTCCGTACGTCAACAATTGGCTATGGCTCGGGCTAGAGGTCGTATTTATGAACCGATCTTTACGAAACTTCTTGTGTACCTTTGTTATGATCCTGGGACGGGAACGAGTGTTTTTAGGTGTGGTCCGAAATTCAAGATGGCTGCCAGCGGCCATTTTGTACCGATGATGCAAAAATCAGTTTTTTGTACAGAACTTCTCTATGAAAGTTCTGATTTGAATAAAGTTTTGTATAAATGTTTAGTACCATGGGATACATCACATATAATACGGGTTTTTTTCTCGTGCGTAAATTATGCAAATTAGACTGACTTTGATTTATTTAGTGTTACTTTCAGAGCTGTAAGTGCCAAGCTGCTATGGCTCGGGCTAGAGGCCGTATTTATGAACCAATCTTTACGAAACTTCTTGGGTACCTTTGTTATGACCCTGGGACGGGAACGAGTGTTTTTGGGTGTGGTCCAAAATTCAAGATGGCTGCCAGTGGCCATTTTGTACCGATGATGCAAAAATCAGTTTTTTGTACAGAACTTCTGTATGAAAGTTCTGATTTGAATAAAGTTTTGTATAAATGTATAGTACAGTGGGATACATCACATATAATACGGGTTTTTTCTCGTGCGTAAATTATGCAAATTAGACTAACTTTGATTTATTTAGTCTTACTTTCAGAGCTGTAAGTGCCAAGCTGCTATGGCTCGGGCTAGAGGCCGTATTTATGAACCAATCTTTACGAAACTTCTTGGGTACCTTTGTTATGACCGTGGGACGAGAACGAGTGTTTTTGGGTGCAGTCCCAAATTCCAGATGGCTGCCAGCAGCCATTTTGTACCGACGATGCCGAAATCTGTTTTTTGTACAGAACTTCCATATGAAAGCTCTGATTTGAATAATTTTTTGTATGAATGTTTAGTACCATGGGATACATTACATATATTACAGGTTTTTTTCTTGTGCGTAAATTATGCAAATTAGGCTAACTTTGATTTATTTAGTGTTACTTTCAGCACTGTGAGTGCAAATCCCAATACGGCTCGGGCTAGAGGCCGTATTTATGAACCGATCTTCACGAAACTTCTTGGGTACCTTTGTTACCACTGTGGGACGAGAAGGAGTGTTTTGGGGTCCAGTCTGAAATTCAAGATGGCCGCTAGCAGCCATTTTGTTCAAAATTAAGTGCAATCAGATTTTTGCGCAGAACTTCCAAATGAAAGATCTGATTTGAATAAATTTTTGTATGAATGTTTAGTACCATGGGATACATTACATATAATACAGAGTTTTTCTCGTGAATAAATTATGCAAATTAGGGGTCCGGGTGGGACTTAGAAAATTTTGGACCAAAATCCGGAAATTAGTTTTTTGGTTTTTTATGCGTTTTGGTCAATTTTAAGACAAAAAAAAAAAAAAAAATTTTTTTACACTGAAAATTTTTGGGGTCCGGGTGGGACTTAGAAAATTTTGGACCAAAATCCGGAAATTAGTTTTTTGTGTTTTGATGCATTTTGGTCAATTTTAAGAAGAAGAAGAAAAAATTTTAGTCTGAAAATATTTTGTTTGGGACTGAAAATTTCCACACAAAAATAATAATCTACAATGATTGGTCTTAATCTGTAGTCCATTACAGTCGCCTTGTAATTCTTTTATTATTGTTGACTGCGCCAAAACAAATACTAATTCCTGTCATATTCATTATTCAGTTCTCTTGGTCACAGCAAGTACTAATTCCTGTCATATCCAAGTTGAGCTACAGAGTCATTGACTCTTTCATTTGGTTTCCCGATGATAACTTTAGTTATAGTTGGCCAAATCAAATGAAATTTGGTTTGTAGGTGTATCAACATAAAATACAGGCCAACTTCAAATGGAGATGCTGTCCGACAATTTTTGCCAGAGTTATGCCACTTTTTTGACTGAAAATTCATTTTTTGGGGGGTTTCCCAATGATAACTTTAGTTATTGTTGGCCAAATCAAATGAAATTTGATTTGTAGGTGTATCAACATAAAATAGAGGTCAAGTTCGAATTTGGTGTGGTCCAACAATTTTTTTCCAGAGTTATGCCTCTTTTTCAACTTCAAAAATTCATTTTTTAGCTCAACTTTGGCGAAGCCAAATTTGAGCTTTTGTCATGGCCCATCGTCCGTCTGTGCGTCTGTCCGTACGTCAACAATTGGATACGGCTCGGGCTAGAGGCCGTATTTATGAACCGATCTTTACGAAACTTCTTGGGTACCTTTGTTATGACCGTGGGACGAGAACGAGTGTTTTGGGGTGCGGTCCGAAATTCAAGATGGCTGCCAGCTGCCATTTTGTACCGACGATGCAGAAATCTGTTTTTTGTACAGAACTTCCATATGAAAGCTCTGATTTGAATAATTTTTTGTATGAATGTTTAGTATCATGGGATACATCACATATAATACGGGTTTTTTTCTCGTGCGTAAATTGTGCAAATTAGACTAACTTTGATGTTTTTTGGGGTTACTTTCAGCACTGTAAGTGCAAATGCCAATACGGCTCGGGCTAGAGGCCGTATTTATGAACCGATCTTTACGAAACTTCTTGAGTACCTTTGGTATCACCGTGGGACGAGAACGAGTGTTTTGGGGTCCGGTCCGAAATTCAAGATGGCCGATGGCAGCCATTTTGTACAAAATTAGGTGCAATCAGATTTTTGCACAGAACTTCCATATGAAAGCGCTGATTTGAATAATTTTTTGTGTGAATGTTTAGTACCATGGGATACATCACATATAATACAGGTTTTTTTCTCGTGCAGAAATTATGCAAATTAGATGAACTTTGATTTTTTCAGTGCGACTTACACACAGTAAGTACACATGTCAATACAGCTCAGACTAGAGTCTGTATTTATGAACTGATCTTCACGAAATGTCTTCGGTACCTTTGTTATCACCTTGGGACGAGAACTAGTGTTTCTGGGTGCGGTCTAAAATTCAAGATGGCTGCCAGTGGCCATTTTGTACTGAAATTAGGTCTAATCAGTTTTTTGTACACAACTTCTATACAGCTCAGACTAGAGGCCATATTTATGAACCAATCTTTACAAACTTCTTGGGTATCTTTGTTATTACCGTGGGATGAGAGCAAGTGTTTTTCGGTGCGGTCCGAAATTCAAGATGGCTGCCAGCCGCCATTTTGTACCGACGATGCAGAAATCTGTTTTTTGTACAGAACTTCCATATGAAAGCTCTGATTTGAATAATTTTTTGTATGAATGTTTAGTACCATGGGATACATCACATATAATACGGGTTTTTTTCTCGTGCGTAAATTGTGCAAATTAGAGTAACTTTGATGTTTTTTTGGGTTACTTTCAGCACTGTAAGTGCAACTGCCAATACGGCTCGGGCTAGAGGCCGTATTTATGAACCGATCTTTATGAAACTTCTTGAGTACCTTTGGTATCACTGTGGGACGAGAACGAGTGTTTTGGGGTCCGGTCCGAAATTCAAGATGGCCAATGGCAGTCATTTTGTAAAAAATTAGGTGCAATCAGATTTTTGCACAGAACTTCCATATGAAAGCGCTGATTTGAATAATTTTTTGTGTGAATGTTTAGTACCATGGGATACATCACATATAATGTGGGTTTTTTTCTCGTGCAGAAATTATGCAAATTAGATTAACTTTGATTTTTTCAGTGCGACTTACACACAGTAAGTACACATGTCAATACAGCTCAGACTAGAGTCTGTATTTATGAACTGATCTTCACGAAATGTCTTCCGTACCTTTGTTATCACCTTGGGACGAGAACGAGTGTTTCTGGGTGCGGTCTAAAATTCAAGATGGCTGCCAGTGGCCATTTTGTACTGAAATTAGGTCTAATCAGTTTTTTGTACACAACTTCTATACAGCTCAGACTAGAGGCCATATTTATGAACCAATCTTTACAAAACTTCTTGGGTATCTTTGTTATCACCGTGGGATGAGAGCGAGTGTTTTTGGGTGTGGTCTGAAATTCAAGATGGCCATCAGCAGCCATTTTGTACCAAAATTAGTGCAATCAGTCTTTTGTACAGAACTTCTGTATGAAAATTCTGATTTGAATAAATTTTTGTATGAATGTTTAGTAACATGGAATACATCACATATAGTAAGAAGTTTTTTTTCGTGCAGAAATTCTGCAAATTAGATGAACTTTGATTTATTCAGTGCTACTTACACAATGTAAGCACACATGTCAATACGGCTCAGGGTAGAGGCTGTATTTATGAACCGATCTTCACAAAACTTCTTGGGTACCTTTGTTATCACCTTGGGATGAGAATGAGTGTTTCTGGGTACGGTCCAAGATTCAAGATGGCTGCCAGTGGCCATTTTGTACCGAAATTAGGTCCAATCAGTTTTTCTGTCACAAGTTCTATACAGCTTATATTTATGAACTGATCTTCACAAAACTTCTTGGGTACTTTTGTTTTCACCTTGGGACAGGAACGAGTGTGTTTTGGGGGTGCCTTTGTTATCACTGTGCTATGAGAACAAATATTTTGGGGTTCAGTCAGACCCACTCTGGGACTCAAAGATTTTTTTCTAGTTTAGCATCTGACTGTCACCCACCTTTACAATACTTTACCTATACATTTGTTACAGGCAACGGTCAGTATTTATGTACAGACCGTTACAATACTTTATATGTACCTTTGTTATCAAGTCATTACCTAGATGTTTGTCATTGCTGTGTCACATACTATACATGTACGTGTCTTTGTCTTGACAACTTGAGCAACAGTGTCATTGACACTTTCATTTTCTTTTATATTATTTTGTTTTGATAATGCCTGCCATTTATACACTTAGCACAAATGCTAGGCAATGCCAATTAAATCATCATTGAAAATATGACAGTATGGGCATTATATCGACACTACATAGTTTCTGTTGGAAACTGCAGATGTCTTACTATAAAAAACCGAAAACCAACCTATAAACCGAGTTTTTTTTAAAAAACCGAACCGAAACAAGAAAAATAAAACCACACAACACTAATAAGGGGAAAGGGTGGAGAAGGGATGAACATCATCTCGTCCTCTGATCAGCATTCTAATATTTAATTGCCACCTATGTCAGTAGGAGGTGCAACTTAATTACTGTTGATTGCCTGTTTCAAGAACTGAATATCAGTCAGCAGTCATGCATTACAGTTCTGCGGAAATCTGCATACACTACCATGCATCAGATGTGATCTCTGATGATTTGCTGTGCTAACCTAACACGCTATTATTTCAAGTTAGTGCAGAATATGGGACAGGACTTCTAGTTTTAACTGTAGGACCCAGACACCAATGCTTGGGAGGTGCAAACCCTCTCTAAAATGGGCAACATGGCTTACTAACGCTCGCCTCTGGTCTTGAGTTGATACTTATGTTGTCATGGTTGGACATTGTGCAAAAATGTGATAAATAACATGCTGAAAGATGTCTAGAAACTGCCTTGAATAACCTTTAATTTTATGAGTCCATCTCAACAGGAGTTAAGCAACGTTGAGCCCGGTTAGGCCTCGGATGGGTGACTGAGCGATCGATTCGGACTCCTGAGTTGTGTCTTTGGGCAAGATTGTCCACATGGGGGCACGATGATGCCGTATACTAAGGCGTACTGCACGTCGATGGTACGCATGTCTTAAACCAATCTAACCCTGCCTGGGCTGCAGTGCGGAATTACTATGTTGGGGAGCTGCAGCAGCTTGTCGTTGCTTGGAGGTTCTCTCCGGGTACTCTGGCTTCCTCCACCCATAAAACTGTCACGGTCATGATTAGCCATTGTGCATAAATATGTGACCTAAAACACCGATAAATATCTCTGCAGGAACCCTGCTAAGTCTGGAATGTTTAGCACTTGTCAGGCATCAGTGATGAATTTTGATAAATCCTTGTGATAACCATGATCAGTTTCAAGCTCGACAGGACTGAGATGCGTGGCAAAATATTAAATGCACGATTTAAGATTCCTATTGAAACTGGTGGTAAATTGGAAGTTTACAAATTAGTAACCTGTAAGGGCCTAAATTCAGACCTTCATTATTTTTTGCTGCAACACAATGTACTAATTATTAACCCCTTGAACCTGAGAGGTCTTTATCCAGTCCATAATGTAGAATGGCGAAGTGAATGCGGGGCAGACCATCAATATTTTGAATGAGCAACCTCAAGGCTGCACGTAAGTATTAATTTGTCTATCCCCCAAATAACAATTATGCACTCGTCCAGTTGCTGCCACTGAAATGACACCAGGGTACAAAGGGTTAAGGTTCCCAACATTTTGACTTCACAAGGAAAATGAATCTCACTGGAAAAGTGAATTGTATTTGGTGTGCAAAAGAAACTGATTACGGAAATGATGGCAAAAAAACATTAAAACATGAGAAAATGAAAATACATATCAGAAAAGATTTAAACACAAATTCTAATCAATCTCTGAGCATCTACAACCCTAGAGCGGCCCCTGGAACCCAGTCTGAGTTAGTCGTGCTTGCCTTGCTTAGATTGGCGATTTATACTTTCTTGTATTTACATCTGTCACTTTCATCTCTTGACGATATCGGAAAAGCCAGTAACATTCTCTGTGAACAGATAATTCTCATTTGCAATATCTACAGATACCAATATTTTTTTGACCATTTTCATGTAAATTTTCACAAATAAAATCTTCCAATTGAGAAAGCAACAGGATTCTGCGGAGGAAAGGGAGTGTGTGGGGGGGGCATCTTTTTTTCTTTTTGTTGATCTGATTTTCAAAATTCTCAGTGAATAATTACTTTTTCAGCTTTCACCCAAATGCATATTATTTTTTTTTACAGAACGCCAACTATCTCTTGATATTGAAACTTTCTTTATAAATAGCTGAGAATTCCGATTTCTTAATTCGCTTGCAACACTTTCAATACACTGTCAGTTCGGTACTCTGTGGAGAGCGTTCATTGTTTCCAACCACGCTTGTCTTCTCATAGTTCCTCCAGAACGGCTGCGATTCATAGTAGGCTAAAAATTCTCGAAATGAAAACGTCATTACTTCTGCCTTCTCAAGGTTTAGCAGTCTTGAATCAACCTGCATGCTTTTCTCAATCTTCGAAAGCAAAAATCATGCAATGCGCGTTTTTAAATACTTCTTGTCGTGAAATGAAGTGATTTTGCTGATAAGGGGGAAAGGGGGGGGGGATGAACATCATCTCATCCTCTGATTATCAGCATTCTAATCTTGAATTGCCACCTATGTCAGTAGGAGGTGCGACTTAATTACTGTTGATTGCCTGTTTCAAGAACTGAATATCAGTCAGCAGTCACGCTTTTCAATTCTGCAGAAATTTGGATACACTACCGTGCATCAGATGTGATTCTCTGGTGATTTGCTGCGCTAACCTAACGCGCTATTATTTCAAATTAGTGCAGAATACGGGACAGGACTTCTAGTTTTAACTGTAGGACCCAGTCACCAATGCTTGGGAGGTGCAAACCCTCTCTAAAATGGGTAACATGGCTTATTAACACTTGCCTCTGGTCTTGAGTTGATACTCATGTTGTCATGGTTAGCCATTGTGCACAACTGTGTTAAATAACATGCTGAAAGATGTCGAGAAACTGCCTTGAATAACCTTTAATTTTATGAGTCCATCTCCGCCGGAGTTAAGCAACGTCGAGTCTGGTTAGTCCTCAGATGGGTAACCGTCTGAGCGATCGATTTGGACTCCCGCGTTGTGTCTTTGGGCAAGGCACTTAACCCTGATTGTCCACATTGGGGCACGACGACGCCGTTTACTAAAGCGTAGTGCACGTCGATGGTACGCATGTCTTCGACTTATCTAACCCTGCCTGGGCTGCAGTGCGGAATTACTATGTCAGTGATTCGTATGAGCAAATTTGACGGTTGCTACTTTTAGCTCTCGCAAAATATGAGACGGGTGCTATTCACACTCGTGAACTGCAGGTTTAATTATTTGGAGTATTGATAGTCTATACATGTACATAAACTTTGGAAAAAAAGAATTAAAGAGGATTGCCATATGGAAAACAGCAGGAGAGCGCACACTGCAGACATCATTTGACATCAGACGAGCGATAAATCACCAATCTGCCAATTGTCCAGGAAACCCATTTTACCAGAACATTTTGCAATACTTTCTTCCCAGTGAAGTTACCCCCCCCCCCCCCCCACCCACACACACACACACACACTACACATCAGTCATTGAAAGAGAGTCAGGTGTGAGTATGAGGGGGAAATCAAAATCATGGTGGTCGACACACATTTATTCTGTGTATACAAATAATCTGAATCAGTATTTCACAGATAGTATTTTCCAATGAAACTGTATTTTAATATAGCACTGGCAGTAAATAAATAAAAGTTAATTATCTCTACAGCGTGTGTTGTTTATTATTCCAACAATGCCATTATTTATTTATTGGTGTTTAAGGTCACCTATTTATGCACAATGGCTAATCGTGACCACAACATGGAGATAAAGTCAAGGGTAGTCAATCATTTA
Organism: Pictodentalium vernedei; assembly: GCA_031216915.1. NCBI lineage: Eukaryota > Metazoa > Mollusca > Scaphopoda > Dentaliida > Dentaliidae > Pictodentalium > Pictodentalium vernedei. Next base: position 806,288,971 of record CM062297.1, read on the forward strand.
TACCCATGTTGCCCATTTTAGAGGACTTCCACCCCAAGCATTGGTCAATGGTGACTGGGTCCTATTTTACCAGTAACAAGCACTGCCTCACTTCCTGGGGTTCCCACGGGGGAACAATGTCATTATCTGATCTTAAAATATTTTGTATCACAGATTATCTAAAAATGATATCGGGTAGAAACATATTATTTTATGATAAATCAGTGTTACTCATACTAAGTATTTTTTTAACGTGCGTAAATTCCGTAATGTCGAAGTCTGAGGCCGAATCTTCCCGAGCTGAACCTTCCTGGGGTCGTACCTTCGGTATCAGGACAACTCGGACCAAGACAAGTCGGACCAGTTCGAGACAAGGTTAAAGTGGGCCGAGTTGTCTTCAAAAGTGGGCCGACTGGTCTTGGTCCGAGTTGTCTGTAATTCCGTATCTTCCCGTTCCCATTAAAAAAATATAAGAATCGCAATGGCTTACTGTAATTTGTTGTTTGAAAGAGACGCATCAGGGAAAACAGGTGCATGGGAGTTTAATAACAATTTATATATGGGTAAGTTTCGCTGTTGGTTTTGTATAAAAAAAATTTGATACCCACGAGGGCAGCTGAGGAAATAGAAGTAGATGAAAGTACGACCAACATCACACTTTCTGACTCTTCATGTGCAAGTTAACAAAACTGAGATGGTCACACTTTGGGACAATAGCCGGGGATTTTCCAGAATGTGCACACGTTTTAGAAAATCAGTCGGTATATAGTAACAGTCACAACTGCGCATGCCGGAATGATGCCACATGTGTATTACTACAACGAAATTGTTTCTGTGGGTAAACTATTGATTTGATTCCAGAGATTATTAAAAAATTGAGGCACGCACAAATTACTCGGCTGTTTTTAAACGTTGGTACATGTAGCGGACGCTGGCGAAATAGAGCACCTTTCCTGGCAAGTTTCCAGCATACTGCTGCATTTTTTAATTTTCACAATTGTGACAATGTTCTGGAATCTGAATTTCTGAAGCCTGAAATCTGTTTTGTGCCAGGGTCAGTATTGTTGTATTTTTTTAGTGTAAATTAATTATAATAATTACACTAAAAACACTGTTTCGGTTACGAGCACGATTAATGGCACCCGACAAATTTAAAATACGAGCGCAAATGGGTGCGTTCGCACTCACGCCCGTCTCACACGAAGCACTGCTATGTTGGGGAGCTGCAGCAGCTCATCGTTGCTCGGAGGTTCTCTCCGGGTACTCCGGCTTCCTCCACCCAAGAAACTGTCATGGTCATGATTAGCCATTGTGCATAAATATGTGACCTTAAACACCGATAAATAAACAAATAAATATCTCGGCAGGAACCCTGCAAAGTCTGGAATGTTGAGCACAGGCATCAGTGATGAATTTTGATAAATCCTTGTGATAACCATGATCAATTTCAAGCTCAACAGGACTGAGATGCCTGGCAAAATATTCAATGCACGATTTAAGATTCCTATTGAAACTGGTGGTAAATTGTAAGTTTACAAATTAGTAACCTATAAGGGCCTAAATTCCGACCTTCATTATTTTTTTCTGCAACACAATGTACAAATTATTAACCCTTTGAATCTGAGAGGTCTTTATCCAGTCCATAATGTAGAATGGCGAAGTGAATGCGGGGCAGACCATCAATATTTTGAATGAGCAACCTCAAGGCTGCACGCAAGTATTAATTTGTCTACCGGTATCCACCAAATAACAATTATGTACTCGTCCAGTTGCTGCCACTGAACTGACACCAGGGTACAAAGGGTTAAGGGCCCCAACATTTTGACTTCACAAGGAAAATGAATCTCACTGGAAATGTGAATTGTATTTGGTGTGCAAATGAAACTGACTACGGAAATGATGGCAAAAAAACAAAACAACATGAGAAAACGAATGTACATATCAGAAAAGATTCAAACACAAATTCTAATCAATCTCTACAACCCTAGAGCAGCCCCTGGACCCCAGCCTGAGTTAGTCGTGCTTGCCTTGCCTCGTTCGGCGATTTATACTTTCTTGTATTTACATCTGTCATTTTCATCTCTTGACGATATCGGAAAAGCCAATAACATTCTCTCTGTTAACAGATATTTCTCATTTGCAATATCTACAGATACCAATATTTTTTTGTTCATTTTCATGTAAATTTACACAAATAAATTAAGAATGTAACATTTTTTTTTGTTACCTTTTTCTACTTCAATGTACACATTTTCCAGATATAATACTTTACCCCCACCCCCATCACTCAAAATAATTATGAATCAACATTTTTAATTTTAACTCCAAATGTTAACTCTGTTTTACCTTCAATGATGGAAGGTGCGCGTGGCATTGGTCACCGGCCAAATTTAACCAAATTTAAGAATTTTTTTTTACAGTTTACTTGAAATGTAGGGATAAGGGTACATGAGGACTTGAGGATTCTGCTGAGGAAAGGGAGTGTGTGGGAGGGGGGGGGGGGGGCATCTTTTCTTTTTGACGATATGATTTTCAAAATTTTCAGTGAATAATTAATTTCCCTTTCAGATTTCACCCAAATGCATATTTTTTTACAGAATGCCAACTATCTCTTGATATTGAAACTGATAGCTGAGAATTCCGATTTCTTAATTCGCTTGCAAAACTTTCAATACACTGTCAGTTCGGTACTCTGTGGCGAGCGTTCTTTGTTTCGAACCACGCTTGTCTTCTCATAGTTCCTCCAGATTAGCTGCGATTCATAGTAGGCTAAAAATTCTCGAAATGAAAATGTCCTTACCTCTGCCTTCTCAAGGTGTAGCAGTCTCAAATCAACCTGCATGATTTGCTCAATCTTCGAAAACAAAAATCATGCAATACGCATTTTTAAATACTTCTTACTTATTGTCGCGAAATGAAGTGATATTACTGATAAGGGGAAAGGGTGGGGAAGGGATGAACATCATCTCGTCCTCTGATTATCAGCATTCTAATATTTAATTGCAACTTAATTACTGTTGATTGCCTGTTTCAAGAACTGAATATCAGTCAACAGTCATGCATTACAGTTCTGCAGAAATCTGCATACACTACCATGCATCAGATGTGATTCTCTGATGATTTGCTGCGCTAACCTAACGCGCTATTATTTCAAGTTAGTGCAGAATATGGGACAGGACTTCTAGTTTTAACTGTAGGACCCAGACACCAATGCTTGGGAGGTGCAAACCCTCTCTAAAATGGGCAACATGGCTTACTAACGCTCGCCTCTGGTCTTGAGTTGATACTCATGTTGTCATGGTTAGACATTGTGCAAAAATGTGATAAATAACATGCTGAAAGATGTCTAGAAACTGCCTTGAATAACCTTTGATTTTATGAGTCCATCTCCACAGGAGGTAAGCAACGTTGAGCCCGGTTAGTCCTCGGATGGGTGACTGTCTGAGCGATCGATTTGGACTCCTGAGTTGTGTCTTTGGGCAAGAGTGTCCACATGGGGGCACGATGACGCTGTTTACTAAGGCATACTGCACGTCGATGGTACTCATGTCTTCAACCAATCAAACCCTGCCTGGGCTGCAGTGCAGAATTGCTATGTTGGGGAGCTGCAGCAGCTTGTCGTTGCTCGGTGGCCCTCTCCAGGTACTCTGGCTTCCTCCACCCGTAAAACTGTCGCGGTCATGATTAGCCATTGTGCATAAATATGTGACCTTAAACTCTGATAATAAACAAATATCTCTGCAGGAACCCTTTTAAATCTGGAATGTTTAGCACTTGTCAGGCATCAGTGATGAATTTTGATAAATCCTTGTGATAACCATGATCAATTTCAAGCTCAACAGGACTGAGATGCGTGGCAAAATATTCAATGCACGATTTAAGATTCCTATTGAAACTGGTGGTAAATTGGAAGTTTACAAATTAGTAACCTATAAGGGCCTAAATTCCGACCTTCATTATTTTTTTGCTGCAACACAATGTACAAATTATTAACCCTTTGAACCTGAGAGGTCTTTATCCAGTCCATCAAGTAGAATGGCGAAGTGAATGCGGGATAGACCATCAGTGTTTTGAATGAGCAACCTCTAGGCTGCACGTTGTAAGTATTAATTTGTCTATCCCACAAATAACAATTATGTATTCGTCCAGTTGCTGCCACTGAACTCACACCAGGGTATACAGGGTTAAGGGCCCCAACATTTAATTTTGACTTCACAAGGAAAATGAATCTCGCTGGAAATGTGAATTGTATTTGGTGTGCAAAAGAAATTGACTATGGAAATGATGGCAATAAAACATTAAAACAACATGAGAAAACAAAAGTACATATCAGAAAAGATTCAAACACAAATTCTAATCAATCTCTGAGCATCTACAACCCTAGAGCGGCCCCTGGACCCCAGCCTGAGTTAATCGTGCTTGCCTTTCTTCGTTCGTAGATTTATACTTTCTTGTATTTACATCTGCCACTTTCATCTCGTGACGATATCGGAAAAGCCAATAACATTCTCTCTATTAACAGATACTTCTCATCTGCAATGTCTACAGATACCAATATTTCATAGACCATTGTCATTTAAACTTACACAAAATGTCGGCCAATTGAGAACGCAACATCTTTTTTTTTTACCCTTTTCTACTTACAATGCACACATTGGTAGTACAGTAGAACCTGTCTTGAGAGACCGCTCTTTGGGCCACAAAAAAGTGGTCTCAAGACAGGTGGTCTCTCATAACTGGTTTCAGGATTTCTCAAGTCAGTGAATAACCAACCACAAAATTTAGAAATGGAGAATGGATTTTTGTAATTATTTTGTAGTTCTTTGTAGCTCATCTTGACAAAGTCAAGCAGAGCTAATCTAATCGCTTCCTGTCCATCGTCTATCCTCCGTCGTCCGTCAGCACCATGTTTTGGTCTTCTCCAAAGCCACTGGGCCAATTCAAGTGAAAGTTTGTGTGAGTGATGGTCCCAAAGGAGCATTTCATTTTTGTTCAACTCAGTATGCCCAGCCCCATAGGGAGGGAGTGGGGGAAAATGCTCCAAAATATTTTTAAAATCTTCTCAAGAACCAGTGTGTACAATGACTTGATATTTGCTATGGAGCTTCCGTATGAGGTGTAGAATCAAGTTTGTTCAAACGAAGTTCGTAAAGTAATATTTGGCTTTGTAATAGGAGGGGTAAGATTTTTGGCCCCGCCCAAAATTTCTATTTTCTGAACCGATGATCCGGTATGAACCAAATTTGGTTTGTGGTAGTATTGGGTCATAAGTACTTGACTCATGCAAAAAAAAAAAAAAAATCCCGCATCCCCATGGGAACCCTGGGAGCTAAAAATAGAAATATTTTCAAACGTCCATATTTCCCAAACCCCACGGAACAGAGAGCTTTTATTTGGTATGAAGTATCCTTATGACCAGTAGAATTGAATGGTAAAAAAAAATTGCCATCGGTTATGTTAGGGTGTTCTGTAATGGGCATCGATAAAATGCTAAGTCAGCATATTTGCAAAAATTTAAAAAAATCTTTTCTCCAGAACCAATCATCAGAATCTTTTGATATTTGGTATACAGCATTCATAGGGGGGGTCAGATAAAAGTTTGTTGAAATAAAGCTCATTGGTTCATATTTGGGCTCTCTACAGGAGCCCAAAATTTTAACATATGGTAATATGGGGAATATTCTTTAAAAATCTTCTTCTTCAGAACCACCAGTCAGAATCTTTTAATATTTGGTATCCATCATTGTTATGAGGGTCAGATTCTAGATTGTTCAAACCAAGTCCCTAGGTTAATATTTGGGCTTCCTATGGAAGCCCAAATTTTATCTTTGTTCAATATGGAGGGTAATTTAAAAAAGTTTTCTTCAGATCCATCAGTCAGAATGCTTTGATATTTGGTATGCAACATCTCTATGGGGGTCAGATTCAAGTTTGTTCAAATCAAATCCCTAGGTATATAGTTGGGCTCATTATGGTAGCCCAAATATTTACTTAGTGCAATATGAGAAAACTTCTTTAAAAATCTTCTTCTTCAGATCCACCAGTCGGAATGCTTTTATATTTGGTATACAACATCTCGGGCGAGGGGGGGGGGGGGGGGGGGGGATTCTCAGATTCCAGGTTGTTCAAATCTTCTAAAGAACCACCAGGGGGGGGGGGGGGGGGGGATCAGATTCCAGGTTGTTCAATTCGAGTGCCTAGGTTAATATTTGGGCTCCATATGGGAACATGAAATTTAACTTAGTACAATATGAGGGAATTTCTTCAAAAATCTTCTTCAGATTCACTTGTCAGAATGCTTTCACATTTGGTATGCAACATCTCTAGGGGGGTCAGATTCAAGTTTGTTGAAATCGAATCCATAGGTCAGTATTTGGGCTCGCTGTGGTAGCCCAAATTTGAACTTAGTGCAATTCGAAGAAATTTCTTTACAATTTCTCTTCTTCAGATCCAACAGTCAGAATGCTTTCATATTCGGTACACAACATCTCTAGGGAAGTCAGATTTAACTGTGTTCAAATCAAGAGCTTGGGTAAATATTTGGGCTCTCTATCGGAGCCGGAATTGGCCATTTTGGTGAAGAATTAAAAATTTTGTATTCAGTACCCTCTAGAGGTACTAAGATTAATCCACATAGGTTGTATCAAGGGGCTTCATAGGGGAGCTCTACATTTTACTTATGATCAACTGAAGAAAAGGCATGATGACCAGATTATTTTTGTCACTCCTGAGGGACTCAAGGATTGACAGTGTAGCCTATGGAGATGGCTTGCTTAATGTAGACTCATTCTTGGACTCTGTTTAAATTGTGTTCTGTATAAGATGAGCGCTTCAGGCCCCGTGGGGCCTCTTGTTTATGAAGTTTTTGTAGCAAATTGAAATGGACTGTTATAAAAATTTATTTTTAGCTCACCTGACTGAGTCAGGGTGAGCTTTTCTTATCACTCTTCATCCGCCGTCCGTTGTGAAGGTGGTGTTTGAGTCTCTTTCTCCTAAACACTGGCCACATTTTAATTTAATTTCATGTAAGTAGTGGTTATATAGGGGCATTTTGATTTTTATCCTAAATAGGTTTCAGCTCATATTGAGCAGAGGTGCGGGGGAAAAAATGGCCAATTTTTTGGAAAATCTTCTAAAGAACCACCAGTAGCAGAGACTTGATATGTGGTATACAGACTCCTTTTGAGGTTTAGAATCAAGTTTGTTCAAGAGAAGTTTGTCGGGCATTATTTGCCTTCGTTATGGGAGGGGCAAAAATTTTGGCCACACCTAAAGTTTCTATTTTCAGAACCGTCAGGTCGATTTGAACCAGATTTGATATGAGATGAACTCAGGAGTTAAATCGGAAAAACCTTAAAACACAGAGAATTCTTATTTTGTATAAAGCTTACTTTTATCCAGTGGAATAGAATGGTTAAAAAAAATCCGTATCGGTTTGATCACAAGGTACTTTTTTTCAGGACTTTGAAAAAGTGCTGAGTCAGCACTTTTTAACACTGTAGGCAATGGAAAAAACATTAAAAAATCTTCTCCAGATCCAGCAGGCAGAATCTTCTGATATTTGGTATGCAACATTGTAGGGTGGATCTGAATCAAGTTTGTTAAATCGGCCTCCTGGGTTCATATTTGGGCTCAGTATAGAAGCCCGATTTCGAACTTCGTGCATTTCAGGCAAATTTCTTCAAAAATCTTCTCCAGATCCAGCAGGCAGAATCTTTTGATATTTGGTATGCAACATTGTGGGGTGGATCTGATTGAAGTTTGTTCAAATCGGCTCCCTGGATTCATATTTGGGCTCACTATAGATTCGAACTTCGTGCATTTCGGGCAAATTTCTTCAAAAATCTTCTCCAGATCCAGAAGGCAGAATCTTTTGATATTTGGTATGCAACATTGTAGGGTGGATCTGATTCAAGTTTGTTAAATCGGTCCCCTGGGTTCATATTTGGGCTCAGTATAGAAACTCGAATTCAAACTTAGTGCATTTCAGGCAAATTTCTTAAAAAATTACCTTCTCCAGATTCCAGGTTGTTCAAATCTTCTAAAGAACCACCAGGGGGGGGGGGGGGGGGGGGATCAGATTCCAGGTTGTTCAATTCGAGTGCCTAGGTTAATATTTGGGCTCCATATGGGAACATGAAATTTAACTTAGTACAATATGAGGGAATTTCTTCAAAAATCTTCTTCAGATTCACTTGTCAGAATGCTTTCACATTTGGTATGCAACATCTCTAGGGGGGTCAGATTCAAGTTTGTTGAAATCGAATCCATAGGTCAGTATTTGGGCTCGCTGTGGTAGCCCAAATTTGAACTTAGTGCAATTCGAAGAAATTTCTTTACAATTTCTCTTCTTCAGATCCAACAGTCAGAATGCTTTCATATTCGGTACACAACATCTCTAGGGAAGTCAGATTTAACTGTGTTCAAATCAAGAGCTTGGGTAAATATTTGGGCTCTCTATCGGAGCCGGAATTGGCCATTTTGGTGAAGAATTAAAAATTTTGTATTCAGTACCCTCTAGAGGTACTAAGATTAATCCACATAGGTTGTATCAAGGGGCTTCATAGGGGAGCTCTACATTTTACTTATGATCAACTGAAGAAAAGGCATGATGACCAGATTATTTTTGTCACTCCTGAGGGACTCAAGGATTGACAGTGTAGCCTATGGAGATGGCTTGCTTAATGTAGACTCATTCTTGGACTCTGTTTAAATTGTGTTCTGTACAAGATGAGCGCTTCAGGCCCCGTGGGGCCTCTTGTTTATGAAGTTTTTGTAGCAAATTGAAATGGACTGTTATAAAAATTTATTTTTAGCTCACCTGACTGAGTCAGGGTGAGCTTTTCTTATCACTCTTCGTCCGCCGTCCGTTGTGAAGGTGGTGTTTGAGTCTCTTTCTCCTAAACACTGGCCACATTTTAATTTAATTTCATGTAAGTAGTGGTTATATAGGGGCATTTTGATTTTTATCCTAAATAGGTTTCAGCTCATATTGAGCAGAGGTGCTGGGGGAAAAAATGGCCAATTTTTTGGAAAATCTTCTAAAGAACCACCAGTAGCAGAGACTTGATATGTGGTATACAGACTCCTTTTGAGGTTTAGAATCAAGTTTGTTCAAGAGAAGTTTGTCGGGCATTATTTGCCTTCGTTATGGGAGGGGCAAAAATTTTGGCCACACCTAAAGTTTCTATTTTCAGAACCGTCAGGTCGATTTGAACCAGATTTGATATGAGATGAACTCAGGAGTTAAATCGGAAAAACCTTAAAACACAGAGAATTCTTATTTTGTATAAAGCTTACTTTTATCCAGTGGAATAGAATGGTTAAAAAAAATCCCTATCGGTTTGATCACAAGGTACTTTTTTTCAGGACTTTGAAAAAGTGCTGAGTCAGCACTTTTTAACACTGTAGGCAATGGAAAAAACATTAAAAAATCTTCTCCAGATCCAGCAGGCAGAATCTTTTGATATTTGGTATGCAACATTGTAGGGTGGATCTGAATCAAGTTTGTTAAATCGGCCTCCTGGGTTCATATTTGGGCTCAGTATAGAAGCCCGATTTCGAACTTCGTGCATTTCAGGCAAATTTCTTCAAAAATCTTCTCCAGATCCAGCAGGCAGAATCTTTTGATATTTGGTATGCAACATTGTGGGGTGGATCTGATTGAAGTTTGTTCAAATCGGCTCCCTGGATTCATATTTGGGCTCACTATAGATTCGAACTTCGTGCATTTCGGGCAAATTTCTTCAAAAATCTTCTCCAGATCCAGAAGGCAGAATCTTTTGATATTTGGTATGCAACATTGTAGGGTGGATCTGATTCAAGTTTGTTAAATCGGTCCCCTGGGTTCATATTTGGGCTCAGTATAGAAACTCGAATTCAAACTTAGTGCATTTCAGGCAAATTTCTTAAAAAATTACCTTCTCCAGATCCAGCATGCAGAATCTTTTGATATTTGGTATGCAACATTGTATATGCAGATTTGACAATAAGCTTAACTTATTATCATTCATTGGAAAGTTCTCTGTAAAAGAGCTCTCAAATAAATGATAAAAAGTTAAGTATTTGCTATTAGTAAAGCTGACCAAAATTTCACATGTGACTCATATTCGATTCCAAGAAATTGTACTGGTCATTAGGTCAGGCACTAACAAATTGGTGCCTGTAGATTTATATAATTTGGGGACATCCCAGACTTGCCGAGTTAGCTGCTGTTCACCCCAGTTGACTCATTTTTGAAGCATTGAAATGCCATTTCCTGGTTTCTTTGGACTGTATTTGTGCCTCAGAATTTTCTATCACTGATAATCCTATGGGGCCTTATTGCAACTCTGAAAACTTCTCTGGATAAACATGTTAAGTTTAATCATAAGAACTTTTGCAGTTGTTTCTAGGCAAGTCTTGGCTGCCTATATAGGCAGCCAAGACTTGCCTAGAAAAAAAAGTAAAGTCACAGGATGTAGACTGCCGTTGAGAAGCAAAAATGTATACAAATCCCAGGTATTTCCAGTTTAAATCTTTTCAACAAAAATGGAAAAGAATGCGATAAACAACAAACCACATTGTGAGTTATGCCTTAAATGTGGGCACATTTCTGTAATTTGGGGCACCAGTTATTGAGGGCAACTGCTTCCGCTTCTTACTACCTGCCTGAAATCAAAACAATGCAAACGGTAATCACTCACCTAACCACCAACTTCTGCCCACCCTGGATGCATGATGAGTGGAAGGACCACCAGGTCAAGTTCCAGAATTGGAGTACATGTCAGATGTCCCTTAATATATTGTGAACTGCACATCCAGCATTATTTTGAAATGGACTATAAATCTTATCTATTTCTTTCAAACATCATACTAACACCCTTATGGTCTGTATCTGATTGCCGTTAGCATAATTTCTTACACGTGAGGAGGATAGTTTTTGGAGGCGATCGCATATCAAATATACACCTTAAGTTGATATAAAAGTAAGAGTAGTGGTATTCACATATCATTAATTATGTGCGTTGGAAGTGAGCACTGTAATGCTGCAAACTTTTCAAGAACGAGTTGAGTGTGTGATTTTTTCCGACTTGTGTGGGTATTTCATAAATTTGTATAATAAAAATAAACATTACTTAAAATTTAATTGGTGTGTCTTTGTAATGGCCAAGCCTAATGGAAAGTTCTGGGCCAATTCATCAAACTAATTAGATGGAGATTTAACCCTTAAGGGGTCGTCCAACATAACTTTGGTCAGTTTGTTGACATTTTCCCAATGCCTCAGAAACAGATAAGAGAAGTAAGGAAAGGCAAATTATATAGCAAAATAATGAGTAAAGTGCATAGAAAAGGTACATATAATTTTTTTCAGGAAAAAAAGTGAATTTTATGATTTTGTAGAAGATTAATTTGCCAATGGCATAAGTAATGATTCGGTAAAACCACAAAATGATCGGTAATTCAAAAGCCTTGTCTTCAATGTAATAACATACTGCAGACTCGGAGAAAGCATTTTTATGACACACACTCTGGTGTGTTTTGATGTCGGAATGCAATACAACCAACACAAATTTTGGATGTTCTGGATGTGGCCATATTACACTGATGTTTATTCCAGTCATGTGATTACAATGTGATTCTTGCAGAAATACTCATTTTGGGCGATCGTCAGAATGAAAGGACGTGATCACGTCCTTTATTTGCTTGAGACAATGTATGAGCGGTTTTGCAATCAGGTTACAGCAAATAATTGAGCTGTTAATGTCATAACTGCAAAATATGGTTAAAAATTCCCTCTTGTGTTTACTGGCCATCTGAACTTTTTTGTTGACAAAAAATCTGAATTATTGTGCACTAAAAAGACCACATAAACCACTTGTAAAAAAATAACCAAGTGTATAAAATTAGGTACGATACACATAAAATGAGGCAATATTCATAACAAAGTAAGCAGAATGCTTCAGAAATCACTTTTTCTCGAAGTATATTCCAAGCGACCTGGAACTATATTGAGCGTGTTGATTTTCCCCGATGTTGTGAAGTTATTTACTTCCTAGTAACCATGGAATTTGTCGAGGCTGTGTTTGATGTCTGCAAAGGACCGTTTGAAGATGGGTTGAAAATGATTCATTCGCGCTTTTTGATAAGGTGCGATTGGACGATGCCGTGAATTTAGTTTTTTCTTGCAACCAACTATACTAACACAAGCGTCGATCAGTGTCTTTTGTCATCATATTACACTGACAAATATGACAAATCTCCTTCACTGGAAACTATCTCCCAATTTGCATATCATAATAAACATAACCGCTGTCAGCATGTCCGTGTGGTCAAAACCCAAACGAATTATCAAATCCACAGTCAAAATTACAGCAATTGGCATTTAAACAAATGAAATACACGAAATATTTGCAATTTCTTCATTATCCATGCCGAGTTACTTTTTAACCAGACCACATGCGTTCAGTTTCCTTTATCGCCATCAAACTGATATTGTTTGTGGTAATTAATAGTACGAGAAGGCGAAAGAAGCCAAATATTTTCCCATCATCTATAAATTAATTAAAATTGATAATTCCTTTTATTTTACTGAAATTATGAATTGATAAGGTGGGTGTGTTGCGATTATTATGCCCCAGACCTGGAAGTTGGAAAATCAAAGGTGCATGTAGGGCCGTGCCGTGGTGACCACTGTCCTCTAACCCATACATCTTTACATATACCAACATTCTCTCTTGTATCTCAACCACTGCTACTCCAATTTGAAGGATATTTGGTGTTGTGATCGAGCATCATGGGGAAGCAATGCCTGTGTAGCTGCTGTAGCATGTGTTTCTTCCCACATTTTTTCCTGAGTTATGGTACTTTTTCTCTCTTTCAAGTTAGAACATTTTGTTTACAACTAGTTGATTTGTTACAATTTGTTGGAAAGTGCCTGCCTTCACCCTCATATGTATTGCTACAAAATATTTTGGGTGAATATTTTGTTCCTATTACTTATCAAGCAACAAGCTAATGAATATTCTGTATAAAGCCACCAATCTGATATTTGACACCTTTATCAGAGCTGTTATGTAGGCTTATGGGAATCAAAATGTTGATTATGGCAGGGCTTTTCTATTCACCCATTAATCGATAAATTAAGTGTTATAGGTGGAAGTAAGAAGCATGAAAGGTCCAGAACTTAAAGTCTAAAAAGAATGTTTTGCAATGTAACATGATTTTTGCAGATACACTTATTTGGAGGGTTACCTGTCTGATAGTGTTTGGAACATGTGTGGCCAGGATCTTCAAAAAGAAAAATAGAGTTAAACTTTGAGAAAAAAGGCATATGCCTTAAGTGCCGGAGGTAGAGTCATACAAGGAAGAGAGCCCCCTCCCACCCCCACCCCCCGAGAATTGTTTTGTCAATTGGAGCTCACTTGTCACCTTTTGGGGATTGCTTTGTGTATTGCGTTCTTGAAAAAAATATGTAAGACTCTCTGGATGTGCCCTGATCTCAATATGCCAATAAGCCTCCTTGGGGAAAGTACATGCAGTAATGGTTATGTAAGGTTGATTTGATGTGTTTTGAATAACAATGTACTTTTAAGTTTTATTGCAGTGACAGGTTACAGTTACCCTTATTTCTTCTCCAACAGATATCATCAGTGTATTGGTGCTCAAGAGTAAACAAAGCTATTATACTTATTGATAAACCAGACAAATTTAACAACTTAATCACTATCATAGGTTATGAGACAAAAAATGAACGCACTCGATGAGCTCGTTCCAATGAAGGGTCATAGCCTACGTTTTTGAGACAAAAAATGAAAAAATACTGAAAATTAATTGGCAATTTTTGAGAATAGCGCTTGCCGGTTTTGTCCATTTTGTCCGTTACATTGGGTAAAGGGTCAAGGCAATCAAGACTTGACTAGAAATCACTGCTATGCCACTGGATATGTACAGGCTGTGGTCAGGTGTGAATTGAAGATTTTTGTCCAGTCCCTTAAGGGTTAATAAATGTTGTCCTGCTAAATATTTTAAAACCAAGAAATATCTTTCTGTTGCAGGCAATACTCAAATGATTACAAACTTGAAACATACTTAAAAATAGCTAGACTATATTTGGAGAATGAGGATTCTATTCAAGCTGAGGCTTACATTAATAGAGCATCCATACTACAAGCTGATTCACAAAATAATGAATTACAGATTCATTACAAGGTATAGACATTAGACTCTCTTTGTCATATTTTTGTAAATACTTGATTTCATTGCTGACTTAATTTTTGCTTCTTTGCTTTCTTTGTGAGTGTTTTTAGGTCCCTGCCAAAAGACAACAGAATATTAAGTTGCCAGTAGGGCCCTGCTAATCCCAAATTTTGAGTGGAATTTAATCTTGAATCATATCAGGCAGGGAGGAGATTTTGAATTTTTCTTGTTATAAATAGCTGTAAATTCAGTAACGCCAGGGTGAATTTGAATGAAAACCAACACAAATCAGTATTATTGCTGTTAATTCTTTTTTATATTCGTTTTTTTCTTTGATTTTTCAAACCCAGTTTGTTCACGCCATGAGTTCTATTGAATTCAGTCATGTCCAACCGGTTGGTTGTCCCAATATTAGAGAAGAAAAAAAAATTTTCAATTTTTTTTTTAGAAAATTTGGGTGTCTCAAAACATAGAGTAAATATGGTAATCAAATCTCGGATCAAATTCTGAATCGAATCTCAATGCTTTTCCAATTGTACATATTGCACCTTCTTACCAGTGTGCAATGTAGCAAATATTATCAATCACCTTTCAAGAATTGTCTTCAGTGGTGACTCTTCTATTTGCACAACTCAGTTGAAAACGTGGAATATTCCAAATATGGATTCAAAATAAAATGAAAGCAGAACCTTCTTGTACTCTTCTTCTATCATCAGCTTTCCTTTTTTGGAGACTTGCTGATAGAAGAAGAGTTCAAAAGGAGACATTTGCTGGGATTAGAAAATACCAAATTAAGCCAAATTGAATCATTGGGACAATTTTGGATCGAAGCAAATAAAAGTTCGAAGCTTCGCAGGGCTATATATTATGTGTTACCCCTGCCCATCCATCCTTACATGCATCCATCTGTACATATAATTTTTTGTCTCCAGATAATAATTGAGTATGCATTCAGAAATTCTTTTGAAACTTCCACATATTGTGTTGAATACAGATCAAGTTCTCATATTAATTACCATTACCACTTGCCCAGACTAGCTAGCTAGCCCTATTCTAAGAATCAGGCCATGCACTTAATTTTATACTCCCCAAACCCCCCAAAAGTGAGCCAAATTATAAAAAAAATAGAATCCTGTATGGTACTCAATTAACTCTTAAACCGCTGATTATATTTTTATACTGTACCAATGACCCAGACTTAGCTGGTGCTAACTCTAAAAAATCCAGGGCCAAACACAAATTTTGCCCCCCAATCCCCAAAATTTGCATCCAAAACAAAAAGAAATCATGTCCTAAAGGACCTCCATACTACGCCTCTACTGCGCATGCGCAGTGACGCAGTCGTCCCGAAATTGGCGCCAATTTTCATTCTCTGTTTGGCCCTTCATCAGTCAACATCTCACTGATCTTTGTGCTTGTAAATCTCAGTTTAAAGGATGCCAGACACGTAATTTTTGGAGAAAATGTGATTCTAAGGAGGATAGAAGGAGGAGAGGAAAAAGAAGTGGCAAAAAATAATCAGGGCTGTACTTAAAATTTTTTGATGAAATTATGTTAAGTTGCCTATTTTCGAGGCATGGGCCTCTTGTTGTCATTCTTGCTAATTGTTGCACTGCTTATTCAGTGTTTCCTCTCCCCTAGCCTTCTAAAGTCCCCCCTGGCAATTCTCCCATGCTTTTGGCATATTTTTGAGAAATTTCATTTCTAAAATTTCCTGGGAGAGTTGCTTGGTTACAGAATGTTTTCTGTTATTTTCCCCATAGTTACGTTTTCACCCATGGGTGTATAACGTTTGTGTTCTGCATCTTCCATCGGATGTTCTACAGATTCTCCCCTGGGAGTCTCTGTTTTGCATCAGATAGAGTGTAATTGATGACTGATTCCGGGCCAGTTTTTTCAGTGCCTGGAGTCATGTTTTCTAGTGTGTTTACACTGTTTGTTTTCATTGGCAACAGCCTTTTTTGAGGGGGGCTGTTTGCCTTTGTGGTAGTTTATCTCATTATAAGATACATTTATATTATCCGAAAGTGTCTCATTAATTATTTTATATAAATTTAAAATTTTTGACCACACTTTGCCATCGGATCCATCGGGGCTCAACGTTACTTTTCAGCAACTTGGGCTTCTCTGAAAAAATATTTTTTCAAAATTATTTTGTTTTGCAATTGTTTTTTCATTTATTAATGGATCATGTTATTATGTATCTTTGTGTCAGGGGTTTTTGCGAGTAACTAGGACTTATTGTTGTTCTTTCACCATGAAGGGACGTTGTTCAAATTGTAATAGGAAGAAATCTTCCTCTGACTTTCATGATCATTGTATTAATTGTAGTCAGTGTTCTCGCATTAATCCCTGTCCTATATGTGAACATTGGGATGAGAAACATTGGAAACGTGTGTCACGATATGTTGTTTCTGGAGAAAGAGCGATGCCGGCTCTTTCTCCGCAAGGTCACTCTACTCTCTCAGTTTCTATTTCAGAGGAACCAGAACAGGGTGATGTTTCCATGTTATCTTCTTCAAGTGTGCGTCCGTCGTCACAAATGAATTCAGAGCTAGCGGCAAAAGTGCTCATGGAGATTAGACAAATGTCGTCCGCTAGCTCGCCTGGTGTAGCGTCCATTCACCGAATGGTTCGGCATCCGGGTTCGTCCGATGCGGTCCAAGAGGAAATTTTGGGTGATGCGAGCACTATAAACATAATAGATGCACACCCAGTGACGGCGGATAGTAAGCGAGAACGGAGGAAGCCTTTTAGTCCGGTTCCTAGCTCGTCCAGGTCCAGCCGGGCCGCGAGCGAGAGAGGTCCCTCTCTCGTACAACAACATCTGGGACCAGATGTTGTGGTACAAAATGTGTCTTTAGCGGAGCATACGTCCGTCGCTCGGGACGCTCCGTTGTATAAGTAGTCCGCAGAGACTGTTAAGGCTTCCTCTTCTCGTCAGCGCACACGACCGAACCTTGGCTGCGTGACCGTCGATATATTACCAGCTTCGCCGATGAAGGATTCTTCGGCGACCAGGTCACACCATCCGGCAGCCAGGGATTCGAGACCGATGGACTCCGGACGTTCGCATAGGAAAAGTATGCGGGAGCCATCTGATGCGGAGCTGCCCTCGGCGAAGCAGCGAAAGACTGCGCCTCCGCAGGTCTCGACGCCGGACATTCTTGTGCAGATAGCACAGCTTATCACAGCATCCCAGCAGCCGACAGAAACGGTGTCGGATCGAGAATTATCCGACGGCGCTGGGTCGGTACGCTCCGCCGAAGCATCGGGGGCGGACGACCGGGAACATCGTGAGGTCCGACCGGATGGTGAAAGGGATACGGATGACTTGGAGCTATCCCTTTCGGAACAACATAAAGCTGCCGTGGACTTCATCCGGCACTTTCTCCCTCAAGTTGTTCCGTCGGGCCAGACTGCTGCGCTTCCGGACAAGAGAATTATAGCGTCATTGGACTCTGAATTTTTTGAGCGGTTCAGGGACATCGCTCCCGAGTTTCCGTCGCAGTCCAATAATGTTGCTAGAACATTTGAATTATTGAACGACGCTATATTTAAACTTGCTTCCAGGACGGGGAAAGCAGGTTTCTTGTCCGCTAATACTCTCACCCTGCCTTTCATTAATGCAAGGAATAAATTCGATACGGCAGGACAGGGTATACCGAGAGTTCCTCTGCGTATGGATGACGAGGCGGAAGACTTAGAGCTATCATTACCGTCGTCAGCTTCTATTCCAACCGCGGTGTTGGAAACAGCTATTGCGTCTAACAGAGCCAATTTAGATGCCTTATCTTACGCAAATCACCTTACTAAGGCGTTATCACTGCGCCTTCAAGGGGAAGAGTTTCAGGATATACAATCCTCTTTAAGACTTCTTTCAAGGGCAGTAGCTTATTCCACGTGTAACTCCGCCCTTTCAGTGGCAAATCTGGAGTTGGTTAGACGTGACGCAGCCCTAGCTACATCCACACTAGTGGATTCTAAGGTGAAGAACTCTCTTAGAGTCGCTTCGGTCTCAGGAGAACTTCTCTTTGACGGCAAGCTTTCCGCTATTTATGATAAAATTACAAAGAAAGCTAAGGATTCTCTGTTGTTCAAATCTGCTCCTAAGAAGTCGGATACAGCAGACACGAATAAGACAGGCACTTCTGGGTCTAATGTGCCCAAGAGAGGTTCCTATAGAGGTTCCGGTGCGTCCTCTTGGTCTTATTCGAGAGACCGTCAGGATAGCGACTCTCGTTCGGGACGTCCTTCAGGCCGGGACAATCGGTCGGACGCCCCGAGGTCGACGAGGCGAGGTGCGGGTCGTGGAAGACGTGGTTTCTCCTACCGCAAGCCTCGCAGGTCCAGGAGGTGATGGCTTAAACCTCTATCGCGTTCCGGTTGGCGGAAGGTTGTCGAGTTTTTCACAAGAGTGGGCGTCGATTACGGACGACCCTTGGGTGAGAGGAGTGACTTCGGAAGGTCTAAAGATATCCTTCAAACGAAAGCCTCCATTAACTCGAAGTCCAAAGTGGACTCATCTTCCGTCAAATCCACAGAAAAGAGACGCTCTGTTATCAGAGGTGCAGTCTCTTTTAATGAAGAATGCGGTAGAGGTCGTAGAAAACCAGGAATCTCTGGGATTCTACAGCCATCTGTTTCTGGTTCCGAAACCAGACGGCTCGTTCCGTCCAGTCATAGATTTGAGCTGGATAAACAAGCTGATCGTCGCTCCGAAGTTTTATATGGAGACGATTCGATCGGTCAGAGCGAGTATTCGGGTGAACGATTATGCAACGAGCATAGATCTCAAAGATGCGTACTTTCACGTCATGGTACATCCGACATTCCGAAAGTATCTACGCTTTGCAGTCCTGGGAGTGGTGTATCAATTCCGGGCGATGTGCTTCGGATTGAATCTAGCACCCTGGGCTTTCACTCGGGTAATGAACTCGGTAATGATCTACTTCTGAGCTCATTCGTCTGCGGTAACGTCGGCCTACCTGGACGACATTCTTCAGAGGTACGGCAACGAGTTAACGCTTCAGAACGATGTTCAGAATCTTCTTCTATTGCTCCGACGTCTCAGTTTTATAGTAAACGAGGAGAAGTCGGATCTGGTGCCGTCCAAGTCATTCACTCATCTGGGAATGAGCTTCGAGACGCACAACAATCTCGTTCGTCTGCCGTTAACCAGAGCGAAATTAGTCAGTTGTTACGCTCGCTATTGTCTGCTCGCAGACAAAGTCACGGCGAGAGAATTTATGAGACTGATAGGTCTGTGCGGAGCCGCCGCGGATCTCATTCCGATGGGGCGGCTACGCACACGTCCTCTTCAAATTTTCCTGACTCAGAATTGGAGTGTGAAAATTCATTCGCTCGATGTAGACGTTCTCTTGTCAGATCAAGTGAAACAAGAGATTCAGACTTGGGCAAACATTCAGTGGTTAACTCAAGGAGTTCCGCTGCAGTTGCCGGATCCGAGTTTTACCGTTATGACGGATGCCAGTCAAACAGGTTGGGGTGCATCATTAATCCCAACGGATTCAAGATGCCAGGGTCTTTGGGATCCGCAATTCCCGTGCAAGCACATAAACATCAAGGAAATGATGTCAATTTGGCTTGCGTTACGTCACTGGATGGACATTATTCACGATGCTCATGTCCAAATCCTATCCGACAATACGACAGTAGTGGCGTATATACGGAATCAGGGAGGCACTCATTCAGTTCCGTTGTTCAATCTAACGGAAAGAATCCTTCTGTTTGCGTTAGAACATCACGTTCTTCTTTCGGTCCGTCACATACCGGGTCGTCTGAATGTGCTAGCAGACTCCCTTTCACGGAAGGGTCGCTTGTTGCCATCGGAGTGGACTCTCAACAAACAAGTATTAATCAGATTTGCTACCAATGGGAACGGCCAATGATAGACTTATTTGCGACACATCTCAACAATCAGTTGCAGACGTATGTGTCTCCGTGTCCGGATCCAAGAGCATTTGCAGTAGACGCTCTGTCGATCCCTTGGGACGGAATGATAGGATATTCGTATCCTCCAGCGCCGTTAATTCAACAAGTATTGCTAAAGATAAAACAATCTCAATGCAAGATTCTGTTGGTAGCATCTCTGTCGCCACAGAGACCGTGGATAAATCTACTCAGGTGTCTGTTGTGGGACCTACCGCGGAAGCTTCCTCCACGAGAGGATCTTCTTTCGCAGGGGAAATCGCGCCAACTCCATCACAACCCGCAAGGTCTCAACCTTCACGTTTTTCCGTTGTGCGGTCCTTCTTGCATGGCAAGCACTTTACAGGACGAGCAGTGGACGCGATTTCTAACTGTAGGAGGACCTCCTCTTCGCTAAACTATGCGGCTAAGTGGAAGGTTTTTCGTCGTTGGTGTAGGGATCATTCTGTAGATATATTTGATCCCTCTATACCAGACATTGCAAACTTTCTAGTATACTTGTTAGACGAAATCAAACTGCAGCCTGTTACTATAAAGGGTTATAGATCTATGTTATCTGATACCTATGCACATCATGATAGTTTACAAATTGGATCTAATGTCTCTTTATCTAAGTTGGTTAGAAACTTTTCGATAAATAGACCCAGAACTCTTAGATTAATTCCTAAGTGGAATTTAGCTTGGGTTCTCCTTAAATTGAAGGAAAAGCCATTTGAACCTCTTGGGACAGTAGATTTCAAATTCTTATCTTATAAGACAGCTTTTCTCTTAGCTTTCTCTTCTGCCAGAAGAGTCAGTGAGCTTCATGCACTATCGGTGGATGATTCTCATTATCGTAGTGTTGGGAACACTATCACCTTCACTACTAATGTGGGTTTTTTAGCTAAGAATCAGGCTCCTAATAAATATCCGGAACCTATTGTTATTAAGGCTCTTCCGTCTTCAGACGGGCGTAGGCCTTTACTCTGTCCTGTTAGAGCACTACGTATCTATAAACAGAGATCTCAGTTTATCAGAAAGGGACGGAAACGTTTCTTTCTGTCTTTGATGCCTAATAGAAAGGACATTTCAGTCCATTCTATTGCTAGATGGATTCAGTTAACTATCCGTACTGCTTATGAAGATTTATCTTCTTCTCAGCAGTCTGTGCTTAAGATTTCTGCTCATGAAGTAAGAGCTCTTTCTACTTCCTGGGCTTATGCTAATAGTGTTGCTATTACAGATTTAATGAAGGCTGCTTATTGGTCTCAGCCATCCACATTTACGAATTTTTATCTCAGAAATATTGAGTCCATTTCTGGAGACCTGCATTGTTTAGGTCCGTTATCTGTTGCTCAGAATGTCGTCCACTAAACAGTTGCAACTATAGTTATGCAGGCTTTCTGTTCCGGCAGTGACTCCGTCCGGCTGCCCTCTTCGCTCTGGGCTATTTGACCCAGGGCAAGGGGAAGGGGGGGGGGGGGGCTTTTGTTCCCTTAGGTCACCTGCTTTATAGTGAAAAGCAACGGAATGCCTCCTCCAAGTCAGTATTTCTGAGTCGCTTCCGGGATGGTTTTAAAGTGTAATATTAATGTTTAAATTCATTCATGTCTTATTTTTAAAGTGTAGCTCGGTGTGAAGCATTTGTATATGTCAAGTGTCAAACGGGCTTTAATATACAATACTCGGACACTTTTAAATGATTATAAAGAGTCTCAATTCTCTGGACTACTTTATTTATTGGCTTGCTTTAAAAATAATTAGTATAAGGGTTATACTGGATGTTAATAGAGAACATGAATGTTATTGTGCTCAATTATTAAGGGTAGTGTATCTTTCTAATTTAATATTAAATAAGAAAGATACATGTAAAGCCTAATACTCCTTTTCTCCTTAAGGGGTTACCTCTTTACTATATAGTTGAGCTTATTGGATTTTCCTCTATGTCCTAGGCCCTCCAGCCTGTTTACTATTCAGCTAAGTCTGGGTCATTGGTACAGTATAAAAATGTTAAAAAATTTATAGTAATTTATATATTTTTTATACTTACCAATGACCCAGACGGGGATGGCCCTCCCTGGAGTTGGGAACTCTTGCCTCCCCGCTGAGTACATAGCGCTGACCAGGCACTGCCAGTAAGAATGATAATTGGCGCCAATTTCGGGACGACTGCGTCACTGCGCATGCGCAGTAGAGGCGTAGTATGGAGGTCCTTTAGGACATGATTTCTTTTTGTTTTGGATGCAAATTTTGGGGATTGGGGGGCAAAATTTGTGTTTGGCCCTGGATTTTTTAGAGTTAGCACCAGCTAAGTCTGGGTCATTGGTAAGTATAAAAAATATACAAATTACTATAAATTTTTTAACTTTCAAGATATTTTTCATCAAATCCAGTCATTGCTGCTTTCCAGCAGTCATGACTAGATTTGATGGAAAATTCATCTAAATTTAACTCTAGAAATCATTGGTGAAAATGTCCATTAAATTTTCCAGAGGAAATTTTAATTAAATGTGCCCTAATTATCCTTATTTCAGTGGCAAGAGAAATTCTGCCCTGGGCGGGAATATCCACCAGCAGCATGCAAAGAGTTCATTAACCACTGTGCATGTGCAGAAGTCCAGGAAGTGCCATCCCACGATTAACCGTTCTCTTGTTTGACTTCTATGTTGGCACTTTTTCTGTTACACCGGTTTTTAAAAAGTTCTAATTTATAAAGGCTCGAACATAGAAAACAATTTCAAGGAACTGTTCAAGAGATTAGAGGAAACTGAACTGAAAATAGAGAACATTTTCTAGACACAGAGATGAGCTGTGATAACTAGTATTTCAAAGTACCGTATTTACTCTATGTATTGGGACACTCTATGATTTGGGACACACATTTTTTCCAGAAAAATATATTTTTTTTATGCTCCAAAGTTTGGGACATTCAGGAGATTTGTTTCCAGTTGGCCCGTCGCTAGTAGCAGACGACACTCATAAAAAAAATTCTTGAGTAACTAAAAATTTTCATTTTTTGCTTCCAAAACATAGCTTATGATCCCTCATTGGAACGGTCACAATGTGCCCATTCCAATGAGGGATCATAAGCTATGTTTTGGAAGCAAAAAATGAAAATATAAAAAAAATTGGACGGCGGTTTTCGTATATAGTGATGGAAAACGAATCACACACAACTTTATTCAGCATCAAATCAAGACCAGGCTGTGTTCTTTCCCCATTTTCTAAGCATTGGGACACCTGTGAAAATAATTATTTTTAGCTGTCCCAATACATAGAGTAAATAGACTATAATACGTGTATACCTTGTTTGGAGATAGGGGGAGTGGGGTAGAGGAGGCAGTTTCTCAATGTTACCTCGAACTTATATACCCAGTATATATATACCCCATTCAGATGATGATGATGGTGCACATTAAAAGAGTGCTAAAAGCCAATGTTCACTTTCTACCCAAACTTCCAATTCGTAACAACTTACTGATGTGGATGTCTTCATTTTTGTCAATCCACAGTCAGGGATTGGGCTCATTTACAAGGATGGAGCTCTGAAACTAAAATCTGAAAAGTCCATATTATGGGCTAATATCCTTATCAGTATGGCACCAGTTTCCACAATGTTCTCTGCAATCGTCTAAAGGATTATTGCCATCTTCCAGCCGGCTGCAGAATTCATTTTTAGCTCAACTTTGAAGTAAGTCAAATTTGAGCTTATGCCATGGCCAGTCATCCGTCTGCCCCTCAACAATTCAATACGGCTCGGGCTAGAGGCCGCATTTATGAACCGATCTTTACGAAACTTCTTGGGTACCTTTGTTATTACCGTGGGACGAGAATGAGTGTTTTTTGGGGTCTGGTCTGAAATTCAAGTTGGCCGCTGGCAGCCATTTTGTACAAAATTAGGTGCAATCAGATTTTTGCGCAGAACTTCCATATGAAAGCTCTGATTTGAATAATTTTTTGTATGGTTGTTTAGTACCATGGGATACATCACATATAATACAAGTTTTTTTCTCGTGCGTAAATTATGCAAATTAGACTAACTTTGATGTATTTAGTGTTACTTTCAGCACTGTAAGTGCAAATGCGAATATGGCTTGGGCTGGAGGCCATATTTATGAACCGATCTTTACGAAACTTCTTGGGTACCTTTGTTATCACCGTGGGACAAGAACGAGTGTTTTGGGGTCCGGTCCGAAATTCAAGATGGCCGCTGGCAGCCATTTTGTACAAAATTAGGTGCAATCAGATTTTTGCACAGAACTTCCATATGAAAGTGCTGATTTGAATAATTTTTTGTGTGAATGTTTAGTACCATGGGATACATCACATATAATACAGGGTTTTTTCTCGTGCATAAATTATGCCAATTAGACTAACTTTGATCTATTTAGTGTTACTTTCAGCACTGTAACTGCAAATGCTAGAGGCTGTATTTATGAACCGATCTTTACTTCTTGGATATCTTTGTTATCACCGTGGACGAGAACGAGTGTTTTGGGGTCCGGTCCGAAATTCAAGATGGCCACCAGCAGCCATTTTGTACAAAATTTTGTGCAATCAGTTTTTTGCTCAGAACTTCTATATGAAAGCTCGGATTTGAGTAAATTTTTTGTGTGAATGTTTACTAACATGGGATGCATCACATATAATACTTATGCCCTATTCTTTATGCCATTGCAGTCACCTTGTAATTGATTTACTATGGTTGACGTGGTTACAACAAACTCCTTTTTCTCTTATTCATTACTGTTGACTAACTTGACTTGGTCACAACAAATACTGATTCCTGTCATATTCATTATTGTTGATCTGGTCACAGCAAATACTAATTTCTGTCATATTCAAAGTTGAGCTACAGTGTCATTGACACTTTCATATTTTTATACTGTACCAATGACCCAGACATAGCTGGTGCTAACTCTTAAAATATAGGGCCAAACACAAATTTTGCCCCCCAATCCCCAAAATTTGCATCTAAAACTAAAGAAAACATGTCCTGAGAGGCCCTCCACACTTCGCCCCTACTGCGCATGCGCAGTGTCAAGGACGTTCCGAAATTGGCGCCATTTATCATTCTAAGTTTGGCCCTTCATCAGTTAACATCTGACTGATCTTTGTGCTTTTAAATCTCAGTTTAAATGATGCCAGACACATAAATATTAGTGAAATGGTGATTCTAAGGAGGATAGAAAAGGAGGAGAGGAAAAGAATGTGTGACAGAATATTATCAGGGCTGTAACTTAAAATTTTTTAATGAAATTATGTTAAGTTACCTATTTTCAAGGCAGCAGCCATTTTGTTGTCATTCTGATTATTTAGTTACACTGTTTTTTCAAGTGTTTTTCCTCTCTCCCTGTCCTTTAAGTTCCCCCTTGCTATTCTCCCATGCTTTTGGCATAATTTCTGTAATTATTATTACTAAAATTTCTTGGGAGTTTAGCTGAATAACAGAATGAATTCTGTTCTTTCCCCATGTTTACGTCTTCACCTACGGGTGGTTAGGCGTTGTGTTCTGCATCTACCATCTGATGTTCTGCAGTTTCTTCCCTGGAAGTCTCTGTTTTGCATCAGATGGTGTATTTTTGGTAACTGATTTCGGGCCTGGGTGCCTGGAGTCTTATTTTAGTGTTTTTACACTCATTGTTTACATTTACAACAGCCCTCTGTGTGAGGGGGGGATTTCTAAATAATAATATCTTTATGTTATTTCAATCATAACTAGATACATTATTATTGTTCGTAAGTGTTGAATAAATTGTTTAAAATATTTTTAAAATTTTTGTCCACACTTAGGCTTGGGATCCATTGGGGCTCAACGTTACTTTTCAGAAACTTGGGCTGTTCTGAAAAAATATTTTTTCAAAATATTTTGATTTCAATTATTTTTTCTATATTAATGGATCATATTATTATGTATTTTGATTGCCAGGGGTTAGTGCGAGTACCAGGACTTGTTTTCTTTTCACATTGAAAGGATATTGATCAATTGTAATAAGAGGAAGTCTTCCTCTGACTTTATAATCATTCTATATGTGGTCAGTGTACTCGCATTAACTCCTGTTCTGTATCGTATGATTTCGATGACAATATGGGAAGCGTATGTCACGGTATGTTATTGGGGAATTGGACACTCCGGTCCTTTCCCCGCAGGGTCACTCTACTTTATCAATTTCTATTTCAGACGATCAAGATTAGGGTGATGTATCTGTGATGTCTTCGTGTGTGTGCCTCCGTCGTCACAATTAATGAAGGGCTAGCGGAAAAGTGCTCATGTTAATACGCCAATTGCCTAAGAGGACCCTAGTAGGTTCGACGGCCTTTGACGTCCGCTAGCTCGCCCGGTGTAGCGTCCATTCACCGAATGGTTCGGCAGCCGGGTTCGTCCGTTGCGGTCTAGAAGGAATTTTGGGGTGATGCGAGCACTATAAAATTAACTTAATGCACACCCAGTGACGGCGGATCAGAGGGAGAACGGAGGAAGCCTTTTAGTCCGGTTCATAGCTCGTTCCAGTCCATCCGGACGGCAAGCGAGAGAGGCCCCTCTCTCGTTCAACAACATCTGGCCCCAGATGTTGTGGTACAAATGTGTCGTTAGCGGAGCATACGTCCGTCGCTCGGGACGCTCCGTTGTATAGGCAGTCCGCTGAGACTGCTAAGGCTTCCTCTTCTCGTCAGCGCACACGACCGCACCTTGGCTGCGTGACCGCCGATATATTACCAGCTTCGCCGATCAAGGATTCTTCGGCGACCAGGTCACACCATCCGGCAGCCAGGGATTCGAGACCGATGGACTCCGGACGTTCGCATAGGAAAAGTATGCGGGAGCCATCTGATGCGGAGCTGCCCTCGGCGAAGCAGCGATAGACTGCGCCTCCGCAGGTCTCGACGCCGGACATTCTTGTGCACATAGCACAGCTTATCGCAGCATCCCAGCAGCCGACAGAAACGGTGTCGGATCGAGAATTATCCGACAGCGCTGGGTCGGTAGCCGGGGACTCGAGGCCTGCAGACTCCGGACGTTCGCATAGGAAGTATGCGGGAGTCAACGTACACGGAGCTTCCAGCGGCAATGCATCGTAAGTCCGCTACTGCACAGGCCTCGGGTACGGACGTGCTTTCCTTAATAGCACAGTTTATCGCAGCATCCCAGCATCAACTGAATCTGTCGCATATATTTTATCCGACGATGCTGGGTCGGGACGCTCCGCGGAAGCGGGTACGGACGTCCGAAAGTTTCATCCGGTCCGACGGGATACCGAAAGGGATTCGGTGGATTTCAAGCTGTCCAATAATGTCACACAAACTTTCGAATTATTGAACGACGCTATATATATTATTATTTTATGCTTGCTATCCAAGCATTTCTGGTTTCTTGTTCGAAGAGTTATGGAGATGTCTTTCAAAAGTGTGCCTCTGTCGTCATAGTTAATGAAGAGTTAGCGGCAATAAGTGCTCATGGAACATGTCTATCGCTTACGGAGTGACATTCGCTAGCTCACCCGGTGTAGCGTACATTCATCGAATGGTTCGGCTGCCGGGTTCGTCCGTTGCGGTCTAGGAAGGAGATTTGGGTGATGCGAGCACTTCAATTACTTTAGTACTCACCCAGTGACGGCAGATTGAGGACAGATCGGAGGAAGCCAACAACATAGGGGACCGCATGTTGTGGTTCAGATATTTTACATTCGGAACATATGTCCGTTGCTCGGGACGCTCCGTTATATTTACAGTCCGAGAGACTGTCTTTAATGCTTC
Source organism: Pictodentalium vernedei (assembly GCA_031216915.1). Lineage (NCBI taxonomy): Eukaryota > Metazoa > Mollusca > Scaphopoda > Dentaliida > Dentaliidae > Pictodentalium > Pictodentalium vernedei. The sequence continues at coordinate 806,316,814 of CM062297.1, forward strand.
CTCATCCTCACAGCAGGGCACACGACCGCACATTGGCTACGTGACCTCGAGTATCCGATCAGTTTCGGCATTCAGTGATTCCACAGCGAATAGGTCGCGCCATCCGGTAGCCAAGGGACACGAGGCCTATACACTCCGTTCGCTCGCATATTGGAAGTATGCACGGGGTAACGATCTCGGAGCTTCCTGCGGCAATGCATCGTAAGACCGCTGCTCCTCAGGCCTCAGTGACGGACGTGCTATCCGAGTTAGCACAGTTGTTTCGCAGCATCCCAGCAATTGACGGTTTCTCGGTCGAATCAGGAATTATCCGACGGCGCTGGGTCGGTGCGGTCCGCGGTTGCATCAAGCTACGGACGACCGAATGCTTTATAGGGTCCGACAGGATGGCGAAAGGGATTCGAAAGATTTCGAGTTTTCCCTTTAGTAGTATCGGAAGATGCCTTTCATATCTTCTGGCATTTCTTCCAGTGATTATTTTTCGGACTTCATTGCTGCGATCTTGGATAAGAGACTTATAGCGTCATTGGACTCGGATTTTTCGATCGGTACAGGGACTTTGTCCCTGACTTACCGACGCAGTCCAATATTGTCATTACAACATGTGTTTTATTTTTCGACGCTATATATTTATATATATATACAAGCCTGCTACTAAGCATGATAGTTTAGTTTCTTGTCCGCGTGGCTCATTTCTGCCATTTTATCTTTTTTACATATAGTTTATTTTGGCAGAGCAGGGCATACCGAGAGTTCATATGCGTCTAGACGGTGTGATTAAAGACTGCATATATTCTTTTTCACCGTTTATGTCTTTTCCAATTTCAATGTTGGGAACGACATTATGTATAGTAGACTTAACTTAGACGCTTTATTATACGTAATCCGCCTTACTGAGGCGTTATCATTACGTCTTCAAGAAAAGATTTACGGGATATTATTCTCAATGTAATTTCTTTTGAGGGCAGTAGTTTGTTCACGTATAACTCCGCCCTTCAGTGGCTGATTGGAGTTGGTTAGACGTGATGCAGCCCTAGCTACATCCACGCGTGGATAGTAGGTTAAGAACTCTCTCAGAGTCGCTTCGTTCTCGGAGGAGCTTCTCTTCGACGGCAACTTTCCGGCAATCCATGAATTGCTTGATTTATACATTCTCTTGTCTATCTAGTGTTACAAGAGATTCAGACTGGGGCAAACATTCGGTGGTTGACTCAGAGAGTGCCGCCGCAGTTGCCGGACCCGAGTGTGGCTGTTATGACGGTTGCCAGTCAAACAGATTGGGATATATACTGATCCCTACAGATTCGAAGTGCCAGGGTCTTTGGGTTCCGCAGTCTTTTAGCTATCAGTTAACTTCCGCGGAATAATGTTTTTTAGGCTTGCTTTATGTCATTGCATGAACATTATTCAGAAACGCATGCCCAAATTCCTGTCCTTTAATTCGACAGTAGTGGCGTATCTCCGGAACCAGGGAGGCACTCTTTCGTTTCCGTTATTCAATTTAATGGAAAGAATCCGTCTGTTGGTTATAGTACACCAAGTTCAGTTTTGGTCCGTCATATTCTGGGTCGTCTGATTGTTTTATCGCACTCCCGTTCTCTTACGGGTCGCTTGTTGCTGTCAGAATGGACTCTCAACAAACAAGTATTCAATCAGATTTGCTATCTATGGGAGCGCCCAATGATGTTTTATTTATGACACAGCTGGCTAATCAATTGCAGACGTATGTGTTGGCTTGTCCAGATCTCTGAGCTAATACTGTTAACGCTCTATTGATCTATAGGACGGAATGATAGGATACGCGTATCCTCCGGCGCTGTTGTTTTTAGCAGGTATTGCTAAGATAAACAACCACAATACATTTCTGTTGATAGCATCTCTATCTTCACAGAGATCATGAGTAATTTACTCTCTTGTCTACTGTGGATCTTAACGTGAAATCTTCCTCTATGTGAGGATCTTTTTTCACTGGGTAAATCGTGTCATCTTTATCACAACCAGCAAGGTCGCAACCTTCATGTATTCCGTTGTGTGGTCCGTATTGCATTGTAAGCACTGTACTGGACGAGCTTTGGACGCGATTTCTTACTATAGGAGATCCTCTTCTTCGCTATTCTATGCGACTAAAGTGGAGGCTCTTCCGTCGTGGTGTAGGGATCATTATGTTCATATGGTTGATCCCTCCATACTACTCATTGCTATTTTTTAGTATACTTGTTTCACAAGATCTACTGCAGCCTGTTGTTATTTAGGTTATAGGTTTATGTTACCTCATACCTATGCACTCTACGATAGTTTACAATTGAGTCTTTTGTCTCTTTATCTAAGTCAGTAACTTTTTGATAAATAGACTTAGAATCTTTAGATTAAATTCCTATACGGATTTTAACTTCAGGTTCTTATCTAGCTAAGTAATCATTTGAGCCTCTGGAAACAGTAGTTTTCAAATTCCGACCTTTTAGACAGTAATTCTGTTGGTTTCTCTTTTACTGTAGAGTCAGTGAGTTTCATGCACTATCGATGGATGATTTTCACTTTCATAGTTTCGGAATCAATACTTCCGTTACTATTTAGGTTGGATTGTTGCATAAGAGTTAGGCTCCTATTATCCGGAACCTATTATTTTAAGGTCCTTCCGTCTTCGTATGGGCATAGGCCTTTACTCTTTCCGGGTACAGTTTATGTATTTATAAACAGATATCTGTTTATTACAAGGGCGTAAGCTTCTTCTGTCTTTGATGTCTAGTAGAAGGACGTTACGCTCCATTTTATTGTTAATGGATTCTATTAACTAGCGTACTGCTTATGGTATATCATTGGCTTAGCAGTTGTGCTTAAGATTTCGGCTCATGAAGTAAGAGTTCTTCTACTTCTTGGGCTTACATTAATAGTGTTGCTATTATAGATTTTTGAAGGCTGCTCATTGCGCTCAGCCATCCATTCATGAATTTTATCTCAGAAATATCGAGTCCATTTCTGGAGGCCTCTATTGTTAGGTCTATTATCTACTGCTCAGAATGTCATTCACTTAACAGTTGCTACTATAGCTAGGTAGGCTGTCTGTTTCGGCAGTGTCTCCGTTCGGCTGCCCTCTTCGCTCTGGGCTATTTGACCCAGGGCAAGAAAAAGGGGGGGGGGGGGGGGGGGGGGGGGGAGGGTGTTCCCTTGGGTCACCTGTTTTTACTATGAAAACAAGGGGATACCTCCTCCGGAGTTAGTAATTCTGAGCTGTTATTGGGATGGTTGTTTAGTGAGAAGTTTAAGTTTATAAAATTCATTCAAGTCTTAGTTTTTAAAGTATAGCTTTTGAATATTGCATACATCAACGGACATGATTATGCAATTCTCACACACTTTTAGGAGTATAAGAGTCTCTATTCTCTAGACTTACTTTATTATTGGCTTACTTTAAAAATTATTAGTATAAGGATTATTGGATATTAATAGAGTACATGGATATATGAAGCTCAATTTTTGGAAGGTGTTGTATCTTTCTAATTTATCATAAATAAGAAAGATACATGTAAGGCCTATTACTTCTTTTCCCTACAGGGGATGACTCTATTTTATTTTATTGAGCGTATTCCATTTTGCTCTATGTCCTTGGCCCTCCAGCCTTTTTACTATTCAGCTATGTCTGGGTCATTGGTACAGTATAAAAATGTTAAAAAATTTATAGTAATTTATATATTTTTTATACTTACCAATGACCCAGACGGGGATGGCCCTCCCAGGAGTTGGGAACTCTTGCCTCCCCGCTGAGTACATAGCGCTTACCAGGCACTGGTTATTAGAATGATAAATGGTGCCAATTTCGGAACGTCCTTGACACTGCGCATGCGCAGTAGGGGCGAAGTGTGGAGGGCCTCTCAGGACATGTTTTCTTTAGTTTTAGATGCAAATTTTGGGGATTGGGGGGCAAAATTTGTGTTTGGCCCTATATTTTAAGAGTTAGCACCAGCTATGTCTGGGTCATTGGTAAGTATAAAAAATATATAAATTACTATAAATTTTTTAACTTTCTCACAAATTGGCAGAAAATTACAATTGATCCGTGGGTTCTCTATGTCTTAGATTTTGGTTTATCCTTTACTTTCAAAAGAAAACCTTGTCTAACAAGAACACCAATCTTACAACTCTGCCAGTTGATCCAATCAAAAAAAATATATTGTCTTCAAGACACAGTTCAGTTTATACTCCAGAGATAGGTAATAGAGGTAGTTATCAACTAATACTCTCCCAGGTTTTTAGCTCTGCCTGACAAAGTCAGCAGAGCTTTTCTGATGCCAAGTTGTCCAACCATCTAGGTGTCCATCTGTCCATCCATCCGGCCAGCCAGTGTCAACATTTTGTTTGTCCGGGCCATAATTTCTTAACGCTGAATATTTTTCAATGAAACTTTATACCAAAATGTAATATCAGAAGACAGTGTGTTACAAATTATAATATGGTATGTGCCCCTGAAGATCAAGGTCACAGGCCATTATGCTTCTGGTGGAAATTGTTCCTGAAGCATGTGGCAACATCAGCTGTCATTGACTTCTGTACTGAAAATTCTCCTACTGATCTTCCTGGAATAGAAGAAGCATTTTGTGAGTCATAATTAGGAAACAACCTAGGAATGATTGGGTCAGAACTAACAAGGTATGGTTGTGCCTTTTTCCAATGTCTACAATCCCAATTTTCTCATCCTGTTCGGATTTATGTGGATTGCACCCAGTACAAATCAAGCATAATAAATGATGATCGCAGTAAGACAAACCATACAATTTTTTTTCTCCATTTTGTCAAATTTCTCATTTACAATTGGAAATAGGAGACAAGAAAACAAATTTGACTGAAATAAAGATTTGTGTACACTCAATTTTAAAAATTATCTTCTAATCTTGTTCTCCTTTACATACATGTAACCTTTAAGTTCCAAAAATGAAGTATGTTGTGACACTAAGTCACACTAACTCACAACAATTAAGGCTACAGCTCAGGTTGCTGATAGTGGACAAAGTATTATAAGGCCTAAAAAAATAAAAAATCTGTTTCTCAGGCCCTCCCGCACAGTCCTTTTGGCTGCCGCATGCTCTCTTTTTATAACCAATTTAAACTTAAAAAAAATTAAAATTAAATGATTTTTGTCTGATATTTTACCCAAGTTAAAAAAATTGATGAATTTGTCCCTTGAGTGCAAAAAGGCTTTGCAATGCTTTAGCATTGCAAAGCCTTCTTGCACTCAAGGGATGAAATAAACCACCACCCATGCTATTCTGTAGATTATGAGGCCTAAAATTTGAACCAAGAACATGAACTTTTGATGGCTAAGAAGTAATTACTGAAATAAAAAATAAAATAAAAAACCGCTCGCCCGCATGCAATTTCACAAATAATGGCCTGAGAAACAGAAGATCTACTTTGTGTGGCCTAAACTATTACTAGAACAAGTTTAGAGCATAATAACTTCATTAATCCTAGTAACAATGCCTAAACTGCATCAGAAGCAACACAGAGACATGCAAGCCTGGAAATAAGTAGTCTGTCATCTGCAGAATGAGGTCCCCAGAGGGTGAATGTGGTGATGCTACCCTGCAACGCAGGGTAGCATCACTAAATTTACCTTCTGTGAACCTCAATCTGAATCTCAGATCTAAACAAAAAGAGGTACCCAGAGGATAAATTGACCCAATGTATGAGATAGTATTTGCAAATTTACCCTGTGGGAACCTCATTCTGACATGTAACATTAATACTATATCTGAACTCCCGGAAGTAATGAAAGTTGACTAGTAATAAGTTTGCAATGTGTATAGTTTATAATAAAAATAAGATTACAAATGAAGCAGCTTATTTAACTGCCCAAATTAAGGTAGCATGCTGAATTAACTCATCAGGAATACTTTATTTAAGGCCAATACCAATTGACACTTTCGTAACGATATTACAATAAAATTAAGTCAAGAAAGGTCAAGACACAGTACAGAAAGGAAGGATTGCTAAGTGTTAAGCACTTGTCTTCCGATCTGATTTGCTGTAAGAAAATTTGCAAATAAAATATGTTTAAACTAAACTAAACTAAGACACAGTAGAAACATAAGGAGGCCTACAACAGAGGCAGTATTAACAGTAACCATTCAAATACTATCGTCTCTGAACAAAATAATATCTATCTAAAAAAATCTGTAGAGATTTATTAAGATTAACGGAACATTTTCAAAACAAAATTGTGAAAACATACATAACTCTATTAATTAATACACTGTCCCAATCATATTGGAAATTTAATCTGGAACATACCAAATGGAGGCAACTAAGGCTAAAATTTACTTTTGTGAAGGTCTAATTTGAGTGGTCCCAAGAACTGGTGTCCTTGGGTAGCTGTTTCTAATATAAACAATGAAAAAATAGATCCACAATGCCAAACAGTGTAGAAATGACTGGACGAACAGAAAAGGGAAAGGAAACATTGAGCAGACATTGTAAATGAGAAAAAACGAATGTGTATATATCAGGGAAAGACCCAAATAAGGATAACACAGGATTCTAAATCCCTTCTAAGTTATAATTTAGAGAGTACTGTCCTGATTTAACCCTTTACCTAACACGAAAGGCAGGTGACACTTGCTAACAAAATACTTGAGTAACAAATTTTTTTCATTTTTTTGCATCAAAAAACTTTGCTTATGGCCTTTCATTGGAACAAGCTAAATGAGCTCATTCCAATGAGGGGTCATACCCTATGCTTTTAAGACAAAAGATGAAAAAAAATAATGCAAATTGAAAGGTGATTTTTGTTAAAAGTGCTGGCTGGTTTTGGTTGCTTCCTTTGGGTAAAGGGTTAATTCATTTTCATCTGCCACCCTCCTTCCGTTTAACATTCTCAGTGTTATTGTGATGCATTCCTGTGTGATCCTGTATTTAAAACACAGGTAAACACACAACTCTTTACAAGATGGAAGGCTAAAGAAAAGAATAGTTATTGGGAGGAATGGACAGCACCTCCTGTATATCTGTGCATGTGCAGACATAATGTGGGGTTGGGGCTTCAAAATAAAGCCTTTGGTCTGCATTCCTACAAATAGAGTCTGGACCAGTGGTAGGTATAATAAATATAGAAATTACTTGGAATTTCCAATTTTTAAGATTAAAGAAAACTTTGTTTATGATTGTTCTAGAAAGGACTGATATTTTCTTGGAAGTACGTGGTTAAACCCAGTTATACATGTATTAACCATTTCCTTAACTTCACTAAGCAGAATAATTTATTTCTAAAAGATGACTGTTTAATGTTTTGAGAACAGAAAAATAAGATTTGAATGTCAGTTTGTATCCCCCACCACATCGTGGGAGATGATAATAGCAAAGAGTTTTGATCATCCATCCAATACTCCATCACTCTATCCATTCATTCATCCATCCAATTCAATCCAATCCAATCCAATCCAATCCAATCCAATCCAATCCAATCCAATCCATTCCAATCCAATCCAATCATCCATCCATCCATCCTTTACCATCTATTGTCATCACATTTTAAAGAAAACTATTCAAAATGTTTTTTTCCCAATTTAATAAATAGCATTTGGTGATAATATCATGACGGGAAATGTAAACCAGGTGTGTCTAAGTATTTCTTCAAGATTATTATGCTTGTTGAACATAGAATTTCTATTCATCACTTTACCATTTCTTATCATCACATTTCAAAGAAAACGGCTCAAAAGTTTTTTTCCCACATTTTATCTATAGGTTTTTAGTGCTGATATCATGAATGAATTGGCAACCAGCTGCCCAAAAATTCTGCTGTTTATTAGCTCACCTGAGCGAAGCTCAAGGGGAGCTTTACTAATCACTTTCTGTCCGGCGTCCGTCGTCCGGCGTCCGTCGTCCGTCGTCGTCCGTCCGGCATTAACTTTACATTATCGACTTCTCCTCCTAAACCACTAGCCCAATTTTATTCAAATGTTGGCTAAATGTTTATTACCTAATGCCAATTCAGATTTGTTCAAATGAAGTTGCCCCTCCTCCTGGGTGGTGCCACGCCCCCAAGGGGCACCAAAATCTTTGTAAATCTTCTTCTCATGAACCAGCAGTAGCAGAGACTTGATATTTGGTGTGCAGCTTCCTTTTGAGGTGTAGACTCAGATTTGTTCAAGAGAAGTTTGTGGGGCTATACTTGACGTGTTATGAGAGGGGCAAAATGTTTTGCCCCGCCCAAAATTTCTATTTTCCAAACCGAGAGGCTGATTTGAACCAAATTTTATGTGAGGGCTTATTGGGTCATGAGTACTTGATTTATGCAAAAAAAAATTTTCCCGCAGCCCCGTGGGAACCGCAGGAGCTAAAAATAGAAAAAATTTAAAACGCCCATATCTCCAAAACTGCACAGCACTGAGAATTTTTATTTGGTGTGCAGCTTCCTTAGGACCAACAGAAAGGATTGGTAAAAAAAAATTGCCATCGGTTTTATCATAGGGTACAGTTTCGGGACTTTGAAAAAGTGCTGAGTCAGCACTTTTTAACACTGTAGGCAATGGGAAAAACATTAAAAAATCTTCTTCTCCAGATCCAGCAGGCAGAATCTTTTGATATTTGGTATGCAACATTGTAGGGTGGATCTGATTCAAGTTTGTTCAAATCGGCCCCCTGGGTTCATATTTGGGCTCAGTATAGGAGCCCGATTTCGAACTTAGTGCATTTCAGGCAAATTTCTTAAAAAATCTTCTCCAGATCCAGCAGGCAGAATCTTTTGATATTTGGTATGCAACATTGTGGGGTGGATCTGATTCAAGTTTGTTCAAATCGGCCCCCTGGGTTTATATTTGGGCTCAGTATAGGAGCCCAAATTTGAACTTGCTGCATTTCAGGCAAATTTCTTTGAAAATCTTCTTCTCCAGATCCAGCAGGCAGAATCTTTTGATATTTGGTATGCAACATTGTAGGGTGGATCTGATTCAAGTTTGTTCAAATCGGCTCCCTAGATTCATATTTGGGCTCACTATAGGAGCTCGAATTCGAATTTAGTGCATTTCAGGCAAATTTCTTAAAAAATCTTCTTCTCCAGATCCAGCAGGCAGAATCTTTTGATATTTGGTATGCAATGTTGCGGGGTAGATCTGATTCAAGTTTGTTCAAATCGGCCCCCTGGATACATATTTGGGCTTACTATAGAAGCCCGAATTCGAACTTAGTGCATTTCAGGCAAATTTCTTAAAAAATCTTCTTCTCCAGATCCAGCAGGCAGAATCTTTTCATATTTGGTAAGCAACATTGTGGGGTGGATCTGATTCAAGATTGTTCAAATCGGCCCCCTGGGTTAATATTTGGGCTCAGTATAGGAGCCCGATTTCGAACTTAGTGCATTTCAGGCAAATTTCTTAAAAAATCTTCTTCTCCAGATCCAGCAGGCAGAATCTTTTGATATTTGGTATGCAACATTGTAGGGTGGATCTGATTCAAGTTTGTTCAAATCAGCCCCCTGGGTTCATATTTGGGCTCAGTATAGGAGCCCGATTTCGAACTTAGTGCATTTAGGCAAATTTCTTAAAAAATCTTCTTCTCCAGATCCAGAAGGCAGAATCTTTTGATATTTGGTATGCAACATTGTGGGGTGGATCTGATTCAAGTTTGTTCAAATCGGCTTCCTAGATTCATATTTGGGCTCACTATAGAAGCTCGAATTTGAACTTAGTGCATTTCATGCAAATTTCTTAAAAAATCTTCTTCTCCAGATCCAGCAGGCAGAATCTTTTCATATTTGGTAAGCAACATTGTGGGGTGGATCTGATTCAAGTTTGTTCAAATCGGCCCCCTGGGTTTATATTTGGGCTCAGTATAGGAGCCCAAATTTGAACTTAGTGCATTTCAAGCAAATTTATTAAAAAATCTTCTTCTCCAGATCCAGCAGGCAGAATCTTTTGATATTTGGTATGCAACATTGTGGGGTGGATCTGATTCAAGTTCGTTCAAATCGGCTTCCTAGATTCATATTTGGGCTCACTATAGAAGCTTGAATTCGAACTTAGTGCATTTCAGGCAAATTTCTTAAAAAATCATCTTCTCCAGATCCAGCAGGCAGAATCTTTTGATATTTGGTATGCAACATTGCGGGGTGGATCTGATTCAAGTTTGTTCAAATCGGCCCCCTGGATTCATATTTGGGCTCACTATAGAAGCTCGAATTCAAACTTAGTGCATTTCGGGCAAATTTCTTCAAAAATCTTCTTCTCCAGATCCAGCAGGCAGAATCTTTTGATATGTGGTATGCAACATTGCGGGGTGGATCTGATTCAAGTTTGTTCAAATCGGCCCCCTGGATTCATATTTGGGCTTAATATAGAAGCCCGAATTCGCACTTAGTGCATTTCAGGCAAATTTCTTCAAAAATCTTCTTCTCCAGATCCAGCAGGCAGAATCTTTTGATATTTGGTATGCAACATTGCGGGGTGGATCTGATTCAAGTTTGTTCAAATCGGCCCCCTGGATTCATATTTGGGCTTAATATAGAAGCCCGAATTCGCACTTAGTGCATTTCGGGCAAATTTATTAAAAAATCTTCTTCTCCAGATCCAGCAGGCAGAATCTTTTGATATTTGGTATGCAACATTGTGGGGTGGATCTGATTCAAGTTTGTTCAAATCGGCTTCCTAGTTTCATATTTGGGCTCACTATAGAAGCTCGAATTCGAACTTAGTGCATTTCAGGCAAATTTCTTAAAAAATCTTCTTCTCCAGATTCAGCTTCAGAATCTTTTCATATTTGGTAAGCAACATTGTGGGGTGGATCTGATTCAAGTTTGTTCAAATCGGCCCCCTGGGTTTATATTTGGGCTCCGTATAGGAGCCCAAATTTTAACTTAGTGCGTTTCTGGCATATTTCTTAAAAAATCTTCTTCTCCAGATCCAGCAGGCAGAATCTTTTGATATTTGGTATGCAACATTGTAGGGTGGATCTGATTGTGATTCATGAACGTATTTATTTGTAAAGTTGATAGAATCTTAGACAAAATTTGCAGAAAAGATCTACTATAGAAGGGGTGGTATCCAGGGTGAACCGTTTACCCAAATCTAGCAGTACTAATGCATTATTCACACAAATCTTCGTTCAAATTTTATGACCCCTCATTGGAACATTCAGCTCATTCCAACAAAGGTCATATGCCATGTTTTCGAGACAAAGGAATAAAAATTTTAGTTATTCATGAAATTTTTAGGCAACTGTTGTCTGTTATTCACATTGCTTCATGAAATTTCAGTACTTTTAGAAGTTACCTCAGTAATCAAGGGTTAATTCCCCTTAATTAAATGTCGCCTCTAAAAAACAACCACTTTGCATATCTTACCTTTTTACCAGCATAACTGCCAAAACTTGTCAGCATTCTTCGCAAAAATCGCTATTCAAATTTTAATTTTTGTCTCTTAAACATACATGTACTTATCGCTTGTAAATACCCCATTGGAATGAGATTTTTGAGCTCATTCCAATGAGAGGTCGCACACCATGCTTTTTGAGTCAAAAAAGCAATTTTTTTAGTTATTCCAGAATTTCGTACGTAAAACACAGCTTTATGACTTCACATTAAAATGAGCTCTCTAAGCTTGTTCCAATCAACATTCACGCACCATGTCTTTCACACAAAAAATAAAATTTTCCATTTATTCAGGAATTTTGTTTGCAAGAACACTCTTACCCCCCCCCCCCCCCCCCCCCACACACACACACACAAACACACACACACACACACACACACAAACACAGACACACACATCTAAAAGTTCGTCAGCAAAAAAACAGTTACTTCAGTTTTTAAATGCATTATAGGAACAACTTGCCTAATCAAATTTAAATACTTTTGCATCATTCTGTATTTAGAACAAACCATTTACCATATCTTTACGCAAAATTCTCCAGCATCATTCACAAAAAAACACCATTATTTATATATTCACATTTCTGTCTCAAAAATATACTTGATCTTCCCATACCCCTATTGGAATAAGCTGTTTGAGCTTGTTCCAATGATGATAAAAAAAAATAAAATTTGTGAAAATTTTTGTTTTCTTGCATGCAAATATATACATGTAGCACATGGAAGATATCCACAGTTGGGGAGAGATGTCCAAGGCTATCTCTTCACATTCCTTGTTTGTGCTTCATGCTAAACCAGTTTGTCTGCAGAGATAAATTTGCTTTATTAAAAATCATTGGAGATTGGCCACACACTAATGATTTTAAATAAAACTAATTTTAGGTAACAAATGTTGAACTTCAAACAAAATCTATCACTCAACCAGTTAATGTTGATGAGGCATGACATGGTGAAGGTGACCTAAAATACTTCTTAGAGTCACTTTGTCAGGTGAGCGATTAAGGCCACGTGGGGCCTCTTGTTTCAGTAGTAGTAAGAGGTATGGATACAAATTCACCCTCAGTGTGGCCAAGTACCAAATCATTCGGCGTGTACTGTAAACTGTGTAAACCATCATGTATGTCCTTGCTCTAAAGATGTGTTGTTATACCAAGCTTTAAATTTAGTACAGTGTAATATCATGCCCATGATGCACAAAATTTATTGTTCTATTTTGATTTCATTTTCTTCTGTCAACAGGGCTGGGAGCAGTAACATTTCAAACGTTAACATGTTCAATTATTTTAACAACGTTAAAAAAATTTAACCAAGTTAATAACGTTTAACTTTGAAGATTATAATTGTATAATGTATAGCATTGCGTCGTTATCTTGTGTTTTTACCCAAGGGGACGTCGAATTTTGCGTCATTTGACGAAATTGAAGAACACAAATAATTTAGATGTCTGTAGCACACCTACCAACATTAGCGAAGTTAGCCCGTCGATATTTGACGATACTGCAATATCAGCTTCATCTGAATGCCTATTTTCCATGTAAGGGCTGGTATTTGAGCAACGCCGGATTCTCTTTCTAAGGATACAGCTGCAGCGATTGTATTCTTAAATTAAAACATCGCTGAATGTTAGAATTTACGATAACCTGAGAGAACTGTCTTAACTACTCGTCCCCTGAGTTCCAAGGATTTCTATGTGCCAGTAGGCACACAGAATGCATTGGAACTCAAGAGACGAACTGTGCGCAAGTTCAATTATATTCAAATTCAAATAAAAATAGCTGAAGTTATTAAAATTTTCTCCATTTTAACATTTAACTCATTAACGCAGAATTATTTAACACGTTAACATGTTGAGGAAAATTTATCTCCTCCCAGCCCTGCCATGTCTGTCAACAATTGTTGTTTTCATGTGTTGTCAAATTATGTGCTTCACAAAATGATGTAAAATTCCGGATATATTTTGGTCACACTATTGGTTAGCATATAAGAAAACTAACCCAAGCAACAAACAGATTTGTTAGGCATTAGATTAAGAATTTTAATTAGAGGAACTGTTTAACTGGTAGAGTGCTAAATTCTTTCTTAGTATCAAAATTTGTTCATGCATTTTTGCCTTGTTACAATTTATGGGAGTGTACCTATAACAAGGCAAATCGATGTAAATGAAGTAATTTAACTTTGAAAATAATATGAAGAACATCCACAGAATATGAAGCCTTTAACTTTAGCTACCTGCTGTTCAGAAATATGGGCTTCCAGCACTACCAGTTAACTGTTAGAGTGCTAAAATATTTTTGGCCACCAAAATTTGTTCACATGTTTTCGTCTTGTTACAATTTATAGGAGAGTGCTTTTGGGCACTCTCCTATAAATTGTAACAAGGCAAATCTTAACAGACTAAATAATATCACTTCAAAGATAATACAAAGCACAGCCACTGAATTAGAAGCCTTTAATTTGCAGTACCTGCACTTCAAAATAAACCCCAAATGTGGGCTTCCAGCACTCTACCAGTTAATAATTTAGATCATTTTGGGTTTTTTTCTTTCAGGCTTGCTATGCAAGAGTTTTAGATTATAGAAGGAAATTTATTGAAGCTGCACAAAGATACAATGAGCTGTCATATAAATCAATGGTGGCTGAGGAGGAGAGAATGATGGCCTTAAAGAATGCTTTGATTTGTACTATTTTAGCATCAGCTGGTGAGTATAATTACTCTCCATTTAACCCCTTACTCAACACACATGATATCAGTTTCTTATTTCAATTACATTTTACTCTAATTTTTCACAAAATTTCAACAAAACCATATCATGTGATCCCCTCATTGGAACGAGCTTGACAAGCTCATTACAATGAGGGACACATGATATGGTTTTACAGAATTTTTTTGAATTTTTTTTTCAATTGCTCAATTTATAAATTACGTGGGTGGATTCATCTGATATTTTAGGTAAATTTGCTGTTTTTAAATTTTTTTAGTGTCAGTACATTCCTTGAAGTATCTTGCTTCTGAAGTATGGGCAATTTACAGCATTTTAAAATGAAAGTTTTATTTTAACCTATTCAATCTGGTTTGCATAAATCAAAATTAGTCAGTCAACAGCACAAGGAATACCTAACTGGACAGGCGGATCAGTAATTATTTCTTCCTACAGCTTTAAAGGACTGTAGGTTTAAATTATTACTGGACCTCCCCACAAAAGCAAAATAGACTTACCCATCCCATTGTGTTCAGTATTCAAGTTTGTTCAAATCGGGTCCCTAGGTATATATTTGGGCTTGCTGTGAAAGCACTAAATTTAAAATTAGTGCAATATGAGGAAAGTTATTAAAAAATCTTCTTTTTCAGATCCACCAGTTGGAGTGCTTTCAAATTTGGTATACAACATCTTTAGGGAGGTCAGATTCAAGTTTGTTCAATTTGAGTGCCTGGGTTAATACGTGGGCGCCATATGGGAGCCTGAAATTTAACATAGTACAATATGAGGGAATTTCTTCAAAAACTTCTTTTTCAGATTCACTTGTTAGATAGAATCCTTTCATGTTTGGTTTGCAATATCTCTAGGGGAGTCAGATTCAAGTTTGTTCAAATTGGTTCCCTGGGTTAATATTTGGGCTCCCTATGGTAGCCTGAATTTTAACTTAGTACAATATGAGGAAATTTCTTTAAAAATCTTCTTCCTCAGATGCACTAGTCAGAATGCTTTCATATTTGGTATACAACATCTCTTGGGGGGTCAGATTCAAGTTTGTTCAAATCGGGTCTGTAGGTTAATATTTGGGCGACCTTTGGGCGTCAGAATTGGCCATGTAGCTGAAGAATTAGAAATTTTGTATTCAGTACCCTCTAGAGGTGTGTAACTAAGATTAATCCAAATAGGTTGTATCAAGGGGCTTCATAGGGGAGCTCCACATTTTACATTATGATCAACTGAAGAAAAGACATGATGCTCAGGCTATTTGTCACTCCTGAGAGGCTCATGGATTGACAATGTATCCTATGAAGATGGATTGCTTAACGTAGACTCATTCTTGGGCTCTATTTATATCGTGTTCTGTTCAAGGTGAGTGTGTCAAGCCCCATGGGGGCCTTTTGTTTATCTTATTATTGTCACAAGATTTATAATAGCTGGTCATTTGGTTTGCAAACAAATTCTGAGTTGACACTCTGACCTGCTAAAATTGCAGGTACAATTGCTCAGGATATGCAGAGGTTCTGGGTAACTTCCTGAGAGAGACCTATTTTCCATTCACCCAACGATGTTTTTGGAATGGATCTGTGTTGGGGAAAATTTTTATCATGGAATTATTACTGTGGTGGATGCAGTAGTGTGTAAATTAATAGGAGGAGGCCAAATTCATTTATTTTGTCCTGTCGCATTTGAAATTATTCTGTCAGTTAACTTATGCAACTAAATGGAATACTATCATATTAATGGTCTCAGTAAAACTCCCACGTGTTGTCCCATTGTCAGCTAGACTAATTGTTTTGTCCCTGGTACCCCTGGGCCCCCATTCCAAGGATACCAGGGACAATGCCAGTGAGTCTTACAGTCACTAAGGAATCACTATTTGAGGACACTTAACAACAGTTGATGCATTTCATTGTTAAAAAAATGGTTACACATGATGAAATGGATTATGCAATATGATTTTTGCAAGACATACTTTCAGGTGATGCAAATTATAAATTTTGGCAGATCTGCTCAATCTTTTCGGTGTTTGACTCCTTTATTCCATCAAAATACTCCTTATCTTAAACATTTTATGTCCCAACCACAGATGCTGCTGTATGATCAAGAGACTGCAAAAAAATGTTGAAGGTAATGAGTAGAATGGTCATGCATAATTAGCATTAAGCTTGCACCTTCAAGGCCAAGATTGCATATGAAGGCGAAGCATTAAATTTATGAATTGACTCGCAACTACAACTCAGAAATGAATGAAGGTACATTCATCAGATGTAATACATCAAAGTAGAGAACAAAGTGAAGGTGTGGCACACCTAATGGATTCGTACAGTCAACAGCATCACCATACTTAACCCTTTCCCTAACATAAAAAGCAGACGATACTTGTAAAAAAAAATTCTTGAATAACTAATTTTTTTCATTTTTTGTCTCAAAAACATAGGTTATGACCCCTCATTGGAACGAGCTCGACGAGCTCGTTCCAATGAGGGGTCATAACCTATGTATTTTTATACTGTACCAATGACCCAGACATAGCTGGTGCTAACTCTTAAAATATAGGGCCAAACACAAATTTTGCCCCCCAATCCCCAAAATTTGCATCTAAAACTAAAGAAAACATGTCCTGAAAGGCCCTCCACACTTCGCCCCTACTGCGCATGCGCAGTGTCAAGGACGTTCCGAAATTGGCGCCATTAATCATTCTAAGTTTGGCCCTTCATCAGTTAACATCTGACTGATCTTTGTGCTTATAAATCTCAGTTTAAATGATGCCAGACACATAAATATTAGTGAAATGGTGATTCTAAGGAGGATAGAGAAGGAGGAGAGGAAAAGAATGTGTGACAGAATATTATCAGGGCTGTAACTTAAAATTTTTTAATGAAATTATGTTAAGTTACCTATTTTCAAGGCAGCAGCCATTTTGTTGTCATTCTGATTATTTAGTTACACTGTTTTTTTTTAAGTGTTTTCCTCTCTCCCTGTCCTTTAAGTTCCCCCTTGCTATTCTCCCATGCTTTTGGCATAGTTTTTGTAATTATTATTACTAAATTTTCTTGGGAGTTTTAGCTGAATAACAGAATGAATTCTGTTCTTTCCCCATGTTTACGTCTTCACCTACGGGTGGTTAGGCGTTGTGTTCTGCATCTACCATCTGATGTTCTGCAGTTTCTTCCCTGGAAGTCTCTGTTTTGCATCAGATAGTGTATTTTTGGTAACTGATTTCGGGCCTGGGTGCCTGGAGTCTTATTTTAGTGTTTTTACACTCATTGTTTACATTTACAACAGCCCTCTGTGTGAGGGGGGGATTTCTAAAAAATAATATCTTGATGTTATTTTAATCATAACTAGATACATTATTATTGTTCGTAAGTGTTGAATAAATTGTTTAATATATTTTTAAAATTTTTGTCCACACTTAGGCTTGGGATCCATTGGGGCTCAATGTTACTTTTCAGAAACTTGGGCTGTTCTGAAAAAATATTTTTTCAAAATATTTTGATTTCAATTATTTTTTCTATATTAATGGATCATATTATTATTATGTATTTTGATTGCCAGGGGTTAGTGCAAGTACCAGGACTTGTTTTCTTTTCACATTGAAAGGATATTGATCAATTGTTTTAAGAGGAAGTCTTCCTCTGACTTTATTATCATTCTGTATGTGGTCAGTGTACTCGCATTAACTCCTGTTCTGTATCGTATGATTTCGATGACAATATGGGAAGCGTATGTCACGGTATGTTGTTGGGGATTTGGACACTCCGGTCCTTTCCCTGCAGGGTCACTCTACTTTATCAATTTCTATTTCAGACGATCAAGATTAGGGTGATGTATCTGTGATGTCTTCCAACAGTGTGCCTCCGTCGTCACAATTAATGAAGGGCTAGCGGAAAAGTGCTCATGTAAATACGCCAATTGCCTAAGAGGACCCTAGTAGGTTCGACGGCCTTTGACGTCCGCTAGCTCGCCCGGTGTAGCGTCCATTCACCGAATGGTTCGGCAGCCGGGTTCGTCCGTTGCGGTCTAGAAGGAATTTTGGGGTGATGCGAGCACTATAAATTAACCTAATGCACACCCAGTGACGGCGGATCGGAGGGAGAACGCAGGAAGCCTTTTAGTCCGGTTCATAGCTCGCTCCGGTCCATCCGGACGGCAAGCGAGAGAGGCCCCTCTCTCGTTCAACAACATCTGGCCCCAGATGTTGTGGTACAAAATGTGTCGTAAGCTCCGTTGTATAGGCAGTCCGCTGAGACTGCTAAGGCTTCCTCTTCTCGTCAGCGCACACGACCGCACCTTGGCTGCGTGACCGCCGATATATTACCAGCTTCGCCGATCAAGGATTCTTCGGCGACCAGGTCACACCATCCGGTAGCCAGGGACACGAGGCCTGCAGACTCCGGACGTTCGCATAGGAAGTGTGCGGGAGTCAACGTACACGGAGCTTCCGGCGGCAATGCATCGTAAGACCGCTACTGCACAGGCCTCGGGAACGGACGTGCTTTCCTTAATAGCACAGTTTATCGCAGCATCCCAGCATCAACTGAATCTGTCGCATATATTTTATCCGACGATGCTGGGTCGGGACGCTCCGTGGAAGCTGGTACGGACGTCCGAAAGTTTCATCCGGTCCGACGGGATACCGAAAGGGATTCGGAGGATTTCGAGCTTTCCCTTTCGGAACAACATATGCTGTTGTGTATGTCATCTGACTTGGTCTTCTACAGCTTCTTTCGTCGGACCAGAATGCTGCGATGCCGGATAAGAAACTGATAGCGTCGGTGGACTTAGAAATTTTTGGTTCGGTTCAGGGACATCGTCCCTCAGTTCCGACATAGTCCAATAATGTCACACAAACTTTCGAATTATTGAACGACGCTATATATATTATTATTTTATGCTTGCTAACCAAGCATTTCTGGTTTCTTGTTCGAAGAGTTATGGAGATGTCTTTCAAAAGTGTGCCTCTGTCGTCATAGTTAATGAAGAGTTAGCGGCAATAAGTGCTCATGGAATATGTCTATCGCCTACGGAGTGACATTCGCTTGCTCACCCGGTGTAGCGTACATTCATCGAATGGTTCGGCTGCTGGGTTCGTCCGTTGCGGTCTAGGAAGGAGATTTGGGTGATGCGAGCACTTTAATTACTTTAGTACTCACCCAGTGACGGCAGATTGAGGACAGATCGGAGGAAGCCTGTTAGTCCGGTTCCTGGCTTGTCCAGGTCCGTCCGGGCTGTGAGCGAGAGAGGTCCCTCTCTCGCCCAACAACATAGGGGACCGCATGTTGTGGTTCAGATATTTTACATTCGGAGCATATGTCCGTTGGTCGGGACGCTCCGTTATATTGACAGTCCGAGAGACTGTCTTTAATGCTTCCTCATCCTCACAGCAGGGCACACGACCGCACATTGGCTACGTGACCTCGAGTATCCGATCAGTTTCGGCATTCAGTGATTCCACGGCGAATAGGTCGCGCCATCCGGTAGCCAAGGGACACGAGGCCTATACACTCCGTTCGCTCGCATATTGGTAGTATGCACGGGGTAACGATCACGGAGCTTCCAGCGGCAATGCATCGTAAGACCGCTTCTCCTCAGGCCTCAGTCAGACGTGCTATCCGAGTTAGCACAGTTGTTTCGCAGCATCCCAGCAATTGACAGTTTCTCGGTCGAATCAGGAATTATCCGACGGCGCTGGGTCGGTGCGGTCCGCGGTTGCATCAGGTACGGACGACCGAACGCTTTATAGGGTCCGACAGGATGGCGAAAGGGATTCGAAAGATTTCGAGTTTTCCCTTTAGTAGTATCGGAAGATGCCTTTCATATCTTCTGGCATTATCTTCCAGTGATTATTATTTCGGACTTCATTGCTGCGATCTTGGATAAGAGACTTATAGTGTCATTGGACTCGGATTTTTCGATCGGTTCAGGGACATTGTCCCTGACTTACCGACGCAGTCCAATATTGTCCTTACAACATGTGTTTTATTTTTCAACGCTATATATATATATATACAAGCCTGCTACTAAGCATGATAGTTTAGTTTCTTGTCCGCGTTGCTCATTTCTGCCATTTTATCATTTATACAAATAGTTTATTTTGGCAGAGCAGGGCATACTGAGAGTTCATATGCGTCTAGACGGTGTGATTAAAGACTGCATATATTCTTTTTCGCCGTTTATGTCTTTTCCAATTTCAATGTTGGGAACGACATTATGTATAGTAGACTTAACTTAGACGCTTTATTATACGTAATCCGCCTTACTGAGGCGTTATCATTACGTCTTCAAGAAAAGATTTACGGGATATTATTCTCAATGTAATTTCTTTTGAGGGCAGTAGATTGTTCACGTATAACTCCGCCCTTCAGTGGCTGATTGGAGTTAGTTAGACGTGACGCAGCCCTAGCTACATCCACACGCGTGGATAGTAAGGTTAAGAACTCTCTCAGAGTCGCTTCGTTCTCGGAGGAGCTTCTCTTCGACGGCAACTTTTCGGCAATCCATGAATTGCTCGATTTACACGTTCTCTTGTCTATCTAGTGTTACAAGAGATTCAGACTGGGGCAAACATTCGGTGGTTGACTCAGAGAGTGCCGCCGCAGTTGCCGGACCCGAGTGTGGCTGTTATGACGGTTGCCAGTCAAACAGATTGGGATATAATACTGATCCCTACGGATTCGAAGTGCCAGGGTCTTTGGGTTCCGCAGTCTTTTAGCAATCAGTTTTCTTCCGCGGAATAATGTTTTTTAGGCTTGCTTTATGTCATTGCATGAACATTATTCAGAAACGCATGCCCAAATTCCTGTCCTTTAATTCGACAGTAGTGGCGTATCTCCGGAACCAGGGAGGCACTCTTTCGTTTCCGTTATTCAATTTAATGGAAAGAATCCGTCTGTTGGTTATAGTACACCAAGTTCAGTTTTGGTCCGTCATATTCCGGGTCGTCTGATTGTTTTATCGGACTCCCGTTCTCTTACGGGTCGCTTGTTGCTGTCAGAATGGACTCTCAACAAACAAGTATTCAATCAGATTTGCTATCTATGGGAGCGCCCAATGATGATTTATTTATGACACAGCTTGCTAATCAATTGCAGACGTATGTGTTGGCTTGTCCAGATCTCTGAGCTAATATTGTTAACGCTCTATTGATCTATAGGACGGAATGATAGGATACGCGTATCCTCCGGCGCTGTTGTTTTAGCAGGTATTGCTAAGATAAACAACCACAATACATTTCTGTTGATAGCATCTCTATCTTCACAGAGATCATGAGTAATTTACTCTCTTGTCAACTGTGGGTCTTAACGTGAAATCTTCCTCTATGTGAGGATCTTTTTCACTGGGTAAATCGTGTCATCTTTATCACAACCAGCAAGGTCGCAACCTTCATGTATTCCGTTGTGTGGTCCGTATTGCATTGTAAGCACTGTACTGGACGAGCTTTGGACGCGATTTCTTACTATAGGAGATCCTCTTCTTCGCTATTCTATGCGGCTAAAGTGGAGGCTCTTCCGTCGTGGTGTAGGGATCATTATGTTCATATTGTTGATCCCTCCATACTACTCATTGCTATTTTTTAGTATACTTGTTTCACAAGATCTACTGCAGCCTGTTATTATTTAGGTTATAGGTTTATGTTACCTCATACCTATGCACTCTACGATAGTTTACAATTGAGTCTTTTGTCTCTTTATCTAAGTCAGTTAGTAACTTTTTGATAAATAGACTTAGAATCTTTAGATTAAATTCCTATACGGATTTTAACTTCGGTTCTTATTTAGCTAAGTAATCATTTGAGCCTCTGGAAACAGTAGTTTTCAAATTCTGACCTTTTAGACAGTAATTCTGTTGGTTTCTCTTTTACTGTAGAGTCAGTGAGTTTCATGCACTATCGATGGATGATTTTCCCTTTCATAGTTTCGGAATCAATACTTCCGTTACTATTTAGGTTGGATTGTTGCATAAGAGTTAGGCTCCTATTATCCGGAACCTATTATTTTAAGGTCCTTCCGTCTTCGTATGGGCATAGGCCTTTACTCTTTCCGGGTACAGTTTATGTATTTATAAACAGATATCTGTTTATTACTATGGGCGTAAGCTTCTTCTGTCTTTGATGTCTAGTAGAAGGACGTTACGCTCCATTTTATTGTTAATGGATTCTATTAACTATCGGTACTGCTTATGGTATATCATTGACTTAGCAGTTGTGCTTAAGATTTCGGCTCATGAAGTAAGAGTTCTTCTACTTCTTGGGCTTACATTAATAGTGTCGCTATTATAGATTTTTGAAGGCCGCTCATTGCGCTCAGCCATCCACATTCATGAATTTTATCTCAGAAATATCGAGTCCATTTCTGGAGGCCTCTATTGTTAGGTCTATTATCTACTGCTCAGAATGTCATTCACTTAACAGTTGCTACTATAGCTAGGTAGGCTGTCTGTTTCGGCAGTGTCTCCGTTCGGCTGCCCTCTTCGCTCTGGGCTATTCGACCCAGGGCAAGAAAAGGGGGGGGGGGGGGGGGGGGGGAGGGTGTTCCCTTGGGTCACCTGTTTTACTATGAAAACAAGGGGATACCTCCTCCGGAGTTAGTAATTCTGAGCTGTTATTGGGATGGTTGTTTAGTGAGAAGTTTAGGTTTTTAAAATTCATTCAAGTCTTAGTTTTTAAAGTATAGCTTTTGAATATTGCATATGTCAACGGACATGATTATGCAATCCTCAGACACTTTTAGGAGTATAAGAGTCTCTATTCTCTAGACTTACTTTATTTATTGGCTTACTTTAAAAATTATTAGTATAAGGATTATATTGGATATTAATAGAGTACATGGATGTATGAAGCTCAATTTTGGAAGGTGTTGTATCTTTCTAATTTATCATAAATAAGAAAGATACATGTAAGGCCTATTACTTCTTTTTCCCTACAGGGGATGACTCTATTTTATTTTATTGAGCGTATTCCATTTTGCTCTATGTCCTTGGCCCTCCAGCCTTTTTACTATTCAGCTATGTCTGGGTCATTGGTACAGTATAAGAATGTTAAAAAATTTATAGTAATTAATATATTTTTTATACTTACCAATGACCCAGACGGGGATGGCCCTCCCAGGAGTTGGGAACTCTTGCCTCCCCGCTGAGTACATAGCGCTTACCAGGCACTGGTTATTAGAATGATTAATGGCGCCAATTTCGGAACGTCCTTGACACTGCGCATGCACAGTAGGGGCGAAGTGTGGAGGGCCTTTCAGGACATGTTTTCTTTAGTTTTAGATGCAAATTTTGGGGATTGGGTGGCAAAATTTGTGTTTGGCCCTATATTTTAAGAGTTAGCACCAGCTATGTCTGGGTCATTGGTAAGTATAAAAAATATATAAATTACTATAAATTTTTTAACTTTTGAGACAAAAAATGAAAAAATGATGAAAATTAATTGGCGATTTTTGAGAATAGCGCTGGCCGGTTTTGGCTGTTAGGTTGGGTAAAGGGTTAAGGATCAAATATTGAAAATCACAAATTATGTCTGTCATATGGAAATCACTGGAGTTACTTCCCCACCAAATATCTGAGTTAATTTTCCATCCAAAAAACGTATACAAAATTTTAATCAAAATAACTGAAGACCCCAGTTTCAAAAATCGGTGGGAATCTGATTTGGGGCAACCCCTAGAATTATCTAGATGGCAAGTGGCTTCATTTATACCCTTTCAGTGTAGTATTGAGACAAAATATAAGTGGTTGCAGTACCAGATACTTATCAGGATGTTAGACACAAACTGTTTGCTAAAGAAAATTGGAAAAAAACTAAGCGATCAATGCAATTTCTGCAAGCTCCAGAAAGAAACAATAACCCACATTTTGGGGGAATGTCCATTTATAAGGCCTTTTTGGGATACTTTTAAGCAGTTGGTTGCCGGGTCATTAAACTACTCCTTAAGCATTTCAAAGGAAATAGTTACACTTGGTCTCCCAATTCACAACAAAGAAACTGAACTTATAAACTTCCTCATAATTTTTACAAAATTCTACATTTACAGAGCTAAGGCCACACAAAGTAGATCTTCTGTTTCTCAGGCCATTATTTGTGAAATTGCATGCGGGCGAGCGATTTTTTATTTTATTTTTTATTTCAGTAATTACTTCTTTGCCATCAAAAGTTCATGTTCTTGGTTCAAGTTTTAGGCCTCATAATCTACAGAATAGCATGGGTGGTGGTGTATTTCATCCCTTGAGTGCAAGAAGGCTTTGCAATGCTAAAGCATTGCAAAGCCTTCTTGCACTCAAGGGACAAATTCATCAAGTTGTTTAACTTGGGTAAAATATCAGACATAAACCATTTCATTTTAATTTTTTAAAGTTTAAATTGGTTATAAAAAGAGAGCATGCGGCAGCCAAAAGGACCATGCGGGAGGGCCTGAGAAACAGATTTTTTATTTTTTTAGGCCTAAAATGAGAAACATTTTACCATGTATAGCTTCACTTTAGAATGATATTTTGTCTCAGAACTACACTGAGAGGGCGGCCTTGTATCAAACTTGCCATAGTGAAAAAGTTTTGAGGCGGTGGTCTGATTGGAAAAGTACAAGAGAATCCAATAGATAAGTTTATATATGAACTCATGAGCACTTTATCCTTCCCCTTGCTTCCAATCCACAAATCAATCGATACGCCATTTGTGCCTACGCATTAATGCACACGTTTATAAACTCTAGGGTCAGTTGGTTGAGGTTTAGCCCAGGTCAGCTGGGTGGAGTGAATATGAGCCCAGTCATCAAACTTGGCACAAATTTTTAGAACAAGTTAGTTTCACTCAGTAGTTAAGTCAGCATTTTGGGTGTGAAGGTCATTCATGAAAGTCAAATATTGAATAACACACAGGTCTGGTCTCGGCTGTAATTAGGGAAGTAGTTATGATAAAATTATCATGATTCTCACAAAAAGATAAAAGTTGTCATCTTCATGGTTGACATACTTGAATGCCAACTACTGAAGGTCACAAATCCAACAGTACGTGGAGAGTGGATTGTAACTAAATCACCTGCGGAGTGGAGTTATCACCCAAGCTATGACTTTCAAATTTTGTATATATCGGCAAAAAACACAAGCAATGTTTCAGCCAATGGACCTCCGGGTTTAACCCAGAGGTCCATTGGCTGAATCTTTGCTAGTGCTGGTTATGCTTTGTAACAAATTTGCAATTATTGCTCTGGTGGAATCTCTACTCTGCGGGTGATTTAGTGATAATACACTTTCCACATACTGTATCTCGGTCAGCATTTTGAAACTAGTGAAGGTCCAACCTTTTTTCTTTTCCTTTTTCTATTGGGGTTTCATGAGAGCCAGGGTCATCTCGTGTTGGAGGTCCAACGATCAGACTTGACACAAATGTAAAGGTAGTGAATTGATGTGTACTGCTGAATAGATTAATCTTCATTATCAGGTCCATTGTTGCTTTTGAAACTCAAGTGGACAATTTATCGTAAATCATGTGCAGTGGAGCCCATTTAACTGGATATTTCTTTATTGAATAACCCTCTTCATTGAATAAAAGTTCCAAGCACAGCACCATTTACCATACCTTCAGTTTAGATTTGACCAGTTAATGGAATAAAAAAATCTTGTGATATGTCACGAAGTTACCCTGCTAGCAACCAAAGTCCTCTTGTCTATGGACCTGTTTGGCCTCAGTACCCAATATAGGCATTCAATCTATTATATCTTGTTTGACAGAGCTCCATGAGCTCTGTCAGGCAAGATATAATTGAATAAATGCTCAGTTTTATCTCCAGAATTCAGGAAAGTGACCAAATTCCTGAAATAATTCTCACTGACAAAGTGACCATACAATTAACAGGGTCCCACTGTTTCAGCTATAAATTAGAAGCTAAGCCAATTAAAGTAGATGTATTGGCTTCCACACGAGAAGTCATGTTACATATAATAGGTTAGCTCCTTTAACCCTTGTAAACATCCTGGCTATTTCAGACCAACACACTTTATACCAATCATCATTCAATTTCTTTTGTTATTTTTTTTCAATGTTTGCCTCCAAAACATAGATTAAGATCTCTCATTGGAAAGAACTCAGCATTATAAGATTGATTCTGCTTGTCAAGACGGAACAATTTTCAAGCTAGACTGGCCTCAGTCGATGGTTCACAAACCTGAAAAATTACCTCATGAAAAGGTTAGCATTGTAAAATGTTTTATGTTATGCAGGACAACAGAGATCAAGAATGTTAGCAACTCTCTTCAAGGATGAAAGATGTCAAAAATTACCAACTTATAACATCTTGGAAAAAATGTAAGTTTCTAATGAATATTAACATGGAGCTTGTATGGGTTCAAAATTGGGGAGAATAAAGTTGTCACTGATCTCTTAAGTAATGTAATGGCAAAAATCAGCAAGTGCTAATCACGAAAATCGCCATTCAAATTTCATTATTTTTTTCTCAAAAACATAGCTTATGACCATTCATTTATTTATTTATTATTTATTTATTTATTGGGGTTTAATGGCACTTTTGACAGCCAGCAGGCCAGGCAATCTAGAAATCAAGGAGTGCAAAACAATTGCCCTCCTCAGATTGCCTGGGAGGGCAATTGCACCTGAAATTTTCAATACAAAAACCTGTAAGCTATTTTCACATCAAGGTATTAATATTGTGACTGAAAAACTGTATTGCATTCAGCTACATAGTGGAAACATTGGCACACACATCATCTTATTATTATGTGACTGTCTTCTACACTCAAAATGTATCGAAATGCGACACAGAATGGGTCATGAATTATTGAGAATCAATGCAACATTGACAAATCATCAAGTTCCAATGTGTTCTCTGTGCCAGTAGGCACATTGGAACTCAGTGGACGAAATGATAATAGATTTTAAAGGCAGTCCCAAACAGGTCTGGTCTGGCATTCCAGAAAATCAAGGCGTGCAAAAAATTGCCCTCCTCAATTTTTTCTAGGTATGCTGTAGGTGTGCTGTAGGTGTGCAGCACTCCTGCACTCCTAAAGAATGCCAGGCCTGAGCCAGGGTCACCTTGTGTCGAACAGTTTTATGGGTAGAGGAAGCTGGAGTACCCAGAGAGAAGCACCGAGCAGCAGTGAGCAACTGTCAGACTCCCCAATGTACTAACTCCACACAAGCATTGGTTGAAGCCAAGTGCACCATCTTCGTGCAGTCTGCCTTATTACTACACATCCATTCAACTTTAACCCTTGTATTTAACAGAATAGCCGCTATGGCATAAATGATTCTGTATTCAATGAGTGATGTACAAGCCGAAACTTTTTTCCCCAGCACCGTTCATACTAGTTCCTTTCCCATCGAGCCATTAGTTACGCTTCAAAAAGTTTCCAAATTTTGTTATACAGTTATCGACAGTCTGTCACATAGTGTGAAAATGAAAACGTCCAAAGCAAATTAAAGTCGGTTCACAAAAAATTAGTTAACCAAAAATGAGGTAATATTATTTAAAAAGTCCAATCATTTCCAACCAGAACATTAACCCAGTCCTGTGACCGTCTCGTTTTGTGGATCCGTTTTATATCTAAATTGGTCAACTTTATTTCGGTAAATCTTCGTACATCTTGACATGCTTCGAACTTGTTTTAAAAATGTATCTCCCAGCTGTTTTGCAAATCTGTACAAATTTGTACTTATATATTTTTATACTGTACCAATGACCCAGACATAGCTGGTGCTAACTCTTAAAATATAGGGCCAAACACAAATTTTGCCCCCCAATCCCCAAAATTTGCATCTAAAACTAAAGAAAACATGTCCAGAGAGGCCCTCCACACCTCGCCCCCACTGCGCATGCGCAGTGTCAAGGACGTTCCGAAATTGGCGCCATTTATCATTCTAAGTTTGGCCCTTCATCAGTTAACATCTGACTGATCTTTGTGCTTTTAAATCTCAGTTTAAATGATGCCAGACAAATAAATATTAGTGAAATGGTGATTCTAAGGAGGATAGAAAAGGAGGAGAGGAAAAGAATGTGTGACAGAATATTATCAGGGCTGTAACTTAAAATTTTTTAATGAAATTATGTTAAGTTACCTATTTTCAAGGCAGCAGCCATTTTGTTGTCATTCTGATTATTTAGTTACACTGTTTTTACAAGTGTTTTTCCTCTCTCCCTGTCCTTTAAGTTCCCCCTTGCTATTCTCCCATGCTTTTGGCATAATTTCTGTAATTATTATTACTAAAATTTCTTGGGAGTTTAGCTGAATAACAGAATGAATTCTGTTCTTTCCCCATGTTTACGTCTTCACCTACGGGTGGTTAGGCGTTGTGTTCTGCATCTACCATCTGATGTTCTGCAGTTTCTTCCCTGGAAGTCTCTGTTTTGCATCAGATGGTGTATTTTTGGTAACTGATTTCGGGCCTGGGTGCCTGGAGTCTTATTTTAGTGTTTTTACACTCATTGTTTACATTTACAACAGCCCTCTGTGTGAGGGGGGGATTTCTAAATAATAATATCTTTATGTTATTTCAATCATAACTAGATACATTATTATTGTTCGTAAGTGTTGAATAAATTGTTTAAAATATTTTTAAAATTTTTGTCCACACTTAGGCTTGGGATCCATTGGGGCTCAACGTTACTTTTCAGAAACTTGGGCTGTTCTGAAAAAATATTTTTTCAAAATATTTTGATTTCAATTATTTTTTCTATATTAATGGATCATATTATTATTATGTATTTTGATTGCCAGGGGTTAGTGCGAGTACCAGGACTTGTTTTCTTTTCACATTGAAAGGATATTGATCTATTGTTTTAAGAGGAAGTCTTCCTCTGACCTTATTATCATTCTATATGTGGTCAGTGTACTCGCATTAACTCCGGTTCTGTATCGTATGATTTCGATGACAATATGGGAAGCGTATGTCACGGTATGTTGTTGGGGATTTGGACACTCCGGTCCTTTCCCCGCAGGGTCACTCTACTTTATCAATTTCTATTTCAGACGATCAAGATTAGGGTGATGTATCTGTGATGTCTTCCAACAGTGTGCCTCCGTCGTCACAATTAATGAAGGGCTAGCGGAAAAGTGCTCATGTAATACGCCAATTGCCTAAGAGGACCCTAGTAGGTTCGACGGCCTTTGACGTCCGCTAGCTCGCCCGGTGTAGCGTCCATTCACCGAATGGTTCGGCAGCCGGGTTCGTCCGTTGCGGTCTAGAAGGAATTTTGGGGTGATGCGAGCACTATAAAATTAACTTAATGCACACCCAGTGACGGCGGATCGGAGGGAGAACGGAGGAAGCCTTTTAGTCCGGTTCATAGCTCGTTCCGGTCCATCCGGACGGCAAGCGAGAGAGGCCCCTCTCTCGTTCAACAACATCTGGCCCCAGATGTTGTGGTACAAATGTGTCGTTAGCGGAGCATACGTCCGTCGCTCGGGACGCTCCGTTGTATAGGCAGTCCGCTGAGACTGCTAAGGCTTCCTCTTCTCGTCAGCGCACACGACCGCACCTTGGCTGCGTGACCTCCGATATATTACCAGCTTCGCCGATCAAGGATTCTTCGGCGACCAGGTCACACCATCCGGCAGCCAGGGATTCGAGACCGATGGACTCCGGACGTTCGCATAGGAAAAGTATGCGGGAGCCATCTGATGCGGAGCTGCCCTCGGCGAAGCAGCGATAGACTGCGCCTCCGCAGGTCTCGACGCCGGACATTCTTGTGCACATAGCACAGCTTATCGCAGCATCCCAGCAGCCGACAGAAACGGTGTCGGATCGAGAATTATCCGACAGCGCTGGGTCGGTAGCCGGGGACTCGAGGTCTGCAGACTCCGGACGTTCGCATAGGAAGTATGCGGGAGTTAACGTACACGGAGCTTCCAGCGGCAATGCATCGTATGTCCGCTACTGCACAGGCCTCGGGAACGAACGTGCTTTCCTTAATAGCACAGTTTATCGCAGCATCCCAGCATCAACTGAATCTGTCGCATATATTTTATCCGACGATGCTGGGTCGGGACGCTCCGCGTAAGCGGGTACGGACGTCCGAAAGTTTCATCCGGTCCGACGGGATACCGAAAGGGATTCGGTGGATTTCAAGCTTTCCCTTTCGGAACAACATATGCTGCGATGCCGGATAAGAAACTGATAGCGTCGGTGGACTTAGAAATTTTTGGTTCGGTTCAGGGACATCGTCCCTCAGTTCCGACATAGTCCAATAATGTCACACAAACTTTCGAATTATTGAACGACGCTATATATATTATTATTTTATGCTTGCTATCCAAGCATTTCTGGTTTCTTGTTCGAAGAGTTATGGAGATGTCTTTCAAAAGTGTGCCTCTGTCGTCATAGTTAATGAAGAGTTAGCGGCAATAAGTGCTCATGGAATATGTCTATCGCTTACGGAGTGACATTCGCTAGCTCACCCGGTGTAGCGTACATTCATCGAATGGTTCGGCTGCCGGGTTCGTCCGTTGCGGTCTAGGAAGGAGATTTGGGTGATGCGAGCACTTTAATTACTTTAGTACTCACCCAGTGACGGCAGATTGAGGACAGATCGGAGGAAGCCAACAACATAGGGGACCGCATGTTGTGGTTCAGATATTTTACATTCGGAGCATATGTCCGTTGCTCGAGACGCTCCGTTATATTGACAGTCCGAGAGACTGTCTTTAATGCTTCCTCATCCTCACAGCAGGGCACACGACCGCACATTGGCTACGTGACCTCGAGTATCCGATCAGTTTCGGCATTCAGTGATTCCACAGCGAATAGGTCGCGCCATCCGGTAGCCAAGGGACACGAGGCCTATACACTCCGTTCGCTCGCATATTGGAAGTATGCACGGGGTAACGATCTCGGAGCTTCCTGCGGCAATGCATCGTAAGACCGCTGCTCCTCAGGCCTCAGTGACGGACGTGCTATCCGAGTTAGCACAGTTGTTTCGCAGCATCCCAGCAATTGACGGTTTCTCGGTCGAATCAGGAATTATCCGACGGCGCTGGGTCGGTGCGGTCCGCGGTTGCATCAAGCTACGGACGACCGAACGCTTTATAGGGTCCGACAGGATGGCGAAAGGGATTCGAAAGATTTCGAGTTTTCCCTTTAGTAGTATCGGAAGATGCCTTTCATATCTTCTGGCATTTCTTCCAGTGATTATTTTTCGGACTTCATTGCTGCGATCTTGGATAAGAGACTTATAGCGTCATTGGACTCGGATTTTTCGATCGGTACAGGGACTTTGTCCCTGACTTACCGACGCAGTCCAATATTGTCATTACAACATGTGTTTTATTTTTCGACGCTATATATTTATATATATACAAGACGGCTACTAAGCATGATAGTTTAGTTTCTTGTCCGCGTGGCTCATTTCTGCCATTTTATCTTTTTTACATATAGTTTATTTTGGCAGAGCAGGGCATACCGAGAGTTCATATGCGTCTAGACGGTGTGATTAAAGACTGCATATATTCTTTTTCACCGTTTATGTCTTTTCCAATTTCAATGTTGGGAACGACATTATGTATATTAGACTTAACTTAGACGCTTTATTATACGTAATCCGCCTTACTGAGGCGTTATCATTACGTCTTCAAGAAAAGATTTACGGGATATTATTCTCAATGTAATTTCTTTTGAGGGCAGTAGTTTGTTCACGTATAACTCCGCCCTTCAGTGGCTGATTGGAGTTGGTTAGACGTGAGGCAGCCCTAGCTACATCCACGCGTGGATAGTAGGTTAAGAACTCTCTCAGAGTCGCTTCGTTCTCGGAGGAGCTTCTCTTCGACGGCAACTTTCCGGCAATCCATGAATTGCTTGATTTATACATTCTCTTGTCTATCTAGTGTTACTAGAGATTCAGACTGGGGCAAACATTCGGTGGTTGACTCAGAGAGTGCCGCCGCAGTTGCCGGACCCGAGTGTGGCTGTTATGACGGTTGCCAGTCAAACAGATTGGGATATATACTTATCCCTACGGATTCGAAGTGCCAGGGTCTTTGGGTTCCGCAGTCTTTTAGCTATCAGTTAACTTCCGCGGAATAATGTTTTTTTAGGCTTGCTTTATGTCATTGCATGAACATTATTCAGAAACGCATGCCCAAATTCCTGTCCTTTAATTCGACAGTAGTGGCGTATCTCCGGAACCAGGGAGGCACTCTTTCGTTTCCGTTATTCAATTTAATGGAAAGAATCCGTCTGTTGGTTATAGTACACCAAGTTCAGTTTTGGTCCGTCATATTCTGGGTCGTCTGATTGTTTTATCGCACTCCCGTTCTCTTACGGGTCGCTTGTTGCTGTCAGAATGGACTCTCAACAAACAAGTATTCAATCAGATTTGCTATCTATGGGAGCGCCCAATGATGTTTTATTTATGACACAGTTGGCTAATCAATTGCAGACGTATGTGTTGGCTTGTCCAGATCTCTGAGCTAATACTGTTAACGCTCTATTGATCTATAGGACAGAATGATAGGATACGCGTATCCTCCGGCGCTGTTAGTTTTTAGCAGGTATTGCTAAGATAAACAACCACAATATATTTCTGTTGATAGCATCTCTATCTTCACAGAGATCATGAGTAATTTACTCTCTTGTCTACTGTGGATCTTAACGTGAAATCTTCCTCTATGTGAGGATCTTTTTTCACTGGGTAAATCGTGTCATTTTTATCACAACCAGCAAGGTCGCAACCTTCATGTTTTCCGTTGTGTGGTCCATATTGCATTGTAAGCACTGTACTGGACGAGCTTTGGACGCGATCTCTTACTATAGGAGATCCTCTTCTTCGCTATTCTATGCGACTAAAGTGGAGGCTCTTCCGTCGTGGTGTAGGGATCATTATGTTCATATGGTTGATCCCTCCATACTACTCATTGCTATTTTTTAGTATACTTGTTTCACAAGATCTACTGCAGCCTGTTGTTATTTAGGTTATAGGTTTATGTTACCTCATACCTATGCACTCTACGATAGTTTACAATTGAGTCTTTTGTCTCTTTATCTAAGTCAGTTAGTAACTTTTTGATAAATAGACTTAGAATCTTTAGATTAAATTCCTATACGGATTTTAACTTCAGGTTCTTATTTAGCTAAGTAATCATTTGAGCCTCTGGAAACAGTAGTTTTCAAATTCTGACCTTTTAGACAGTAATTCTGTTGGTTTCTCTTTTACTGTAGAGTCAGTGAGTTTCATGCACTATCGATGGATGATTTTCACTTTCATAGTTTCGGAATCAATACTTCCGTTACTATTTAGGTTGGATTGTTGCATAAGAGTTAGGCTCCTAT
Organism: Pictodentalium vernedei; assembly: GCA_031216915.1. Taxonomy (NCBI): domain Eukaryota; kingdom Metazoa; phylum Mollusca; class Scaphopoda; order Dentaliida; family Dentaliidae; genus Pictodentalium; species Pictodentalium vernedei. The sequence continues at coordinate 806,350,139 of CM062297.1, forward strand.
TATCCGGAACCTATTATTTTAAGGTCCTTCCGTCTTCGTGTGGGCATAGGCCTTTACTCTTTCCGGGTACAGTTTATGTATTTATAAACAGATATCTGTTTATTACAAGGGCGTAAGCTTCTTCTGTCTTTTGATGTCTAGTAGAAGGACGTTACGCTCCATTTTATTGTTAATGGATTCTATTAACTAGCGTACTGCTTATGGTATATCATTGGCTTAGCAGTTGTGCTTAAGATTTCGGCTCATGAAGTAAGAGTTCTTCTACTTCTTGGGCTTACATTAATAGTGTTCTATTATAGATTTTTGAAGGCTGCTCATTGCGCTCAGCCATCCATTCATGAATTTTATCTCAGAAATATCGAGTCCATTTCTGGAGGCCTCTATTGTTAGGTCTATTATCTACTGCTCAGAATGTCATTCACTTAACAGTTGCTACTATAGCTAGGTAGGCTGTCTGTTTCGGCAGTGTCTCCGTTCGGCTGCCCTCTTCGCTCTGGGCTATTTGACCCAGGGCAAGAAAAAGGGGGGGGGGAGGGTGTTCCCTTGGGTCACCTGTTTTTACTATGAAAACAAGGGGATACCTCCTCCGGAGTTAGTAATTCTGAGCTGTTTTTAGGATGGTTGTTTAGTGAGAAGTTTAAGTTTATAAAATTCATTCAAGTCTTAGTTTTTAAAGTATAGCTTTTGAATATTGCATATGTCAACGGACATGATTATGCAATTCTCACACACTTTTAGGAGTATAAGAGTCTCTATTCTCTAGACTTACTTTATTATTGGCTTACTTTAAAAATTATTAGTATAAGGATTATTGGATATTAATAGAGTACATGGATGTATGAAGCTCAATTTTTGGAAGGTGTTGTATCTTTCTAATTTATCATAAATAAGAAAGATACATGTAAGGCCTATTACTTCTTTTCCCTACAGGGGATGACTCTATTTTATTTTATTGAGCGTATTCCATTTTGCTCTATGTCCTTGGCCCTCCAGCCTTTTTACTATTCAGCTATGTCTGGGTCATTGGTACAGTATAAAAATGTTAAAAAATTTATAGTAATTTATATATTTTTTATACTTACCAATGACCCAGACGGGGATGGCCCTCCCAGGAGTTGGGAACTCTTGCCTCCCCGCTGAGTACATAGCGCTTACCAGGCACTGGTTATTAGAATGATAAATGGCGCCAATTTCGGAACGTCCTTGACACTGCGCATGCGCAGTGGGGGCGAGGTGTGGAGGGCCTCTCTGGACATGTTTTCTTTAGTTTTAGATGCAAATTTTGGGGATTGGGGGGCAAAATTTGTGTTTGGCCCTATATTTTAAGAGTTAGCACCAGCTATGTCTGGGTCATTGGTAAGTATAAAAAATATATAAATTACTATAAATTTTTTAACTTTTACTAACAGTAATAGCCACCAAATAGTTAGTCATGAATGGACACCAGCCGAAGAGAAATAGCGATACGAATTTCAACAAACACTGGTTCCGAAAAGGTTGTTTTGATTTTTAGCTCAACTTTGACGAAGTCAAATTTGAGCTATTGTCATGGCCTGTCGTCCGTCGTCCGTCTGGCCGTCTGTCCGTCTGTCCGTACGTCAACAATTGGCTATGGCTCGGGCTAGAGGTCGTATTTATGAACCGATCTTTACGAAACTTCTTGTGTACCTTTGTTATGACCCTGGGACGGGAACGAGTGTTTTTAGGTGTTGTCCGAAATTCAAGATGGCTGCCAGTGGCCATTTTGTACCGATGATGCAAAAATCAGTTTTTTGTACAGAACTTCTGTATGAAAGTTCTGATTTGAATAAAGTTTTGTATAAATGTTTAGTACCATGGGATACATCACATATAATACGGGGTTTTTTCTCGTGCGTAAATTATGCAAATTAGACTGACTTTGATTTATTTAGTGTTACTTTCAGAGCTGTAAGTGCCAAGCTGCTATGGCTCGGGCTAGAGGCCGTATTTATGAACCGATCTTTACGAAACTTCTTGGGTACTTTTGTTATGACCGTGGGACGAGAACGAGTGTTTTTGGGTGCGGTCCGAAATTCAAGATGGCTGCCAGCTGCCATTTTGTACCGACGATGCAGAAATCTGTTTTTTGTACAGAACTTCCATATGAAAGCTCTGATTTGAATAATTTTTTGTATGAATGTTTAGTACCATGGGATACATCACATATAATACGGTTTTTTTTCTCGTACGTAAATTGTGCAAATTAGACTAATTTTGATGTTTTTTGGGGTTACTTTCAGCACTGTAAGTGCAAATGCCAATACGGCTCGGGCTACAGGCCGTATTTATGAACCGATCTTTACGAAACTTCTTGGGGTACCTTTGGTATCACCGTGGGACGAGAACGAGTGTTTTTGGGTCCGGTCCGAAATTCAAGATGGCCGATGGCAGCCATTTTGTACAAAATTAGGTGCAATCAGATTTTTGCACAGAACTTCCATATGAAAGCCCTGATTTGAATAATTTTTGTGTGTGAATGTTTAGTACCATGGGATGCATCACATATAATACGGGTTTTTTTCTCGTGCAGAAATTATGCAAATTAGATGAACTTTGATTTTTTCAGTGCGACTTACACACAGTAAGTACACATGTCAATACGGCTCAGACTAGAGTCTGTATTTATGAACTGATCTTCACGAAATGTCTTGGGTACCTTTGTTATCACCTTGGGACGAGAACGAGTGTTTCTGGGTGCGGTCTAAAATTCAAGATGGCTGCCAGTGGCCATTTTGTACCGAAATTAGGTCTAATCAGTTTTTTGTACACAACTTCTATACAGCTCAGACTAGAGGCCATATTTATGAACCAATCTTTACGAAACTTCTTGGGTACCTTTGTTATCACCGTGGGATGAGAGCGAGTGTTTTTGGGTGTGGTCCGAAATTCAAGATGGCCACCAGCAGCCATTTTGTACCAAAATTAGTGCAATCAGTCTTTTGTATAGAACTTCTGTATGAAAGTTCTGATTTTAATAAATTTTTGTATGAATGTTTAGTAACATGGAATACATCACATATTGTAAGGGGTTTTTTTTCGTGCAGAAATTATGCAAATTAGATGAACTTTGATTTATTCAGTGCAACTTACACAATGTAAGCACACATGTCAATACGGCTCAGGGTAGAGGCTGTATTTATGAACCGATCTTCACAAAACTTCTTGGGTACCTTTGTTATCTCCTTGGGATGAGAATGAGTGTTTCTGGGTACGGTCCAAAATTCAAGATGGCTGCCAGTGGCCATTTTGTACCGAAATTAGGTCCAATCAGTTTTTTGTCACAAGTTCTATACAGCTCGTATTTATGAACTGATCTTCACAAAACTTCTTGAGTACTTTTGTTTTCACCTTGGGACAGGAACGAGTGTGTTTTGGGGTGCCTTTGTTATCACTGTGCTATGAGAACAAATATTTTGGGGTTCAGTCAGACCCACTCTGGGACTCAAAGATTTTTTCTAGTTCAGCATCTGACTGTCACCCACCTTTACAATACTTTACCTATACATTTGTTACAGGCAACGGTCAGTATTTATGTACAGACCGTTACAATACTTTATATGTACCTTTGTTATCAGGTCATTACCTAGATGTTTGTCATTGCTGCGTCACATACTATACATGTACATGTCTTTGTCTTGACAAGTTGAGCTACAGTGTCATTGACACTTTCATTTATCGATCCATTTGATCAGAACAGCTTCAGTCAAAACAAACAAACAGACTCCTCACCTTTGGGTTTAAACATCGGAAATAAAATTTGTTTATTTAAATGAATTTTAATGCATGGGTTGTGTAATAAACACAGAACGCGATGTGTGTTTGAATTGGTGGGTGTTTTACATTACTCGTTGGAATGGCGTAATCGCCATTCCAACTCATTATGTAAAACACCCACCGATTCAAACACACATCATGTCCTTTCTATGTATACAATGCCACCTTGCCGCCACATGGGTAAGTGCCAACGTGCCCACACATGGGCAATCGGGATGGATGGATGGATCAGCCGATGGACAGACAGATGTATGGATTGACTGACAGGCACGCAGATGGATTGTTTGTTTGTTGGGGTTAATTGACACTTTCAGCAGCCGAGGTCATATCATGTTGGAGCTTTATAAGAGTAGAAAGCTGGAATACCGAGAGAGAACCACCAAGCTGTGTTGATTAACATCCAGACTCTCCGATTTACTATCCAAGCTCAAAACAAGATTAACATTGGTTGAAGACAAGTGAAACCGTCAACATGCTGTATGCCTTAGTAAACAGCACCACCATGTTCCCACTTGTGATTGGGTTGAATGTCTTGCCCAAGGGCCAGGCACATAGCCAGAACATTATAATAGGGGGTTCCCTAACCAGTTTTTTAGCTCACCTGACTGAAAGTCAGGGTGAGCTTTTCTTATCACTCTTCGTCCGTCGTCCGTCATCTGTCGTCCGTCGTCCTGCGTGAAGGTGGTGTTTGAGCCTCTTTCTCCTAAACCACTGGCTACATTTTAATTAAATTTCATGTAAGTGGTGGTTATATAGGGGCATTTTGATTTTTATCCAAATTAGGTTTCGGCTCATATTGAGCAGAGGTGTGGGGGAAAAATGGCCAAATTTTTTGAAAATCTTCTTCTAATGAACCACCAGTAGCAGAGACTTGATATGTGGTATACAGAGTCCTTTTGAGGTTTAGAATCAAGTTTGTTCAAGAGAAGTTTGTCGGGCATTATTTGTCTTCGTTATGGGAGGGGCAAAAATTTTAGCCACACCTAAAATTTCTATTTTCTGAACCGTAAGGTCGATTTGAACCAGATTTGATATGAGATGATAATGGGTCATAAGTAGTTGATTGATGCAAAAACAAATTTTCTCATTGCCCCGTGGGAACCTCAGGAGCTAAAAATAGGAAAAACCTTAAAACTGCCATATCTCCAAAACTACTCGGCACAGAGAATTCTTATTTTGTATAAAGCTTACTTTTATCCAGTAGAATAGAATGGTTAAAAAAATCCCTATCAGTTTGATCACAAGGTACTTTTTTCAGGACTTTGAAAAAGTGCTGAGTCAGCACTTTTTAACACTGTAGACAATGGGAAAAAGATTAAAAATCTTCTTCTCCGGATCCAGCAGGCAGAATCTTTTGATATTTGGTATGCAACCTTGTAGGGTGGATCTGATTCAAGTTTGTTCAAATCGGCCCCCTGGATTTATATTTGGGCTTACTATAGAAGCCCGAATTCGAACTTAGTGCATTTCGGGCAAATTTATTAAAAAATCTTCTTCTCCAGATCCAGCAGGCAGAATCTTTTGATATTTGGTAAGCAACATTGTGGGGTGGATCTGATTCAAGTTTGTTCAAATCGGCGTCCTAGATTCATATTTGGGCTCACTATAGAAGCTCAAATTCGAACTTGGTGCATTTCAGGCAAATTCTTAAAAAATCTTCTCAAGATCCAGCAGGCAGAATCTTTTGATATTTGGTATGCGACATTGTGGGGTGGATCTGATTCAAATTTGTTCAAATCGGCTCCCTAGATTCATATTTGGGCTCACTATAGAAGCTCAAATTCGAACTTAGTGCATTTCAGGCAAATTTCTTAAAAAATCTTCTTCTCCAGATCCAGCAGGCAGAATCTTTTCATATTTAGTATGCAACATTGTGGGGTGGATCTGATTCAAGTTTGTTCAAATTGCCCCCCTGGGTTTATATTTGGGCCCAGTATAGGAGCCCAAATTTGAACTTAGTGCATTTCAGGCAAATTTCTTAAAAAATCTTCTTCTCCAGATCCAGCAGGCAGAATCTTTTGATATTTGGTATGCACCATGCCAAGGGGGGGGGGGGGGGGGGGGGGGGGGGGGGATTCAAGTTTGTTCAAGCCAAGTCCCAGGGTTCATATTTGGGCTCACTGTGGTAGCCCGAATTATAACTTAGTTCAAAATGAGGAATTTTCTTTAAAAATCTTCTTCAAATCCAGCAGTCGGAATGTTTTTGATATTTGGTATGCAGCATCCTTAGGAGGTGGGGGGGGAAGTGGGGATTTAAGTTTGTTCAAGCCATGTCCTTAGGTCCATATTTGGACTCACTGCAGGAGCCTGAATGATAACTTAGTTCAAAATGAGGAATTTTCTTTAAAACTCTTCTTCAGATCCATCAGTCGGAATGTTTTGATATTTGGTATGCAGCATCCTTAGGGGGTGAGATTCAAGTTTGTTCAAGCCATGTCCCTAGGTCCATATTTGGACTCACTGTGAGAGCTCGAATTGTAACTTAGTTCAAAATGAGGAATTTTCTTTAAAAATCTTCTTCTTCAGATCCAGCAGTCGGAATGTTTTGATATTTGGTGTGCAGCATCCTTAGGAGGGTGAGATTCAAGTTTGTTAAAGCCAAGTCCCTGGGTTCATATATGGGCTCCCTGTGGGAGCCTGAATTATAACTTAGTTCAATATGAGGAATATTCTTTAAAAATCTTCTTTTTTTTTAGATCTACTGGTCAGAATCAATTCTCTGGGTTGATATTTAGGCTACCATGTCAGGTGAGCGTCCTCAGGCCCTTGGGGCCTCTTGTTTTTGTTTTTTTTTTGGGGGGGGGGTGGGGGAGCAAGCATGATATTGGTAGGCCCCTGTGGGGAGTATTATGACATGAGTTATATTTTCGGAGAACTGGGAGTGGGGGTAAGAATCAGAGGGTTCTAGTCAGGATTACCCCCCCCCCCCCCCCAAGAAAATTCAATGCTCTATGAATCAAAATGAGGTTTTTGTAGCATGTGAAGCTCGATATTTCAGATCACTTTGAGGCTCTGTGTTATGTGAAACTTGCATGTACCAATTTTTTTGTTGGGGTTGAGAGCAAACATTTTAGGGTGCTCAAGCCCCCCCCCCCCCCTCCTCCCCCCCCCCCAAAGAATACCTCCTTCCCCAGTGGCTACACCACTGCCAAGGACATGATGCAGATGATGCTGGTCAGAATTGATTTGTGGATAGATGGACCTACAGATAGATGATTAATGTTGAAAAGAGAAGAAAACAACTGTTCTGTATCCTAATCTATTTTAAAATGGAAAACTAAGGCCTAGAAAAATGAAAAATCTGTTTCTCAGGCCCTCCCACATGGTCCTTTTGGCTGCCGCATGCTCTCTTTTTATAACCAATTTAGACTTTAAAAAAATGAAAATTAAGTGGGTTATGTCTGATATTTTACCCAAGTTGAAAAAAACTGATGAATTTGTCCCTTGAGTGCAAGAAGGCTTTGCAATGCTCAAGCATTGCAAAGCCTTCTTGCACTCAAGGGATGAAATACACCACCACCCATGCTATTCTGTTGATTACGAGGCCTAAAACTTGAACCAAGAACATGAAGTGTTGATGGCAAAGAAGTAATTACTGAAATAAAAAATAAAATAAAAAAAACGCTCGCCCGCATGCAATTTTACAAATAATGGCCTGAGAAACAGAAGATCTATTTTGTGTGGCCTAACCATGGCATATGTATTCTTGTGCAGTGAGTCACATAACAGCGTATAAAAAACTTTATGAAAGAACTTTCCAGAGTGGGCCTGCAATGATTGCCAAAATTGCTTAGGGCTTTACAAAAATTGTTTGAATGCTTTCAGCATTTAATGCTCCAAGCACATTGTTAACATTAACCATGCAGTAAAAATAATGATAATCATAAAGTTTTGTTGCAACATAATAGAGAGCACCAATCAGCACTCTCACATGAATAACAAAGGAGCAATATTCTTTACCATTTACTTCACATAATGACCATATCCATCCAATGCTATTCATACGAACTTGCAATTCAAATTTCATTTTCACTTTTTACCTTAAAGACATAGCTTATGACTCTCCTTTGGAACAAGGCCATCAAGCTAGTTCCAGTGACATGTTACCAGTTATATTTTGGAAGCAAAAATGCAAATTTTTACTCTTTCAAACAGTTATTTCTGGAAATGTTTTCTTTTTGTCTTATTAGGTAAAGCATGAAGATAAATTCTGCCAAACTACCTATACCATTGCTAATTCAATGGTGACGTAAGTTACAGGTGTTCATGTTTCCAATTGCTATTCACAATTGATTCAGTATTGTAATGGTTTAATTTGTGCTTGGTTTCCAATGTCATGACTCCCAAGTTTTATTAAATGGGCATATAAACAATCACACAACCCTTTAGGGCCTGGATAATTTTGGACAGATTAGATATTCCCTTTCGTGTATTTCTGGAGGCTTGGTAGTGATTTGTACTCAAGTCTTGGCTGCCTGTATAGGCAACCAAGACTTGACATGAAACCACAGCCAGGATAGTCTGATGATTCTATGGAAGAGTTTTTTGACTGCATGTTGCAGTACTTGGGCAACAGGTTGTCAGAAGTCGGAAAAATCCTTTAAGGGTTAAATCAATGTTAAAGTAATTAGGGAGAAAATATTGATAGAGAACATTTTTTTTTTTTTTTTTTTTTTGATGTTGAACGAATTAAAGAACTTTTTCTGCTGGAACAACCTCAAAGGAAATAAAATTTATCCCATAAACAAATTTTGACAAGAAGATGAAATTTGACAGAAAATGTTGGTGGTAATATTTTCTGACAACCTACTGAAAGCCAGAAAAAGGTGTGCAAAGATTATAAATTCCATTGTGTATTATTTGACATGTAACCTTTTGAAACAATGTACTAGGGTTTCCATGTTCATGGAAAAGCATGGAAAATCCTGTAAAGTCATAAAAATGTGTATGGAAAATAATGCTCTCTCTCTCTCTTCCTCCCTCCCTCCCTCTCTCCCTTCCTCCCTCCCTCCCCTTGGTAGTTTGAGGTGGTTAAAAATACCAAAAAAAAAATCAAAACCTTGCCATTACAAATACTGGTCCAAGTACAGTACAGTTGCTGTGGACTGGTCGTAATCGATGCATGGGCAGTGATGTCCATGCATGCCTTAACCAGATACGCAACTGCAAAATTTTATCAAAATTTTAATTAATTAAATTTTTAATGATTATTCCTGTACTTAGTGTTTGGAATCTAAAATTATTGCGGCCGTGGACATACTGCCCACCCTTGGAAAGTGACCATTCCGTTCTGTATATTATCTTATTTTCTCCTGAGTATGGACTTGGAAATGAATGTACTTGTCATCCTAAAACCATTGAAATTAATTGTACAATTTGGTAAAAATAATTTTTATAATGAATTTTACAGGTATCTAGAACGGATTATCAGAAGAAATGATCTACAAGAATTTGATGCTTTACTACAACCACATCAGAAGGCCACAACATCAGATGGTAGTTTAATGTATTCAGTTCATGTATTTGCTTTCACCCATTAGACTTAACCTTTACATAACACTCTTCGCAGATGATTACCCATATTCATTTCAAAATAACAAATTTTTTTCCCCCAAAATAAACCCCATAAGCCTGTAAAATTAACATGCTCTGTCAGTTTCTGAAAAATAATAATCTTACATTTTCCTTTTTGTAAACAGGGCTTGTCACTCCCTTTATTGATACAAGCTTCAGGAACTTATTCCTGAGATGGATTGTTGTTTGAAACTGTTCTCATGACCTCCTCAGAAAAGGGGAGGTCTTACTCATGCACAGCCATATACTCATCTCAAACCAAACTTTTGTAAGTAACTTATGATTCCCTGGCAAAATTTGATCTTATAACCCACTTTAGTGATTTTGCCTGCCTATCATTCTTACCAGGTCTTCTGAACCGATGTCCAGTACTTGAACCATAATTTATTTCAACATTTGTCAAAAACTGTACAAATATGATTTCAATAGAACAAGCTGTTAGAGCTTCTTCCACTGACATTCATATTTGTATAGTTTTCTTTGAAAGATTGTTATATAAGGCCTAAAAATGTTAAAAATATGTTTCTCAGGCCCTCCCGTATGGTCCTTTTGGCTGCTGCATGCTCTCTTTATAACCAATGCTAAGTTCAAAAATTCAAAATTAAATGGTTTCTGTCTGATATTTTACCCAAGTTAATAAAATTGATAAGTTTGTCCCTTGAGTACAACAGGACTTTGCAATGCTTTAGCATTGCAGAGCCTTCTTGCACTCAAGGGACAAAATACACCACCACCCATTCTATTCTGTAGATTATGAGGCCTAAAACATAAACCAAACCAAGAACAGGAACTTTTGACGACAAAGAAATAATTACAAAAATAAGAAATAAAATTAAAAAAAAACATGCCTGCATGCAATTTTACAAAAAAATGGCCTGCGAAACAGAACATCTACTTTTTGGGGCCTAAATTCAGTATTCAAGTCTTTCTTTGTTTATGTGTTGGTGTTAGTCATTTTTTCCGTACCCAGCTTGAAGATTAGCAATTGATTAAGCCAGGAATTGAGTGAGATAAAAAAAAATCTGGATCTTTTTTTCCCAGTGGATTTGTTATCAGCTTTTTGAACAGGATTTGCTATCGGCTTTTTGATCAACCATCATTTTGATTTCTCCCTTTTAGTGTAGATGTATTAGTTTTTCTGTAAACAATTATCGCTAGTCACAACTAAATAATGTACCTAAATATATGTTTATACCTTTCTTTGAAAGTATTTAAAAGTGCATGAATTTTGTAATGGATCCTTGAAAGTGCTTGAAAATTTGAATTTTTTTTTTAAAAGTCACAGAAAATGCTTGAAAAATGTATTTAGGTGATTGTTGGTTCGTTGTGAACAAAATTTGTTCAGTCAAATCACTGCTCAAAAGTATTGTAAAGGTGACTCATCTGCTTGACCAAGTCAATCAAAAAAGTGGAATATTTCAGAAACAGAATCAAAGCGGTTGGTCTCGAAGCGGAACCTCCTTGAACTCTTCTGTCATCAGGTCTCCTCTACGGGAGACCTGGTGATCGAGGAAGAGTTCAAGAGGAGTAACTTGGAAGGATTTTGAGAACATCTCCAAAATGGAAAAAGTCTGAATCAACGTGACTCGACTCCACTTGAATCGCAGGCCTCAAAATTTGTCTCAGTTTGCAAAAATCTGTTTTGATTCTCATGAACACCTGCCTCAAGAATCAATTTTCAGTTCTCAACTTAGAATTTGAAAGTACTGTTATACACTTGTCCCTGTGAGTACAACCAGTTTATAATCTCACATAAAAAACAAACCTCATCTCATATTAGGCCACACAAAGTAGATCTTCTGTTTCTCAGGCCATTATTTGTAAAATTGCATGCAGGCGAGCGGTTTTTTATTTTATTTTTTATTTCAGTAATTTATTCTTTGCCATCAAAGGTTCATGTTCTTGGTTCAAGTTTTAGGCCTCATAATATACAGAAGAGCATGGGTGGTGATGTACTTCGTCCCTTGAGTGCAAGAAGGCTTTGCAATGCTAAAGCATTGCAAAGCCTTCTTGCACTCAAGGGACAAATTCATCAATTTTTTTAACTTGGGTAAAATATCAGACATAAACCATTTAATTTTTTTTTTTTTTAAGTTTAAATTGGTTATAAAAAGAGAGCATGCGGCAGCCAAAAGGACCATGCGGGAGGGCCTGAGAAACAGATTTTTAATTTTTTTAGGCCTTATATATTTATTAGAGTTTAACCCTTAACCCTTTGAACCCTAACAGCCATTTTTCCAGCCAGCAACATGATATGTAATTAAATAGGATGGATGTTCAGTAAATGTGTGGGGTAGACCAATCAATATTTTCAACGCGCAGCCCCAAGGCTGCACGTTGAAAATATTGAATGGTCGACCCCAAATAATGAATATGGACTCTTCTAATTGTTGCTATTGAACTGGCATGGAAGATACCACTAGAGTTCAAAGGGTTAAGGGTCTAGTTCCAGTTTAAGTGACTTTCTTGTCATGTTGTTCCAACATACAGGCTTTTGGTCGTGCAGTACCTTAGGCAAAACTTCACTAAACACTACTGAGAAGTCAGAGTACTCCCTTATGATGAGTGAGCAAGAAATAAGTACAATTATCCAGGCAACTTATAGAATCTGTGACAAGAATCAAATGGAAATTTGTGAGAATGAAAGTAAATTCTCATTGTTTTCATTGTGAGTATCATTTGCAAGAATTGATTATGATTCTTGCATGAATATAAAGCCCTGAATCGAATCATTAGGAGGAATCTGAATCAAATTGAACTTGGAACCCTTGCTGGGCCCTATGACTCTGATCCTCAGGAAGCTTTCTCAGAGAATATCCCCCAGGATCAGTATCAAGAATTGTTTGATATACATGTACGTGAAGCTGTTAAAATAGCCATTGTGCAGAAGTATGTGACCTTAAACAATAATAAATAAATAAATAAATAAATAAATAAATAAATAAATAAATAAATAAATAGAAGCTGTTAAAATAATGTCTCTTGAATGTTCTGGAAAATTTTTGAAAATTTTCATGAAAAGTCTTTGAAATGTATTTTTTTCTATAAGGAATGTATGAATACTGGTCCATTACATAACAAACCGAAACTTGCGTGACTTATACACAATACACATCTGTTGGTATGTAAGCCAGTAATTTGAAAATATTTTATAAAACCATAATTGTTATTGAGCAAAAATACTCCTACTTTTATATTAAAACCAATGGCCCAGACTTAGCTGGTGCAACCTCAATATTATTAAGGGCTAAACACAAATTTTGAACCCCCCCCCCCCCCCAATCCCCCAAATTTGCATACAATACCAAGATTTAAATGTCGTATTTAGCCCTCCATACTTTTAGTACTTGCGTATGCACAGTACCCAGGAAGAGACCAGAATTGGTGCCAACATCATTCTTTTGTTGGGCCCAAGTCAGTAAACATTTGAACTGACATCTGTGCAATAAATTCTCATTTTTGAAGATGCCAGTCACAAATCAATGATGGTTTTCATGGAATCAACGGTGTAGCAGAATGCTGGAAGTGCATAACAGTGGTTTCAGACGTTCAGGGCTGTAACTTTATAATTTTTATGTAAAATTATTCATGTTCCCCAATTTCGGGACATGCTTCTGAACGCCGTCATTATAATATGACTCCACTGTTGTTTTGTTAGTATTACTTCCCTTCCCTCTCCTGAACCTCCTGTTATACTCCCAAGCTCTTTCGGCTTTTTTAGCTCTCCGAAGAGAGCTTAACTTATCACTTGCCGTCCATCGTCTTCCGGCGTCGTCATCCGGTGTGAACTTTACATTATCGACTTCTCCCAAACTACTGAACCAAATTGAACCAAATTTGGTGTGCATGTTCCTTATCATATGTCAATTCAAGCTTGTACAAATACACTTTCCAAGTCCACAGGTGGCATCACAAGGGGCTTTACTCTGATAGTGCCCATAAATTTTTTTTAACATTAAAAAAATCTTCTCCAGAACCATCATCTAGAATCTTTTGATATTTGGTATATAACATCTCTATTGGGGTCAGATTCAAGTTTGTTCAAATCGAGTCTCTGGGTTAATAATTGGGCTCCTTGTAGGAGCCCGAATTTTAACTTAGTGCAATATGAGGAAATTTCTTTAAAAATCTTCTTCTTCTTCAGATCCACCAGTCAGAATGCTTTCATATTTGGTATACAACATCTATGGAGGGTCAGATTCAAGTTTGTACAAATCGGGTCCTTGAGTGAGTATTTGGGCTCTCTATTGGAGCCCAAAGTTTAATTTCATGCAATTTGAGGAAATTTCTTCAAAAATCTTCTTCAGATCCACCAGTCAGAATGCTTCCATATTTGGTATACGACATCTATAGGGAGGGGGGGGGGGGGGGGGGGGGGGGGAGGGGGGCAGATTCAAGTTTGTACAAATCGGGTCCCTGAGTGAGTATTTGGGCTCCCTATTGGAGCCCAAAGTTTAACTTTGTGCAATTTGAGGAAATTTCTTTAAAAATCTTCTTCAGCTCCACCAGTCAGAATCCTTTCATGTTTGGTATACAACATCTATAGGGGAGTCAGAATCAAGTTTGTTCAAATCGAGTCCCTGGGTTTATATTTGGGGTCCCTATGAGAGCCTGAATTTTAACTTAGTGAAATATGAGGTGGTCTGTTTCAGGTTTGTTCAAAGTGCTTACCTGGGTAAATATTTGGGCTCCTTATGGGAGTCCGAATATCAACTTACTGCAATATAGGGAATTTTTTTTTAAAATCCTCTTCTTTAGACCCTGTAGTCAGAAAGTTTTCATATTTGCTATACAACATCTCTAGGAGGGTCTGATTCAAGTTTGTTCAAATCTGGTCTATGGGTTGATATTTGTCTTCCTATGGGAGTCCGAATTTTAACTTAGTGCAATATGAGGAAATTTCTTTTAAAAGTCTTCTTCTTCAGATCCACCAATCAGAATCCTTTCATATTTGGTATACAACATCTCTAGGTGGGTCAGATTCAAGTTTGTTCAAATCGGGTCCCTGGGTTAATATTTTGGCTCCCTGTTTGAGCCCAAAGTTTAACTTAATACAATGTGAGGACATTTCTTTAAAAACCTCCTTGTTCAGATCCACCAGTCAGAATTCTTTCATATTTGGTATATACATATTTGTAACATCTCAAGAGGGATCAGATTCAAGTTTGTTCAATTTGAGTCCCTGGCTTATTATTTGGCCTCTCTATGGGCAGGTTTGGGGAGGGGGGCAGGGAGCATGTTAGGTTCAGGTTTGTTCAGATTCGTTTCCATAAAACTTGCCTTTGCATGGCTTCATTCCTTTGTAGTGTTGATGAACCATGTCTAACTGATTGTGACCCCAAACACTTTGAACCACTTTGGGCGGTGAGCGATTAAGGCCCCTCGGGGCCTCTTGTTATTGAAGAATTTTTTATTAAATTCTTGGGAGTTTAACTTGTATGCTTTTTATCCCCTGTGTTTACATCCTGTTCATTACTGTTCAGGACGTTTGGTATTCTTGCATCTTCTACCAGATGCATTGTTTTTTCTTCATATGAAGATCTATCTTTGCATTGGGTGGTTGTTGATCGGTTACTGACTTTGGGCCTTTGTTGTGCCTGTTGTTGGTTAGTTTCCGGTTTTTCCTCTTGACGTCTGTTCAGTAATGTTTTGGATTCGTATTAATTCAGTATTTAGTTAAAAACAATTATTGTTTTTAGCTCACCGAAGGGAGCTTGACTTATCACTTGCCGTCCGTCGTCGTTGTCCGTCGTGAACTTTACATTATTGACTTCTCACAAACTACTTGACCAAATTGAACCAAATTTTGTGTGCATGTTCCTCATCATATGTCAATTCAAATTTATACAAATAAACTTGCTGCACCCACAGGGGGGCACCAGAAGGGGCATAACTCTGATAGCACCCACAAATTGTTTCAAAAATTCAAAAAAATCTGTTTCAGATCCACCAGTCAGAATCTTTTCATATTTATTATACAACATCTGTAAGGGGGTCAGATTCAAATTTGTTCAAATTGAGTCGCTGGGTTAATATTTGAGCTCCCTAAGGGAGCCCAAATTTTAACTTTGTGCAGTGCGTGGAATATTCTTTAAAAATCTTCTTCAGATTCACCAGTCAGAATTCTCTCATACTTGGTATACATCATCTCTAGGGGGGCTAGATGCAAGTTTGTTCAAATCGAGTCTCTCGGTTAATATTTGGGTTCCCTTTGGGAGCCTGAATATTAACTTAGTGCAATATGAGAAATTTCTTTAAAAATCTTCTTCTTCAGATCCACCAGTTAGAAAGCTTTCATATTTGGTATACAACATCTCTAGGGGGGTCAGATTCAAGTTTGTTCAAATCGGGTCCCTGAGTTAGTATTTGGGCTCTCTCTTGAAGCCCAAAGTTTAACCTGGTGCAATTTGAGGAAATTTCTTTAAAAATCTTCTTCTTCAGATCAACCACTCAGAATCCTTTCATGTTTGGTATACAACATCTGTAGGGGGGGGGGGGGGTCATATTCATGTTTGTTCAAATCGAGTCGCTGAGTTTATATTTGGGCTCCCTATGGGAGCCCAAATTTTAACTTTGTGCAATGCGTGGAATATTCTTTAAAAATCTTCTTCTGATTCACCAGTCAGCATCCTCTCATATTTGGTATTCATCATCTCTAGGGGGCCAGATTCAAGTTTGTTCAAATCAAGTTTCTCGGTTAATATTTGGGTTTCCTATGGGAACCTGAATTTTAACTTAGTGCAATATGAGAAAATTTCTTTAAAAATCTTTTTCTTCAGATACACCAGTCAGAATCCTTTAACATTTGGTATGCATCATCTGTAGGAGGGGTCAGATTCAAGTTTGTTCAAATTGGGTCCCTGGGTTGAAAATGTTGAGTCTCGTTTGGACTAAGAAATTTTTGACCAAAATTTGAGAAAAAAAAATTGTTTTTGATTTTTTATGCGTTTTGTTCAATTTTGAGACCAAAAACCCCCAAATTTGTAGCCTGAAAATTTTGGGTCCTGTTCCGACTCCGAAATTTTTGATCAAATTCGTAATTTTTTTTAAAAAATTTTTATGCATTTTTTGTTCAACTTTTGAGACGAACAAAAAAATTTTAGCCTGAAACTATTGGTTCCGGTTCAGACTTGGAAGTTTTGGACGAAAATTTGGAAAAAAAATGTGTTTTTTTATGTGTTTTGTTCAATTTTGAGTTGAAAAAAAAAATTGGGGGTCAGATTTGGACTCTGAAATTTTGGTCCAAAATTCGGACATTTTTGGGGGATTTTTATGCAGTGTTATCTCAGTGTTGTTTTCTTTAGTGTCACAGACTTTAGTCTTATTGTTGACACTAGAGTAGCCTAGCTAGAATTATGAGCGGTGTTCTTTAACCTATCAATAGCTGATTGTGTTGTAAGTCTCCTTTAGTGAGCTTCTTGGGCCGCAGTTAACAGCCATTTAATTGTCTTCATGAAGAGGAAGACCTTTGGCTCCTTCAGCCAGGCTGAGACCACTGTCCTATCGGACAAGGTACCATTACAAGTGAAGAGTTTATTCTCTCCTTAGCGGTATTGTTTTTGCATTAGTTTTCTGAGGCTTTTAGCCCTATTGACGACGCCATATTAACCAAGTGTGATTAATGAGCATTCTTTCGAATGCAAAAAGTTTACTCCATTTCAGGTATATATTTCCTGCTATATCGGAACGAGGTGCAAGGAGTTTATCTAGGTTTTTATGATCGGGTGCCAGAACATAGTTTTTTTGTCTCCCACTTCATTTTTATCAAATCTATTGTAGTGGATTATATTTCCACTTGGTGGATTTGATATTATGTCTATATGGAGTATTATTTGGCACCATGGCGAACTGTCTTGATTTCAAGGGATATGTCGATGCTGTTTTCAGCGGGTATATTCCTTGGAATAGTGCCATGTTCATGATGTCCCCCTCCGTCCTTAGTGGCATTATGGAGTCGGTCAGATGTGAGGGAGAACTACGGTTTCTATACTATTCTAGATAACTAACACCAAAGCGTAACGAGTCATGCCGGGTTAGTGTGATTATGCTTGCTTTGACTAACTATAAGCTTTTTAGCGGTATTTCTCTTGAGAATAGCAGCAACAGTATGGCTTTGGGAATGTAGCGTGAAGTTTCTTTTTCATATTGTGAAAAAGAATTTGTCACTATTCCAAGCTTTTATATTACTGCGCCGGCCTTACTTATCTAGCGATTCAAGTAATGCGGGTGAGGGGAGGTTTCGATATGATTTATTTGTCACCCCCCACCCCGTCCCCTGCCAATATGTTAAGAGGCGATTATAGGGCAGCACATAGTGCACTTCCTGTAAGCCTTGTATGCATTCTATTATATGCATTTCTTTCATTGCTGTTCGATTGGCGGGCGGGTTGTGGTCTAACGGCGACATCAGGTGCGCATCTACTCTTTAGTTGGTCTGCTTCCTGTGGTTTGTCATTCATAAGTTTATGACAAACCACAACAACAACTTATTATACAAGATTATGAGTCCTGAACAATATCTGTTTTGGGATTCCGAATTCTTTCATGAATACATTTGGTTGATATTGCTAGCCTTCGTGTACCTGTGTGGCACCTGGGCGACATTCTCCAAATGTGGAAATTAGTCCACTCTGAGAAGCTTCGCTCAGAGTTGTCTGCTTTTCTTACGATATACGAGTCTCTTCCTCTGGTTAATCGCATTAACGTCATTTTATTCCTTCAGTTTCCTGGTTAGATTTTGTATCGCTCGGTTACGCCGTTGATACAAGCTGTATTCAGACGAGTGTACAGATGTGATTCTGTTTTTATTGGTGGTATATTCTTTCTCCGAACAGTCATTGGTTTTAAGGGGCCCAGGAAACCATGAATTATTTGGGGACGGTCTGTGACAGGTTTTTTTTAATCTTATCCTGTTCCATGTTCTGAATCCAGTCTTCAACCGGAAGCGGTACACAAGGGGAATTCCTATTCTCATATAATTGAACTGTTACAATTTGGAGGTTCATTATTGGAATTAATTGTACACCTGAACGTGGTCGGCTGTTGGTTGGCTCAGAAACGTATAAGTTCTATCAGATAACTTTCCATTGGGATTCTATTGGACAAGTTTAAGGTTGTACATATTAATATCACAGTTTTCGACCTATCTACGTATTCCAGATGCGGCATATGTTTAGAAGCTTGCAATTTTAATAACCGGGATTGCCACAATATAGCCTTAGCTGCAGATGTGGCATTAAGCACCAATAAATTAATAAAAATTAATAACTGGGTGTTTTTTTAGGCGAATATATATACATGTTTTATTCAGTACTGCTTTTTCACTGTTTCCAGACTGCTTCCCTCTTTGTTTTGAAGATTATTTCTTCAAAAAAATGGGGGGGGGGGGGGGGGGAGGCAGGAAGTGATTTCTCTTTACCTCTTCTAGCCTTATAATAAGTGTATAACTATGAGTGAAGCTGTTATCGTCTGTGGATTATTCTGATCTTATGTACAGCTTACAACATTATATATGGCCTGTGTTTGTGAACATTAGTCTCTCACTCTCAGATATGCCTTTCCTAATTTTAAGTGTCTTATTCCGGTCAAACCTTAAAATTGGGGGCTCATTACACCCAATTACTATAATCATTTATGCTAAGTAATAGGGAATTACTTGGATATGGCTCCTTATTTCGGTGGTATGTCTTCTCTATTGTTGTATAGAGAGACATATATGTAATTCCTTAAAATTTTAATCTCCTTTTCACCTTGGGAGTTCTAATGCAGGCTAAGGAGCTGAATTTTGGTCTGCTCTTCTTTAAGTCCTAGGCCCTCCAACCTTTTTACGATTCAGCTGAGTCTGGGCCATTGGTTTTAGAATTAAAATATGATAAATTTAAAGTAATTTGTATATTTTTTATACTTACCAATGGCCCAGACGGTGATGGCCCTCCTATGGGTGGGCACTCATACCTCCGCGTGTTATCTCTTTAATAGGCACAACTAGGAAGAATGATGTTGGTGCCAATTCCTGTCTCTTCCTGGGTACTGCTCATGCGCAAGTACTAAAAGTATGGAGGACCAGATAGGACTTTTAATTTTCGGTATTGTATGCAAATTTTGGGGATTGGGGGGTTCAAAATTTGTGTTTGGCCCTTAATAATATTGAGGTTGCACCAGATAAATCTGGGCCATTGGTAAGTATAAAAAAAATATACAAATTACTTTAAATTTATCATATTCTTCAAATATCATTTGTATGAAAGCACCTGTTTAGAGATAAATTAACTTGGTGACTCTAATTTACAGACTTTTTCAAAAAAAGACATGTAGCTTCCAAACCTTGATCTAGTTATTGATCACTTGTGGGAATTTCCAGAATATCACAAACTGCTCTGTCATTTTCCACATTCGTCATAATATGCTTTCTCAGAAGTTTACAGGTTCTAGTTATATCATATGTGTCCATGGAATTTGATTTTGAATTTTCAGTGACCATACATGTGCTATGGGTTTTTTTATGGAGGCATAATGTGGGTTTTTTTTTAAAAATAATATATATTTGTTGATCAAATAATGCCCACCATTTGCTAATATAATGAACAGTTGTTGTTCAGGGTGGTCATTAATTCATACAGCATCGAAGATAAAATTATTTCTGCCTGCGTTCAGAAATTATGTCACTCTGTTGTGTTTACTTATTAGGAACTCCTCTGATCACTATCATGCAACCCTGTTTATCTCTTTACAACGTCATATCTTTTGAAAATTTGTCAGCATTAAATTTTTTTAATTACAGATTTAAATAATTTGCATTGCTATTGATGTCTTACACTGGGCATACAGTGGTTTTTTCACATGCAAGCAAAACCAGAGAGTTGATATTTTTTTCAAATTAGCAGTTCATTGTCCCTTGAAAATTACACTTTCCATGAAGGTGATGTGGAACAAGTTTTGTGATTTGGAAACATTCTGGAAAAATATTCATAAAATCCACGAAATTTACATTTCTGAATATTTGCAGTGGAGTCCACTTAATTGGAAATCTCTCAGTTGAAAAACCATGTTAATCGAATATAACTTCCAAGTAGCAAGCCATAGTGCATACCTTCAGTACAAATTCGACCAGTTAATTGCATACAGGTTCAAAAGTAAACTATTAATCGAATAAAAACATTGCATAATAGAGCAAGAAATTACCCTGACAATCACAGAATAGGCATTGTTTGTAGACCAAGTGACCTCAGTACATCTAATAGAGTCATTTAATCTCTTCTTATTGTTTCACAAGATATCGAATAAATTCTTAATTTATCTCTAAAATACAGCAAAGTTACCATTTCCCTGTACCCCTGTTAATTCAATAATATTTTTATACTGTACCAATGACCCAGACTTAGCTGGTGCTTACTCTTAAAAATTCAGGGCCAAACACAAATTTTGCTACCCCCAATCCCCAAAATTTGCATCAAAATCCAAAAATTCAATGTCTTATATGGTCCTCCATACTTTTGTCCACTGCGCATGTGCAGTGTCAAGGAAGTACCAAAATTGGCACAAAATCTTCATTCTTTGTTTGGCCCTTCAATCAGTAACATCTCACTGATATCTGTGCTTATAATCTCAGTTAAAATGTTGCCAGACACAAAATCATGAAGGAAATGGTGGATCCAAGGATGAAATAAGAGGATGAGAGGAAGAAACAGTGGAAGGATGTGTTCAGGGCTGTAACTTTTATGTAAAATTATTCCATGTTCCCTAATTTCGGGGCATGGACCTGATGTTTCCATTCTTGCTACGAAATATCCACTGTTTGTTCAGTGTTTCCTCTCTACCTTTTCTTGATACCCCCCTTGCTAATCTCCCATGCTTCTTGTATAATTTTTGAAATTTTTTTATTGAAATTTCTTGGGAGTTTTAGCATAGTTACAGAATGTTTATTCTGTTATCCCCATGGTTACGTCCTCACCCTAGGGGTGTTTAGGCATTTTGGTCATTCATCTACCATCCGATGTACTGCAGCTTCTTTGGAAGATTCTGTTTTACATCGGATAGTGCTTTAAATTGGTTACTGATTTCGGGCCATGTTTTTTAGTGCCTGGAGTCTTGTTTCCAGTTTTTATTCACTTTTGTTTATGGTGACAACGGTTACTTCTGTCAGTGATTCCTTGTCTTCTGTAAGGTTCATTATATAGCCTGATACATTAATATTGTCCATCAGTGTAACATTAATTTTTAGAAATGTTTTAAAATTTTTGTCCACACTTAGGCTTTTTTGGGATCCATTTGGGCTCATCGTTCCCTTTGGGAACTTGGGCTCATGTCAAAATTTTTTCGAAAATTTTTTCTTTGGAATTATTTTTCGAAATTTTTGTAATGGATTTATATTATTATTATGTATCTTTGTATTTTCAAGGGTTAGTGCGAGTACTACGGCTGTTTAATATTTTTTAAAATATGAAAGAATATTGTTCAAATTGTAAATCGAGGAAGTCTTCCTCTGATTCTTATGCTCATTGTATTTGCTGTAGTCACTGTACTCACACTAATTCTTGCTCAGTGTTTGCCATTTGGGATGACAAACGTTGGAGACGTGTGTCACGGTATATTGTTAGTGGTGAGAGGTCCATGCCGGTCCTCTCACCACAGGGTCACTCTAGTTTTTCAGTCTCTTTTTCAGAGGAACAAGAACAGGGTGATGTTTCAGTGATGTCTTCAGAAAGTGTGCTGCCGTCATCGCAATAAAATGAAGAGCTAGTGGCAAAAGTGCTCAAGGAAATTCGACAAGTGCCTAGATCCTTAGTAGGATTGACGCCCTTGTCGCCAGCTAGCTCGCCCGGCGAAGCTATGATGCGTAGAGCCGGTGATGTGACGCCGGGTTCGTCCGTTGCCGTCCAGGAGAGGAGAAAGGGTGTTGCGAGCACTATAATCTTGGATCACGCACACCCGGTGACGACGGATCAGAGGAAGCCAGTCAGTCCGGTAGCTAGCTCGTTCAGGTCTACCCAGACCGCGAGCGAGAGAGGCCCCCTCTCTCTTACAACAACATCTGGGGCCAGATGTTGTCATACATAACGTTCGTCAGTTGGAGCATACATCCACTCCTCCTGCTCGGGACGCTCCATCGCATAGACAGCTGGGGGCAGCTGGTCTATTGGCTTCCTCTTCCACATGCCAGCACACACGCCTGCACCTTGGCTACGTGACCTCAGATATCCAGCCTGCTTCGCCGACCAAGGATTCCACGTCAACAAGGTCACTCCATCCGGTAGCCAAGGACACAAGGCCTTACTAGTCGGGACGTTCACATAAAAGAATTATGCAAGAGGCACCGTCCCAGGAGCTCCCAGCGGCTAAACAACGTAAGACCACAGCTCCACAGGCCTCCGTTATGGACTTGCTATCGCAGATAGCTCAACTCATCACAGCATCCCAGCAACCTTCGGAAACTCTTTCAGATTAGGAACTGTCTGAGGAAGCTGGGGCAGTACGCTCCCCTGCAATGTCAGATAGAGTCGACCGAGATTCACATTTGGTCCAGTCGGATGGTGAAAGGGAATCTGCAGAGCTGGATTTTTCCCTCCTAGAACAACATAAGGTGGCCATAGATTTCATCCGGCAATACCTTCCAGATGTTGTTCCTCCAGACCAGAGAACTGCGATACCAGATAAGACACTGATAGCGTCATTGGACACTGACTTCTTCGGCCGGACTAAGGACGTCGCACCTGAGTTTCCGGCCCAGTCCAGAAATGTCTCACGGACGTTTGAATTGCAGTTTCTTATCGCACCAAGCTCAACATCTGCCGTTCATCAACAGTAGAAATAAATTTGAAATGGCAGGACAGGGCATTCCGAGAGTTCCTCTGCATTTAGACTTCCAGGCAGAAGACTTGGAGTTGTCATTGCCGGCGTCTATGTCGATTCTCTCCAGTACGTTGGAGATGACAATCTCGTCTAACAGAACCAGTTTAGACGCCTTATCTTACGCAGATCACCTTACCAGAGCCTTATCACAATGTCTCGATGGTAAAGAATTCCAGGATGTTCAAACTTCCTTGAGAGTTCTTTCGAGGGCAATCGCATATTCCACGTATAACTCCACCCTTTCAGTGGCAAATTTGAAGTTAGTCAGACATGATGCTGCCCTGGCTTCATCCACTAGGGTGGATTCTAAGGTGAAAAACTCTCATTGAGTCGCTCCGGTTTCAGGAGAACTTCTCTTCGATGGTAAGCTTTCACTAATCTACGATCAGATTACCAAGAAAGCTTCGGACTCTCTGCTCTTTAAGTCTGTTTCGAAAAAAGCGGACTCAGCTGAGAGGAGTAAGTCAGGGACTTCTGGGGCGAGTATGTCCAAGGGAAGTCCCTATAGAGGATCTAAGAAAGCCTCTACGTCTTACTCCAGAAGAGACCGTCAGAGTAGCGACTCAGGTAGGGGACGTAATGCTGGCTCAGACAAATGGTCAGATGCCCTTAGGTCGACTGGTCGAGGTGCGGGTCGGGGAAGACGTAGTTTCTCCTCCCGCAAGCCTCGCAGGTACAGGAGATGAAGGTCAGAACTTCAGTTGCGCTCCAGTGGGCGGAAGGCTGTCGAGATTCTTAACCAATTGGTTGTCAATTACGGATGACCGATGGGTTCAGGAGATTATTTTGGAAGGTCTAAAACTGTCCTTCAGAGAAAAACCTCCGTTAACACGAAGTCCGCGATGGACTCAGCTTCCGTCAAACCTTCAGAAGAGAGATTCGCTTCTATCAGAGGTGCAATCTCTTCTGGAGAAAAATGCAATAGAGGTCATAGAAAACCAGGAATCTCCCGGTTTTTACAGTCACCTGTTCCTGGTACCAAAACCAGACAGCTTGTTCCGTCCAGTTACAGATCTAAGCTGGATAAACAAGCTGATCGTGGCTCCGAAATTTTATATGGAGACCATTCGATCGGTGAGAGCGAGCATTCAAGTGAACGACTATGCTGCGAGCATAGTTCTCAAGGATGTGTACTTTCACGTCATGGTATATCCGGCATTCAGAAAGTACCTTCGCTTCGCTGCCCTAGGAGTCATTTATCAGTTCCGAGCACTGTGCTTTGGACTGAATCTAGCACCCTGCGCCTTCACTCGAATAATGAACTCGGTAATGACTCATTTCCGAGCTCATTCGTCTGCGGTAACGTCGGCCTACTTGGACGACATTCTTCAGAGGTACGGCGACAGATTAATGCTTCAGAATGATGTTCAGAGTCTGCTTCAATTGCTCCGACATCTCAGTTTCATAGTGAACGAAAAGAAGTCGGATCTAGTTCCATCCAAGTCGTTCATTCACTTGGGAATGAGCTTCGAGACGCACAACAATCTGGTTCATCTGCCATTACCCAGAGCTAAATTAGTCAGTTGTTATGCTCGCTTTTGTCTACACTCAGATGTAGTGACAGCAAGAGAATTTATGTGACTGATAGGTTTGTGCGGAGTCAACGCGGACCTTATTCCGATGGGGCGCCTTCGCACTCGTCCACTCCAGATATTTTTTACTCAGAATTGGAGTGTGAAGATTCATTCGCTCGAAACGAACATCGTCTTGTCCAACCAAGTAAAACATGAGATTCAGACTTGGGCAGATATTCAGTGGTAACTCAGGTAGTTCCACTGCAACTGCCGGATCCGATTTTTACGATTATGACGGATACGAGTCAGACAGGTTGGGGCGCGACATTGAGCCCAACAGATTCGAGGTGTCAGGGTCTTTGGGATCCGCAATTCCTGAACAACCACATAAACATCAAAGAGATGATGTCAATTTGGCTTGCGCTACATCATTGGATGAACATTATTCAGAATTCACATGTTCAAGTACTATCCGACAATTCGACAGTAGTAGCATATATTCAGAACCAGGAAGGCACTCATTCCATTCCGTTGTTCAACTTAACGGAAAGAATCCTTCTGTTTGTCCTAGAGCATCAGGTTCTTCTGTCGGTCCGTCATATTCCGGGTCGTCTGAACATTCTAGCGGACTCCCTTTCTCGGAAAGGTTGTATGTTGCTGTCAGAATGGACTCTCAACAAACGAGTATTCAATCAGATCTGCTACCAATGGGATCGTCCGATGATAGACTTGTTTGTGACGCATCTCAACAATCAGTTGCAGACGTATGTGTCACCATGCCCAGATCCTCGAGCGTTCGCAGTAGACGCTCTCTCGATCTCTTGGAACGGAATGATAGGATACACGTATCCTCCAGCTCCGTTGATTCAACAGATATTGCTAAAAATCAAGCAATCTCTCTACAAGATTCTGTTGGTAGCATCTCTGTCTCCCCACAGACCATGGATAAATCTACTCAGGTGTCTGTTATGGGACATTCCTTGGAAGCTTCCTCCGTGGGAGGACCTTCTTTCACAGTGGAAATCGCGCACACAGCATCACAGTCCGCAAGGTCTCAACCTTCACGTATTTCCGTTGTGCGGTCCTTCTTGGACGCAATTTCTAACTGTAGGAGGACCTCCTCTTCGCTAAATTATGCTACTAAGTGGAAGGTTTTCTCTCGTTGGTGTAGGCATCATTCTATTGATATTTATGATCCCTCCATTCCAGACATTGCTAATATTTTGGTCTACTTGTTTGACGAGATCAAACTGCAGCCAATAACTATGAAGGGTTATAGGTCTATGCTATCGGATACTTATGCTCATCATGATAGCTCACAAATAGGGTCTAATGTCTCTTTATCAAGGTTAGTTAAAAACTTTTAGATAAATAGACCTAGAACTCTTAGGTTAATTCCTAAGTGGAATTTAGCTTGGGTTCTTCTGAAGCTAAAAGAAGTGCCATTTGAACCCCTTGATACGGTAGACTTCAAATACTTATCTTATAAGACAGCTTTTCTCTTAGCCTTCTCTTCTGCTAGAAGAGTTAGTGAGCTTCATGCTCTATCAGTTGATGATTCTCACTATCGTAGTGATGGTAATACTATTACTTTGACTAACAATGTGGGATTTTGGGCTAAGAATCAGGCTCCTAATAAGTACCCTGAACGTATTATTATTAAGGCTCTTCCGTCCTCAGATGGCCATAGGCCTTTGCTGTGTCCAGTTAGAGCTATGCGTATTTACAAACGTAGATCTGAGTTTATCAGAAAGGGACGAAAACGTTTCTTTCTTTCTCTGCTGCCTAATAGAAGGGACATCACAGTCCATTCTATTTCAAGGTGGATTCAGTTGACTATTCGTACTGCTTATGAAAGATTATCTTCTACTCAGCAGTCTGTGCTTAAGATTTCGGTGCATGAAGTTAGAGCGCTGTCTACATCTTGGGCTTATGCTAATAGTATTGCTATTACCGATTTGATGAAGGCTGCATACTGGTCTCAGCCTTCTACGTTCACAAATTTTTACCTTAGAAATATTGAGTCTTTTTCTGGCGACCTTCATTGGTTAGGTCCGTTATCTGTTGCTCAGAATGTCGTCCACTAAACAGTTGCAACTATAGTTATGCAGGCTTTCTGTTCCAACAGTGACTCTGTCCTGCTGCCCTCTTCGTTCTGGGGTGATTGACCCAGAGCAAGCGGAATGGGGGGGGGGGGGGGATGGTGTTCCCTTATGTCACCTGCTTTATAGTGAAAAGCAAGGGAATGCCTCCTCTGGAGTCAGTAATTCCGAGTCGGCGCTGGAATGATTTTAAATTGTAAAGCTAATGTTTATCTCATGTAATATTTTTAAAGTGTAGCTCGGTGGGAAGCATTTGTATATGTCACGTGTCATACAAGCGTTAATATACATTCCTCGGACACTTTTAAATGAGTATAAAGAGTCTCATTATATGGACTATCTTTATTTATTAGCTTTCCTTTAAAAAATTAGTATAATGGGTTATACTGGATGTTAATAGAGATCATTGATGTTATTGTGCTCAATTGCGGATTGGTAGTATGTCTTTCTTTTTTTGTATAAACAAGAAAGATATAAGTAAATCCTGTTTCTCCTTGAGGGGATAATTCTGTTTATATGTAATTGAGCCTATTGGATTTTCCTTTATGTCCTAGGCCCTCCAGCCTTTTTACTATTCAGCTAAGTCTGGGTCATTGGTACAGTATAAAAATATGAAAAAAATTATAGTAATTTATATATTTTTTATACTTACCATTGACCCAGACGTTAGGGCCCTCCCATGAGTTGGGAACTCATACCTCCCCGCTGATTATATAACATTTACTAGGCACTGGTTGTAAGAATGAAGATTTGGCACCAATTTCGGTACTTCCTTGACATTGTGCATGCGCAGTGGACAAAAGTATGGAGGACCATATAGGACATTGTTTTTTTGATTTTGATGCAAATTTTGGGGATTGGGGGGGGGGGGGGGGGCAAAATTTGTGTTTGGCCCTGAATTTTTAAGAGTTAGCACCAGCTAAGTCTGGGTCATTGGTAAGTATAAAAAATATATAAATTACTATAATTTTTAGCTGTGACTAGCAGCTCTATAAGTGGCAATGTCGGTCTGTCTGTCGGTCTGTCTGTAACCAACGAGTTTCAAAACTCAATAACTTTTGAAATACTTGATAGAATGAATTTATATTTGGCATGTAAGTGTATCTTATTGATGTCTAGCCACTGTTCAATGCATGTGTTGTTCCAAATATTTTTCTTGGAGTTATGGCCCGTCGGTCGGTCGGTCTGTCGGTCGGTCGGTCTGTCTGTGACCAAAGAGTTTCAAAACTCAATAACTTTTGAAATACTTGATGGAATGACTTTATATTTGTCATGTAAGTGTATCTTATTGATGTCTAGCCACTGTTCAATGCATGTGTTGTTCCAAATATTTTTCTTGGAGTTATGGCTCTTGATGAACTTAGAATTTTGTGACCAACGCGTTTCTAACACCACCCGTCGCAGCTACGGCATCGATGTCGCGATTTTTTTTATATTCACTCTCTATTCAATTAACAGGGTTCCACAATACTAATATTTTCATGTGGGAACCCTGGCAGTGCTTGTTTACTGTGGTAAACAGGCTCTGTTTTACTGTTAAAATAGGAACTGGTCACCAATGCCTGGGGTGGCCTTACACACCAATAAGTAAATAAATAGTGTAATAAGATTAGGTTCTATGTTATAGTTGATCTTGATACTAACAGTTACCTTCAGATTACTCAGAGAGAGGGCAGTAAAACTGAGAAAAATGATTGGATTGTTCTACATATATCAGTTTGTGGATTCCTAAAATTTTGGGTTGGGTTGTGTCAACAATTAAACCTTTGTTTTGTTAAAGGTCAGTGGGCATCCATCTGTCCCTCCATCCATCTGTCTCTCCATCCATCTGTCACTCCATCCATGTTGCAATGTCAGCACAATGAGTTGAACACACATTATCCAATTTTTAGCTCACCTGACTGAAAGTCAGGGTGAGCTTCTTTTTTTTATCACTATTCGTCCGTCGTCCTGCGTGAAGGTGGTGTTTGAGCCTCTTTCTCCTTAACCACTGGCCACATTTTAATTAAATTTCATGTAAATAGTGGTTATATAGGGGCATTTTGATTTTTATCAAAATTAGGTTTCGTCTCATATTGAGCAGAGGTGTGGGGAAAAAATGGCCAAATTTTTGAAAATCTTCTTCTAATGAACCACCAGTAGCAGAGACTTGATATGTGGTATACAGAGTCCTTTTGAGGTTTAGAATCAAGTTTGTTCAAGAGAAATTTGTCGGGCATTATTTGCCTTCGTTATGGGAGGGGAAAAAATTTTGGCCACGCCTAAAATTTCTATTTTCAGAACCGTTAGGTCGATTTGAATAAAATTTGATATAAAATGCTAATGGGTCATAGGTAGTTGATTGATGTAAAAAAAATTTTCTCGTTGCCCCGTGGGAACCTCGGGAGCTAAAAATAGGAAGAACATTAAAACTGCCATATCTCCAAAACTACACGGCACAGAGAATTCTTATTTTGTATAAAGCTTACTTTTATCCAGTAGAATAGAATGGTTAAAAAAAAATCCCTATTGGTTTGATCACAAGGTACTTTTTTCAGGACTTTGAAAAAGTGCTGAGTCAGCACTTTTTAACACTGTAGGCAATGAGAAAAGATTAAAAAGTCTTCTTCTCCAGATCCAGCAGGCAGAATCTTTTGATATTTGGTATGCAACATTGTAGGGTGGATCTGATTCAAGTTTGTTCAAATCGGCCCCCTGGGTTCATATTTGGGCTCAGTATAGGAGCCTGATTTCGAACTTGGTGCATTTCAGGCAAATTTCTTAAAAAATCTTCTTCTCCAGATCCAGCAGGCAGAATCTTTTGATATTTGGTATGCAACATTGTGGGGTGGATCTGATTCAAGTTTGTTCAAATCGGCCCCCTGGGTTTATATTTGGGCTCAGTATAGAAGCTCGAAATTCGAACTTAGTGCATTTCAGGCAAATTTCTTCAAAAATCTTCTCCAGATCCAGCAGGCAGAATCTTTTGATATTTGGTGTGCAACATTGTGGGGTGGATCTGATTCAATTTTATTCAAATCGTCCCCCTGGATTCATATTTGTGCTCACTATAGAAGCTCGAATTCGAACTTAGTACATTTCATGCAAATTTCTTAAAAAATCTTCTTCTCCAGATCCAGCAGGCAGAATCTTTTGATGTTTGGTATGCAACATTGTGGGGTGGATCTAATTCAAGTTTATTCAAATCGGCTCCCTAGATTCATATTTGGGCTCACTATAGAAGCTCGAATTCGAACTTAGTGCATTTCAGGCAAATTTCTTTGAAAATCTTCTTCTCAAGATCCAGCAGGCAGAATCTTTTGATATTGGGTATGCACCATGCTTAGGGGGGTGAGATTTTCAAGTTTGTTCAAGCCAAGTCCCTGGGTTCATATTTGGGCTCACTGTGGTTGCGGTAGCCCGAATTATAACTTAGTTCAAAATGAGGAATTTTCTTTAAAAATCTTCTTCAGATCCAGCAGTTGGAATGTTTTGATATTTGTTATGCAGCATCCTTACGTGGGTGAGATTCAAGTTTGTTCAAGCCATGTCCCTAGGTCCATATTTGGACTCACTGTGGGAGCCCCGAATTATAACTTAGTTCAAAATGAGGAATTCTCTTTAAAAATCTTCTTCTTCAGATCCAGCTGTCGGAATGTTTTGATATTTGGCGTGCAGCATCCTTAGGGGGGTGAGATTCAAGTTTGTTAAAGCCAAGTCCCTGGGTTCATATATGAGCTCCCTGTGGGAGCCAGAATTATAACTTAGTTCAGCATGAGGAATATTCTTTAAAAATCTTTTTTTTAGATCCACGGGTCAGAATCTTTGGATATTTGGTATAAGCTTTTCTTAGGAGGAGCAGATGCAACTTGTTGAAATCATATCTCTGGGTTGATATTTAGGCTACCATGTCAGGTGAGCGTCCTCAGGCACCCTGGGGCCTCTTGTTACCATATTTGATCTGTTAGTTGTACTTAAGAATGTCTTGGATGAGTCCTGCCCAACTTTTTGGCGGGCATTATACCTCTTGTATTGTTTTCTTATTGAATTTTCGACTTGTGGGCTGTTTCAGCATGATAACTTGAATATGCGTTATCCGATTTTCACCAAATTTGGTCTTGTTTCTTCTCAAGCATGCCTTGGATGAGTTTGAAAACCAGTACTGCCTGAATATTTTTTTCTGGAGTTTTGCCCCATTAGATTGTTTTTTGTTTGAATTTCCAGCTTGCAGGCGGTGTCAGCATGATAACTTAAACAAACATTATCTACTTTTTACCAAATTTGCCTTGTGATTTCAACTCAGAAATGTCTTGGATGAGTCTGAAAATCATTCATGCACAACCTTTTTCTCCTGAGTTATTTTTGCCTCTTGGATTTTCTGGTTTGAATTTCCAACACGTGGGCGGTTTCAGCACGATAACTGGAAAAAATGTTATCTGATTTTTACCAGACTTGGGATGTGGGTTCTACTAAGGAATGCTCGATTGAGTTTGAAAACCCGTACAGGGAAAAATTGTTTTCAGAAATTATGCCCCTTTGATTGTTTTTGTTGTTGGAATTTTCAACATTCGGGCATTGTCAGCATGATAACTTGAACAAATGTTATCGAAATTTACCAAATTTGTCCTATACCTCTTAGATTGTTTCCTAGTAAAATAATTGTAACACCATTATAGACTTATTAAACTTGTTATAACAGGGTTCATACAGCTCTTGAAAAACCCTTGAAAATGAGTTTTTTCTTGAAAAACCCTGGAATTTGAAATTAGCCCGTGAGAAACCCTTGAACTTTCAGAAATCTCTTGAAAAACCCTTGAATACCAAGCTATTTCCTGGGCATTGTAAATATATGTGTACTCGCCTTTTACTTGTTTGTTGCGCTCGTGTCGCTCAGTTAAAAAAAAAACATAAAAAAGTATGGAACATTTTACCAAGATTACTGTAACACAGATCACACTTTGGGTACCAGTACTTCCTGACTTCCAAAGTCAGATCCGTGTCACATGAATCTTAGATTTTTAGAGCTCATACAACAAGCTGAATAGTATATGTAGCCCTTGAAAAAAAAAGAAGCCCTTGAAAAAAACCCTTGAAAAACCCTTGAACTTTGTGAGCAAATTTTTGTATGAACCCTGTATAACTACTTTGGCCCCTTTAATGGACCTTCATCAGGTATTTATTTATTTATTTATTGGTGTTTAAGGTCACATATTTCTGCACAATGGCTAATCATGACCTTGTCAGTTTTACGGGTGGAGGAAGACGGAGTACCTGGAGAGACCCACCGAGCAACCGCGAGCAACTGTCAGCTCCCCAACATTCTAACTCCACACGAGCAGGGTTAGCATTGGTTGAAGACAGTGCACCATCAACGAGTAGTATGCCTTAGTACACAATGTCACCGTGCCCCCACGTGGGCAATGGGGGTGAAGTGTCTTGTCCAAGGACACAACATGGTTGCCGCAGGTGGGATTCGAACCGAGGACCTCTCAGCTTGCAGCCTGTACCTCTACCTACTGAGCCACCGCGCCCCCACTTTTATCAGGTAAGAAATGGAGTTAACATTGCCCACTGTTGATGCACATTACATGTATATCATCAGATGCAGTTCTGTTCGGGAAATCTGCTAGATAAAGATTTATGCAGTAACTAAAACCCCATGTTTAATCAGTTTTTTTATAATGTGTATAATCTATTATTTTAACCCTTTACCTAACCTGAAAAGCAGACGATACTTGCAAAAATAATTCTTGAATAACTAATTTTTTTCATTTTTTGTCTCAAAAAGTGAAAAAAATAATGAAAATTAATTGGCGATTTTTGAGAATAGCGCTGGCCAGTTTTGGCCGTTACGTTGGGTAAAGGGTTAAGGTAGTAGTAGTGAATTTTAAGTTAATTCCATTTTCCTATAAATATCAGTTGATCATGTGATTAAGGACATAAATACCAGTTGATGATATGTTGTGTGAATGATTTTTTTAGAATCTGATTTATAAAAGTATAACAGTGTTCAAATCAATATCCGTCAATTGTCCATTATAAACTCAAATTGTTAACACTCACATAAGTAGTGGTGAAAAATTTTTGATTACAATTCTAACATGAAGTTCCACATCAAATTGTTTTCAGTGCAAGACACAATCACTTCTTGCTTTGAATCTGGGTCTCAATTTTCTGTTGTTCACTTCTACTGTTTTCACTTCTGCAATGATTCTGGTGAATTGAATGTATCTTCAAAAAATCTTCACAAACAGGTGAGAAGGTTAGGATATGAAAAAAAAATAATTGTTTCTCAGGCATGCCCCTCATAATTGAGAATCTGCCTCATTACTCTTTTTTTTGCACCTGGAAATCTCTTCACTGATATTAATTGCACTTGTAGAACTAAAAATTTTACAGACTGTATCTTGTTTTACAGAGCTTTGTCAAACAAGATACTGTTGGTTAAATTTTTAACTGCAGTATGGGATATTTTTCTGCTGAAAGCATTGTTTTTTCCTCAGAATAGTGGAATGAGTTAAATAATTCCAATTATCTTCAGGACTTGTTTTATGGATTAACCACAGAAACACGCCATCCCTAATCATTGTCTGAGAAACAAGAAATTTGTTTAACTGGCCTTATCAAAAACATTTGCTTCTCAAGAAATGCAGCACCTTACAGTTAGAGCTTCATACCAGCTGACTACTTTGTAATGCAAGGATTTGTCACACAGTGGGAGTGTTGGGAAAGAGGAGAGGCTGGTATTCTAGGAGAACCTTGATACAACACCCCATCATATCTGTACATGCACTCAAAAAACAAACAAGATAATTCCAAATTAAGAATCAAAACCTATAAGGTATATGAAAGAGGTTCAACAACCAGAATTTTTCAGTATTGCTATGATGATGAGCAGGGCTGGGAGCAGTTAACGTTTCAAACGTTAATGTGTTAAATTATTTTAGTTAAGTTAAAAAATTTTTAAATAAGTTATTAATGTTTAACTTTGAAGTTTGTTAGGGTGCATCAGGAATGATTTTGTACTCATCGTGACTCGTCTAAAGTATATGTATAGGTCATCTATTTTTTCATCTCCCTCAGTTAATTGAAACTGTGCTGCATTGTCGACCCTTTCATAGTCATGTCGTGCGTAATTTCTTATAGCCTCCACAAGACGACATGATTGTTTTTGTTGTTGGAATTTTCAACATTTGGGCATTGTCAGTATGATAACTTGAACAAATGTTATCGAAATTTACCAAATTTGTCCTATGCCTCTTAGATTGTTTCCTAGTAAAATAATTGTAACACCATTATAGACTTATTAAACTTGTTATAACTACTTTTAAGAAATGGAGTTAACATTGCCCATTGTTGATGCACATTATATCATAAGATGTAATTAAGTTTGGGAAAACTGCTAGATAAAGATTTATGCAGTAACTAAATCCCCATGTTGAATCAGTTTTTTTATAATGTGTATAATCTATTATTTTAAGGTAGATAAATACCAGTTGATGATATTTTGTGTGAATGATTTTTTTAGAATAATCTGATTTCTAAAAGTATAACAGTGTTCAAATCAACATCCATCAATTGTCCATTATAAACTCAAATTGTTAACACTCACATAAGTAGTGGTGACAAATTTTTGATTACAATTCTAACATTGAAGTTCCACATCAAATTGTTTTCAATGCAAGACACAATCACTTCTTGCTTTGAATCTGGGTCTCAATTTTCTGTTGTTCACTTCTACTGTTTTCACTTCTGCAATGATTCTGGTGAATTGAATGTATCTTCAAAAAATCCTCACAAACAGGTGAGAAGGTTAGGCTATGAATAAAAAAAATGTTTCTCAGGCACGTCCCTCATCATTGAGAATCTGCCTCATTACTCTTTTTTTGGCACCTGGAAATCTCTTCACTGATATTAATTGCACTTGTAGAACTAAAAATTTTACAGACTGTATCTTGTTTTACAGAGCTTTGTCAAACAAGATACCGTTGGTTAAATTTTTAACTACAGTATGGGATATTTTTCTGCTGAAAGCATTGTTTTTTCCTCGGAATAGTGGAATGAGTTAAATAATTCCAATTATCTTCAGGACTTGTTTTATGGATTAACCACAGAAACACGCCATCCCTAATCTTTGTCTGAGAAACAAGAAATTTGTTTAACTGGCCTTATCAAAAACACTTGCTTCTCAAGAAGTGCAGCACCTTACAGTTAGAGCTTCATACCAGCTGACTACTTTGTAATGCAAGGATTTGTCACACAGTGGGAGTGTTGGGAAAGAGGAGAGGCTGGTATTCTAGGAGAACCTTGATACAACACCCCACCATATCTGTACGTGCACTCAAAAAACAAACAAGATAATTCCAAATTAAGAATCAAAACCTATAAGGTATATGAAAGAGGTTCAACAACCAGAATTTTTCTATATTGCTATGATGATGAGCAGGGCTGGGAGCAGTTAACGTTTCAAACGTTAATGTGTTAAATTATTATATCCCCGCTTCGAAAGAAGTGGGGGCTATATAGGAATCGCCCTGTACGTCCGTACGTCCGTACATCCGTCCGTCCATCCGTCCGTACGTCCGTCCGTACGTCTTTCCGGACATGAAATTCTTGTGTGCGCAACTCCTCCTACATTTATCAACCAATTTGGACAAAACTTTTCAGACATCATCACTACTAAGTGAACATGCGCATATTCCAAGATTTTTGATCTGCGACAATTTTAACCAGGTTTTCTCCCTTTGACTTAGATTTATTGTGTCTTTCCATCCGAACAAATTTTTGTGTGCGCAACTCCTCCTACATTAATGAACCGATTTTGATGAAACCTTTCAAACATCATCTCTACTAAGTGAACATGTGCATATTCCAAACTTTTTAATCTGCGACAATTTTAACCAGGTTATCTCTCTTGAACTTTGATTTAATATGGGTTTCTACATGAAATTCTTGTGTGCGCAACTCCTCCTACATTTATCAATCAATTTGGACAAAACTTTTCAGACATCATCACTACTAAGTGAACATGCGCATATTCCAAGATTTTTGATCTGCGACAATTTTAACCAGGTTATCTCCCTTTGACTTAGATTTATTATGTCTTTCCGTTCGAACAAATTCTTGTGTGCGCAACTCCTCCTACATTAATGAACCGATTTTGATGAAACCTTTCAAACATCATCTCTACTAAGTGAACATGTGCATATTCCAAACTTTTTGATCTGCGACAATTTTAACCAGGTTATCTCTCTTGAACTTTGATTTAATATGGGTTTCTGCGTGAAATTCTTGTGTGCGCAACTCCTCCTACATTTATCAATCAATTTGGACGAAAGTTTACAGACATCATCACTACTAAGTGAACATGCGCATATTCCAAAATTTTTGAGCTGTGGCAATTTTAACTAGGTTATCTCCCTTTAACTTTGATTTATTATGGGTTTCTACATGAAATTCTTGTGCGTGCAACTCCTCCTACATTTACCAATCAATTTGGACAAAACTTTTCAGACATCATCACTACTAAGTGAACATGCGCATATTCCAAGATTTTTGATCTGCGACAATTTTAACCAGGTTATCTCCCTTTGACTTAGATTTATTATGTCTTTCCGTTCGAACAAATTCTTGTGTGCGCAACTCCTCCTACATTAATGAACCGATTTTGATGAAACCTTTCAAACATCATCTCTACTAAGTGAACATGTGCATATTTCAAACTTTTTGATCTGCGACAATTTTAACCAGGTTATCTCTCTTGAACTTTGATTTAATATGGGTTTCTGCATGAAATTCTTGTGTGTGCAACTCCTCCTACATTTATCAATCAATTTGGACGAAAGTTTACAGACATCATCACTACTAAGTAAACATGCACATATTCCAAAATTTTTGAACTGTGGCAATTTTAACTAGGTTATCTCCCTTTAACTTAGATTTATTATGGGTTTCTACATGAAATTCTTGTGCGTACAACTCCTCCTACATTTATCAATCAATTTTGACGAAACCTTTCAGACATTATCACAACTAAGTGAACATACGCATATTCCCAAATTTTCGATCTGCGACAATTTTAACCAGGTTATCTCCCTTTAAATTGGATTTATTATGGGTTTTCAAATGGGATTCTTGTGTATGCAACTCCTCCTACATTAATGAACCGATTTTGAATACATGTTGCACATTGTAAATGTGTTTTTCCAAATGTAAACCATATATGTGTGGGCTCTTTAAGTATTCAGTGCTGTTCTGTGGAAGGCCACATGCAAATACAAATTTCAACAACAAAAAATGATCTTTATGTATACATTTCCTTATGGCCTTCGCCTACATGATCAGAAGTGCATTCCTCTAAAAACCCAAAGCAGGGGTATTAATCACCTTCAGTGATAGTTCTAGTTTTAGCTAAGTTAAAAAATTGTTAACTAAGTTATTAATGTTTAACTTTGAAGTTTGTTAGGGTGCATCAGGAATGATTTTGTACTCATCGTGACTCATCTAACGTATATGTATAGGTCATCTATTTTTTCATCTCCCTCAGTTAATTGAAACTTTGCTGCATTGTCGACCCTTTCATAGTCATGTCGTGCGTAATTTCTTATAGCCTCCACAAGACGACATGAGCGACACAGAAACTAATAACGTCAATAAACATCTCTATGTAGTAGCATTGCATCATTATTTTGGGTTTTTCACAAGTGGAATCGCACATGCCAATGACGTCGTATTTTGCGCCATTTGCTGTGTGTGATGACGATTTATGCCATCAATTGTGAAAGTGAAAGTAGAGCCAGTCAGTTTCTACCATTTTTGCAATTCTAAGGATACAGCCACAGCGATTGTCTTCTTACATGAAAACATCACTGAATGTTAGACTTTACAAAAACCCGAGAGAACTATATTAACCCTTTGAACCCGGGCGGCCGCTTTCCTGGCCAGGAACATTATATGATACGTCATAATGTCATTATATTATAGGATGGCTGCCCAGTAAATGTGTGAGGTAGACCAATCATTATTTTCAATGTGCAGCCTTGGGGCTGCACGTCGAAAATATTGATTGGTCTACCCCAAATAATGAATATGGACTTTTCTAATTGCTGCCATTGATCTGGCAGAGGAGATACCACTGGGGTTAAAAGGTTTAATAGTGTTTGTAAGTTCAATCATCTTCAAGATCAAATCAGCAAAAATGGCCGGAATTGGTCTGTCATACTACAATTTTGTCCATTTTAACATTTTACGTCATTTAACACGTTAACATAGAAATATTTAACACGTTAACGTGTTATGGGAAATTTTAACTCCTCCCAGCCCTGATGATGGGTATTAAAGTCACTTAACCTTTAAATTTCCCTATCCCAAACAAACTTTGTGTTCGTAATCCACACGTGGGCAGTGATGTCTATGCATGTGTTTACCAGGTAATAAAAATCATCAGCAGCAAAATTTTAATTAATGAAGCACCAGGTTGTACCCAGTGATTCACTAATTACATTTTTGAAGATTATTCCTGTAATTAGTGTTTGGAATCTAATAATATTGCACCTATGGAAATATTGCCAACCCATAGAAAGTGACCATAGTGGCTGTACTGTAAATACAGCCATAAGGATGTCTTCGAATTATCTAATCACTCTGGTAGTGTTTTGCTTCTAATCAATTCTTGGCTTGGCTAGAAATCACAGAAAGCCTTTAGACTTGCAGGTAATATGTGTGGTGGAATTTGTTAAAAAAAATTTCCAGGTTGTTTCCTATTGGTAAAAATGATTATCGTCATTTAAGGTTTGAAGACAGCTGAAGATCTAAAATAACAGTTAAAGAATAGTGCTTTCACAACTCACTTTATATTTGTATTAATCAAGGGTTTGTATTTTTTTCAGGTTCTACAATACTGAACAGAGCAGTAATAGAACACAATTTATTGTCAGCTAGTAAACTGTATAATAATATATCATTTGAAGAACTTGGTGCTTTATTAGAAATTCCGCCTTCAAAGGTAAATTCTTAAAAGACTTTTTACATGGGATAGAATGCATTCTGAGTAAGGGACAAAAACAAACCTTAGAAATACAGTACAGTCATTGTGGAAAGGTCAAAATCTGCACATGGGCAATATTTCTATGCATGCATTAACAGTGAATCTCTGACATAAAACAGTGAAATCGCTATCAAATTTTCAATGAATGAAGCACCGGGTATGGCCCGGTGCTTCTTTCATTGAATATTTACTGAAAACTATTGATTATTGATGTGAGAAAAGCACCTGTGGGTAAAACTGCCCACAAGGCCTTGAAACCTTTCAGTGGTTTTGAATAATAAAATTACAATGGAACCCTGTTAACTCAATAGCCACTTTGTCAATGAAAATTATTCAATTAACAGGAGTATTCAATTAACAGGAAATTGGTCAGATTCCTGTATTCTGGAGATAAACAGAGCATTTATTCTATTATATCTTGTTTGACCGAGCTCATAGAGCGGAGACTTTGACAACCTCAGGGTACCTTACAGTCCAAGTAACTAAGTGGAACCCTGTTAACTGAATAACCACTTTTTCTGTGAAAATTATTCAGTTAACAGGAGTTTTCAATTAACATGAAATTGGTCAGATTCCTGTATTCTAGAGATAAACAGAGCATTTATTCTATTATTTCTTGTTTGACAAAGCTCTTAGCTCTCGGTTTAACAGGATATAATCGATTAAATACCTTTCATACCATGATTGCTGTGTGTATTCTATGTCACCCTGTACTAAACAAACATTGAGAAATGTGCAAGGTACATTATGCATGGAATCCTGTCAATATGTGAAAAGGTCATGTAAGAATGGTTGTTATGCATCTAAATTATGTTTTGACGTGAATGAAATGTTTCAACACAATCAGTGTCAAGCAAGAATTTAAACAAACCACCGAAGGTGATATTTTTCTTCAAGATTATCAGCTTCATTTACTTAATTCAATTTTAATGTAGAATAAACATATAGCGTTTTCAAGTAAAAAATTTATTCAACGAGTAGGATTAAGAATGAAACCGACGAGCCTCTGGTGAGTCGGTTTCATTCATAATTCTACGAGCAGAATCAGTTTTTTACTTGAAAACATTATGTTTATTTTGTTTATCTCATAAATCTTTTACAGGGCAGTGGCGGTGAAATCGTGCTGTTACTTGTTACAAAACACAGCGAGAAGTGAGGAGCACATAGGTCCAATTCAGTGACGAGCAAAATTGTTCAAAATAAAAAAGGCGCAGTGATACATTTCTGTCTAAAAATAATTCCCCTACAAACCTGAGCTAAACTTGCAAAAATACTTTATTAAATGAACAATGTGTAGTGTTTTCTCCTGGTATTGTGTAATACTTTCAAACAGGTTTAAAGAAAATAACAATTGAACTGTTAATTATACTACACAAATGCTGTAGAGGTCAGAGGTCAACAAGTCCGTCTCTATTGTAGGAATAAATTCTTTCAGTGTTAAACCTTTGGTATCAGTACAGAATACAACTTGAGTATAGTATTGGGGAAAGGAATCAGTGGTGCTTGTGAAATACAGGAAAGACTGTAACTGGGGTCATTGATTCCTCTTTCCCCAATACTCCATCCGTGTTGTGTTCTGTCTTAGTATTGGATGTACGGAGGCCAAATAGGTATTTAATGAAAGAGGATTTGGAA
Source organism: Pictodentalium vernedei (assembly GCA_031216915.1). Lineage (NCBI taxonomy): Eukaryota > Metazoa > Mollusca > Scaphopoda > Dentaliida > Dentaliidae > Pictodentalium > Pictodentalium vernedei. The sequence continues at coordinate 806,390,632 of CM062297.1, forward strand.
CTAGAGTAATTTCTCAACATATTATAAGATTTTTTATTCAGTTAACAGGTGTTTACTCTATAACCAATAAGGAATTAACAGGTCAAATTTGTACTTAAGGTATGGTGAATGTTTTTGTGTTTGGAAGTTACATTCAGTTAAAAGAGATATTTAATTAAGAGATATTCAGTTAACTGGTTGAGGGCTAAATTATTTTTGGTAGTCTGAATTGGCTATTCACAATTTGTTTTATTATAAATTATTGGAGAGTGCCCTCAGGCACTCTTCAATAATTTATAATAAACAAATTTATATAAACAATATGTTATATGTGTTTGACTGAAAATGAAACATGAGAAAGGAAAATATTGAATTTTGCTCTGGTACCCTCATCTTTTTAAAAGCCCTGTTAGTGGCTTCTAGCACTCAACCAGTTCAGTGGACTCCACTCTACTTCCAAGGGATCTGCATGAGACTAAACGGATAAGTTGACCTCACAACCCATGGGCACTTTTTATTGAAAATCAGTTGTTACCCAGCTGCAATTTTTTTCTCTTATTTTATATTTCCTAGTGATGATCTGTGAAATTTTTTCAGCAACCCATGTTAATTGTTGGAGTGTTAATTTGGTTTGCAGAATTTGTTCACAAATAATCACTTTTCAAATTTGAGATGGAGTGCCCAGAGGCATTCTCCAATCAATTATAAAAGGCATTCTGTAGGAACAAAGGATAGTAGTACCTACCTGAAAATAAAACACACTGAAAGAACATAAAGGCTGGGTATAAATGCCTGTCTGATGGTCCTCATGGTTCAAGAAAGGATTTAAGTAAGAGCTACATGTATGGTGCCTGTTTACTTTTGGTAAACATTAATTCTGTTTTACTGGTAGAATAGGAGCCAATTGGAGCTGAAACGGTTTATTGATCAACCAATGATCAACATCTTGATCAATCAAAAAAGTAATTGATCAATTAACTTACTTTTGAACTACTGTATTATTTGGGTTAATAAAGGAACAAACTTGGTCCAAAACAGGCAAACATTGTCACACTGACTCACATCTGTTATATCAGACTAGAGTAAAGCATGCAAGTTACGTGCTGACATACTGGTTCACTTGCATGATTATTATATTGGATCGATAGCCTTTTCCCAATGCGCATAGCAGATATTTGCAAAATAAACTCTTGAATTACTAAAAAAATTCAATTTTTGTCTCAAAAACATACCTCATGACCCCTCATTGGAAAGAGCTTCAGTGAGGGGTCATAATATATTTTTTTGAAACAAGAATTGAAAACATAATAATATTTGAATGGAGATATTTGAAAATAGCGCTGGCCGTATTTAGCTTAACTTGACAAGTCAAGATAAGCTATTGCCATCACGCATGCAGAAGTCTGTTAGTCTGTTCACATTTTCCTTTAGTACAGGCTACATCCCATAGTTCTTGTCCAATCATCACGAAAATTCATATGCAGGTTTGAGGTCATGTCTAGATAAGAACATACCCTTTTGGTCATAATCGGTCGCTCGTGATGTCTGCCTGAGGCCAAAACTTGAAAACCTTCAGCACGGTCTACAGGTCGTATTTATGAAAGGATTTCATTGTAACTTGGTAGGATGACTCTGTATAATGTCTAGATGAGAACATCCCCTTTTGGACATGATCTGTCAACCGTGACAGTTGTCCAAGCCCAAAATCCAAAAACTTTAGCACAGTCTACAAGTCATATTTAATATTGAGGGATTTCATTGTAACTTGGTAGGATGACTCCAGATAATGTCTAGATGAGAACATCCCCTTTTGGCCGTGACCGATCAACCGTGATGGCAGCCCAAGCCCAAAACCTGAAAACTTTTTGCACATACTACATGTCATATTTATGAAGGGGTTTCATTGTAACTTGGTAGGGTGACTAAGTATAATTTTTAGATGAGGACGTCCCGTTTTGGTTATGATCGGTCAACATTGATGGCTACACAGGCCCGAAGCCCAAAAACCTTTAGCACAGTCTACAGGTCATATTTATGAAGGGATTTCATTGTAACTTGATAGGATGATTCATTTTGGAATAATTTCATTGTAACTTGGTAACTTTAGTGGACATACATTAACTCTTAGGTCCACATTAACCCACCCCTCAATTCTTTAGTTCAGTCTACACCTCAAATTATTTTTTATTGAAAGCATTGTGTACAGGGAACAGAAATTAACATATTCTCAATTATCACAATTCTTGTCATATTTCATAATCCTTTCATAAACATTGAACATTATCCTTTTCATCAAACATAACAAACAGTCAAGGGGGCGCGGTGGCTCAGTTGGTAAAGGTGCAGGCTGCAAGCCGAGAGGTCCTCGGTTCGAATCCCACCTGCGGCAACCGCGTTGTGTCCTTGGGCAAGACACTTCACCCCCATTGCCCACGGGGGTCACGGTGACGCTGTATACTAAGGCGTACTGCACGTCGATGGTGCACCTGTTTTCAACCAGTGCTAACCCTGCTTGTGTGGAGTTGGTATGTTGGAGAGCTGGCAGCTGCTCGCCGTTGCTCGGTGGTTCTCTCCGGGTACTCCGGCTTCCTCCACCCATAAAACTGTCACGGTCATGGTTAGCCATTGTGCAGAAATATGTGACCTTAAACACCAATAAATAAATAAATAAATAACACACAGTCAAGTTAAGCTACAGTGTCATTGACACTTTCATTTGCATTACTTTGGATAAAGGGTTAATGCTGTAAATCATCAACTGTACAGCAGTTATTCAGCGACCTAGGGCAAGTGATTGATCGGTTAACCAAGGTTAATCTATGTGATTAACAGCTCTAGAGCCAATAACCATTGCCTTGGGTGGAAGTTCTCTCCACTGGGCAGCACAGGTATAAATGATTGTCTGAAATTTACTTTTTACTTGTGTTGCGGTCATGAAATTGCAAACGATGTTGAATGTGACCTTAAACACCGGTAAATAATAATGATATGAAGGAACTGAATCTCTTTTTTGATTGCAGATGTGTGTTGTTGTTGTTATTGTGATCATTTTAGCCAGAGTTGCAAAGATTTTAGTTCCGGTTTAGTTTACAGACAGATTTTTAATTATTTGGCTAAGGCCACACAAAGTAGATCTTCTGTTTCTCATGCCATTATTTGTAAAATTGTATGCAGGCGAGCGGTTTTTTATTTTATTTTTTATTTCAGTAATTACTTCTTTGCCATCAAAAGTTCATGTTCTTGGTTAAGTTTTAGGTCTCAAAATCTACAGAATAGCATGGGTGGTGGTGTATTTCATCCCTTGAGTGCAAGAAGGCTTTGCAATGCTAAAGCATTGCAAAGCCTTCTTGCACTCAAGGGACAAATTCATCAATTTTTTCAATTTGGGTAAAATATCAGACATAAACCATTTAATTTTTAGTTTTTTAAGTTTAAATTGGGTATAAAAAGAGAGCATGAGGCAGCCAAAAGGACCATGCAGGAGGGCCTGAGAAACAGATTTCTTATTTTTTTAGGCCTAATGTAAGTTTTGGAAAACCCAGCAGCATGAAATCAAAGCTGCTATTCAAATGTGTCTTATGAAAATGATTCAAAAAGAGGTATTTTGCAGGGTTCTGCTTATGACATTAACTTCAACTCAAAGTCCAAAGAGACTTACCTTATATCTGACTCTTCCCTTATTGAAGCTATCAAATTGACCCTCAAGTTGTCTTTCACATATGCTAATAAAATTAACCAGTTTAACTGGTTGAAGGCTTGATTATTTTTGGTGGTCCAAATTTTTTTTTCAAAGTTTGTTTTTTTTATTCAAATTATTGGAGAGTGCCCATAGGCACTCTCCAATAATTTGTAATAGAACAAATTTATACACACAAAATAGTTGCGCTTAACAGATTATGAAACATGAGCAAGGAAAACATAGGCTTTTACTCTGGTACCCTCATTTTTTGAAAGCGCTGATAGAGACTTCCAGCACTCATCTAGTTAAAAAATAAATTTTCACGGCTTAACTCATGAGCAGTCCTTCACTGCAATTGCATTATCAGATTTATTCTGACAGAGAATCGGGAGTGAACTTTTTTTTGAAGGTTAAAAATAACAATGAACCCTTTTTAAAAAAATAACTTGTTTTCATTGGCACCATTTTCTGCTCTCTATAAAATCATTCATTTTTCAGGCTGAGAAAATTGCTTCACAGATGATCACTGAAGAAAGAATGAATGGATACATTGATCAGATAGATTCTATTGTACATTTTGAAGGTGAGCAGTTAGTTCTTCAATCCATGATCATGAAAAATCATTTATTTTATCCCTAAAAATAATATTGGGAGGGATACACAATGGGTTTTCATTTGTCTGAACATCCATCAGTCTGTAGTTGAAGTTGACCAGTCATGATCAAACTTGATATTTTGGTTGGTCATGATCAGAGGAAGAACCAAATTTTATTACTGGGTCATTGTGCCAAGCACCGGGCCTTACATTTTGAAACAATATTAGGGGCCTACCAAAAGGCCTTTTAGAATGGACTTAGACACCTACTTTAGTGTTGTTTGATCCTATCTTCATTGAACTTAATAGTAAAGTAATATTTTTTCAGACCCTTCTGTAGCCTTGAAAAGATATTCTTGGGGTTGCTTTTGTGACCTTTCAGCCTCATCCTCAACAAAATGTGAGGCTTGATGGACAAGGTCATAGTAACTTTAAACTTGATATTTGTCTCTGATCTAGAACTTAAGACACCTTTCAGGTTTTACTTCATAACTCTAGATTTCTTTGACTAATTTGGTGCTCTTGATGGGAAGAAGAACTTGATTCATTGTGTGGTTGTGTCAAAGGTTAGTAAGAGCATAATTAACTGGTAGGGGGCGCGGTGGCTCAGTTGGTAGAGGTGCAGGCTGCAAGCCGAGAGGTCCTCGGTTCGAATCCCACCTGCAGCAACCGCGTTGTGTCCTTGGGCAAGACACTTCACCCCGATTGCCTACATGGGGGCACAATGACGCTGTGTACTGAGGCGTACTGCACGTCGATGGTGCGCATGTCTTCAACCAATCTAACCCAGCCTGTGCTGCGGTGCAGCGTTCAGAGTTACGATGTTGGAGAGCTGACAGCTGCTCGTTGTTGCTCGGTGGTTCTCTCCGGGTACTCCGGCTTCCTCCACCCGTAAAACTGTCACGGTCACGATTAGCCATTGTGCATAAGTATGTGACCTTAAACACCAATAAATAAATAAATAAATAAATTAACTGGTAGAGTGCTAAATTATTTTTCTGTGGTCATTTGTAACGCAGGTATTTTTTTCAAAGACACTACGCTACCAGCAGGAGGAGACTTAGTTTAGCAATATACTGTTCAAAAATAATTGTTTTGTTACAATTCATTGGAGAGTGCCAGTTGGCACTCTCCAATGAATTGTAACAAAACTAATTTATATTAAGATTTTTTTTCTACTGCTGAACCAACAACAAACTAGAGTATAACAGAGTAAAGCCACTAAAGTGGCTTTCAGCACTTTTCAGTAGAGCCATGATAGTGGCTTCTAGCACTCAACCAGCTAAACATATCTTTGATCACTTATTTATTTATTGATGTTTAAGGTCACATATTTATGCACAATGGCTAATCATGACTGTGGCAGTTTTACAGGTGGAGGAAGCCGGAGTACCTGGAGAGAACCACCGAGCAACGACGAGCAGCTGCCAGCTCTCCAATACTCGGAGAGAAACACCGAGCAATGACGAGCAGCTGCCAACTCCCCAACATCATAACTCCACACTGCAGCACAGGCAGGGTTAGATTGGTTGAAGACATGCGTACCATCGACGTGCAGTACGCCTTAGTACACGGCGTCATCGTGCCCCCACACGGGCAATGGAGATGAAGTGTCTTGCCCAAGGACACAACACAGTTGCCGCAGGTGGGATTCGAACCGAGGACCTCTTGGCTTGCAGCCTGCACCTCTACCTACTGAGCCACCGCGCTCCCCTTTGATCACTTACAGCTTTACTTGATATTAAGCTTGATATGATGAGAGATCTTTCTCTCTAGCTTTTTTCAACCTATTTGATATGTTGGTGGGACTTGATGATGGCTGTCTATCTGTTTGGTTCTGTGCCCATCTGTATTTAACCACATTTGATAAGTAGACTGGACATAAAAAGTCTGTCAGGAAATACATGATGTTGCAAAAGAGGTAGAGAAAAAGTGTTTTTTAATGGGTCTTTCAATGAAAGGTTTTCACCTGTCAGCAATGTCAACAGTCACTGATTTTTTTAGAGATAAAAATGTGAAAAATGTCCAAAACAGCAAAAGAAGTTTTGGATTTTCCACAGCCGAACATTTAGTCAATCTTCTTGATATTTTAAAAAACAAAACTTAGCATTAATAAAATTTTCATCCTTTATCGAATTTTTGGTTGTTGAGTAAATTGCTGTTAATAAAATCAAAACTGTGATTTCTCAAAAAATTATTATGAGAATCACAAAATTATCTTGCTTTTACCTGTATTTGGATGTTTGGCCTCATTGATTCCAATCTAAAATGTAATTAATCCAGCATTTCTTGTTTGAAAATTTCCCTGATCACGGTTTCAATGAATGTAGAAAGCTGTCCAATTTCTTGTTAACACCCATCTCTCTTATATCAAAATATCAAATATGATTTTTGTGAATAGCATTGGGCAGTTTTGGCTCTTACATTGGGTAAAGAGTTAAGATAGCAGGAAATGTCTAACAGATACTTTTTGATATCTATTGTCACAACAGATATAAGAAATTATTTATTAGATTTGATTTTCTTTCCCAGAACTGCCCATTATCAGACTTGGCAGATACGACTTAAAAGTCAGTTGATATGACACCGATTTCAGCTGATATGAACCAAACTAGAGTTGCCCCCCTTGAATGCTGCATTAATAGGTGCAACCAGTCCATTTACCCAACCAGGAAAATTTGTGTGACCATGTGTAATGGAGTGATGTGAAGCTGAGTTTTTGTATGAAGAGGTATTAACCCCTAGAAGTTGGGTAGTGTGACAGAATAATCTCCAATCACTCTGTTTTTCTCTTGTCTAACTATGACTTTAATCAATTCTATCTTGTTTGACAGAGCTCACTGAGCTCTGTCAAACAAGGTAGATTTGGTTAAATATTAATCAGCATTTTGGGAAATATTTGCTGCTGAAAGCTTTGCCATCTTGACATCAGAGTACAGAGGGTTAAAGATGGTAATAAATAAGGATTAGGTAGATGAAGAGAGTTGTGCAGAAAATTCAATCAAAACTAAGATTCAGAGTTGTAGATTTGTGGGGAAGAAATAGTTCAGCTATCCGAACATCTCAGCTTCCCCAGTAAGGGAAGCTCCAAACATCGCAGTTTCCCCAGTAAGGGAAGCCGGGATATTCCAATAGCTGAAATAGAAGAGGGGGAAACTTCAGACTTTTTGAAAAAGAATGAGAAACAATAACCAGGCTATATACAACACATGTCAGCGTGAAGCCCAAAACAAACAGTGATGCATAGATGGCCTGCATATTTACTTTGTCCTGATTTGTTCTTAAAGTTGCTTTAGAAATTGTTAATTCAATGTTAGCTTTGTTACCTCATCAGGCCTGGCAATCTAAAAAATCAAGGAGTGCAAAACAGTTGCCCTCTTCAGATTGCTTCAGAGTGCAATTGCACCTGAAATTTTCAATGCAAAAACTTGTATGCTATTTTGGTTATATTCACTTCAAGGTATTAATATTGTGACTGAAACATTGTACTACATTCAGCTACATAATGGAAAAATTGGCACACACATCGTCTCATTATTCAAACTGTTCCATTCAATTCTTATGTGACTGTCTTCTACACTCAAAATGTATCAAAATGTGACACAGAATGGGTCATGATTTATCGCGAATCAATGCAACACTGACAAATCATCTCCTGAGTTCCAATGTGTTCTCTGTGCCAGTAGGCACAGAGAACACATTGGAACTCAGGGCACGAAATGATAAAAAATTTTAAAGGCAGTCCCAAACAGGTCTGGCAATCCAGAAAATCAAGGGGTGCAAAACATTGCCTTCCTCAATTTTATCTAGGCATGCTGTAGCCGTGCAGCACTCCTAAAGAATGCCAGACCTGAATAACACTGTCAGAATACTTTAACAGATCTGAGAACATTTTGTTCTTAATTGTCTTGGTTTAATGAACAAGAGGCCCCCAAGGAGCCTTAATCGCTCACCGGCCAAAGTGGTTCAAAGAAGTATTTGGGGTCACATTCAGTTAGACATGGTTCATCAGCACTATAAAGGAATGAATCCATGAGAGGCAAATTTTATGGAAAAACACTAAGGAATGGATTTGAACAAACCTGAACATAACATGCCCCCCCCCCCCCACCCCACCCCTGCCCATAGAGCCCAAATATTAAGCCAACTACTCAAATTGAACAAACTTGAATCTGATCCCCCTTGAGATGTCATATACCAAATAGGAAAGAATTCTGACTAGTGGATATGAAGAAGGTTGTTAAAGAAATCACCTCACATTGCACTAAGTTAAAACTTTGGGCTCAGATAGGGAGCCAAAATATTAACCCAGGGTCCCGATTTGAACAAACTTGAATCTGAAGAAGATTTTAAAAGAAATTCCCTCATATTGCACTAAGTTAAAATTCAGGCTCCCATAAGGAACCCAAATATTACCGAGAAACTCAATTTGAACAAACTTGAATCTGGCCCCCCTAGAGATGATGTATACCAAATATGAGAGGATTCTGACTGGTGAATCTGAAGAAGATTTTTAAAGAATATTCCACATATTGCACAAAGTTAAAATTTGAGCTCCCGTAGGGAGCCCAAATATTAACCCAGCGACTCAGTTTGAACAAACTTGAATCTGACTCCCCTATAGATGTTGTATACCAAACATGAAAAGATTCTGAGTGGCCGATCTGAAGAAGAAGTTTTTTAAAGAAAGTTCCTCTAGTTGCACCAAGTTAAACTTTGGGCTCCAATAGAGAGCCCAAATACTAACTCCGGGACCCGATTTGAACAAACTTGAATCTGACCCACCTAGAGATGTTGTATAATAAATATGAAAGCATTCTGACTGGTGGATCTGAAGAAGAAGATTTTTAAAGAAATTTCCTCATATTTCAGTAAGTTAAACTTTGGGCTCCAATAGAGAGCCCAAATCTTAACCCAGGGACTCGATTTGAACAAACTTGAATCTGGCCCCCCTAGAGATGTTGTATAACAAATATGAAAAGATTCTGACTGGTGGATCTGAAGAAGATCTTTTTGAATTTTTGAAAAAATTTATGGGTGCTATCAGAGTTTTGCCCCTTCTGGTGCCACCTGTGGGCGCAGCAAGTTTATTTGTACAAACTTGAATTGACATATGATAAGGAACATGCACTCAAAATTTGGTTGAGTAGTTTGTGAGATGTCGATAATGTAAAGTTCACGACGGACGACGACAGACGACAACGATGGACGGCAAGTGATAAGTTAAGCTCCCTTAGGTGAGCTAAAAATAGCTTATTACTTGGTTTGTTTAGGGGCGCGGTGGCTCAGTTGGTAGAGGTGCAGGCTGCAAGCCGAGAGGTCCTCGGTTCGAATCCCACCTGCGGCAACTGCGTTGTGTCCTTGGGCAAGACACTTCACCCCGATTGCCTACATGGGGGCACGATGACGCTGTGTACTGAGGCGTACTGCACGTCGACGGTGCGCATGTCTTCAACCAATCTAACCCTGCCTGTGCTGCGGTGCAGAGTTCAGAGTTACGATGTTGGAGAGCTGACAGCTGCTCGTCGTTGCTCGGTGGTTCTCTCCGGGTACTCCGGCTTCCTCCACCCGTAAAACTGTCACGGTCACGATTAGCCATTGTGCATAAGTATGTGACTCTAAACACCAATAAAACAAACAAAACAAACTTGGTTTGTTTCATATCGGCTGACATATCAGCCCTTGGAAATGTCTCATCAACCCTCAACCATCAGTCTCAGGTTGATATGAGTTACAGTGAAGCGCACTTAATTGGATATCTCTTGACTGAATAATCCTGTTAATTAAATATAATTTCCCAACACAAAACCATTTATCATACCTCCAGTACAAATTTGACCTGTTAATTAAATATAGGTTATAGAGTAATGTCCTGTTAATTAAATAAAAAATCTTGTAGCCTGTCGAGAAATTACCGTGACTCTCCCAGTTCTCCTTTGTTTATAGACCCATTTGGCCTCAGTACATCCAGTACAGTTATTTAATCCATTATATCTTGTTTGTCATGGATGCTCACAAATGCTAGGTTTATCTCTAGAATACAAGAAAGTGACACAATGCCAGTTAATTGAATATTCCTGTTAATTGAATAATTTTCATTGGCAAAGTTGCTATTCAATTAACAGTGTTCCTTGTACTTGAGGTATGGAAAATGGTTTTGTGTTGGGAAATTATATTCAATTAACAGGGTTATTCAGTTAAGAGATATCCAATTAAGTGGGCTTCACTGTATTCTAACTTTGTCTGGCCCATACAAAACTAAGGATGTGTCATGATCTTGCCACAAGGCCATACCTCCAAGGTCAAGATCACAAACAGTTTATGTGTTCTAATTTTGTTTGGTCCATAAAAATTGATTCAGTGAACAGATCTTGTTCGTACCTCACAAATACTTGCTCATTTCTCAAGGTTATAACTGAAAGGTCAAGGTCACAGACTGTATGTCCTAACCCTTGTCTGTCCATAAAGTGATTCGATGGACAGGTGTTGTCCATACTACACACAATGCATGTTTTTTACTCAAATTCACAACTCCAAGGTCAAGGTTACAGATAATTCATCCATTCTCGTTTTGTTCCATCCATAAAAATTATTCAAAGGACAGATCTTGTTCATACTTCTCAAACTGTATGCTCAAGACTCAAGAATGTGTCATGACCTTGGCTCAAAATCATAACTACAAGGTCAATAACACAGACCTTCATCCATTCTGTATGCTTGTGCCTGTCATGACCTTGACCCATGGTTATAACTTCAAGATCAAGTATACACACCATAGTCTGTTTTAACTTTGTCAGGTCCTTAAAAATGATTCAGTGAACAGATTTTGTTCATACTTCAGCCAATGCTTGCTCATGAATCAAGCATTTGTGATGATGACCTTGACCCAAGGTCATAACCTCAAGATCATGATGTGTGCCAAATCTCCCTGCGGGATCCCCAGGAAGTGAGGCAGTACTTGTTTACTGTGGTAAACAAGCTTTGTTTTACTGGTAAAATAGGACACAGTCACTAATGCTTTGGGTGCAAGTCCTGTAAAAAAGGAAAAATGGGGTATAAATGATTGACTGACCTTGACTTTATCTCAATGTTGTGGTCATGATTAGCCATTTGTCAGAAGTATGTGACCTTAAACATCAATAAATAATAATACATGCGCCAAATCAAAAATTATATGCAGCCTTGTACACAGTCTACTTTTGCTGAAATTTTGATGGCTACATTAGTTTGATAAAGTACTCCATTGTACTACGAACAATTGCTGTCATGCTTTCTATTTTGCTGTATATTTGGGGAGCTTTCATTAGCCCTTCTGATATTTTCTTGTTATAACTATCCTCATATAATTAAATTTCTTCTTGTATTTGCATTTGGTAGCATTGTAAGTAAACAATCTGCGATCTTGTCTAAATTTACTGCTTCAATTTATGTCAGAATAGAGGTAAGTATTCTTGTGTATCTTTGCTGATTCTTATGAAATGGTTTCACATGAAACACTGGAAAGGACTTGGTAACAAACTCCGAAGTATAAGTGGGCAACTTAGTTATAAACTTTTCAGATATATATGCTGAAAATGATCCTGAATACCAATTAACAAACATAATGAAAGATCCTTCAGAAAAAAATACTGCTATTTTCTGAACCAGTCAGATCAGTAATGGCATGAAAACAGTTGAATATGTGTTCAGGCTTGGCAATTTCAGGAGAGCGATTTTTTAGCTCTCCTTACTGCCCTCCTGAAAGAATTAAGGAGAGCGAAAAATTGCCCTCCTACATATTTTGGTCTGGGATGATTGAGATTACATGTATTATGCTCACATTAAATTTTTGTTGTAAAGCAAAAATGTAATTTAACTTCAAAGACACATAACATCACGTAATTTCATTTTGAAAGTGGTTTAGTGGTAAAAGGTAATGGCTGCAACCATACCCAAACACAGTTGCAATCATTTGAAGCAAAATGGGTCACAGCAATATTTTTTTTCTATCAGTTTCAAGTTCAACAACTGACATCACAGTTTGAGGGATAATTATTCAAGGAATATTGACACTATAATATACTACCATTACTACTATCCTGTCACTTGAAGCACTTGCACCAGGATGTGACTGTAGATTCAAGCAGACCTGTTGTCCAAGAAAGTCATATGCCTACCACTACCACCTTCAACCCCCTTGGGGGGGTTGAAGGTGGTAGTGGTAGGCGTATGACTTTCTTGGACAACAGGTCTGGGTACACACACAGGTCTTGTCAAGTGTGTGTTCGGTTGTTGAGTGAGACATCTAGATGTCTAAGAGATTTCGCTTTACCTCAATAAAGTTAATAAAATCACTGATGTAGTCTGTTGGTTTCAGTTTCAATGAGTTCGTTCAACTGGATACTCAAAATGCTGTGTAAAGCTAATTGCTCTCCTAAGCTGATTGAGGAGAGCGATTTTTTGCCCTCCTGCATTTTTTCAGAATGCCAGGCCTGTGTGTTTTGGGTATTTTTTCATTGGACTACAGCTGTGTCCTTGGCATGGAATGGCCGAGCATATTGAATTGATGGGTTGTAAGCTATATTTTATGTTTCATAACAATGAAAAAAATGCTGAAACAGGTTTAAAATTAATACTGTGCAAATTGTGATCATAGACCCTTTACTATATAGTCAGTGCTATTCACAGAAATTGTCATTCATAGTTCAATATTTTTTTAAAAATTGTTTTGTCTTGAAAACGTAGCTTATGAACACTCACTGGAATGAGCTCAGCAGCTCGTTCAAATGTGATCAATAGTAATCTGTGCTTTTGTGTCCAAAATGAGTTAAAGATTAAAACCCTCAGAGCCATTGCAAGTCCAAGTTAACCCTTTACCCAACGTAACGGCCAAAACTGGCCAGCGCTATTGGCAAAAATCGCCAATTAATTTTCATTATTTTTTCATTTTTTGTCTCAAAAACATAGGTTATGACCCCTCGTTGGAGTGAGCTCTTTGAGCTCATTCCATCGAGGGGTCATAACCTATGTTTTTGAGACAAAAAATGAAAAAAAATGATTTATTCAAGAATTTTTTTTGCAAGTGTCGTCTGCTTTTCATGTTAGGTAAAGGGTTAACCAAAAAGGTGTTTTTGTGTGTAGTCAAACAAAAGATAGATATGAGAACTTTCAGCAAATTTGCTGATTTCTGTGAATTCATGTGCAAAATGCTGAAATCTTTTCTATACATTTGTTGCAATAAAACAGTCTTAAAAGATCATTTTCATGCAAATTTCTAGAAATAAAATATCGGTCAACAAACAGGTTGACTGAACTTCACTCTATGTTCTAGAAGAAACATTAAGACTATTAAAAAAAAAATTCTTGTTTCTCAGACATCTCACTTGTCATAGAAAATCAGCTTCATCACCTTTTTTTCACCTGGAAATCTCTTCTATGACTCTATTTTGCACTTGTAGGTAACCAACTATACCTTGTTTGACGGAGCTTTGTCAAACAAGGTATCGTGGGTTAAATTTGCAAGTACATTATGGGAAATATTCACTGCTGATTAAAACATTGGGGTGCCACTTAATAGAGTAAGTAGTTAAATTTCTGATTCCAACTATTTTCAGAACTGTTTTGTGAATAAACAAAAACAAAAAAAGCCTCCCTCCCTCATCATAAAATTGAAGAGAAATTGCCTGAGGAACAAGAATTTTTTTTATAGGCCTAATTTTAGAAGTTTGTCAAAAAGTGATAATTTTTAACTAATCTGTGCAAATGTAATTGCATACCATTCTCATCCCTAATATTTACAATGTTTTTAAAATGAATTGGAAGCTTAAAAAGATGATGAACTCAAACTAATTTGCAGAAATTTTCTTTTTCAGCACGAGAAGCCCTTCACACATGGGATAAACAGATCCAGAGTTTATGTGGTCAAGTAAATAACATAATAGAAAAAATCTCACAAACTGCACCTGATTGGATGTTGAAAACTATGGAAAGCCAGATGACTCAGTAGCATTTAATTTTCCGTTAGAGATAACAGATACAATCTTACTTGTCAGGACTATTTTCTTACTGTGAAAATTTGCATTCAGTGAAAGATATTAAAATATTAATGTTATTGTTAATTTTGCCGATTTGATCACATTTCTTCTGTCCACTCCCATAGCACAGAGTTTTTCAAAGTATTTTTGGAACATTAAAAAGTGACTAGGAGAAGCCACACCGCAAACCATAAGCCTCTGGCAAAGCTTAAATCGAGCCAAACTGGCAGACAGACAGAAAACAGGATATCTACCACCATTGAAGCCCTCTCGCAGTTTCAAGTGACTCTTTTTGGAACAGTTATATACCAATACGTTATATGTATTTCTTTTTCGAGCAAGTGGTATGATAAAGTTTTTCCTGAAATTTGACCAAGTCTGAAAATAAGCAGTCTGTCCTTTGCAACCTGAGGCCCCCAGAGGGTGAATTTGCTGATGCTATCCCATACAGTGGGCCAATTTATCCTCTGGGTTCCTCATTTTGTTTAGGTTTGAGACTCTGATTCAAATTCAGGCTCACAGAGGGTAAATTTAGTGATGCTACCCTGCTGTGCAGGGTAGCATCACTAAATTCACCCTCTGGGGACTCCATTTTGCAGATGACAGTCTGCTTATTTTCTGGCTTGAATTTGACAAGGAAAATTGTTAGACGATTTTCTATTGAATACTACCAAGTGTTTCCTTGTATATGAACTCTGTGTATTAGGGCCCTGCGAAGCTTCGAGTTTCAATTTTGAATCTTAAGTTGATATTGGATTGGATTTGAAATCAGCTGCCCGATTCGTTTCCTTTTGAATATATACATGGGAATACAGCTTGCTATCAGTCATTGTTTTTGTGCATAAAACTGTCGCAGTCATGATTAGCCATAGTGCAGAAATATGTGACCTTAAACACCAATAAATAAATAAATATATTTGGAATATGAACATCCTTTTTCGAATCATGTGAATTGTCTACATCTCAAATCTTTTTGGCTGTTGTAAGCTCTGAAAGTAAGTCCCTCCAGAAACTCGGAATTTTGGTTGGCACTTTCAAAAATCTCTCATTCGTGAAGATTTCAGAAATATTTGATATATAAAAGGATATAAGTTATAAAATTTCATTCAATTAAACTACCTGAGTCTCAGGTTCATTTTGATAAAGATATAACAAATATATACATAAGAAGCTGAATAACTTGGATTTTAATCACTTTTGGTCAGACCAGACTGCTTTGAACCAGTCCAGGATGCTGTACCAGACCATTAGGCGCTGGATAATACCAGACTGGACAGCCTCATCAGTAGATCTGACCACCCCAGGCAGAATGGCCGAGTCCGCATCACTAATTGTTAAGGTTAATAGTGTCTCATGAGCCTTTTAGGCCAGATTTCATACAATTTTCTCTGTTTCAACTCTGTATACAACTATTTTGTGTTTCGAAATGTGACACTTTATTAAAATATTTTTTTACTTACTACATTTTCTCTTCAAAACATATCATTTTACCTCTCATTGGAGTGGGCTTCTTTCAATGAATGGGCCATAAAGTAAGTTTTGGTGGCAAAAGAATTGTACAATGGGTGATTTCAGAAATTTTATTGCAGGGGTCAACTGTGTGCCTTAAGTAAGGAGTTAACAAGATGACACAGTATGTTTTTTTCTTATCTGTTGTCATACTTGACAGTTCAACTGTACATGCAAGAAAAAATTAGCACATATGTGGGAGTTAAAACCAAATTCAAAATGATGGCTGCATACTGGCTTTTGAATATACACATGGAGTGTATATCCCATTAGAATCCACAATTGAGGATCTCACAACATTGTATGTGCTAGTGGGATTTAACCCTTACACACTACAGGACAGAAAAACTCTTGCCACTAAAATAAGTAAAATTTTAGCACATTTTACCATATTTCTCCCCTAAATTACATCAGGTGTTTGACCAATGATTTCTCAAGTCAAATTTTCTTGGAATTTTTCATCAAATCTAGTCCTGGCTGCTTCACAACAGCCATGACTAAATTTGATGAAAAATAACTAAATAATACTCAGCAGGTTAAGTGATAAAACTACAGGAAAAAATCTTCTTCACATGAAATTCCATTTCTGTTTAGCAAGATTACATAATTTTGTCAGTGGATTGAAAGGGGATTAATGTTTTGTATCTAGAAGTGTTTTCTGCAGAATCAGTTATTGAAATATTTGATCACCTCTTACTGCAATAAAAATAGGTGACCCAACTTGCAGTCGAAGGGTAAAATTGAAATTTTTCTTTCACGTACCTTGGTAGTTGTTTTTAGGCATGTTGTGTCTGCCTTCATAGGCTGCCAAGACTTGCCTAGAAAGAACTGCAAACCCACAGGATGTAGACTATCAAAGTGTTGTAAAAATATATAAAAATTTACATTCCTTTAAGGGTTAAGAAGAAACAATTGGTACACCAAATTCCATAGCTAGTGCTGTGTGTTATTGCTTGCAGCCATAAAGCTGTTGGCAGCCATTTATTGTGTTCAGCCAGCTGTTACAATATATCCGAGCCCGAAGGGTGTATACCAGCTGAGCTACAAGACCTAAAATTGTTTAACCCTTTACCCAATGCAGACAATTTCAAAATTTAGTATTTTAAATAACATTTTTAAAAAAATTCAACAAAACCATATCATGTGACCCCTCTTTGGAACGAGCTCGTTCCAAAGAGGGGTCACATGATATGGTTTTGTTGAAATGTTTCGAAAAATGATATTTTTTCAGCTGCTGAATTTGCATATTACGCGTGCGGATGCGGGCGATTCGTTGGGTAAAGGGTTATGTGGAGCTGTGTTTGTTCACTTTTGTAAACAAGTTCTTCATAACTACGAAATGGGACCTGGTACCCAATGCCTGGGTGGAAGATGTCTAAAAAATGGGCAGTGAAGATATATAAACGATGATTGGCTAAACTTGACTTCAAACTTGAGTTGCAGTCATGATAAAGCCATAGATGCTGAAAGTGACCTGGAAATCTAATAAATAAAAAGTTATTGATAATGAAATACTATCCTGTAAAACACTGTTGGAAAGGGTTCTCTGAGCCCTTTTCAACAGTGTCTTTCAGCACAGCATATTGGTTGAATGAAAGGAATTCATGACTTTAACCACTTTTTACTGCCACAAAGCAGGTGCCCCAATATGCTGTCTTCAGATGAACTTACAAGTTACATTCTCAGTAACTTAGCATTTGCTTCTGTGCAAACCTTGGCTGCCCACTTTGGCAAGCAAGACATGTCTATAAACAACTACAAAGCCTAAGGGGTATGGGCTTTTCTACTGTACTGGAGTCTACTCCAGAACAAACAAAAAGGGTTGAGTTGAGTAGAGCAGCATGTAGTGCTATGAAACTCCAGATTGGGCTTTCTTCTCCAATAACAGGGGTGTTGAACAAGAGTAGCTTTCTGGCTCAGATTCCCCCCCCCCCCCCCCCCCACCAGAATCCTCAAATACTTCGTAGAATTACCATAAACAACCCAATAATCCCTCCAAACCACCAAAATGCACTTTTATTTGATATGAAACCTCATTTTGTGCATATAAGAATAGCATGTAATGCTATAGTACAGAGATATCTCCTGGGGGGTATGTTATATATCCTAGGAGTACAGTTTTCTACAATCCCATATTTATGCCTATTATGGATATATCTCTAACACTAACAGTCTATCTAGCCCCAACTATCTCCAGTTCCCTCGTCCAAGTCTTATGCTTGGTTTCCCATAACCTGTATGCCGAGTTATCTACCTTGTGTACAACAAGAGCCTTTA
The DNA here is from genome assembly GCA_031216915.1 of Pictodentalium vernedei. Taxonomy (NCBI): domain Eukaryota; kingdom Metazoa; phylum Mollusca; class Scaphopoda; order Dentaliida; family Dentaliidae; genus Pictodentalium; species Pictodentalium vernedei. The sequence continues at coordinate 806,408,684 of CM062297.1, forward strand.
TCGAGTAGCTATGGTAAGTGATTCCTCATGTAGTGCTATGAAACTCCAGATTGGGCTTTCTTCTCCAATAACAGGGGTGTTGAACAAGAGTAGCTTTCTGGCTCAGATTCACCCCTCCCCCCCCCCCCCCCACCAGAATCCTCAAATACTTCGTAGAATTACCATAAACAGCCCAATAATCCCTCCAAACCACCAAAATGCACTTTTATTTGATATGAAACCTCATTTTGGGCATATAAGAATAGCATGTAATGCTATAGTACAGAGATATCTCCTGGGGGGTATGTTCTGTATACTAGGTTACTATTTCCTACAATCCCATATTTATGCCTATTACGGATACATCTCTAACACTAACACTCTGTCTGGTCCCAACTATCTCCAGTTCCATCGTCCAAGTCTTATAATCACCAGTGCTTGTTTTCCCAGAACCTGTATGCAGAGTTATCTCCCTTGTGTACAACGAAAGCCTGTTTGAATCTTAAAGCCAAGAATCTATCGAGTAGTTATGGTAAGTCCGAGGATTCTGGTGGGGGGGGGGGGGGGGGGGGGAGGCGAATCTGAGCCAGAAAGCTACTCTAGATCAACACCCCTGTTATTGGAGAAAAAAGCCCAATCTGGAGTTTCATATCAAATAAAAGTTGGAAGACTAAAACTATTACATAGATAGAAGCAGGTTGTCGGGTTGTTTGTGGTAATTCTACGAAGTATCCAAGGATTTGGGGGAAATCCAAGCCAGAAAACTACTCTAGTTCAATCGAACTCACCCCAGAGCCCCTCAGTACTACAGCACTACGTGCTGCTCTACTTACAAAATATTCTGGGGGAAATCTGTACTTAATAAAATCGTTTTCGGTGATATGGAGGGATTGTCGGGTTTATTGGGGTAATTAGATTTACTCCTATTCAATCGAACGTACCCCGGTGCCCCCTCGGTACTATAGCACTACGTGCTACTATTAAAATTTACGGTATGGCGGTCTAAAAGGGATTCTTGAAGAATCCGTAGTAAATAAAGTCGTTTTTGGTGAGTTGGAGGGATTGTCGGGTTGTTTGTGGTAATTTTACGAAACGGGAAATTACTCCTGTTTAATCGAACACACCCTCCAAACATACCCCCCCCCCCCCTATCCTATAAGAAGCCTATGAGTCACATAGCAACCACGTGCTACCATAGAAACCAAGATGGCGGCCTCCAGTATACAAAATGGACTATGGAAACACGTATCACCCTAACAACACTCGCTGTGCATTAACACCCACGTATCACTATGGGGATGACGTCATAACATGGCCGCTCACGCGGGTTACCAGAACAACACAACATGGCGCCACTGTGTCAAGTGTCATGACGTCACTTCCGGGGTCCACTGATAGGTCACGAAACATACATGATATACTACTGACAATTGACAGAACACCCTGCTCGATTTATTGCATTGGTTGAGAACAAAATTGATTTAGCCACATTAATCTCAGATGCTATTGTAGCTGTGGGACAAGATATACAGGAAGAATGCGTGATAGTGTCCTCGTGCAGATTCAACAAACCGATTGACGTCACATCGTCCCATTGACTAGACGCGATGATCTCAGTCTGCATGATAACTACGGGGAGGCCAATACTCGTCTCACCCTGCATGCATTTGAAACATAGCCACGCGGTTATCAGAGACTGGTAGAGATGAGCTGCGATGCCGATAGTCTGGTAATGATGGTTTACTTTCTCTTAGAATAAGAGGAGATCTGGATGATGACGACTCTGTCAGACTTGGTTATCCTGTGCATGTTACTTTAAAGACCCCATCAAAAGGGGGTGGGGAAAAACTTTAATGGCTTTCATTCCATTACTGAATGCGACATTTTATCGTCGATTTGTGGGTATGGGAAGATGACATTATGTGGTGACTAAGTAAATGAACCCGAACTCCTAAGTGATGTCGATCGAGGAGAGGCCTCAACGGGGACAGAAAGAGTTTGTAAATTGTGCGGTCCATCGCCAAGAAATATTGATACAGTTCGAACCTACTTGTTCATGAACGGCACAAGAGAAATTGCCGCCAACACGTGATTCTCTTCTTCTATGTGTTATCAAGGCGGGCAGTCCAGGTCGAAATTTGCCATTTAGTGTAGAAAGAGAATTTAGTTTAAACAGTATTTTTATTTCAATGAAAAAATTATGTTATACGTACACATCATGTTCAAAAGGAAAGAAGATGGAGCAAAGCGAAATCTGAAATAATAGTACACAAAAACCCCAAAGAGAGCAACTTGTAAGTAAGGGATTCGACAGTAAGCTTGGAGCTTTTGTGGCTCGACTCCCCGGTAAGATAATTGCAAAACACAAGTTAATTAGTTGGAGGTTTGTGTCAATTTAACCCTTTACCCAACATGAAAAGCAGACGACACTTGTAAAAAAAAATTCTTGAATAACTAATTTTTTTTTCATTTGTTGTCTCAAAAAACATAGGTTATGACCCCTCATTGGAACGAGCTCGTACCAATGAGGTGTCATAACCTATGTTTCTGAAACAAAAAATGAAAAAATAATGAAAATTAATTAGCGATTTTTGAGATTAGCGCTGGCCGTTTTTTACCATTACGTTGGGGTAAAGGGTTAATATAAGAAATTGTTTAAACTAATAAAAAGAAAAAGAGAAGTTTAGACGGTGTGGGACGAAGGATGCAATCCACGCTTAGTATGGATACAGGTGGATACACGATGTTGTGTTGCTTACCCATCAGATGGTAGGGACGTTGTGAAGTGAGGCTAGGCTGGGTGGGTGTCTCTTTTAGTACAACTTTCCTGATCCCGCTGATATTCTGAAGCAAGCTCCCAATGAGAAAGGCGGGGGAAGAAGAAAAGCTCATGCAAATTTCTTGATTTCTTGTAAGATTGCTATGCTAGTCTATGAGTGCTCCTATCAAATCTCTGCATGCCACGGTGGATAGATATTGGTGGTTGTCCTGCATGTACGTCCCAAGAGAGAATAGGTGAAAGAGTAAATTGAAACAGTAAAAAGAGAGGAAACGAAAGGGGGGGGGGGGAAGGGGGGGCTGTAATAATAAGCCAACTCAAAGGTGGAATGTAAATTCATCATGATGTCATACTGGACAGTAACTAGTATGTGCATGATGCAGGGATAAGATGAGGGAAGAGTGTGTTGGTCCGAGTGCATTGAATCAGAGTAGGTTCCGAGAGCGTTGCATCAGCCGAAGCGTCCACTTAACACAACGAAAGTTTGTACAACTTCAAAAATAAGACAATTTTCAACATTGTTCAACAATTCTGAACCAAACAGTAACGTTGAGAGATCTAGAGTGAAAGGGAGAGCATTAATTGTATCATTGCGGGAATTTGCATAGACTGGACAGTGTAAGAGAAAATGGTCAAGTGTTTCAACCACTCCACATTGGCACGAGGGAGAAAGTGTTAAATGGTTATCATATAAGTGTATAATTAGGTTACTGCAATGGCGAATGTGGGATACACGAAATTTGTTGCCGCTATAAAAAGAGCGGTGGGCGACGGTTGCCATTGATGAGGAATCTTTAGCTCAACTTTGACGAAGTCAAATTTGAGCTATTGTCATGGCCCGTCGTCCGTCTGTCCGTCCGTCCGTCCGTCCGTCTGTCCGTACGTCAACAATTGGCTATGGCTCGGGCTAGAGGTCGTATTTATGAACCGATCTTTACGAAACTTCTTGTGTACCTTTGTTATGACCCTGGGACGGGGACGAGTGGTTTTAGGTGTGGTCCGAAATTCAAGATGGCTGCCAGCGGCCATTTTGTACCGATGATGCAAAAATCAGTTTTTTGTACAGAACTTCTGTATGAAAGTTCTGATTTGAATAAAGTTTTGTATAAATGTTTAGTACCATGGGATACATCACATATAATACGGGTTTTTTCTCGTGCGTAAATTATGCAAAGTAGACTGACTTTGATTTATTTAGTGTTACTTTCAGAGCTGTAAGTGCCAAGCTGCTATGGCTCGGGCTAGAGGCCGTATTTATGAACCAATCTTTACGAAACTTCTTGGGTACCTTTGTTATGACCCTGGGACGAGAACGAGTGTTTTTGGGTGTGGTCCGAAATTCAAGATGGCTGCCAGTGGCCATTTTTTACCGATGATGCAAAAATCATTTTTTTGTACAGAACTTCTGTATGAAAGTTCTGATTTGAATAAAGTTTTGTATAAATGTATAGTACAATGGGATACATCACATATAATACGGGTTTTTTTCTCGTGCGTAAATTATGCAAATTAGACTAACTTTGATTTATTTAGTGTTACTTTCAGAGCTGTAAATGCCAAGCTGCTATGGCTCGGGCTAGAGGCCGTATTTATGAACCAATCTTTACGAAAGTTCTTGGGTACCTTTGTTATGACTGTGGGACGAGAACGAGTGTTTTTGGGTGCAGTCCCAAATTCCAGATGGCTGCCAGCAGCCATTTTGTACCGACGATGCCGAAATCTGTTTTTTGTACAGAACTTCCATATGAAAGCTCTGATTTGAATAATTTTTTGTATGAATGTTTAGTACCATGGGATACATTACATATATTACAGGGTTTTTTCTTGTGCGTAAATTATGCAAATTAGGCTAACTTTGATTTATTTAGTGTTACTTTCAGCACTGTGAGTGTAAATCCCAATACGGCTCGGGCTAGAGGCCGTATTTATGAACCGATCTTCACGAAACTTCTTGAGTACCTTTGTTATCACTGTGGGACGAGAAGGGGTGTTTTTGGGTCCAGTCTGAAATTCAAGATGGCCGCTAGCAGCCATTTTGTTCAAAATTAAGTGCAATCAGATTTTTGCGCAGAACTTCCAAATGAAAGATCTGATTTGAATAAATTTGTGTATGAATGTTTAGTACTATGGGATACATTACATATAATACAGAGTTTTTCTCGGGAATAAATTATGCAAATTAGGCGTCCGGGTGGGACTTAGAAAATTTTGGACCAAAATCCGGAAATTAGTTTTTTTGTTTTTTTATGCGTTTTGGTCAATTTTAAGACAAAAAAAAAAAAAAAATTTTTTTACACTGAAAATTTGGGGTCCGGGTGGGACTTAGAAAATTTTGGACCAAAATCCGGAAATTAGTTTTTTTGTGTTTTGATGCATTTTGGTCAATGTTAAGAAGAAGAAGAAAAAATTTTAGTCTGAAAATATTTTGTTTGGGACTGAAAATTTCCACACAAAAATAATAATCTACAATGATTGGTCTTAATCTGTAGTCCATTACAGTCACCTTGTAATTCTTATATTATTGTTGACTGGGCCAAAACAAATACTAATTCCTGTCATATTCATTATTCAGTTGTCTTGGTCACAGCAAGTACTAATTCCTGTCATATCCAAGTTGAGCTACAGAGTCATTGACTCTTTCATTTTTAAATTACTTAGAGAAGGATTCTCTCTGATAGACAAGGTTGGGCTATTCCATTGGTTGGTGACCTTGGGAATGAATGAACACTGGTACAGGTTTGTGCGACAAAACAGAAGTCGATGGTTGTTACAAGGTCGGATGTTGTGTCGTTGGTTAGTCAAGGAGATAAGCGTCGGTACTTTGTTAGCAATATATGGGGAGTCACGTACGTGGTGGTACATTTTGAAGAACTGCAAAAGTTTGTGTTTGCAGCGTCTTTCTAGACGAGGGTCTCAGTGGGTCTCGGAATAGAGCAAAGACTTACTCGCACTAATGGTCGCCTCGGTTATGATGGGTAATATTTTTTGCCGGTAAAAAGGACGGTATCCGGTAAAAAGGACGGTAAGTGTATAAAAACTACGTTTTAAAGTACTAAATGTACCTCTGAATGTGTGAAAAGTGTTTTTAAGGAAGCTTACGCAATAATAAATATATAGAAAGAAGATTAAGTATTGTTTGTTTTATTGTAGACTATTTTCAAGACAAAATAGATCATTTCGCCATCGACACACCAATCGACACGCCATTTTGTACAAGAAAAACAACGATTTCGCTGAGGTACACGACGGGGTTAATATTACTTGCTCGAAGGAGGTGTAACTAATTCGTGTGCGTAACATTTAGATGGTTTCTGTTCAATGCAAGGGGATTTAACAGAAAGGTTTTGGGGGAGAAACAGTTTATAATTTGAAAATATTCTACAATAAAACAAACAATACTTATCTTCGTTATATATATTTATTATTGCGTACGCTTCATTAAATTGTCACTTTTCACACATTCATCTGTACACCGAGTTCTTTAAAACATAGTTTTTATACCCTTACCGTCTTTTTATCGGCAAAAAGATGTGTTCAAGCTATTTTTTTAAAACGGGGTTCATAACTTATTTTCAGTTAGCGTTTTGCCAAACACATGCCGAGGGTGATAATAAATATTAAAACCAACCACACATCAGTGGATACTAGTTCTAGATTCCTGTATGTCCTACCCCATTGATACCCACAGGCGCCTATTAAGACTGGAGCGCCTTGTTCTCACTCCACCAACCCCTATGTGTGAGCTCCCAGTGGTGGGCCCGGGGGGGGGGGGGGCTGAGAGCCCCCAAATGCAAACCATAATTAACTGTTTTTAACCCCCCCCCCCCCACACCACGTTTCCACAGGAGGCACCAGAATCGAGCTCAGAGATTCAGAATTTGAAGAAAAAAATATCCTGGGGAGGGCTCATAATTGTGGGAGGCAATATGCACAATTCCCTAGTTCAAGCGTTATATCGATCTAGCCCCCACACACACCATTTCGAAAATATGAAATGGATTTTTTTATCTAGTAGGGGCGTAGCCAGGATGCTACAATGGAGGGGGCATTTTTTGGGGGGGGGGAATCATGATATTTCGAAGGTCATTGTGAGGTTTGCCCCTCCCCCCCCCCCCCCCCAAAAAAAAAGAAAATGCAAACTCTCACATACTGTTTTTTTGGGATTGGCCGCTAGTTTCTGTCTGGAATTAGCTTGAATAAACTATGTTACGCCTGTGTGTCCATAGCCATCAGACGCGTTATCACTCTGATGAGACGGTAGTCCAAACTTGGTCCTAAAGTCCGCAACGCGCTGGTTCCCATCAGGGCTCATAAGCTATGTATTGGAAGCAGAAAATTAAAATATATAAATAATTGAATGGCGATTTTCGAATATATATAGCGCTGGTCGGTTTTGGCCGTTACAACTGGGTTGGTCATTAGTTGTTTGCAACGGTCAACGTTTTATACGATTATTTTGTACAAAATCATGTTTTTTTCTAGTTAATTCCAGACGCCAACTATACATATTGTGTATGATAGACTCTAATGTGTATAGCGGGCGATTGGAATTAATAACTAATGAATTGTTTGCGATAATTTGTCTCTGGGGAGGTCTAGCCCAAGTTCCAAATATCATGATTCCCCCCCCCCCCCACCATATTACAGAATCCTGGCTACGCCCCGCTAGATATATAATCCATTTCCCATATTTTCGAAATGGTGGGGGGGGGGGGGGGGGGCGCAAGATCGACATAGCGTTGGCATATTTCAATGGCTTGAACTATGGAATTGGGCGTATTCCTTCCCACGGTTGTAGGCCTTTTCCTGGATATTTTTTTTTCAAATTCTGAAGCTCTCGGATCGGTCCTGTTGCCTCCCGAGGAAACATGGGGGTTAAAAACAATAAGTTTGCATTTGAGGCCCCGCACCCCCCCCCCCCCCCCCCCCAGGGCCCACCACCGTGAGCTCACACATAGGCATTGGTGGAGTGGGCACAAGGGGCCCTTGTTTTAACAGGCTCACGTGGGTATCACACTGAGGTGGGACTTACAGGAATCTAGAACTAGTATCCACTGATGTATGGTTGGTTTTAATATTTATTATCACCTCGGCATGTGTTTGGCGAAATGCTAACTGAAAATAAAATATGAACCCCCGTTTAAAAAAAAAGCTTGAACACAACTTTTTGCCGGTAAAAAGGACGGTAAACGTATAAAAACTGATTTAAAGTACTAAATGTACCTCTGAAAGTGTGAAGTGACAATTTAATAAAGCGTGCGCAATATAAAACCAAGATTGAGTATCGTTTGTTTTATCATAGACTATTTCCAAATTATAAATGGTTTCTCTCCAAAAAAAATATTTCTGTTAAATCTCCTGGTAGTGAACAGAAATATCTAAAATTAGCTACACCTACATCGAGCAAGTATGATAATATTCACCCCGTCGTGCACCTCAGCGAAATTGTTGTTTTCCTTGCAGAAAATGGCGTGTCGATCGGTGTCGATGGCGAAATGATCTATTTTGTCTTGAAAATAGTCTACATTAAAACAAACAATACTTAATCTTTCTTCTATATATTTATTATTGCGTAAGCTTCCTTAAATAATCACTTTTCACACATTCAGAGGTACATTTAGTACTTTAAAACGTAGTTTTTATACACTTACCGTCCTTTTTACCGGGTACCGTCCTTTTTACCGGCAAAAAGTATTACCCGTTATGATCCTTGTCGCAGCTATCTGTATTTTCTCCAGATCAGCAGCCTCGGATGCCGAACAGTTGCCCCATACGATTTTTTCTAAGACCTCACGATCGAGATTAAATTCATGTTTCCTTAACAAATCTACACGCGACCAGACTTTGGATCAAATGTGACCAATATGATCATTCCATGTACAGGAACTATTCAGTATTATACCTAAATATTCATGATTAGTAACCTCTGAAATTTGAGTATCGCCAAAACGTAATGGCATGTGCACTGTGGGAATCCACTTGTGTGAGATCAGAGAACGTGGTGGCTCATTGGCTGCGGCATTGAACTTCAAACCGAGAGATCCACGGTTCGATCCCTGCCATGGGTAACTGCATTGTGTCCTTGGTCAAGGCACATAATCTCTACTGCCCATGTGTGGTCACGGCAGCGCTGTGTTCTAATGCGTAATCTACGTCGATAGTGCACCTGTCTTCAAACGATGCTAACCCTGCCTGTGTGGAGTTAGTGCGTTGGGTAGTCTGGCAGTTGCTCGTCGTTGCTCGGGAGAACTGTCTGATACGAGGTGACACTGGCCGTTGAAAATGAAGTAAAACTCCGATAAATAAATGCGTGAGATCAACATAATCTACATTTTGTAAGCGACGAACTCAACTAACCATGTTTGAGCCCAATGCTCAATTATTGATTATTTATTGATTTATTGATGTTTAAGGTCACATATTTATGCACAATGGCTAATCATGACCGTGACAGTTTTACGGGTGGGGGAAGCCGGAGTACCCGGAGAGACCCACCGAGCAACGACGAGCAGCTGCCAGCTCCCCAACATCGTAACTCCGGACTGCAGCACAGGCAGGGTTAGATTGGTTAAAGACATGCGTACCATCGACATGCAGTAAGCCTTAGTACACGGCGTCATCGTGCCCCCACGCGGGCAATGGAGATGAAGTGTCTTGCCCAATGCGATTGTCGCAGGTGGGATTCGAACCGCTCGGCTTGCAGCCTGCACCTCTACCTACTGAGCTACCGCGATCCCCTCAATTGTTGATAAATCATGGTTCATCAAGTTGGAAGCTTGGTCAGGATTTTCCGCTATTAGATATAAAGAGGTATTATCCGCGAAGAAGCGAATAGAACTAAGTAAGTTTTCGGTTTTGTCGTTGAAAAAAAGAGAAACAATAAGGGGCCGAATATAGAACAATGGGGAACACCCAAATTGATAGGTTTCCAGGAGGATACTTCAGATGCTATGACAGCTTGTTGATATCTGCCTGTGCGATAAGATCTTAAAAAGAGAAGAAGTTCACCAGAGACTCCGATTCGCTCGAGTTTGTAAATAAGACCAGCATGCCAAACCTTATCAAATGCTTTACTCGCTTGGCAGAAGACCACCCTGACTTCTTTATCTTCGTCCAGTGCACTGCGTAATTCATCGTTTTTATCGTCTAGCTGTAAACAGTTGAGTCTTCAGGAGTGAAGCCTAACCGGAATTCACTTCGAACATTGTTGCCTTTTAGAAATTGCCACGAGCGATAAATACACATTTGTTGAGTATCTTTCCGACGCAGCTTATCAGACATTGAGTGGTAATTTGTGATCAAGTTTGAGGGATTCTTTTTCAGAACAGGGGAAACATGAGCCTTTTTTCCAATCGGACGGAAAGGAGTTGTATTTATTTATTGGTGTTTAATGTCACATATTTCTGCACAATGGCTAATCATGACCTCGACAGTTTTACGGGTGGAGGAAGCCGGAGTACCCGGAGAGAACCACCGAGCAACGGCGAGCAACTGTCAGCTCCACAACATACTAACTCCACACAAGTAGGGTTAGCATTGGTTGAAGACAGTGCACCATCGACGTGCACTACGCCTTAGTATACAACGTCACCGTGCCCCCAGGTGGGCAATGGGGGTGAAGTGTCTTGCCCAAGGACACAACGCAGTTGCCGCAGGTGGGATTCGAACCGAGGACCTCTCGGCTTGCAGCCTGCACCTCTACCTACTGAGTCACCGCGCCCCCCTGGAAAGGAGTTGTTCAGTAAAGTGTTGAACAAGATCAGGAGTGGCTCACACAGAGACGGGGTGCATTCTTTAAGGAACCGATGGCTTACGAGGTCCGGACCACATGCCTTTGAGGCGTTGATAGATTCCATTGCTTCGTAGACTTCACTATAATGAAGAGTAATGGTGTCAATGATTTGTGGAGCGGTCGAAACGTGGCCTGGAATGGAGGCATTAGAATCGTCAACTGTGGATATGGAGCAGACGTATTCGTTGAACACTGCTTTCTTTGTGTTGATAAGGGTACTATTAAACACAAAGAAGTGAAAAAATAAAGATACAATACATTTTGAAATGTTTTATTTACTTACTATGGGTGTGTACTAGACCATATAATTCACATTTAACAACAGTCGATGTATAAAAGTCCCGAAATACCGCCTAACATGTAACGCGCGATCCAGAAAATTACTTCGTTTTCTTTAGCATGTTAGCGCTTCTGCTTGGTTTACTTCTTGGTGTTTAATAAGTTAATTAAGCAGCTTGGTGTCTGACCTTTTATCTCGGCTTGGGTCCGGCAGACAATGTCTGGCAGCATTAGAGTAACTCCCCTCTGCTTTTTCCGGACTTGTGTCAGACAGATAATGTCTTGCAGCATTAGAGTTTTTTGTTGCAACCAACGTTTTTTGTGCAACATGTTTGGTTGTTTTCTTGCAGCGTCTGTGACTACTGCTCATTATTATTTTGTTGTTGTTGTTGCTTTCTTGCAGTGTCTGTGACTATTTATTTATTTATTTATTTATTTATTTATTTATTTATTTATTTATTTATTTATTTTTATACCATGATTACCTATTCTACAATATATGAAAGGCCTATGACATAAATTTTAGCTTTACACACCAACCGTGGTGAACACGCCAGCAATGGGATTTCAATAGGTAAAATTTACACCTACAGTGGAACTACATCAAAGTTTGACCTTTGGTGACGTCGACCTGAATGCAACTTGTCCAAATTTATCGCACGTCGCCTCACAAAGAGTGAAATGAAAGTGACAATTATTTATTACGTTTTTAAATGAGTTTACCCCATAAGACACCAAAACTTAACAAACATGTATTGTCTAATGTTAATAAAGCATCCTTAACTCGAAATGGTATGTTATTATGCTATTAAAATGAAAAAAAGGCCCCGTTTCATTTTCCATTTCGTTTCGGCGATAAAATTGACAGCGGAAGTACCGCCCACCGATGCTCGTGTAAACAAAAACAGATTCGCACGCATGTACGTATGGTGCTCAGTAAAATCGAGAAAAAATAATAGCGACTCTCAATAATCTCACGATCATGGTATAACTAAAATATATCCAAAGTAGCTTGGTATACCAAATGTTCGCCACTAGTGGTGAACATTTGGTACACCAAGCTACTGTGGTTACATTCTATATATCTTTTGCAACTTTTTTTGCAAGAAGTTGTTTATTTTAACTATGTTGTTCTTTTCTAGAATGACAGGTTATAATAACAAGTAAGACTTGACCACAGTTGCACAGGACACCACATATCAGGTGTGAAACAAATTGATAAGCCAGTTAACACTGTTCAATAACACTGTCAATGATAAACCAAGCTACAGCGCTTACCCACTGAAGAGCAAGAAGTAATTTTCTGGATCACGCGTTACATGCGGTATTTCGGAACCTTTTATATACATCAAATGCCATTAAATGTGGGTTATATATGTCAGTACCCCCCCCCCCCCCCCCCTGGTAAGTAAGTAAATAAAGCATTAAGAAATTGTATTGTATCTTCATTTTTTAACTTCTTGGTTCTTGGTGTTTAGTATGGCCGGTTGGTAGAGTATATATATTGTTTAAGTGGTTTGTACGAGGAATTCCTGTTGCTTCATTACCAATAAAGGATTTCAACGTTTTTCACCACTGGGACGGTGGTTGTTCGTGGTTACTCAAGGTGGACTGGACTTTGATTACCAGTACGTAATAAAGAGGTTTGGGGCATTCTAATGGCTGCTACAACTTCGTTTCTTTTGTGTTTGTATTTGTCCCAGAAAGAATTTGGTTACAAGCTAACCGAGAAGCCACCGTCCGCGAAAAATATCGAGGAATACAATTCCGGAGACTGGTGAGAAGGTACATCTGCTGTGTAGATGGCACTACCAGCGGTTCCAAGCTCTTGTGTGGCTGCCAGTATAGACGTGCATCGGCAAAGTTTATTCACTTGAAGAAAGGGCTGCATCGCATCAGGATGCGTGGCTATGATATCGAGAAATGCGCATGCAAATTTAGCTGGAATAGATCGTTTAGAGTATTCTCTGTAGAATTGGATGGCGGCAAGACATTGCCATTACACGAAGATGCCATCAAAGTGCCCTTTTCTAACTTTGGACTTTGGCTGCCCTACTATCAGATTGAGATGAAGGGTACGCGATACAAACTCTGTTTTATCTGCTTTATAAATAGTTTTCTTAATCTGCACTTGGGAGTGTGTGTGTGTGGGGGGGGGGGGGGGGGGTCAACACCGCGCATTTTATTAAGTACGAAAACACGCCAGGGTGCGATTACAGTATTTCATCAGGAAGAAGAAAAACATGTCGCACTTAACTGATTAATAAAATATGAACTATAACTTGCTATGTGCCGCGCGCAGTAGGCCTTAAATCTATTGTTCTATGTGTTTACATAACACCGTCTATCGATAGCTTGGATCGGGAGAAACCGGATAAAACATCAAACAGCCGTGGAAATGAATTTTGATGTGCAGCCTGTTAGGAAATATAAATTTTAAACCGGAGTAGTTGTGCTGATTCAAATATAGGCCTATATAAGTTGTTATCTTTTCCAAACTTTACAGGGGTATGGTATTAGGCCTATAAGACCATGTAGGCCTATACATAGGCCTACATGGTCTTATAGGCCTAATACCTTTAAATTATGCTTTTCATTGCTGCGTTTCGTCGGAAAACATACGGTTTTGCCTCCCTCAACTCCCCAGCTCCAATTGCGGACAAACATAGATTGCCATCAGGGGCAACCTAATAGGTGCCACCCCTATCCCCTTGCAGCCCAAGTATTTATGGTAGCTGGTTGCATATATATATCTACATTTCATGGTTTCATTGACATATCTTGCCCTCCCGAGAGACGCCCCCACCATTTGACCACCATGCCCCCAAGCACCCCCCTCATTTCCACCGCGAAAAAGCTATCTACGCCACTGATAAGTGGTGCAGTTTGTGGGGTAGGCCTATGAGTTTTCTTAAGCTAAGGTTCGAGTTGCCCGTGGCGAGGTATAAATCGTCCAAAGAACGAATCGTCTAGTGGTCCGAGTTGCCCAGCGCAGAGGCACGTCTTGTCCAAAGATTTGTAGGATCTTCCAGGTAGAGGGACGTATTGCCCAGGGTACGATTACTCAGGGCACCGTGTCCTTTTCCTTCTCGAATGTTTTCGCGAACTTTGAGTTTTGTGTTGGAACGTGTCGTAACGTGACTGGAGGCCTTGTCACGGCTTGTGAGAAACGTTGTGTTGAGAAATGATCGGGTAATAGTATACCACTGTAAAAAGTAATTCCAAAAGAAACTGTTTGTATGGCTGAATGACTGAAACATATGCAATACTACATTATATATTTTTTTTTCTTTTTCATTGGAGAAGATTTCTCACATCTGTGGTCATACACATTACACTGGTAGTGGTACAATGCAAATAACCAATAGGTCAAAGAAAATATGAAATCTGTAAATACAGTACAACAATCATTGAATTTATTGGCTAATTTTATATTATAAAGAAAATGACCGACTGCTACTGAGTACTAGCACACAGCGCAAAATGGGTTTAAACTTTAGTTTATGATGCATTTTCAGTCCATTTTTATTTTGCATGCCATATAAAAGCTGTGGATCAAATGCTGAGATCTGAAATTATTTTTAATTAAATATTTAATAATAATAAACTCACCTTTACTTTAGTTTAGTTTTAATTTAAAGTAATTTTCTGTAGCATAGGGTGAGGACGTAAGGTGCTTTTATTACTACTATTAATCTCAGAGGCAGATAATTAATTTTTGTTTTTCAAATTCAGTAATTAACCCCCTGAACACTGATGTCTAAATCTCTAAATTTCAGTCTGCTAATTTTTCCCATGATGCAACTAGGAATTTAACCAGTTCGATCTTGTTTGACAGAGCTCATGGAGCTCTGTCAAACAAGATTGAATTGGTTAATTTCCTAGTTGCATTATGGGAAATAATTGCATGTTGAAGTTTTAATATTATGACACCACAGTGCAGAGGGTTAAAGACCATAATAATATTAATGTATTAAGGTAAACTGACCTTTCTGAAGTTAGATAAGGTCTATAGTGTGAACACATGGGCTTTGCATGAACTCCTAGATTATGGCAAATATTACCAGACTGACCATTTCATTTGGTGCATTGAAGTTGGGGTATCCTTAGTCCAAACTTTGACCCAAAGGCTGTAATTTATATTTTAAAAAATTTTCATTGGCCTTTAAAGGTCATTGAAAATAAAACAATATAAATTAATAAAATTATGGCCTTTGAGGCGAAGTTGGGACTGGGTCTTGGGTATCCTCACTGCATTTAAAATGTACAAAAATACAATATTTCTCACATATTTTGGTTAGTGACTACTGTGGATACAAAAACAAACAAAAATTGGTAGGAATGGTACATGAACAATTTTTTCATGAAATTTATAACCTTTTTAAATTTAAAGAATACTAAATGTTTGAAAAACAAAATAGAATGGGTGAAGAAACCCCTTTAAAATAACTGAACAATACTCAGAATTATTGTAATTATTTATTTGCATATATTTAATAGAAAAAAATTATAAAGTCACTGCACTGTCGGCATCTGAGGCTATTTCTTGAGAGATTAGCTAATCATTTGATGTTACCCCACATTGAAGGGCTTAGAACTGTGTTTTGGGCAACCAGATTCTATTTTATCAATGCAACAATGTTTTCTACCATGAGAGAACACCCATGTTTTATTGAATTCTAATTTCTGGTGTTAGTAAGTCATGAATGTTAACTGATGAGTGCAAGAAATGATTATGATTTTTAACTTTCGACATGTTAGACCATCCACCCACTCGCCCCTTTCCCCCAAATTTTTTTCTCCATTTTCGACAGTTTTTTTCCAGCCACTTTCTGACACTCACCCCTCTTTGATGGACATTCAGTCCTACTTGGTATTCACTAAAGTTTAAAAATGTTCTCTTGTATTATTTGTCCTCTGTCATCAAAGGAAGTTGGTGACCATGTTCTATTGAAAAACAACTGCAAAATATGGTGAGTTTTCCATGCCTTTAAATGCATTTATTTTGGGCTCCCCCTTTTACCCTAATTTGGACACATTAAAACCAGAAATAACAGTATAATCCTGTTATGTTATGTTGTATTGCCAAGCCTTTCTTTGTGTTTCTATGGCCATATTATGATGGAAGTTATTCACAAATGTAGAAGAGGCACAGAGAATTTATATTTTTTTCTTGATGTCTTCACACCTCTAATTTGGGCACACCTATAAACATTGTGAATTTGGGGTAATCTAAAAGCCTGGGGTGTTCTGCAAGTTTGTGATCAAAATACTCACACCCTAACAGCAGGGGTGGCAGAACTGGGGGGCTTCAGCCCCTCCTCTTTTTTTGCCGGGTCATGTTTTTTGTATGCCTATATTTTAACACAACAAATGACTGGTGAAACAAGGGGCAGATCCAGAGCCCCCCCCCCCACCCCCCCTCCCCCCCCCCCCATTTTCGCCAGCTATGTTTCTCTCGTACTGGTTCAGTTTTCAATGGATTTTGGATCATTTTTTGCAGAAAGTGGCAGCAAAAGCTAAAATGTAGACAGTCTGTTAAAAATTGGTCAACTGAAGTAGATCGTAATATTACAGACATACAAGTACCAAATCCACCCCCAGACAAGATAATCCACAGACAGTATAATTGCTTTAAACGTCTGGTAAAGCATACAGGTGAGGTCTATTTATCAGCTTTGGTCATTACGACCAAATACGACCAAAGCTGATAAATAGACCTCACCTCAGCTGTATGCTTTACCAATGTTTTTTAAAGTGTGAAATCTTTCAAATACATCTGAAAAATCTCAAAATATCCACTCAGATGCATGGAAATGGGGGTTTTGGGACCCTGGAATTTAAAATGTTCATACCGACAACCATCCATCGCCCGATCCAGCCCCCCCTCCCCCCCCCCCCCACACACTTTGAAAATCGTTCCGCTGCCCCTGCACAGTATTGAGGATTTACAGTTTGGATCATGAGGGAAGGTTAATCAAATGATGACAGTTGATCATATGTTGAAAATGATTTTTTCACAAATCCCAACTTCCGGAATATTGAACAAAGAGTTGTCTGCTTGTATCCATGTTGAACAAACATGTACTATTAGATACCAGAATTGACCAAATTACATTCTTAGAAGTTTTCTTTTGCTTGCACATGCAATTTCTTGAGTGATTTGTCTTACAATTTGATTATTTTCCAAAACTGATGGTGAAAACAAGTGGAGTGACAGGAAACATTTTGAAGAACAAATCTTTTATCAATTTATTACACACCCATTTAAAATTAAGGTTTGTCCACGGCATTCTAGGATGTGTGATAAAAATAAACTTTTATTGCACACGTGTGGGATACAGATTTTGTCACTTTTTTAATGTAAGAATGGAACCAGTCATAATTCTGGGGATACAGTACATGGGCCCGTTTCGATGCGGTGGGTCATTTATTTTGATGTTGTAAAGTGGATGTTCGCAGTCTATAGGTATCTGCGTTTATATTGTTTCTGAAGAAATTCAAATAGTAATGACTGTCCGACCATCAAAAGAAACTTTCAAATTTATTTTCTTAACGTGAACAATACTGACTGACTATTGATTAAATAACCCGATGGGTTAAAGTATGACATGGAAATGACTGACATACAGTTCAAACTAAAGAACAATGTAAACAGAATATGAAAGCGTCTATGAGTGACGTCATTTCGAATGAATAACGTTGCGCGAGCAAATTTCTAGGTGACCAAATCGAAATCCAAAACAAATTGCCTGTCGATATTCACTTGAATTCGTATGGATTCTGTACCCCTGTACCCCTGTTAAAGGCTATAAAACGAACTTTAATACATTTTGAGCAGGAATAGTGAACAATACGATAATTTCTCTTGGACAATAAGGATATAAATTTAATTTATGTGGGATGAATTGACAATGGCTACTGTAATCTTGACTAAAATCTTAACCGGTCTGTCAACCAGTCGAGTAACAACAGTCGCAGGTAATTTGGAAGTCAGATAAACATGTGAGTTTTTTTTTTATTATTTTGTCATTGATGAATTTTCCGAATTTACACCTATTGTTTTTTGTGAATGTGTGGTAACTTTTTTGGTGGGGATCACATCAACCGTTCAGAATTCGCGCTGTAAAATTGAAGCACAAAAAGACGGTGAACTGTATTTCAGATGAACAGTGTTTCATCGACGAAGTGGTGACGCATTACAATTTGCAAGTTGAAACTATGAATGAAAGTTCAATCAGTGTACGAAATAACAATAAGACTGGTCTCCTGCTTTTGAAGAATAATTTGGATTTTTGTCTTATTTTATTTCCTTTACTTCTCAGAAGGATAGGTTAATTCTCACTTAGTATTACTGTAAAAGGCCTGTTTTAGAAATTTGCGAAGGTGTGTAATAAATACAGAACTGCACAAGCGTTTGAATGGGTTAATGTTAATCGCACTCGTTTGGTTTGGCGCAGAATACCACTCGAGGCTTCGCCTCTCGTGGTATTATTGCGCCCAACCAAACTCATGCGATAAACATTAACCCATTCAAACGCTTGTGCGGTTCTGTCTATTTACTACCAATGACTTTCAATAATTTTTAGTATGTAGACACTGTCCTATCTTTAGTTCATGTCGATGCATGGCCATGTCACAAATCAGGAGTGTCAGTTGAGAATAATTGGGGAAGTTGTGGTGGCATCACTTAATTTACCTTCTGTGAACCTCAGTCGGAATCGAGGTCTAGCAGGGCTTGACAATTCAGAATTTTGATGGACCCATTTGAAGGTTGCCCCATCACATGTTCATTAACCTTTTGATCTTTTGCCCCAATTTTGGGGGGTTAACCCCTTACCTCACATAGCTTTCCCCCAAATATCCTGAATTTCATGATTAAAACCTTTGTCTCAAATTTTCATTAGAAGCATATAAATATGGTATGGATTTATTGAGAAATTGCCATGATTTGTGAGGTTGTGTAAGCCACACTTAGGCTAATTTTCTGGGCATTTTTCCATTTTGTTAGGTAAAGGCTTAACCTCTTGGTTAACAATTATAATTGGCAGATTTGGGGATGTGAATTTTGTTGAGAAATAAAAGTCATTATGAATTATAATAATTTATCTTTTATCATTGTTACATATCTTCTAATGTCATTACCTTCCAATCATATCTCCAATTATGAAACTATTTTTTGGTTAACTTATAAAGAGGTCTCCCAAAAATCTTTTTTGCATAACCTGTAGGCAAACCGTCCTATAAGTTGCCCCAATTGTCAAGCCCTGGTCTAGGGCCTAAACAGAAAGAGGAACCCACAGGATATATTGGGGGAGGGGGGGGGATTCTAGCCCACTGTATGGAATAGCATCAGCAAATTCACCCACTGGGGACCTCCATTTGCAAATGACTGTTTGCTTATTTCCAGGTTTGAATATGGCCCCGGCCCCGGGGGTGTGATTTGGATAAATTTCTTGATTTGGCAAATGGCATTGTTTAGCTACGTGTACATTCATAAAACATCTAAAAATAGCATTTAAAATGTCACAGTTGAATTGAAAAAAATGTTACTCCATATTTTTAGCTCATCAGATTAAAACGGGATGAACATAACTACAAAGTGTTTTTGTAATGTGATAATAACTGTATCAGTTGTATTTTATTCTGTCAGGAAGTGTGTAAACTGGAAACAATTACTGGTACTGAGGTTCTGAACAATAGAGACTTTGTCATCCATTGTCATCATTGACTTTAACTTCCCTTGTTATGCAACTGGAGTTGTTTTCTTGAGACTATCTTCAGCTCAAGATTTCGGTCCTCGGTGTATACCTGCTGCATAAAGATGCTTCCACAACCCAAAAGATACCCTGCCTCCCCTCCCCTGATATAGATTCCTGGCTATGCACCTGTCCTATATTTCCCAACATGCATTAAGATCATAAGATGGCTAAGGTTTTTTTGTTTACATAAGCTTCATTAACATATTTACTGAACTTTCACTCGAATTTCTTTTTTGACACTATTTCAAAATTCCACGTCTTTACTCATTTACTAGAAAAAAGACAGAACTACATAGGCATAGATTTTGTAAAATGAGAATAAGTGTTAAGAAATACAGTACTTTAACCCTTTACCTAACATGAAAAGCAGATGACACACTTGCAAACAAAATTCTTGAATAACTATTTTTTATCATTTTTTGTCTCAGCTCGTTCCAAAGAGGGGCCGTAACCTATCTTTTTGAGACAAAAAATGAAAAAATAATGAAAATTAATTGGCGTCTTTTGTGAATAGCGCTGGCCGGTTTTGTCCATTACTTTGGGTAAAGGGTTAAAAGCAAGATTATAAAATATTTCCAATTTTTCCATCAAAAAATGATTTCTTTTTAGATCTCTGCATATCTTGAGTATTTATGGTACAGAATGCAAGTTAGTAAACTTAGGGTGCATCATAAATTATTCATGAATAAAAAATATGCCCATGACAATCTCTCTCAACTTAGTGGTAGAGTGGAGCTTGGGCGCAGTAAAACCTGTTTTTAGAGACCACTGTTAAGAGAGACTACCTGCCTTGAGAGACCACTGTGACTTTGTACCATTTGTTTATTTTACTCTGTCATGGCCCTGTCATGAGAGACCACCTGTTTTGAGAGGCCACTTTTGCCTGGCAAAAAGAGTGGTCTCTCAAGACAGGTTCTACCATAATTGATTAGCTACTTTCCTGAGAAAATAACAGAGAAGTGTAGGGCTGAAAAGGTTGACTCATTTTCCTAACCGACTAAACGAGAGCTATTACCGGATAATATCTGGTTATCTGTGGCCATTACTTCACCGAATATGGGATCAAAACTGTAGGAGTTGGAAAGCAGTATTCTCAAACTATTACGTAGTGTGCATACAAACGAACGTTGTCGAGTACTCGACAACGTTCGTTTGTATACACACTGTGGAATAGTTTCTGCAATTACTCATTACTCACAGAAACTGCCGATCATTAACGAAGTCTTGAGCGCCAAAGTCGATTATTTCTCAATATACACAACGCGGCTTCAATGTGTAATCTTTTACAAAGAAGAAGTGGCATATTTGCTACGTTTTAAAGGCGGAATGACAATCACTATCGATATTTCGGATAACCAGATGACAATATTTCTAATCGGTTAGGTGGCTAAATGGTTTCAAACCGATTAACCGGTTAACGATTTCAGTACTAGAGAAGTGTTTAGTTAACAGGAGTTTGGTCATTTTCCTGTATTTTATTGATATTTATTGAGCATTTTTCTGTCATATCCTGCTTGACAGAAATCATAGAGCTCTTTAAAACATTTTATTTTTCACTAAACGATAGGTTCTCAAAATAATTGCAGAAAGATAGAAAATGTATCCCCCCCCCACCATGAAGATAAAGAAATTTTCACTTTCACGGTATCAATCAAAAGGGTGGCTTTAGAAGCATCACTTCAAGGTGAATACGAGTCAAATTATCACACATAAAATATTATGAAAAGAAAATCTAGTGTTTTTGAGAGGATACCGATCATTTCCAGCAATAATTCAACACGTATTCACCTTGAATTGATGCATGAAACCTGCCAGCAGAATCAGATCGCAAGACTACCCGTTCCGAATATTGATCAAATCACTTCTGTGTATCAATGTGCAATGACCTGAAATATTCATCCAAAGCACGGCAGATTCTCATGGTTACTCATAGCAAACACAGGCAATGTTTCTGCCAGTGGACCTCCAGGTTACCCAGGGATCATTGGCTGAAACATTGCTTGTGCACAGGCCATATCTACAGAATTTGATAGCCTTTCTATGGTCATAACGCATAGATTAACGCCAGATCGACGTGCTCTTTGTGCACATATCATGACAGGACTTCTAGTTTTAACTGTAGATAATTTTGTGTTGCTTCTCACACTCATTACTTTGCACTTATTGGTTTTTTAGCTTGCTCTGTCACATGAAGCAAAATCTCAGTCAACATTTTTAGCTGCGACTAGCAGCTCTATAAGTGGCAATGTCGGACTGTTGGTCTGTCTGTCGGTCTGTTTGTCGGTCTGTCTGTCGTTCTGTCGGTCGGTCGGTGTGTCTGTGACCAACGAGTTTCAAAACTCAATAACTTTTGAAATACTTGATGGAATGACTTTATATTTGGCATGTAAGTGTATCTTATTGATGTCTAGCCACTGTTCAATGCATGTGTTGTTCCAAATATTTTTCTTGGAGTTATGGCCCTTGATGAACTTAGAAAGTTGGTCGGTCTGTCTGTGACCAACAAGTTTCAAAACTCAATAACTTTTGAAATACTTGATGGAACGACTTTATATTTGGCATGTAAGTGTATCTTATTGATGTCTAGCCACTGTTCAATGCATGTGTTGTTCCAAATATTTTTCTTGGAGTTATGACCCTTGATGAACATAGAATTTTGTGAAATTGCACCACCCGTCGCAGCTACAGTGTCGATGTCGCGATTTTTTTCACATTAGTGAACTATTGTCCTTTCAACTGTATATCCCTGTTAATTGAATATAAGTTCCAAACACAAAACCATTTACTATACGTTCAGTACAAATCTGACCTGTTAATTACATATAGCTCATAGAGTACATATCTGTTAATATGTTATTGTGCACAGGTCATATGTACAGAATTTGGTGGCCTTACTGTGGTCATAACGCGCAGATCGACGTGCTATTTGTGCACATTTCATGACAGGACTAACAGTTTTAACTGTATGAGTACAACAGGGGTTCAGCCATGATGGTCTCATGGGATCCTGGGACACTTATAGTCGGTATGTATTCTCGCAACCATTTCAGCAAAAATCAAAATGAATTCTCCCAAATTTAGCTGAAGTATTAAGCCCCGATTTTCATTTGTTTTTCTTGTTGAGGTCCTGATTTCACAGTATTTTATTTATGACATACTGACTCCCAGATGTAAATGTGTTGTGATCTGATTGCAAAAGAGTCTGTTCTGGCAATGACTGCAGGTGGGCTCCACTATATTTTAGAGTTTCAAGTCTAGCACAGTGATAAATTGAGCATAATTTAGCGATCATTTAAGAACTGAATCATGACTGTTCAAAATCTGTGAAGCAGTTCATGGTAAATTTTCACGTGATCAATTTGTTTCTTCACCTCTTGGATTTCGACCAGTCAAATTCAGTTCTTATGTTTATACTCTTTATCAACACTGTTATAAAACATAATTATTTTATGTCCAGACAGGATATCGAGTTGGCTTATCTGCAAGGTACTGCCATGACTAAACATAATTCAGTCAAATTCTATTCCTAAAAAAGAAAGAAAGCAACTTAGCTTCTGATACAATATAGTTTCTGCAAAATGACAATTTTGTGCCTAAAATGCTACTCACACTTGAAATGGGGAAACCGTCCCTTTAGGGAACGTACAGTTAAAACTAGAAGTCCTGTCATGAAATGCGCACAAATAGCACGTTGATATGCACGTTAATGTACGCGTTATGGCCCAAGTAATGCTATCAAATTCTGTACATATGGCCTGTGCACACGCATTGTTTCAGCCAATGGACCTCCGGGTAACCCGGAGGTCCATTGGCAGAAACATTGCATGTGTTTGCTTTGAGTAACCAAGAGAACCTGCCATGCTTTGGATGCCATTCGATATGGCAATTGCGCGCAATTCCTACGCACAATTAAGCCTAGATAAGCGCACTATTCGTGACAGGGCTTCTAGTTTTAAGTGTTAACAGAAATTACAGAATATAAATATAGACTCTGGAACAGGCCTGAAAATAAGCAGTCTGACATTTGCAGAATGAAATCTCCAGAGAGTGAATTTGATGATGCTATCCCATACAGTGGGCCAATTTATTCTCTGGGTACCTCTTTCTGTTTAGTTATGAGACCCCTGATTCAGATTGAGGTTCACAGAGGGTAAATTTAGTGATGCGACCCTGCTGTGCAGCATAGCATCACCAAATTCACTCTCTTGGGGACCTCATTTTGCAGATGCTGGCTTGGCAATTTCAGGAGAGCGATTTTTTAGCTCTCCTTACTGCCCTCCTGAAAGAATTAAGGAGAGCGAAAAATTTCCCTCCTAAATATTTTGGTCTGGGATGATTAAGATTACATGTATTATGCTCACATTAAATTTTTGTTGTAAAGCAAAAATGTAATTTAACTTCGAAGTCACATAACATCACGTAATTTCATTTTGAAAGTGATTTAGTGGTAAAAGGTAATGGCTGCAACCATACCCAAACACAGTTGCAATCATTTGAAGCAAAATGGGTCACAGCAATATTTTTTTTTCTGTCAGTTTCAAGTTCAGCAACTGACATCACAGTTTGAGGGGTAATTATTCAAGGAATATTGACACTATAATATACTACCATTACTACTATCCTGTCACTTGAAGCACTTGCACCAGGATGTGATTGTAGATTCAAGCAGACCTGTTGTCCAAGAAAGTCATACGCCTACCACTACCACCTTCAACCCCCCTTGGGGGGTTGAAGATGGTAGTGGTAGGGGTATGACTTTCTTGGACAACAGGTCTGGGTACACACATAGGTCTTGTCAAGTGTGTGTTCGATTGTTGAGTGAGACATCTAGATGTCTAAGAGATTTCGCTTTACCTTAGTAAAGTTAATAAAATCACTGATGTAGTCTGTTGGTTTCAGTTTCAATGAGTTCGTTCAACTGGATACTTAAAATGCCGTGTAAAGCTAATTGCTCTCCTGAGCTGATTGAGGAGAGCGATTTTTTGCCCTCCTGCATTTTTCAGAATGCCAGGCCTGCAGATGTCAGCCTGCTTATTTTCTGGCTTGCTTATTTTCAATGCGCGACGTTCAAATGTCACATGATCAACTGGTATTCATAGGACAGATCACATAATCAACTGGTATTCAAAGGAAAATAACATCACCTGGGAATCCACTGCCATTACAGTGTTCCTTGAAGAAAATTGCATTTGTAAACATAAATGTAATTCAATATTTCATGATAACCTTATTTTTACAGGTATTCATATTAGTCTAAACATCTTTAAAATGGGAATATCAGAATTCTTGCTTGGTGTTGGTGGCATTGCAGCTGGTGTAGCTGTGATGTGTAATCTGCCATTTTTGATCCCAGCTGTTCATCCAGCAACTCTGAAGTACCTAGCTAGAGGCAAGTTACAGACTTTGGATGAGAAACGAACAAATTTTACTGTAAGTGGGGTAATTTTGAACCTTATTATTATAGTATATAGGTGAAGACTATTTTTGTAATGCAGTTATTATGAAGTTCGCACACTGGAAAGATTTGGAAATGATATTACAGCTGTGCGGAATACCAAGACTATTTTCTTGGTCACACTCCTTTACACTCTAAACGGAGCACCAGTTACATACAGACAAAATGGTGGAGGAATAGAATGACTCACGATAAATGTTTATTCATTCCCGTTAAATATTTCATACCTTAGCCTTTGTGCAATTACAAAATCATTGGAACTCTATTAACTGAATAGCCACTTTACAAGTGCAAAATATCCTGTTAGAAGGAGCATTCATTTAAGAAGAATTTTGTCATTTTCTCTATTATGTACAGTTAAAACTAGAAGTCCTGTCATGAAATGCGCACAAATAGCACATTGATCTGCGCGTTAATCTACGCGTTATGACCATAGTAAGGCTATCAAATTCTGTACATATGGCCTGTGCACAAGCAATGTTTCAACCAATGGACCTCCGGGTAACCCGGAGGTCCATTGGCAGAAACAATGCATGTGTTTGCTACGAGTAACCACGAGAACCTGCCGTGCTTTGGATGCCATTCGATATGGCAATTGCACGCAATTCCTACACAATTAATAATAATAATAATAATAATTTGGAGTTTTTGTATAGCATAAAACCACATAGTTGTGCTCTAAAACGCTTTACTTGGAAAAACTAAATAAATACATTCAAGCTCCCTACTATACGCATAAAAGTAAACAAACAGATCAAATCTGAGCAGCTCAAACTTTGTAAGCCTCTTGATAAAGGTGGGACTTGAGATTTGTTTTAAACTCATTTAAACTTCTGGAAGACTGGATATGTGTTGGCAATGAGTTCCAGAGTCGTGGACCTGCAAAAGAAAAGGCCCTGCTGTTCACCAAGGTAGAACGGGAAAAAGGAACATGTAACCGAAGCTGTTCGGATGAGCGGAGATTCCGTTTCGATGACTGAACAGTCAAAAAGTCTTGAAGATATTGTGGAGCAGATCCATTAATACACTCAAAAGAACAAAACCAGAATTTTGAAAGTGATACGTTGTTGAACAGGGAGCCAATGCCGCTTTTGCAGCATTGGGGTTATGTGATCATAGCGTCTGCATCCTGTTATAATACGAGCTGCAGTGTTTTGTATTTTTTTTGCAGCTTAGAGATAAGCGCACAGTTCATGACAGGACTTCTAGTTTTAACTGTATACCTTATAAACTGAGTATTTGTTCTATTAAATCTTGCTTAACAGAGCTCATGGAGCTCTGGCAAATAAGATATAGTAGATTAATTACCTATATCTACTATAGAAGCTGGACTTTGAAATAACCGCAATCTGTGCCTTTCTCTAACTTGCCAACATCCATACATGTTCTAATTATTAATTCAGATTCCTAATTATTAAATCGATAATCACTGTCTTGGTATGTTGTATGAATTAATCATTTTGGTACTTTTTCATTAAACAATATATAAATTTTTTTTCGTTGGTTGGGGATGTGGGGAGGGGTAAGATTGTTTAGAATTTTTTCCCTACTTAACCCTTTACCCAACATAATGACCAAAACTGGTCAACGCTGTTCACAAAAATCGTCAATTTTCATTATTTTTCCCATTTTTTTCACTCAAAAAATAGGTTATGACCCCTCTTTGGAATGGCTCATCGAGCACGTTCCAATGAGGAGTCATAACCTATGTTTTTGAGATGAAAAAATGAAAAAAATTAGTTATTCAAGAATTTTGTTTTCAAGTGTCGTCTGCTTTTCATGTTAGGTAAAGAGTTAAGTCAATCGTAAAGCACCAAAGAGGAAATGTTTTGAATATTATAGCTGTTACTTGCAATGTGAGAATGAAACTGTTATAGCTTATTTTACAAAGCCCTTTGAGTTCTCTCCAGCAGAATAGAATGAAGGTGCAGTTTAAAACACGAATGGAGGAAACTAACTTCCTATTAATTGAATATTCCTGTTAATTTTCACTGGTAAAGTGGCTATTCAATTAACATTGGCATGGGGAACAGGGAAATGGATTAGAGTTTGTTTACTGTTGTTAACACATTCTGGTTTAACAGTAAAATAGGACTCTCTAACCAATACTAGAGGTGGAATTCCCCTGAAGTGAGTGGGTAGCCTAAGTATAAACGATTAACTCATCTTGATTTGATACCTATGCTGTGGTTGAGGTATAGTCATTATACTCTTTAGAAGCAGGAATGACCTTAAACACCAATAAATAATAAATCCATTTAAGACCCCACAAAGTAGATCTTCTGTTTCTCAGGCTCTTAGCTTAACTTGACAAAGTCAAGATAAGCTATCGCCATCACACATGCGGAAGTCTGTGAGTCTGTTCATATTTTCTTTAGCACTGGCTACATTCCATAGTTCTTGTCCAATCCTCACAAAATTTCATATGCAGGTTCGAGGTCATGTATATTGTCTAGATGAGAATGTCCCCTTTTGGTTGCAATCGTCCAAATGTGATGGCTACACAAGCCTGAACACCTTTAGCACAGTCTACAAGTCATGTTATTTATGAAGGGATTTCATTGTGACTTGGTAGAATGACTCTGTATGTCTAGATGAGAATGTACCCTTTTGGTCCGCAAGCCTGAAACCAAACAACCTTTAGCTCAGTCGACAGGTCGTATTTATGAAGGGATAATTAGGGATTTTATTGTAACCTCGTAGGATGACTGTATAATGTCTACTTGATCAGAGGGTCATATTTTTGTTGGGTTCAGTCAGCCATGACGGCTGCAAGAGCATGTTACCTAGATTCCTTCAGCACAGTCTACAGCTTGCACTTATGAAGGGATTTCATTGTAAATTATTAGCATGACTCAGTATAATGTCTTGATGAGAATGTCCTATTTTGGCCGTGATCAGCCAACCGTGGTGGCTGCACAGGCATGTGACTTAGATTTGTTTAGTACAGTCTACAGTTCATATTTATGAAGCAATTTCATTGTAACTTGCAAGGATAACTCGGTATGTTGTCTAGTTGGGACTGTCCTATTTTTGTAACGATTGCTCAGCTGTTACCGCCACCTGGTCACATGACCTAGATTTCTTTAGCACTGTCTGCAGGTTGTTTTTATGAAGGGATTTCATTGTAACATGGTAGGATAACTTGGTATGATATCTTGATGAGACTATCACTATTGGTAAACCGTGACCGGCGAACCGTCACATGAACTAGATTGCTTTAGCAAAGTCTTCGAGTTATATTTATGAAGGGATTTCATTGTAGCCTGGTAGGATGACTTGTTTTGGAATGATTTTACTGTAACTTGGTAACTTTCTTTGACATACATTAACTGTGAGGACTACATCCAGGCCTCAATTCTTTAGTACAGTCTACACCTCAAATTATTCTTATTGAAAATATAGCATATAGGGAATAGAAATTAACATATTCTCAATTATCACAATTCTTGTCTTATTTCATAATCCTTTCATAAACTTTGAACATTATCCTTTTCATCAAACACTACACACAGTCAAGTTAAGCTACAGTGTCATTGACACTTTCATTATTACATGTGTATAAACTGAATTTGATAATTTAAAAAAAAACAACAACAATATTTATCAATAAAACCTTACAAATATGGATGTCATTGGAAGCAGCTCATTGAGCTGGTTCCAATTACAGCCAGATTTGTACAATTTTATTGACAAAGTGTCAGGATATTTCAGGTCATGTTAGCCTTGTATTCGTTAATTTGCTGCTGCTATGTTAGCTAAAGGGTTAAAATGACTCAATTCCTTTCACATGAATCCTAACAGAGGTGCAGTGAGAATCTGCATGGATTCTCGCCTGCTTCATTGCTCGAATCTTTGTGTGAATGGATTCTTGGATTGTTGGTGAAATATTAGCCCTGCACAGGCAGACTTGGAGCCATGAAGTTTGAATTGTAACGACTGGAACAAAATATTGCATCCAGTTCAAGACAGC
This sequence comes from Pictodentalium vernedei, assembly GCA_031216915.1. Taxonomy (NCBI): domain Eukaryota; kingdom Metazoa; phylum Mollusca; class Scaphopoda; order Dentaliida; family Dentaliidae; genus Pictodentalium; species Pictodentalium vernedei. The sequence continues at coordinate 806,437,703 of CM062297.1, forward strand.
AATATCAGTGTGTCTATTTTAGTATTATCTGCAGGGATTCTTCTGGATGTTTACAGGGGCCGAAATGCCGCCGAATATTGGACCCTTTCCCAATGGCATTTGGGCATGATTTTTCCCAATTCAAACCCAATATTTCCCAATCTCTCTTCCCATTCAAACAAACAATTAATTTACAATTGGTGTCCAGAACCGAATGATCCTACACTCTCAGAAAACCAATAACTAGCAACCTAAATAAGCGTAGAAAGCATCAAGAATTCAAAGACAAAGAAAGGTTTTTCTATAACCGTTAAAGACCTAATTCCGATTTTGATCACTTTTTACTGCAACAAAACAGCTGCCCCAACATGCAGTTTAGAGACACACTTGCAGATTACCTTTGCATTTGCAAGTTACATTCTACGAACCATGTCAGTTGTTTCTAGGCAAGTCTTGGCTGCCTATATCGGCAGCCAAGACTTGCCTAGTAACAATTTCAGTCACAGAATGTTCACGGTCAGAGTTCAATTTAAAGGTGACATTTATTATTTTCTGTGTGTTTTTTCTCCACCAAAACATTCTTCAAATTGCAGTCTTGATGATGTGAATTTCCCAATTGCCTGGGCCTCGGACCATTTCCCAAAAAGTGCAGAAGAATCCCTGATCTGTAAACAACCAATTAATAGAGGATATCTATCCTGTTTTAGTGAACCAAGTGCAAGCGCCCGTGAAAAATAAAACTTCCATGTCCGCACTCATGAGATAATTTCCGATATTCACTTAAATAGCTTAGATTTTTAGCTCACCTGAGCGAAGCTCAAGGTGAGCTTTATTAATCGCTTTCCGTCCGTCGTCCGTCCGTCGTCGTCCAGCATAAACTTTACAAAACCAACTTCTCGGAAGAAACCACTGGCCCAATATTTTTCAAATCTTGGGTAAATGTTTATTACCTAATGTCAATTCAGAATTGTTCAAATGATGTTGCCCCTCCTCCTGGGTGGGGCCACGCCCGCAAGGGACACCAAAATCTTTGAAGATCTTCTCATTAACCAGCAGTAGCAGAGACTTGATATTTGGTATGCAGCTTCCTTTTGAGGTGTAGAATCAAGTTTGTTCAAGAGAAGTTTGTCGGACATTATTTGCCTTCGTTATGGGAGGGGCATTAATTTTGGCCACGCCTAAAATTTCTATTTTCTGAACCGTGAGGTCGATTTGAACCAAATTTGATCAGAGATGATAATGGGCCATAAGTAGTTGATTGGTGCAAAAAAAAATTTTCTCATTGCCCCGTGGGAACCTCGGGAGCTAAAAATAGGAAAAACATTAAAACTGCCATATCTCCAAAACTACACGGCACAGAGACTTTTTATTTTGTATAAAGCTTACTTTTATCCAGTAGAATAGAAGGGTTAAAAAAAATCCCTATCAGTTTGATCACCAGGTACTTTTTCAGGACTTTGAAAAAGTGCTGAGTCAGCACTTTTTAACACTGTAGGCAATGGGAAAAACATCAAAAAATCTTCTTCTCCCGATCCAGCAGGCAGAATCTTTTGATATTTGTTATGCAACATTGTAGGGTGGATCTGATTCAAGTTTGTTCAAATCGGCCCCCTTGGTTCATATTTGGTCTCAGTATAGGAGCCCGATTTCAAACTTAGTGCATTTCAGGCAAATTTCTTAAAAAATCTTCTTCTCCAGATCGAGCAGGCAGAATCTTTTGATATTTGGTATGCAGCATTGTGGGGTGGATCTGATTCAAGTTTGTTCAAATCGGCTTCCTAAATTCATATTTGGGCTCACTATAGAAGCTCGAATTCGAACTTAGTGCATTTCAGGCAAATTTCTTCAAAAATCTTCTCCAGATCGAGCAGGCAGAATCTTTTGATATTTGGTATGCAACATTGTACGGTGGATCTGATTCAAGTTTGTTCAAATCGGCCCCCTGGATTCATATTTGGGCTCCCTATAGAAGCCCGATTTCGAACTTAGTGCATTTCAGGCAAATTTCTTAAAACAATCTTCTTCTCCAGATCCAGCAGGCAGAATCTTTTGATATTTGGTATGCAACATTGTGGGGTGGATCCGATTCAAGTTTGTTCAAATCGGCTCCCTAGATTCATATTTGGGCTCACTATAGAAACTCGAATTCGAACTTGGTGCATTTCAGGTAAATTTCTTATCTTCTTCTCCAGATCCAGCAGGCAGAATCTTTTGATATTTGGTATGCAACATTGTGCGGTGGATCTGATTCAAGTTTGTTCAAATCGACCCCCTGGATTCATATTTTGGCTCCCTATAGAAGCCTGAATTCGAACTTAGTGCATTTCAGGCAAATTTCTTAAAAAATCTTCTTCTCCAAATCCAGCAGGCAGAATCTTTTGATACTTGGTATGCAACATTGTGGGATGGATCTGATTCAAATTTGTTCAAATCGGCTCCCTAGATTCATATTTGGGTTCACTATAGAAGCTCGAATTCAAACTTGGTGCATTTCAGGTAAATTTCTTATCTTCTTCTCCAGATCCAGCAGGCAGAATCTTTTGATATTTGGTATGCAACATTGTGCGGTGGATCTGATTCAAGTTTGTTCAAATCGGCCCCCTGGATTCATATTTTGGCTCCCTATAGAAGCCTGAATTCGAACTTAGTGCATTTCAGGCAAATTTCTTAAAAAATCTTCTTCTCCAGATCCAGCAGTCAGAATCTTTTGATATTTGGTATGCAACATTGTGGGGTGGATCTGATTCAAGTTTGTTCAAATCGGCCCCCTGGGTTTATATTTGTGCTCAGTTTCGGAGCCCAAATTTGAACTTAGTGCATTTCAGGCAAATTTCTTTCAAATCTTCTTCTCAAGATTCAGCAGGCAGAATCTTTTGATATTGGGTATGCACCATGCTTAGGGGGGTGAGATTCAAGTTTGTTCAAGCCAAGTCCCTGGGTTCATATTTGGGCTCACTGTGGTAGCCCGAATTATAACTTAGTTCAAAATGAGGAATTTTCTTTAAAAATCTTCTTCAGAATGTTTTGATATTTGGTATGCAGCATCCTTAGGGGGTGAGATTCAAGTTTGTTCAAGCCATGTCCCTAGGTCCATATTTGGACTCACTGTGGGAGCTCGAATTGTAACTTAGTTCAAAATGATGAATTTTCTTTAAAAAATCTTCTTTTTCAGATCCAGCAGTCGGAATGTTTTGATATTTGGTGTGCAGCATCCTAAGGGGGGTGAGATTCAAGTTTGTTAAAGCCAAGTCCCTGAGTTCATATGTGGACTCCCTGTGGGAGCCTGAATTATAACTTAGTTCAGTATGAGGAATATTCTTTAAAAATCTTTTTTTTTTAGATCCACTGGTCAGAGTCTTTGGATATTTGGTATAAGCTTTTCTTAGGAGGAGCAGATGCAACTTGTTGATATCAATTCTCTGGGTTCATATTTAGGCTACCATGTCAGGTGAGTGCCCTCAGGCCCCTTGGGGCCTCTTGTCTTTTTATTATATGTTATGTGACATTTTACTGTGCAATATTCAGCCCAATTGAATTTGACTGCAAACAATTTCAAGACAATAACAAAAAGCTGCTGATCGTTCATTCAAGGCAACGTCATGTGCCGAACATCATTTAGAAAGCTACTGAAAAAATTTATCAAGTCGATAGATATCAAGAAATATCTTTTAGATAATTTGTGATAATTCACAGGCTAGCATATAATAAAAAAAATTAGTAACTACCATATCACACACTGTATTAAAATAGACACTGACTAAGGCTGAAAAAATATACACGGTAAGTTGTTTACCTATCACATATGGTGCAGGATTCAAGGCACTAATGGAAATACTTGTATTGGATCGAGAAAAAAAAATTTCAAGTGAATTCCAAAAATTAAAAAATATTCCATTTTTATACCCCCATTCTCAGATGGATTACATGCAATCTGTCTACCTGTCATCCGTTCATCCATCCGTCCATCCGGATCCATATCTCAGCAGTGATGGGATGGATTTCAGCGAAATGATCACCTGCTGCCACCACATGTTGAATGGAGTTGTCACACTATTTTGACCTGAGAATCTGAGATACAGCCCCTACTTTGTCAAATTTTCATCTGTCTGTCCATCCATCTGGACAGATCCATATCTTAGCAGTGAGTGGATGAATTTCAATGAAATTTGGTATGTGGTACCCTTGGGATGATCTGCTTCCACCACATGCTGAATGGAGTTAGTTACTGTATTTTATTACTTTCCAAAGTGTGATTTACTGGGATTTCCAGGTTTGATTATAAACGATAACTTCACAAGTGAATTATGCAATCAACAATTGGGTCATGTATAATCAGACCGTGCGTGCAAATGAACATGCTTTGCCGTGGGCGTAATGGGGACTCCATTGTTTTTTTTTAAACCTTTTACCTAACATGAAAAGCAGACAACACTCGCAAAAAAAATTCTTGAATAACTATTATTTTCATTTTTTGTCTCAAAAACATAGGTTATGACCCCTCATTAGAACGAGCTGGCCGAGCTTGTTCCAATGAGGGGTCATAACCTATGTTTTAGAGACAAAAAATGAAAAAATAATGAAAATTAATTGGCGATTTTTTAGAATAGGGCTTGCCGGTTTTGGCCGTTACGTTAGAAAAGGGTTAAATAATATAATTATCATTAATATTGAAAATTAATAAACAGAGTAATTACTTAACTGGACTGGTTACATGAAATAATTCATTCAAGGTGAGGGACTATATTGTAAAACTCTTGCGCGCATTCACGCACTCGTGTTTGTACAATGTCCCTCACCTTCATGAATTATATTTCACGTAACCAGTCCAGTCAAGCGATTACTCTCTATCATCTGGGTTATAGCCTTTGTCAAATTTTCAGTGTGTTTTCAATTTCATTTATGCTTCTTTGGTCATTCGCTGCAGTGGGGGTATGAATTGCCTTCAACAATAGCTCTTGTAAATTAATAGCTTGTTTGTTTTACTGTTATGCTATGTCTCGCATCATGCCTACTATTCTTGTGCTTATAGAACATCGACAAAATGATATATCTAAAAATGTCTTGTCACAATTCGTCCTCACATGGGCTTAGAGCACAGGTAGGCCTGAGGTGTGTCAGTGAAATAAAAAATTATTATATATACAATACCAGTGATATTTTAGGAGCACGAGAAGAGGTGTATGGTACCTCATTTGCATGTAAGGTGTGTCATAGGCAGCCCTGGTAATTCACCCTCAGCAATCAGCAGTGCTGAGGAAAATGCCGAGGAAATGAAAAATATCCACAACAAAAATACTGCCGAGGATGGCTTTTTCAGAAAACCTGGTGGTGGCAGAAATTGCACAACTTCCAAGTTACACAAGGAATCAAACCATGTGGGTTGCACTATGATGTATTGCTAATTTTACAATTTACAGTACAAGTTGCAGCATAACCACTAGAAACATGTGTTCTTCTTTGTTGATAACACTAGAATCTGACATCAGTTTCTGGAAAGCTCTTACTATATAGAGCTTTCCAGAAACTGATGTCAAATTCTAGTGTTATCAACATAGAAGCAGTGACATACTTAGTTTGTGGTTATGCTGCATCTTATTTTCACTCATACTATACATATTGAGCAAGTTGCCTGCTTACTTCTTAGTTTTTTTCCCAGCATTCACATGGTTCATGATATTAGCATGGGCTAATTGAGTGAAAGATTCTGCACATTGATTGTGAATGACTGTGATTATATATACATGTATCTCAAACTACTTTCACATGTTAAAGTTTCTTGAAAGTTTTCACTTCACCGCATACTACATATTCATGGCAATTGAGACTGCCCTGCCCCCTGATGATTTATACACAATCGAATAGGCTTCACAGCAATTGCCGTAGAAGCACCAGTTTTACACAGCAATTTTTTTGCCGAGGAAACAAGAATGAATTACCAGGACTGCATAGGTGAGAGAGCATGATAAGACACCTCAGAATTGGAACAAAGGCTGATCTTTATAAATTGCTTTATAAATATTTATGTTATTGTTGCACTGATATTATTTTTTGTTAACAGGCTAGCGATCTGTGGAAAAATAATGGCGCTCTCATTATGGCTGTCAGAAGACCAGGATGATCTCTGTGTAGAGAGGTGAGTGTTAAACGTCTCCTAAAAGGAAACTACAGTATATGGGCACTCAAATTTTATTGTACTTTTAATTTTTGCTTCACAAATATAGCTTAAAACCCCTCATCCTACCAGTGATGCCAATAGTCATCCTACTTCATATTTCACTCTGTGGAAAAACCAAGCAATGTATTTCTCTGATGCAAAGGTGTGAGTAATTTTAAATTTCAAATCTATTCAGGCAGTGGATTTGAAATTTAATTTTGCTCATGCTTTAACTTTCATACTTTAATTTCACTTACAAGACTGCAGACACATGCACGAATCCATTCCAGGACCAGGATTTTTTGATATGTTGGTGGGGTTGGGGGTGTAACTTAACTTCCACCGGCCAATTATCTGCAGTCCTTTTGAGATAGATTAGTTTGTATACCCCCAACGGGGGTATATAGGATTCGCCTTGTCCATCTGTTTGTCAGTCCATCTGTCTGTCCATCCATCCCAAAATTGAATCATGAATAATTTGTAACTTGAGTGACTTGATATTTGGTATGCAAGTGTATCCTGTTGTTGTATACCAATAGTGAAATGCAGGTGTTGTCCGAGATTTTATTGCCAGAGTCATTGCCCTTTATGGACTTAGAATATGTCTGCCTTGAAATTAATTCATGAATAACTTGCAGAGTACTCAATGGAATGACTTCATATTTGATGTTTAACTCTATCTTACTGATGTCTACCCACAGTACAAGGTCCATTCGTCTGTCTGTCCATTGGTCCATCCATCCGACTGTCCATCCATCCGTCCCGAAATTCAATCATGAATAACTTGTAAAGTACTTGGTTGAGTGACTTGATATTTGGTATGCAAGTGTATCCTATTGCTGTATACCGATAGTGAAATGCAGGTGTCATTGGAGATTTTATTGCCAGAGTCCTTGCCCGTCTGTCCGTCCATCCATCTGTCCATCCATTCTTAGTAGAGGTACATTGTGGAGTTTACAATTTAGGGTCAGTGGTAGTTGTGGGGTTGGGTTGGGTTAGTACACTGGTCACTTGTGGGGTTATTTTTTGCACTGTGGGATTATTTTTTTACCTTGTGGGGTTAGGGTTTAACATGGGAAACCCCCACAAGTAAGAACGTGTAAGAATGTCCATCCATCCATCTGTCTGTCCATCCGTCCCGAAATTCAATCATGAATAACTTGTAAAGTATTTAGTTGAGTGACTTGATATTTGGTATGCAAGTGTATCCTATTGCTGTATACCCACAGTGAAATGCAGGTGTCGTTTGAGATTTTATTGCCAGGTTCATTGCCCTTTATGGATTTAGAATTTGTATGTACCCCAAAACTATATCACAGTCTTGCATTGTTAAATAAGCGGGGGTTATATCTTTTTATTTTCCTTTTCTGGGTATCAAAATGACGCACATATACAATGTGCTAACATATTTTTAAAAATCGACTTGATGGCAATCCTTATTTTGGGTTGGACTGCACATTGCAGGGGTATTTTGTTAGCTGTGTTTACGAACAGTTCTCGTTAGTAATTTTACTCACCATTCCGATGCACAGTAAGTCAAAATTTTATGAATGGTTTTTAATACCTTGAGACTTCTCTTCATCAACTGCCGGAGTTGCACACGTTGTCGAGGAAACGTCACACAGTTAAGCAGTTATGCTGAACTCTTGATAATTGTTAGTGCCGGGCCAGTTCTTTCTCATTCTGACACAGATATATCCTTGAAAGAAAAGTGGGGTGGTCATACGAATCGTCGGAGAGACAAGCACAAATCAACATGGATTCGCATTGTAGCAGTGTGTGCGAATCTTTACGCAAATCGATTCGCAGATTTGCATGGAATTTTAAACCCTGTATTTTTATACTGTACCAATGACCCAGACATAGCTGGTGCTAACTCTTAAAATATAGGGCCAAACACAAATTTTGCCCCCCAATCCCCAAAATTTGCATCTAAAACCAAAGAAAACATGTCCTGAATGGCCCTCCACACTTCACCTCTACTGCGCATGCGCAGTGTCAAGGACGTTCCGAAATTGGCGCCATTAATCATTCTTAGTTTGGCCCTTCATCAGTTAACATCTGACTGATCTTTGTGCTTGTAAATCTCAGTTTAAATGATGCCAGACACATAAATATTAGTGAAATGGTGATTCTAAGGAGGATATAGAAGGAGGAGAGGAAAAATGTGTGACAGAAAATTATCAGGGCTGTAACTTAAAATTTTTTAATGAAATTATGTTAAGTTACCTATTTTCGAGGCAGCAGCCATTTTGTTGTCATTCTTGTTATCAAGTTACACTGATTGTTCAGTGTTTTCCTCTCTCCCTTTCCTTTAAGTCCCCTCTTGCTATTCTCCCATGCTTTTGGCATATTTTCTGTAATTTTATTACTAAAATTTCTTGGGAGTTTTAGCTGAATAACAGAATGAATTCTGTTCTTTTCCCCATGTTTATGTCTTCACCTATGGGTGGTTAGGCATTGTGTTCTGCATCTACCATCTGATGTTCTGCAGTTTCTTCCCTGGAAGTCTCTGTTTTGCATCAGATAGTGTATTATTGGTAACTGATTTCGGGCCTGGGTGCCTGGAGTCTTATTTTAGTGTTTTTACACTTATTGTTTACATTTACAACAGCCCTCTGTGTGAGGGGGGATTTCTTAAAAATAATATCTTTATGTTAATTTAATCATAACTAGATACATTATTATTGTTCGTAAGTGTTGCATAAATTGTTTAAAATATTTTAAAAATTTTTGTCCACACTTAGGTTTGGGATCCATTGGGGCTCAACGTTACTTTTCAGAAACTTGGGCTGTTCTGAAAAAATATTTTTTCAAAATATTTTGATTTCAATTATTTTTTCTATGTTAATGGATCATATTATTATGTATTTTGATTGTCAGGGGTTGGTGCGAGTACTAGGACTTTGTTTTCTTTTCACATTGAAAGGATTTTGGTCAATTGTAATAAGAGGAAATCTTCCTCTGACTTTTATAATCATTCTATATGTAGTCAGTGTACTCGAACTAACTCCTGTTCTGTATGTGATGATTTCGATGACAACATGGGAAGCGTGTGTCACGGTATGTTAGTGGGGAATTGGACATTCCGGTCCTTTCCCCGCAGGGTCACTCTAGTTTATCAATTTCTATTTCAGACGATGAAGATTAGGGTGATGTATCCGTGATGTCTTCCAAAAGTGTGCCTCCGTCATCACAATTAATGAAGGGCTAGCGGAAAAGTGCTCATGTAATACGCCAATTGCCTAAGAGGACCCTAGTAGGTTCGACGGCCTTTGACGTCCGCTAGCTCGCCCGGTGTAGTGTCCATTCATCGAATGGTTCGGCAGCCGGGTTCGTCCGTTGCGGTCTAGAAGGAGTTTTGGGGTGATGCGAGCACTATAAATCAACCAAATGCACACCCAATGACGGCGGATTAGAGGGAGAACGGAGGAAGCCTTTTAGTCCGGTTCCTAGCTCGTCCAGGTCCATCCGGACGGCGAGCGAGAGAGGCCCCTCTCTCGTACAACAACATCTGGCCCCAGATGTTGTGGTACAAAATGTTTCGCATTCGGAGCATACGTCCGCCGCTCGGGACGCTCCGACATATAGTCAGTCCGGAGAGACTGTCAATAAGGCTTCCTCATTCTCATGGTAGCGCACACGACCGCTCTTGGCTACGTGACCTCGGATATCCAGTCAGCTTCGCCAATCAGAGAATCATCGGCGACCAGGTCACACCATCCGGTAGCCAGGGACACGAGGCCTGCAGACTCCGGACGTTCGCATAAGAAAGTGTGCGGGAGTCAACGTACACAGAGCTTCCGGCGGCAATGCATCGTAAGACCGCTACTGCACAGGCCTCGGGGACGGACGTGCTATCCCAAATAGCACAGCTTATTGCAGCATCCCAGCAACAACTGAATCTGTTGCATAATGTATTATCCGACGATGCTGGGTCGGTACGCTCCGCGGAAGCAGGAACGGACGCCCGAAAATTTCATCCGGTCCGGCGGGATACCGAAAGGGATTCGGAGGATTTCGAGCTTTCCCTTTCAGAACAACATATGCTGTTGTGTATGTCATCTGACTTGATCTTCTACAGGTTCTTTCGTCAGACCAGAATGCTGCGATGCCGGATAAGAAACTGATAGCGTCGGTGGACTTAGAAATTTTTGGTTCGGTTCAGGGACATCGTCCCTCAGTTCCGACATAGTCCAATAATGTCACACAAACTTTCGATTTATTGAACGACGCTATATATATTATTATATGCTTGCTATTACCAAGCATTTCTGGTTTCTTGTTCGCAAAGTTACGGAGATGTCTTTCAAAGTGTGCCTCTGTCGTCATAGTTAATGAAGAGCTAGTGGCAATAAGTGCTCATGGAATATGTCTATCGCCTAAGAGGTCCCTTGTAGGATCGACGGAGTGACATTCGCTAGCTCACCCGGTGTAGCGTACATTCATCGAATGGTTCGGCTGCCGGGTTCGTCTGTTGCGGTCTAGGAAAGAGATTTGGGTGATGCGAGCACTATAATAACTTTAGTACTCACCCAGTGACGACGGATTGAGGACAGATCGGAGGAAGCCTGTTAGTCCGGTTCCTGGCTCATCCAGGTCCGTCCGGGCTGTGAGCGAGAGAGGTCCCTCTCTCGTCCAACAACATAGGGGACCGCATGTTGTGGTTCAGATATTTTGCATTCGGAGCATATGTCCGCTGCTCGGGACGCTCCGTTATATTGACAGTTCGAGAGACTGTCGATAATGCTTCCTCATCCTCACAGCAGCGCACACGACCGCACATTGGCTACGTGACCTCAAGTATCCGACCAGTTTCGTCATTCAGTGATTCCACGGCGAACAGGTCACGCCATCCGGTAGCCAAGGGACACGAGGCCTATACACTCCGTTCGCTTGCATAATAGTAGTATGCACGGGGTAACGATCACGGAGCTTCCAGCGGCAATGCATCGTAAGACCACTTCTCCACAGGCCTCAGTGACGGACGTGCTATCCAAGTTAGCACAGTTTTTCGCAGCATCCCAGCAATCGACAGTTTCTCGGTCGGATCAGGAATTATCCGACGACGCTGGGTCGGTGTGGTCCGCGGTTGCATCAGGTTCGGACGACCGAACGCTTTATAGGGTCCGACAGGATGGCGAAAGGGATTCGGACGATTTCGAGTTTTCCCTTTCGGAACATCGGAAGCTGCCATACATTTCTTCCGGCATTATCTTCCAGTGGTTGTTCCTTCGAACTACATTGCTGCGATGTTGGATAAGAGACTTATAGCATCATTGGACACGGAATTTTGGATCAGTTCAGGGACATTGTCCCTGACTTACCGACACAGTCCAATAATGTCATTAGAACATGTGTATTATTTATCGACGCTATATATATATATAAGCCTGCTACCAAGCATGATAGTTTAGTTTCTTGTCCGCAATGCTCAATTCTGCCTTTTTTCATTTATAGGAATAATTTATTTTGGCAGAACAGGGCATACCGAGAGTTCATATGCGTCTAGACGGCGTGGTTCAAGACTGGAAATTATCTTTTTCGCCGTCTATGTCTTTTCCAACCACAATGTTGGAAACGACAATGATGTCTAATAGACTTAACTTAGACACTTTATCATACGTAATCCACCTTACTGAGGCGTTATCATTATGTCTTCAAGAGAAAGAATTCCGGGATATGATCCTCAATGTGATTTCTTTTGAGGGCAGTAGTTTGTTCACGTATAACTCCGCCCTTCAGTGGCTACCTGGAGTTGGTTAGACGTGACGCGGCCCTAGCTACATCCACGCGCGTGGATAGTAAGGTGAAGAACTCTCTCAGAGTCGCTTCGGTCTCGGAGAAGCTTCTCTTCGACGGCAACTTTTCAGCAATCCATGAATTGCTCGATTTACACGTTCTCTTGTCTATCTAGTGTAGCAAGCGATTCAGACTGGGGCAAACATTCGGTGGTTGACTCAGAGAGTGCCACTGCAGTTGCCGGATCCGAGTTTTATAATTATGACGTTTGCCAGTCAAACAGGTTGGGATACAATATTGATCCCAACGGATTCGAAGTGCCAGGGTCTTTGGGTTCCGCAGTCTCTAGGCAAGCACTTATCTTCCACGGAATAATGTTTTTTAGGCTTGCTTTATGTCATTCGATGAACATTATTCAGAAACGCATGTCCAAATCCTGTCCGATAATACGACAGTAGTGGCGTATCTCCGGAACCAGGGAGGCACTCTTTCGTTTCCGTTATTCAATTTAATGGAAAGAATCCTTCTGTTTGTTATAGTACACCAAGTTCTGCTTCGGTCCGTCTTATTCCGGGTCGTCTGATTGTATTACCGGACTCCCTTTCACTTATGGGTCGCTTGTTGCCGTCCGAATGGACTCTCAACAAACAAGTATTCAATCAGATTTGCTATCAATGGGAGCGCCTAATGTTAATTTATTTACGACACAACTTGCTAATCAATTGCAGACGTATGTGTTTACATGTCCGGATCTCTGAGCTTATGTTGTTAACGCTCTATTGATCTAATAGGACGGAATGATAGGATATGCTATCCTCCTGCGCTGTTGTTTCAGCAAGTATTGCTAAGATAAACAACCACAATACATTTCTGTTGATAGCATCTCTGTCTTCACAGAGACCGTGGGTATATTTACTCAGATGTCTACTGTGGGACTTAACGCGAAAACTTCCTCCATGAGAGGATCTTTTTTCGCTGGGAAAAATCGTGTCATCTTCATCACAACCTGCAAGGTCTCAACCTTCACGTATTCCGTTGTGTGGTCCTTATTGCATTGTAAGCATTGTACTGGACGTGCTTTGGACGCGATTTCCTACTGTAGGAGAACCTCTTCTTCGCTATACTATGCGGCTAAAGTGGAGGCTCTTTCGTCGTTGGTGTAGGGATCACTATGTTGATATTGTTGATCCCTCCATACTAGTCATTGCAACTTTCTAGTATACTTGTTTGACAAGATCTACTGCAGCCTGTTACTATTAAGGTTATAGGTTTATGTTATTTCATACCTATGCACTCTATGATAGTTTACAATTGAGTTTTATGTCTCTTTATCTAAGTCAGTTAGTAACTTTTCGATAAATAGACTTAGAATCATTAGATTAAATTTCTATACGGAATTTAACTTCGGTTCTTATTTAGCTAAGTAATCATTTGAGCCTCTGGAAACAGTAGTTTTCAAATTCTGACCTTTTAGACAGTAATTCTGTTGGCTTCTCTTTTACTAAAGAGTCAGTGAGCTTCATGCACTATCGGTGGATGATTCTCACTTTCGTAGTTTCGGAATCACTACTTCCTTTACTATTTAGGTTGGATTTTTGCATAAGAGTCAGGCTCCTAATAAATATCCGGAACCTATTGTTATTAAGGTCCTTCCGTCTTCGTGCGGGCATAGGCCTTTACTCTGTCCTGTTAGAGTTTACGTATTTATAAACAGATATCTGTTTATTACTACAGGCGTAAGCTTCTTCTGTCTTTGATGCCTAATAGAAGGACGTTACGCTCCATTCTATTGCTAATGGATTCAATTAACTATCGATACTGCTTATGGTATATCATTGACTCAACAGTTGTGCTTGAGATTTCGGCTCATGAAGTAAGAGTTCTTCTACATCTTGGGCTTACATTGTGTCGCTATTATAGATTTTTGAAGGCTGCTCATTGCGCTCAGTCATCCACATTCATGAATTTTTATCTCAGAAATATCGAGTCCATTTCTGGAGGCCTCTATTGTTAGGTCTATTATCTACTGCTCAGAATGTCATTCACTTAACAGTTGCTACTATAGCTAGGTAGGCTGTCTGTTTCGGCAGTGACTCCGTTCTGCTGCCCTCTTCGCTATTTGACCCAGGGCAAGAAAAAGGGGGGGGGGGGGGGGGGGAGGGTGTTTCCTTGGGTCACCTGTTTTACTATGAAAACAAGGGGATACCTCCTCCTGAGTTAGTAATTCTGAGCTGTTATTGGGATGGTTTTTTAGTGAGAAGTTTATGTTTTAAAAATTCATTCAGGTCTTAGTTTTTAAAGTATAGCTTTTGAATATAGCACGTGTCAGTGGACGTTATTATACAATCCTCAGACACTTTTAAGGAGTATAAAGAGTCTCTATTCTCTAGACTTACTTTATTTATTGGCTTACTTTAAAAATTATTAGTATAAGGATTATACTAGATATTATTAGAGTACATGGATGTATGATGCTCAATTTTGGAAGGTGTTGTATCTTTCTAATTTATCATAAATAAGAAAGATACATGTAAGGCCTAATACTTCTTTTTCCCTAGAGGGGATGACTCTATTTTATATAATTGAGCGTATTCCAACTTGCTCTATGTCTTAGGCCCTCCAGCCTTTTTACTATTCAGCTATGTCTGGGTCATTGGTACAGTATAAAAATGTTAAAAAATTTATAGTAATTTATATATTTTTTATACTTACCAATGACCCAGACGGGGATGGCCCTCCCAGGAGTTGGGAACTCATACCTCCCAGCTGAGTACATAGCGCTTACCAGGCACTGGTTATAAGAATGATTAATGGCGCCAATTTCGGAACGTCCTTAACACTGCGCATGCGCAGTAGAGGTGAAGTGTGGAGGGCCATTCAGGACATGTTTTCTTTGGTTTTAGATGCAAATTTTGGGGATTGGGGGGCAAAATTTGTGTTTGGCCCTATATTTTAAGAGTTAGCACCAGCTATGTCTGGGTCATTGGTAAGTATAAAAAATATATAAATTACTATAAATTTTTTAACTTTCCCATAATGCAACTAGAAATTTACCCGATTCAGTCTTGTTTGACAGAGCTCTGCTTTATTGGGACAGTCAGTAATTTTTGAAATTATGCTTGTTCTCAAAAGTTTTATTGGGAAAATGTTTTGGTAATTGTAGTTTTAAGAACCGGCCATGCTTTGGATGTCATTTGATATGGCAATTGCGCACAAATTCCTACATGCAATTAAGCTTAGATATGCCCACAGTTCATGACAGGACTTCTAGTTTTAACTGTATGTATCCAATAAAACCCACAGAACAAGCATTGACAACCGCAATCTGAGATAGGTTTCATGGACACCTATGCTATAAATAGAAACAAGTGCATACAAACTTTTCTGTTAGAGCTAATTTCGAGGAATTTCGGAAATGACATTGCCAGGCCTGAAAATAAGTAGTCTGACATTTGCAAAATGAGGTCCTCAGAGGGTGAATTTGACAATGCTATCCCAAACAGTGGGCCAATTTATCCTCTGGATACCTCTTTCAGTTTAGTTTTGAGACCCTGATTCACACTGAGGTTCTCAGAGGGTAAATTTAGTGATGCTACCCTGCTGTGCAGGGTAGCATCACTAAATTCACCCTCCAGGGACCTCATTTTGCAGATGACAGTCTGCTTAGTTTCTGGCTTGGACATTGTCCTTTGTGCTGTTCCGTGAATTTCCGTAAATGATCGTGAAACAATATCGTCGGGATGTAAAACCATGGCTTAGTTTTTCAATAAAGCCATAAGATTTTCGCCTTCATGTTAATTTAATTAATTGATACGAGTATGTTCAAACAAACGGTATATAAAACATAAGGGTACTTTTGCAAAATGAAATTTAAAAAGTTTTTTTTTTCAAATTCATGGCTTATTATCTCTTTAGTTGGGTGCTACTGTGTAATAAAATTGATCATAAGAATCTCTTTAGGGATCTACATTTTAACGCTGAGTAGCAGGAAAAACATTTAAAATTTTTTACATACCACAAGTTCAAATGTTTCCACCTCTGTTATATGATATCAATATAAAGATGATTTACAAACTTGGTAAGGTCAGGCTCCTGGGATCATATTTAGAGTTGTCATGGTGCCCATTAGATTTTAACTGGTAGAGTGCTGGAAGTCCATATTTGGGCTTTATTCTGGATGGCAAGTACAGCAACTTGAAGGCTTCATATTCTGTGAGTGAGCTTGATGTTATATTTCAAGTGAAACTATTTAGTCTGTGTGACATGTTAATTCGTATGTCCATTAAAGAAGAAATGCATGTTAATTGGATAAGAAATGATGAGATCACTCAAAATTTATGCTGACTACCCCCAATTTTTCAGCTTTACAGACTTTTAGCATCATTAGTTCTTGTAGAATTATTTATTATACAGTGAAAGCCATTTGACTGAATAATCACTTTGCCAATGAAAATTATTCAGTTAACAGGAATATTCAATCAACCATTTACTTAACACTAAAAGCCATGTCACATGCAAATAAAATTCTTGAATACCCCGGTAATTAAATTTTTCTTTTTTGCTTCGAAAACATAGCTTATGAAGCTTCATTGGAATGAGCTCGGTGTTCTTGTTCCAATGAGGGGTCATAAGCCATGTTTTTGAGACAAAAAAATAATGAAAATTGAATGGTGATTTTTGTGAATTGTGCTGGCCTTTTTTGTCTATTAATTTTGAACTTGCTGTATAGCAGTTACTATAGACAAACTAAAAGTGTATACCATTAAATGAAAATTCCCTAACAGTTTTTAAATTGTAATTTTCAAATAAAAATTAGCATTGAAAGTAAGTTTGGGGCTGGTCAGAACTTGTTAATGAATTGGGTAAACAAGGGGTCATTTTTCCCTAGGAGCATTTTGTTTGGGGGGACCTGTTGACCAGCACCAGAAATTACTTACATTATAAAAACAACTGATATCAAATCACATTTTCAAATTTTATTTGCACGGTAGATTTTTTTTTTATCATTAAATGAAAATTTTCAATACCATTCTGAGTAAATTTTTATGTATTGATAATTGATTCCATTTTCCTAAACAAACACCCTTTACTGCATTACTTGTTGGGATCAACAGTAAGGATCGGAAGTCTTATAACATTGAATTGTGTGACTTGTGGGGATTTCCCAGTTTGTTGATTGACATGTATTCTGATGCAAAGTAATTTTTTTCGAATACTCTTTTTCTGCTCAGCCTGGGCAGTAAATGAAAACATAGGGAATGAATTTATATAAAAATGGCACAAATCAATATGTATTAATCTTTTATTCTTCAGAAAAGCAAACAAACTATGTTTTAACTTTGGTACCCCATTGAAATGTTAAACCCCAAAGTATACACAAGGTTTCAAATATTGTGCTAAACAAGATACGTGTGTTGGTTTCCAAAATAAAGGATCTGGGTATTATCATGTTGCAGTGGTAGCCAATCAGAGATGGTATCATAAAAGGCAGTTTGTTAAATGTGCTCTTTGGTAAAATTATAAACCAAAAGTAAACATAAAAGTACATATGTAGCTTAGCTTGACATGCATAATTTTTTTCTCGGTAGTGACCAACAATACATGTACATGTATCGCAAATTAATGATGAGTAACAAGATTTTACATTGCTTTAATGGCACTATGTTTTGGATAATGCAATGCAGTACTGGTTAAAATTCCTGTGGGAACCCCAGGAAATGAAGCAGTGCTTGTTTACTGTGGTAAACAAGCTCTGTTTTACTCATAAAATACAGTGTGCAAAAGTTGATGAGAACGCTCGTTTCGTTTGCGTGGTGGTTACGCAAATTTAAATCGCAAATGGATGACCGGTTAGCCATAAGCTGCCTTCTGAATGGAAAAGTCGGAGTCACTTAACTGGTAGAGTGCTAAATTTTTTCTCAGATTTGTTCACACATTTTTGTCTTGTTACAATTCATGGGAGAGTGCCTATAGGCATTCTCCCATGAATTGTAACAATGCAAACCAATGGATATGAAGTAATTTTTCTGACAAGATAATATGAAGGACATCCACAGAATATGATGCCTTTAGGCCTAAAAAAATTAAAAATATGTTTCTCAGGCTCTCCCGCATGGCCCTTTAGGCTGCATGCTCTCTTTTTATAACCAATGTAAACTTTAAAAAAATTAAAATTAAATGGTTTATGTCTGATATTTTACCTGAGTTAAAAAAATTGATAAATTTGTCCCTTAAGTGCAAGAAGGCTTTGCAATGCTTTAGCATTGCAAAGCCTTCTTGCTCTCAAGGGACGAAATACTCCACCACCCATGCTATTCCATAGATTATGAGGCCTAAAACATAAACCAAGAACATGATCTTTTGATGGCAAAGAAATAATTACAGAAATAAAAAATAAAATGAAAAAAACGCTCGCCCGCATGCAATTTTACAAATAATGGCCTGAGAAACAGAAGATCTACTTTGTGTGGCCTTAACTTTAGGTACCTGCAGACCAGAATAAAGCCTAAATATGGGCTTCTAGCACTCTACCTGTTAACCAGCCTTTCTTGTGTCTTGATAGATTTTTAGACTTTTGCCATGAGAGGCTATATATATTCCAATTCCATGTTATATGAATACTTGTTAATGATAAAAAAGCAGTTTCCAAAAACTTTTTACACAGCCAAACATTCGGTTAGCCATCTCCAACCCACTAGAATGGTCAGTCATTTAGAGTCATTTTTCATATTTTGCACACTAAAAATAGGACTTGGTCACAATACCTGGGATAAAAGTCCTCTAAAATGGGCAACGTGGGTTTAACCCTTTACCCAAAGTAAATGCCAAAGCCGGCTAGTGCTATTCACAAAAATCGTCAATTTTCATTTTTGTCTCAAAAACATAGGTTATGACCCCTCTTTGGAACGAGCTCGTTGAGCTCGTTCCAATGAGAGGTCATAACCTATGTTTTTGAGACAAAAAATTGAGTTATTCAAGAATTTTGTTTGCAAGTGTCGTCTGCTTTTCATGTTAGGTAAAGGGTTAAATGATTGGCTGGACTTTACTTTATATGCATGTTGCAGTCACGATTAACCATCATGCAGAAATATGTGACCTTAAACACCTGTAAATAAATGAAAAATACTGGTTACAATATTCCCCGCATCGCTCATGGAGGAGTGTCAAACAAGTTACAATAGATTAAATGCCTGTATTGGATACGCATCGCTCATGGAGGAGTGTCAAACAAGTTACAATAGATTAAATGCCTGTATTGGATACGCATCGCTCATGGAGGAGTGTCAAACAAGTTACAATAGATTAAATGCCTGTATTGGATACGCATCGCTCATGGAGGAGTGTCAAACAATTTACAATAGATTAAATGCCTGTATTGGATACACGGAGAGTGGATAGGTCTATAAATGAGGTGATTTGGTGATTGTAAGGGTAATTTCTCGACTAATAACGGGACTTTTTATTCAATTAACAGGACTTGACTCTCTAACCCACATGCAATTAACAGGTCATAGACAAAACTACATGTATGTTTCAATGAGTCGTTTTGTATTCAATGAGTCAGATGTGCGTAGGAAGAAAACATCGAGACCGAAGGTCGAGACGTTTTCTTTCTACGCACATCTGACAAATTGAATACAAAACGACTCATTGAAACATACATGTGGTTTTGTATTTATTACATGACCCAAGCACCTACTGACCTTATTTTCTTTTCTATCAACGGTGGTAAACACCATGTACTTTATGCAGTCGCATTCCATAAAAAAGTCCCGGTTGGAACAGGTTGGTGTGCAATACGGAATTCCGTATTGCACAGCCGTATTGCATAAGAGAGACTGCATGGGCATGTAATAAAAATTTGTACTGAAGGTATGGTAAGATGGCTTTGTATTTGGAAGTTATTTTCATTTAAGAGATATCCATTTGAGTGAACCCACTGTATCTTGTTTGACAGCTCTCCGTGAGATTTTGAAAACATGATGGAATAGAACAAACAAGCCTGGAAATAAGCACACTGTCATCTGCAGAATGGGATCCCCAGAGGGTGAATTTGGTGGCATTACTAAATTTACCCGCTGTTATTTATTCATTTATTTATTGGAGTTTAACAACACTTTCAACAGCCAGGGTCACCTTGTGTCTAACAGTTTTACGGCTGGAGGAAGCCCGAGTACCCGGAGAGGACCACCGAGCAACGTTGAGCAACTGTCAGACTCCCCAACATTACTACACACAAGCAGGGTTAGCATTGGTTGGATACAGGTACACCATCGATGTGCATTACATCTTAGTACACAACCCCAAATGGGCAATCAGTATTAAGTGCCTTACTCTATGTTAACCTCTGTCTGAATCAAGGTCTCGGGCCTAAACAGAAAAAAGGTACCTGGAGAATAACTTTGGGGATTCTAGCCCACTGTATGAGATAGTATCAGCAAATTCCCCCTCTGGGGATCTCATTCTGCAAATGGCAGATTGTTTTCTTTCCAGGCTTGAGAACAAATAATACTCTGTTATAAAAAAAACAGTGAAAATTGCCTATTTGGTGATAAGCTTACTCTGTATTAACCTTTTTATGGGTGAAGTATTATATCTTCAACTGTTTTGGTACCATATATTTTCTTTTTTTCCAGGAGGCCCAAGGGCTGTCCTCTCTGAAGTCAGAATTCGCTTCCCATGGAGTCCATTTATATGCTGTTGTTCATGAGACTCTGGGAGTGAAGGAATTCAGACCTTACTTTGATGGTGACATTTTTCTAGACTTGGAGGTAACTATTGTGAAATTGATCTCTTATGGTGTACTTTATTTGTAGAGAATGAATTACAGTCAAAATCCCCATGAGGTGGAATTTCCACCACAGCAGTAACTTTGTGACAAAGCCTAATATTCCCAGATGGTGTTTTGCAATTGATCTTTTATAGAGTCCTTTATTTGAAGAGGATGAAGCATGGTCAAAATTCCCATGAGGTGGGATTTCTACCACAGCAGTGACTTTGTGACAAAGCCTGAGATTCACAACTGATGTTTTGCATACTTCTGGATTTTTATTATTTCTGCACAGCAAAGCAAATCTCTTGGGATTAGAATAAGTATAATTTGGACACTTATAATAAAATTGTCCTTTGCAATTTGAATAAAATTTTACCCCGTGATTTTAGCTCTGCCTGACAAATGTCATTTTTAGTTTACAGTAAATTTTTAGGCACTTTTTTAGCTCTGCCTGACGTGTCAGTAAAGCTTTTCTGTAAGGATTTGTCCTTTGTCTGCCGGTCATCCATCTGTCATCAATATTTTTTTTTGTCTTGGCCATAACTTCTTAACCACTAAATATTTTTTGACGAAACTTTATAACAATATGTATTATCAAAACACAGTGTGTTGTGAATTATAATTGTTATGTGCCTCTCATGGTCAAGATCACAGGCCCTATGTTGAGGTGACAAAAACTTTGATATTTCACTGTCCCGTCAATATAACTTGGTTTGATTGACAGATCTTGTTCATACTTGGTACAATTATTGCTCATGACTCAAAGGTGTGTCGTGACTTTGATCCAAGGTCATATCATTAAGGGCAAGGTCACATACAGCAAAACTTTGATATTGTTATACTGCCCTTATCCGGTCCATATAACATTGTATGATTGATAGATCATATTCATACTTGGTAAAATTATTGCTCATGACTCAGGCCATGAATTTTCAAAAATTTACGGAACCCATTTTTCGTTCGCGTGTTTTGGGCTTGCGTAACCCATTGTTTCATTCACGTTAATTATTTTTGCACAACAAATTGGTTACGCAAACGGTTACGTGATTAAAACAAGATATGAGATGAAATATTCAGTGGTTGACATAAGTTGTACAGGTTTATGCTTTTACCAATATGGTAAAACCATTAAGAAATAAAGTATGTAAAGGGATTAGTATTCATTGTAATAAATTAGAGCAATAATGAATACTGATATAGAAACCATTCTGCAATCAAGGAATATTACATGTGGCTCGAGCCTTCCTTTGCTGACATAGACAATACCAGTGGCTGGTGTTGTCAATGTCAGCAAAGGAAGGCTTGAGTCAGTATAAGATTCTTTTGCTGATAAACATCAATGGATGCAAGACCTCAGGACTGGGACTGAGAAAATATTAACAAACACCATTGCATGTGTGTTTACCAAAAAATTGAAGTCTATTAGTGAAACAGGCCCATGCCATTTCGGCCCACATAAATGTTTAACGTTAGATCAGGTTTTTCCTTGAATATTTTTCTGCATTTCCATATCAACACCACTGCAAATACTATTTAAGTCCAAATTCTAAAATTAGTGTCTTCAATCTCAACCTCTACATCCCTTTGTTTGATCCATAAGTTATGAAGAAAAAAAAAATGGGGCGAATTCGCTCGCAACTTAAATGAGGGGGAAAGCACGCTGAATCTACACATATATCAAATAGAACACAACCACGGAAAAACCCACAATGGTTGATATGTTTCGTGCTTTCGTGCTGTCATTTACTATACTTACATAATGTCCGTGAAAATAAATGTTGAAATGTTGTGCTTAGAATCTCACAAGTAAAATACAGTACTATATAAGTTCAAGCAACAGGACAAACTACCACTTCTACTTCATACTCATTCATTGTATTTCTTATCTGGCGATCAGGGTACCACGGCACACTGACACATCAATGAACAACAAAAAATTTGGACTATAAAATTACGTTCACGTCATATTTTTTGCGTGAACAAAACATCGTTCGCGGTTTTTTGATTTGCGTAACCATCCCGCGAACGAAACGATCGTTTGCGTGAAATTTTGTGGCCTGTGACTCAAAGGTGTGTTACAACGTGATCCAAGGTCAATTCGTCAAGGTCAAGGTTACAGACAGCAAAACTTTGATATTGTTACATAGACCGTGTCCCGTTCATATAACTTAGTATGATTGACATATCTTATTCCTACTTGGTACAATTATTGTTCATGACCCAAAGGTATGTCACAACATTGATCCAAGGTCATCTCATCAAGGTCAGGGTCATAGAAAGCAAAAATTTGATATTGGTATTCAGTCTTGTCGGGTTCATAAAACTTGATATGATTGACAGATCTTATTCATACTTTGTACAATTATTCCTCATGACTCAAAGGCCAAGGTCACAGACAACAAAACTTTGATATTGTTACACAGCCCTTGTCTGGTCTGTCTAATTGAATCTATGTGACAGATGTTGTTCATCCTTCGCACAATTGTTACCCATAACCTAACGTTGTGTCATGTCCTTGACCCATTGTCATATAATCAAGGTTAAGATCACAAACAGTAACACTTGGATTCTTGTCTTGTATTAGCTCCCCCTCAAGGCCGTTACCCTGAGCAGAGCTGCCTAGGCTGGGATGCATCTTGTTTATCAAGTGTTGTCATAATTGCTGGCAGGATAGTATGAATATTTTTTTTTTAAATTCTCGAAAGGTCAGGAGTGAACTTGGAGATTCTGGAACATTGTGCCTCTTACATTTGTTCATAGAATTTGAGATAAATTAGTTCTGGGTGGGAAATTTACTGAAGTGTGGCAGGAAGATAGCCGGCTAGGCGATGCCACCTGCTGTAGTATACCAGTTTGTCACATTTATGTTTCTGTTCATATAGTAAAGTAAAGGTTCAGTTCAATTCAGTTAATTCAATTCTCTGTGTATTTGTAATAGTGAACCACACTATAAATGTGTTGTAGAGAACAATCTTTTATTTTAACCCCCTTTTAAACATGATGTTGAGAGAAAGAACCCTATTTATTTATTTATTTATTTATTTATTTATTTATTTATTTATTTATTTATTTATTTTAGGGTTATTGTATAAAGGTCAAGGTCACAGTGTCCCCTTGAACTTGCAGGGAAGTTGTTTTTTGTTCTCGAATTAAAATTCTATTTGGCGGATTCAAACTAAATTAAACATGTAGGTTGGCATAATAAGAGGAATTTTTGGGAGGAGGCATTTTATCAAAGGTCAAGGTGACAGTAGCTTGAACTTTGTTTTCCAGGAGGATATGTAGACTGAGTTGGTTTGAAAGTTGATATGTTGGTTGGGTGGGATGAATGGAAGAAGCCTGTATATTTTTGGATTACTGTACCAGAGTTCAAGATCACCATGTAAATTCTCCTGGTCTATCTGTAGATGAGTAGGTTTTCGCTCTCTAATTAATGTTCTGCTTGGCCAATTGAAAACCATACATGACAGATGTATTTGGTATGATGGGTGCCAAAGGTTAAGGTCAGGGTGACCTTAACTTCAAATTGATTTCTGCTTCATAGCGTATGATGTTTGTGAGGTTGCTGCATCAGGCTTTTTTGTTTTTTGTGGTGGGGGGGGGGGGGGGGGGGGGAGTGAGGGGGGGGGGACGTTTAGCCAGAACTGGAGGATTTCTCTAGTTTGAAATAACTAGCTGTGTGCAGCAAGCCTCTATAATGGTTGTAAGGAAAGATGCTGAACACTATCTTGGTGGTTTTTTACATTGTATGCATTAGCTTGTTTGCTCAGGAGTAGAAAATAAATGTTTATATACAATTGTTTTATTACAATTTGTTGGAGTGTCCTTGGTAGCACTCTCCAATAAATTGTAACAAAACTTTTATATTAACCCTTTACCCAACATAATGGCCAAAACCAGCCAGCGCTATTCTAAAAAATCGCCAAATAATTTTCATTATTTTTTCATTTTTTGTCTCAGAAACATAGGTTATGACCCCTTATTGGAACAAGCTCGTTCCAATGAGGGGTCATAACCTATGTATTTGAGACAAAAAATTAGTTCAAGAATTTTTTTTTGCAAGCGTCTGCTTTTCATGTTAGGTAAAGGGTTAACAAATGAGGCCTTGTGTACTACTAGGTGTCATGGATTAACTGTTTTGACCAAATATGTCTGCAAGGCAAATTGCGTCGGTAGGCTGATTGTGTGCATAAAATGTGAGCCGGTTGTATTCCCAGGCAGACACGAGATGGGTTGTTACTTTCACAAAATTTGATCCTATTCTGTCTACAAGCAGGCCTGAGGCCAGTTATGTCTGCAAAACACCTGACTCAAGTTTTGCAGATGTAATTTGCTTGCAGACATATTTGGATTTGCAAGCCCAAACAATCAGCCAATACTGATGGAATTCAACACTTACAAAATTGGGTAATCAACCTGTTGGACACAGAACTCAAGAATCAGACTATATTTGAACTCCAAACCTCTCTGATACCTAACTTATTAACAAGTCAGGTGCTAAATTATTTTCCGAAGATGATTTGTGATGTGAGTATTTTTATACGGGCGCTCATTGAGCTGGCCGTATTATGGTATGGCAATGTCCTTCCGTCCATCTGTCTGTTTGTTTATCCGTCCGCTTGTCCGTCCCTTAACTTTTGTTTGTCCATGCGATAACTTGAAAACAATACATCCAACAGATACTGTTTCTTTATCATTGATTAGTCATGACTAGAGGATGGTTCCTTTCGATAACAAGCATTCTGGCATATGCAATGTTGCCACCACGGCAACCAACTTGTATTTTCAGGGACTTTTGATTGTCCACGCGATAACTTGAAAACTATAGATCCAGCAGATACTGCTTTCTTATGGTTGATTAAGCATGACAAGAGGATGGTTCCTTTCAATAACCAGCATTCTGGCATATACAATATGGCCGCCATGGCAGCCATCTTTGATTTTCAGGGACTTTTGATTGTCCATGTGATAATCCAACAGATATTGTTTTTTTATGGTTGATTAGTCATGACTAGAGGATGATTCCTTTTGATAACCAGTGTCAATGTCCGTCCATCCATCCATCCGTCTGTCCGTTCGTTAACTTTTGTTTGTGGAGGCGATAACTTGAAAACAATACATCCAACAGATACTGTTTTTTTATGGTTGATTAGTCATGACTAGAGCATGGTTCCTTTCGATAACCAGCATTCTGGCATATCCAATATGGCCACCACGGTAGCCATCTTGGATTTTCAGGGACTTTGATTGTCCACATGATAACTTGAAAACTATAGATTCAACAGATACTGCTTTTTTATGGTTGATTAATCATGACTAGAGGATGGTTCCTTTTGATAACCAGCATTCTGGCATGTCCAATATGGCCGCCAGGACAACCATCTGGGAGTTTTGGTGACTTTTGATTCTCCATGCAATAACTTGAAAACAATATATTCAGCTTTAATGGGTCGTAAACCAGGAAGGTACAATTATTTTTGAAGGAATTATTGACCTTTTTGTTCAACTAAAAAATTTCTTCACAAGCGCAATTTCTTCATAGGCGGCTGTATATTGAGCCACCGCCTGCCGGTGCACTTGTTTAACAAAGATACAATGCTACAGCAATGGGAGCCATTCATTGTTTAGCAGGCATTTGTTAATAAATCATTGCTTTATTACAATTTATTGGAGAATGCCTCTTGATACAGGAATGAATTCCATCCATTCATCTTTCCCCCTTTTCTTATCACATTTTAAAGAAAACCACTCAAAATATTTTTTCCAAAATTTAATATGTAGATTTTTGGTGATAATATCATGAATGGGATTATGAACAAGCTGTATTCAAGTACTTCAATAGTTATTGCCCTTGTTGAATTTAGAATTTCTTATCATCACATCACCATTTCTTGTTATCACCTGTTGGAAAGAAAATGTGAGAGCACTGAATCTGAAAATATTGAATCGCAGGCACAAAGCTAATGGCTTGAGGGTGCGACATGATGTCATTATTTGTTGTTTGTGTTGTCCATCAGAGAAAAATTGTTCTCTCAAACAGCAACATTCTCTCAAAAAGCTGTTAATTTTAAAAGAAAAGTTGATCATTTGGCAAAAAAACCACATTTTTCAAGATTCAAAAATAACACGCTATTAATTGAAACTAGAGTATGTTTTCATTTTTAGCTTAACTTGACAAAGTCAAGATAAGCTATTGCCATCATGCGTGCGGAAGTCTGTGAGTCTGTTCACATTTTCCTTTAGCATGGGCTACACGCCGCAGTTCTTGTCTGATCATCACGAAATTTCATATGCAGGTTTGGGGTCATGTCTAGATGAGAACGTCCCCTTTTGGTCGCGATCGGTCAACCGGTATTGCTGCCCGAGCCCAAAACCCGAAAACCATTAGCACAGTCTTATGGAGGGGTTTCATTGTAACTTGGTAGGATGCCTCTGTATAATGCCTAGATGAGAACGTCCCCTTTTGGGCATGATCTGTCAATCGTGATGGCTGCCCAAGCCCGAAACCCAAAAACTTTTAGCACAGTCTGCAGGTCATGTTTAATATGGAGGGATTTCATTGTAACTTGGTAGGATGACTCCTTATGTCTAGATGAGAATTTCCCCATTTGGGCGTGATCTGTCAACCGTGATGACTGCCCGAGCCCAAAACCCGAAAACCATTAGCTCAGTCTACAGGTCATATTTATTGAGGAATTTCATTGTAACTTGGTGGGTTGACTTCATATAATGTCTAGATGAGAAAGTCCCCTTTTGGACGTGATTGGGCAGCTGTGACGGCTACAAGGGCCCGAAGCCCTAAAACCCTTAGCACAGTCTACAGGTCATATTTATGAAGGGATTTCATTGTAACTTGGTAGGATGACTCCAAATAATGTCTAGATGAGAACGTCCAATTTTGATCACGATCATTCAGCCTTGATGGCTGCTCGAGCCCAAAAACCATTAGCATAGGCAAAAGGTCATATTTAAGGAAGGATTTCATTGTAACATGTTAGGTTGACTCCTTATAATGCCTAGATGATGACATCCCCCTTTTGGTCGTGATTGGTCAACTGCGACGGCTACAGGTGCCCGAAGCTTGAAAACCTTGAGCACAGTCTACAGGTCATAGTTATGAAGGGATTTCATTGTAACTTCATAATATCACTCCAGATGATGCCCAGATGAGAATGTCCCCTTTTGGTTGCGATCATTCAACCATGAAGGCTGCCCGAGCCCGAAGCCCGAAAACCTTTAGAACAATCTACAGGTCATATTTAGGAAGGGATTTCATTGCAACTTGGTAGGTTGACTTCATATAATGTCTAGATGAGAACAGCCCCTTTTGGATACCATTAGGCAACTGTGACGGCTACAGGGACCTGAAGCCCAAAAACCTTTAGCACAGTCTACAGGTGATATTTATGAAGGAATTTCATTGTACCTTGGTAGTATGACTCCAAATAATGTCTTGATGAGAACATCCTCTTTTGGTCGCGATCATTCAGCCTTGATGGCTGCCCAAGCCCAAAGACCTTTAGCATAGTCTATAGGTCGTATTTATGGAAGGACTTCATTGTAACTTGTTAGGTTGACTCCATATAATGCCTAGATGATGACATCCCCTTTTGGTCGTGATTGGTCAACTGTGATGGCTACAGGTGCCCGAAGCCCGAAAATCTTGAGCAGTGTACAGGTCATATTTATTAAGGGATTTCATTGTAACTTCGTAGGATCACTCCGGATGATGCCCAGATGAGAATGTCCCCTTTTGGTTGCGATCATTCAACCATGATGGCTGCCCGAAGCCTGAATACCTTTAGCACAGTCTACAGGTCACATTTATGAAGGGATTTCATTGTAACTTGGTAGGTTTGACTTCATATAATGTCTAGATGAGAACGTCCCCTTTTGGACACGATTGGGCAACTGTGACAGCTACAGGGGCCCGAAGCACGAAAACCTTTAGAACAGTCTACAGGTCAAAATTATGAAGGGATTTCATTGTAGCTTGGTAGGATGACTCCAAATAATGTAAAGATGAGAACGTCCCCTTTTGGTTGCGACCATTCAACCTTGATGGCTGCCTGAGCCCAAAAACCTTTAGCATAGTCTATAGGTCGTATTTATGGAAGGATTTCATTGTAACTTGTTAGGTTGACTCCATATAATGCCTAGATGATGACATCCCCTTTTGGTTGTGATTGGTCAACTGTGATGGCTACAGGTGCCCAAAGCCCGAAAATCTTGAGCACAGTCTACACGTCATATTTATGAAGGGATTTCATTGTAACTTCGTAGGATCACTCCAGATGATGCCCAGATGAGAATGTCCCCTTTTGGTTGCGATCATTCAACCATGATTGCTGCCCGAGCCCAAATCCCGAAAACCTTTAGCACAGTCTTCAGGTCATATTTATGAAGGGATTTCATTGTAACTTGGTAGGTTGACTTCATATAATGTCTAGATGAGAACAGCCTCTTTTGGACACCATTAGGCAACTGTGATGGCTGCAGGGGCCCAAAGCCCGAAAACCTTTAGCACAGTCTAGAGGTCATATTTATGAAGGGATTTCATTGCAACTTGGTAGGTTGACTTCATATAATGTCTAGATGAGAACAGCCCCTTTTGGACACCATTAGGCAACTGTGACGGCTACAGGGTCCTGAAGCCCAAAAACCTTCAGCACAGTCTACAGGTGATATTTATGAAGGGATTTCATTGTACCTTGGTAGGATGACTCCAAATAATGTGTAGATGAGAACGTCCCCTATTGGTCGCGATCATTCAGCCTTGATGGCTGCCGGAGCCAAAACCTTTAGCATAGTCTATAGGTCATATTTATGGAAGGATTTCATTGTACCCTGTTAGTTTGACTCCAGATAATGCCTAGATGCTGACATTCCCTTTTGGTCATGATTGGTCAACTGTGACGGCTTCAGGGGCCCAAAGCCCGAAAACCTTGAGCACAGTCTACAGGTCATATTTATGAAGGGATTTTAATTGTAACTTCGTAGGATCAGTCCAGATGATGCCCAGATGAGAATGTCCCCTTTTGGTTGCGATCATTCAACCATGATGGCTGCCCGAGCCCAAAGCCCAAAAACCTTTAGCACAGTCTACAGGTTATATTTATGAAGGGATTTCATTGTAACTTGGTAGGTTGACTTCATGTAATGTCTAGATGAGAACGTCCCCTTTGGATGCAATTGGGAAACTGACGGCTACAGGGGCCTGAAGCCCGAAAACCTTTAGCACAGTTTACAGGTCATATTTATGAAGGGATTTCAATGTAACTTGATAGGATGACTCGTTTTGGAATGATTTCACTGTAACTTGGTAACTTTCGTTGATATACGTTAACTGTGAGGGCCACATACATCAACTGTGGGGTCATATTAACCCACCCCTCAGCTCTTTAGTACAGTGTACACCTCGTATTATTTTTATCAAAAACTTAGCATACAGGGAACAGAAATGAACATATTCCCAATTATCACAATTTTTGTCTTATTTCATAATCCTTTCATAAACACTGAACATTATCCTTTTCATCAAACACAACACACAAGTTAAGCTACAGTGTCATTGACACTTTCATTGGAATTCACATTAAAAAAATGTCCACAATCCAGAAAATTATTTCCATTAATTCCTTGAATCCTGCACCCTATATAATAACATTTAACAAACTAACCCTGTGAATGTTTACAGCCTTAGTCGGTGTATACTTTCATGTAGTGTGTGATATGATAGTTAACAATTTTTAGCTCAACTTTGGCAAAGCCAAATTTGAGCTTTTGTCATGGCCCGTCGTCCGTCTGTCCGTACGTCAACAATACGGCTCGGGCTCTAGACCTAATTTATGAACCGATCTTTACGAAACTTCTTGGGTACCTTTGTTATGACTGTGGGTCGAGAACGAGTGTTTTGGGGTGCGGTCCAAAATTCAAGATGGCTGCCAACCGCCATTTTGTTCCGACGATGCAGAAATTTGTTTTTTTGTACAGAACTTCCATATGAAAGCTCTGATTTGAATAAATTTTTGTATGAATGTTTAGTACCATGAGATACATCACATATCATACGGGTTTTTTTCTTATGCTTAAATTATGCAAATTAGACTAACTTTGATTTATTTAGTGTTACTTTCAGCACTCTCAGTGCAAATGCCAATACGGCTCGGGCTAGAGGCCGCATTTATGAACCGATCTTTACGAAACTTCTTGGGTACCTTTGTTATCACCGTGGGACGAGAACGAGTGTTTTGGGGTCCGGTCCGAAATTCAAGATAGCCGCTGGCAGCCATTTTGTTCAAAATTTGGGGCAATCAGATTTTTGCGCAGAACTTCCACATGAAAGCTCTGATTTGAATAATTTTTTGTATGAATGTTTAGTACCATGGGATACATCACATATAATACGGGGTTTTTTCTCGTGCAGAAATTATGCAAATTAGATGAACTTTGATTTTTTCAGTGCTACTTACACACAGTAAGTACACATGTCAATACGGCTCGGGCTAGAGGCTGTATTTATCAACCGATCTTCACGAAACTTCTTGGGTACCTCTGTTATCACCTTGGGACGAGAACAAGTGTTTCTGAGTGCGGTCCGAAATTCAAGATGGCTGCCAGTAGCCATTTTGTACCGAAATTAGGTCTAGTCAGTTTTTTGTACACAGCTTCTATACGGCTCAGGCTAGAGGCCGTTTTTATGAACTGATCTTTACGAAACTTCTTAGGTACCTTTGTTATCACCGTGGGATGAGAACGAGTGTTTTGGGGTGTGGTCCGAAATTCAAGATGGCCACCAGCAGCCAATTTGTACCAAAATTAGTGCAATCAGTCTTTTGTACAGAACTTCTGTTTGAAAGTTCTGATTTGAATAAATGTTTGTATGAATGTTTAGTAACATGGAATACATCACATATAGTACAGGTTTTTTTCTCGAGCAGAAATTGTGCAAATTAGATGAATTTTGATTTATTTAGTGCTACTTGTACACTGTAAGTGCACATGTCAATACGGCTCGGGCTAGACGCTGTATTTATCAACCGATCTTCACGAAACTTCTTGGGTACCTTTGTTATCACCTTGGGACGAGAATGAGTGTTTCTGAGTGCGGTCCAAAATTCAAAATGGCTGCCAGTGGCCATTTTGTACCAAAATTAGGTCCAATCAGTTTTTTGTCACAACTTCTATACAGCTCGTATTTATGAACTGATCTTCACGAAACTTCTTGGGTACCTTTGTTTTCACCTTGGGACAGGAATGAGTGGTTTTGGGGTACCTTTGTTATCACTGTGCTATGAGAACAAATATTTTGGGGTTCAGTCAGACCCACTCTGGGACTCGAAGACTCTTTTCTGGTTTATCATCAAAGTGTCGCCCACCTTTACAATACTTTACCTATACATTTGTTACAGGCTACGGCCAGGATTTATGAACAGACCGTTACAATACTTTATATGTACCTTTGTTATCAGGTCATTACCTAGATGTTTGTCATTGCTGTGTTACATACTATACATGTACATGTCTTGACAAGTTGAGCTACAGTGTCATTGACACTTTCATTTTATAACCAGAAAGTGTGACTAACCCTGTGCATTGCAGTAAACCAGTCCTGTTTTTGTCAAATAGGACCCAGTCACCAATGCTTGAGGTGGAAGTTCTCTAAAATGGGCCACATGGGTATAAACGATTGACTGAGCTTGACTTCATCTTCATATTGCAGTCACAATTAGCCATTGTGCAGAAGTATGTGACCTTAAACACCAATAAATAAATAAATTACTACATTCAATATCTAAATAGTCTACAATACAGTACGTGACAAGTGGATTACGTCTCCAACACCCAGCCCCGCGATAGGTGGAAAACGCAAATTTGACCCGGTTGAACACGGTGGCGATAATTGGCCACTGGGATTTACTGAACAGAGGATTAAGTCGACTGTTTATTGTTTCGGTCGAACAGTAGCTGGTGTAATTTAGTAGTGGAG
This sequence comes from Pictodentalium vernedei, assembly GCA_031216915.1. Taxonomy (NCBI): domain Eukaryota; kingdom Metazoa; phylum Mollusca; class Scaphopoda; order Dentaliida; family Dentaliidae; genus Pictodentalium; species Pictodentalium vernedei. Next base: position 806,470,340 of record CM062297.1, read on the forward strand.
GTGCGTTAATACAAGCTAATTGTTCTGACGCGGTGCTCAACCGGGGGTTACATCTACATGTACACAACAATGTGGACGAAACCAGCCCGATTTAGTTTTAGTTGAAAGAAATAAACGTATCAAACTGATCGTGTTTTTTTTTGTTATTGTTGTATTATCATTTTAGTTCGCGTCATATTTTTTTACATCATGAAGTATGTTAATGAAAATGCACGGCCACATTCCTGTACGAAAGTTTTAATTCATAAAAAGATAAATTTTTAATATTTATGAGAACAGATGTCATGAAAAATAAACTGCAGAAGGCCAGGAAGAAGACGGCAGACTGCATTCATTTTTCTTGAACGATAAATCACGGTGTCCCCAAACTAATCGGAAAATACACCGCCCGGCCCGTTGAGAAAACATGGCAGTTTTAAATGTTTCAGCATGAAACCACATGGTCGAATTGATTCTTCGACGCACAAAAAACCATCCCAAGTTCAATCTAAAAAGGCCCGTATTAATTCAATCGGCACTTTACTGCTACATGCACATGTCGCTTCAATAAAGAAATACAAGATACAGACAGAAAACAACAAACCGCACAGAACTTTAGAAGAACGTTCCAGAAAAGTCATGGCTCCACATCACAGACTATACGGATGAAATCGAAATTTTCCCCCATTGAAACCGTGCCTTCTCTTCATCACAGATTAAGACGGCATGTCCGAACACGATAAATACTGACGTTAATTCAAAAATAGGGCTTAATTCTGGTGTTTTTCTCCAAGGTCCTAAATGGAATATCAAGTTTCAGCAGGGAAGAAAGTGATGAGTGATATGATCGTTGGTACTTTTTTAATAAAAACATAGCACCCTTCCACGCCTTTCTTACTGACAACAGTTCTCATATCAAAGCACACCGCCTAACAGGGGAGTGTTTTCAAAGAAATGTATTTTGAACTCACAACAGTGGCGTAGCCACCCCCCCCCCACCCCCCACCCCCCATTTTAGCGCACCCCATTCTGTATGCTCCTTTGATATATTACACTTGGCCCCCCCCCCCCCCCTCCCCCACCAACTTTGATGTCTTTGCTGCTCGCCTGGCTCATAGGCCTCCCTATATGTATACAAGTTTCCCTGAAATGAGTCCATGAACTGAAGTTTCGCAGTGTTTTGTTTAATAAAAACATACCGCCCTTCCGTGCCGATCTTACCGACAACAGTTCATATCAAGGCCCTTCCACGCCGATCTTACCGACAACAGTTCATATCAAAGTTCACCGCCTGACAGGGGAGTACTTTCAAAGAAATGTATTTCGAACTCTCAACAGTGGCGTAGCCCCCACCCCACCCCCCCCCCCACCCCCACCCCCCATTTTAGTGCACCCCATGCTGTATGCTCCCTAGATATATTATACATGCCCCCACCCACAACCACCAACTTTGATATCTTTGCTACTCGCCTGTCTCATAGGCCTGCCTACATTTATTTATTTATTTATTGGTGTTTAAGGTCACATACTTATGCACAATGGCTAACCGTGACCGTGGCAGTTTTACGGGTGGAGGAAGCCGGAGTACCCGGAGAGAACCACCGAGCAACGACGAGCAGCTGTCAGCTCTCCAACATCGTAACTCTGAACTCTGCACCGCAGCACAGGCAGGGTTAGATTGGTTGAAGACATGCGCACCATCGACGTGCAGTACGCCTCAGTACACAGCGTCATCGTGCCCCCATGTAGGCAATCAGGGTGAAGTGTCTTGCCCAAGGACACAACGCGGTTGCCGCAGGTGGGATTCGAACCGAGGACCTCTCGGCTTGCAGCCTGCACCTCTACCAACTGAGCCACCGCACCCCCACCTGCCTACATGTATACAAGTTAACCTGGAATGAGTCCATAAACTGAAGTTCCGGTGGTGGTGGGGGGGGGGGGGGGGAGGGGCTACGCCACTGTTGAGAGTTCGAAATACATTTCTTTGAAAGTGGGGGAGGGGGCAAGTTTATATATCTAGGGAGCATACAGAATGGGGTGTGCTAAATGGGGGGGGGGGGGGGTGTGCTACGCCACTGTTGTGAGTTCGAAATACATTTCTTTGAAGGTACTCCCTGTCGCATAAAATTGACGGGTTAAAGCACTATAAATTAGGGAGACGTGTTTAACAGGCCTCAGTTACGATTGAGGGTTATAAGTACTTCTACTGAAACTTTAACGGACATTTTTTACAGTTGACAAAATTATTCAAATCGAAACACTTTGAAGCATCTTTACATTTACTAGGCACTCTCCCATAAATTGTAATGAGGCAAATCCTCTCAGACTAAATTATTTTAATTCAAAATTAATATGAAGCACATTCACAGAATATGAAGCCATTATGCTGCGGCACCTGCACTTCAGAATAAAGCCCAAATATGGGCTTCCAGCACTCTACCCGTTAACAACTGGAATTACTTTGTACAGGTGGTCGATGCAATTATTGCAAATTTCATCATTCATTTCTTCCGACCAAAATTCCGTTATATACGTCCCAAAAACTAAACAGCAAAGTATGTCTATACAATGTAACTGATTAACTCTTTGAACACTAGCGACCGTTTTCTCCGTTCAGAAACATGATATATGCCATAACGTCATTAAATAGGATGGATGTTCAGTAAACGTGTGGGGAAGACCAATCAATATTTTCATCGTGCAGCCTCGGGGCTGCACGTTGAAAATATTGATTGCTCTGCCCAATCGGGGCTGCACGTTGATAATATTGATTGCCCTGCCCCAAATAACGAATATGTACTTCTACTTGCTGCCATTGAACTGGCATGGAAGATGCCACTAGAGTTCAATGGGTTAAGTCACTGTTAATATAATTTTTTATCTCTCTGATGACAAGAAAAGTATATTTTATACATGTATATGACATAAAACGGATGCGGAGCTAGGATTTCAGGGAGTCCATTATCCTGTGTGTTTGTGAGCTGGGGGGGGGGGGGGGGGTATTGATATGCATGTATATAAAAAGTTTATAGGACCCCGTTGAGGATGCACCATATTGGCGTGGAAGGAGGGGTAATGACCAGGCCAGAGGATTAGCTCCCGCCCCATCCTCGAGTAGATATTCCATTTGTGTTCTAAGATTGAATCTAAGGCATTTTGGCGCTCTGCGTCATGCGAAAGTTACATGGAGCCAATGTTGGGAGGGCACAGAAAAATTATTGGGGGGGGGGGGGGGTGGGGGGGGGGGGCTGGTGTAGCTACGTCACTGACATAAATTATTTTTAGATTTGTCAGGCTTTCTTACATGTATGTACTATTTAGTTGGTTTGCTACTTTATTCTTGTCCATTGTGCTATTTTTATATGTAGATTGTGCTATGAAATTAATCAATTGTGATTTGTACAGCCATCCCTTATGTGGGCTTTCGTCCAAATGGAGGCAGGGGTTAGTGTGTTTTTTTACTCAAAGCATTCTGGTCGAATGTTTCAGGCCGCCTTTTTTTAACAAAGCGGACATTTCAGTCCGGTCCAGTTTAATAAATATTTAATGGCTGTAATGTTCACTTTGCTTAAAAAGGTGGGCCAAAATGTCCGGGTCGTAAAATCCGCTGGACGAGATGTATATATTGCAAAACGTGCACCCACATATATTGTGAAAGAAAAGAAGACTGGTGGAATTTTGTCACCACTGAATTAGATATTCGGTTGTCCTGTGACGACGAGTTGTGGCACTGAATTGTGTGGGACGCTCAACTTGTACATGTACACGTGTGAACATCGTACGCCGCCATTTGTTTTTAACGCTTGGGAAATATCCACAAATTATTGGCGTTTCTGTTAATAAAATCACTGTTTGTTACATGAGGATTTTGTTGTTATTTTTTTTTTTTTTTTTTTATTATATTCCCACCTCATACCCGAAACAAGTTGTTGAAAGCACAGTGGACTTCATTTTTCACTGTCAGTGCCGTAGGTACCACCGGAAAGAACAGGGGTCAATCGTTATAGCACGTTAACCGAATAATGTACTGCTGTTCTATCCCAACTCAAGGGGTGAAATGTCACTGGGGAAATGACAAATTTCTGATGGAAAAATACTGTGGGGGGGGGGGGGGGTGGGGGGGGGGGAGAGGTTGTGGTAGCATTTTTCGGGTCTATTTTTGGTAACATTCTATTTTCGGTAACATTGATTGTTATGATTTGTGGCACATGCACTCGACGTAATATTCGATTCTATCAATTTTAATAATAATATATATATTATTAATACTAAAAGAACACTGTTTTTTTTTGGTATTGGTAATATAATATATATTTTATTACATATGATAAAATCGAAAATTTTTCAAACACAAAAGTCCTGAGATGCGCTTCAAGTTTATGTTTCGCATATCTTCAATTTGTGGTCCTCATCAAACTACCGTGTGCCCCGCAGAACTCTCACCCAGCACCAGGGAGGGGGGGGGGGGGGGGATTTACTCAAAATTTCTGAGCAAATTGCGAATACGACTGGCGACAGCGTTCTGTGCTTTTTCCATAACTGGTATTGATCTAACGTTCGTGCAACTTTCTCACAACTAAAAAATAAAATAGTGAGTCTGCGGCACATGTTCTCTTAAGGAACGTGGTGGTGAGATTAATAATCCAGCAACGAACACAACAGAAACCAGTAATTTATTCAGTGGCAAGTAGAGTCAGTCTGCAGACATGAAAATCGATTATGTAACAAATCCATTACACAGAAAAACATCGCGTGACCCAGTGATTTTTTTCTTCGACCAACACCGGGAATCCCGGTTTATCCCAGTTATTTTCTGCAATACTATCACCGCGTTGGGTGTTAGAGACGTAATCCGCTTGTCACATACTGTATACAGGTACAGTGGAGCTCTGTTAACTGATAGCCACTTTGCAATGATTTATTTAATTGTAGCATACAGTTAACCCTTTACCTAACATGAAAAGCAGACGACACTTGCAAAAAAAATTCTTGAATAACTAAATTTTTTCATTTTTTGTCTCAAAAACATAGGTTATGACCCCTCGACGAGCTCATTCCAACGAGGGGTCATAACCTATGTTTTTGAGACAAAAAATGAAAATATTATGAAAATGGCGATTTTTGAGAATAGTGCTGGCCAGTTTTGGCCGTTACGTTGGGTAAAGGGTTAACAGGAGTTAGGGCGTTTTCCTGTAATTCATTAAAAATATTCATTTAATTATAGCATACAGTTAACATGAGTTAGGGCATTTTCCTATCTTCTTATCTTACTTAGCATTTATTCTATTATATCTTGTTTGGCAGAGCTCAATCAGAGCTTGTTGAGCTCTGCGAAACAAAATATATTATATTAGGCCTAAAAAAGTTAAAAAATCTGTTTCTCAGGCCCTCCTGCATGGTCCTTTTGGCTGCTGCATGCTCTCTTTTTATAACCAATGCAAACCTAAAAAATTAAAAATTGAATGGTTTATGGTTTTTGTCTGATATTTCACCCAAGTTAATAAAATTGATAAATTTGTCCCTTGAGTGCAACAAGACTTGCAATGCTTTGTCATTGCAAAGCCTTCTTACACTCAAGGAACGAAATACACCACAACTCATGCTATTTTGTAGATTATGGCCTAAAACATAAAGCATACCAAGAACATAAATTTTTGCTGGCAAAGAAATAATTATAAAAATAAGAAATAAAATAAAAAACCACCCGCCCGCATGCAAGTTTACAAAGAATGGCCTTATAAACAGAAGATTACTTTGTAGGGCCTTAAATGCCAATATTGGATGTATTGAGGCCCAAAATGTCTTAATGTGGGGAATTCAGTGGATATCAAAAGTACATCTTTGACAGATTACAAGATTTTTTATTCAGTTAACAGGAGTTTTGCTTAGAACTTACATGTATATGCAATTAATCCTTTACCCAACATAATGACCAAAACCAGCCAATGCTTTTCACAAAAATCACCATTCAATTTTCAGTAATTTTTCATGTTTTGTCTCAAAAACATAGCTAATTACCCTTCATTGGAATGAGATCTTTGAGCTCGTTCCACTGAGGGGTCAAAAGCTACATTTTGGATGCAGAAAATCAAAAAATAGTTATTCAAGAATTTTGTTTGCAAGTGTCGTCTACCTTCCGCGTTAGGTAATGTGGTAATGGGTCAAATTTGTACTGAAGATATGATAAATTGTTTGTAAGTTGTATACAAGTAACAGGGTTATTCAATTAAAAGATATACAATTAAGTGGGCTCTACTATATCACAGTATCTTTTTAATACTGACACTGATGTTCAATTCCAAATACCATGCAGCCCTTGTACAGTACAGCAGCTGCCGTGGACTGGTCATAATCCATGCATGGGCTGTGATGTCCACGCATGCATTTACCAGGTAATATAAATCATCATCAGCAAAATTTTAATTAATGCAGCACTGGGTTGTACCCCAGCGCTTTGTTAATTAAATTTTTTTAGGATTATATCTATAATTAGTGTTTGGAATCTAATATTATTGCATCCATGGAAATATTGCCCACCCATTGAAAGTGACCATTCCACGGCCGCCATACTATATGAACAAAATGGATATAAGTTTTGAATGAAGTCTCTTTTTTGCAGAAAACATTTTATGGTCCCAAGGAAAGATGGATGTCATTAGCTGGACTCTTAAGAGTTGGATTTTGGAGTAATTACAGAAGAGCACAAAATAAAGGATTTGAAGGAAATTTAAAAGGAGAAGGGAGATTATTGGGAGGTACATGTACATTTATCCAAACATTCAATGAAAGGGAATGAATGAAAAACATTGACCTAAACATTTCTATCTGGTTTTAGCTATAATTTTTTTGAATTGTTCATAAAAAATAATTATTGCTGCTTTTGAGCAGCTATGGCAAAATGTTTTGAATGTACAGAAAAGACTGATTGAAGCCAGGGAAACTAAAAACTTAAATTAAAATTAAACAGCAGATATCATGTTAACCCTTTACCCAACATAACGACCCAAACCGGCCAGCGCTGTTCACAAAAATCATCATTTAGTTTTCATTATTTTTTCATTTTTTGTCTCGAAAACATAGCTTATGATCCCTCATTGGAACAAGCTTGATGAGCGCATTTCATTGAGGTGCCATAAGTTGTGTTTTTGATGCAAAAAATGAAAAAAATTAGCTATTCGAGAATTTTATTTGCAAGTGTCGTCTGCTTTTCATGTTAGGTAAAGGGTTAAAAGTTACCCAGTTTTTACCTTCACAAGGAATAAATGATTCCTGTATTGTGCAAGACTTTCTACCCAAAGTTAGGCTTCGCTTTTTAAAAAATCCAGGGTGGCAAAAAATTTCTCTCCGTTGGGCTAGTTAGATTTATATTTTTCAGTGTTGAAAAGTTTTCATCCTTGAATCCACAAACCTTGAGGTTTACTTAGTTGATATATAAAACAATAATTATTCTTTAGTCCTTTATCCAATGCACACTGTTTCTTTTCTCAATTGAAAAAAAAAACGCCTTCTTGCACTCGAGGGATGAAATACATTACCATCCATGCTATTCTGTAGATTATGAGGCCAAAAACATAAAACCAAAAACATGAACTTTTGATGGCAAAGAAATAATTACAAAAATAAAAAATAAAGTAAAAAAAATCGCTTAGTCACATACAATTTTACAAAAAAATGGCAAGAGAAACAGATTTATTTTGTGTGGCCTAAGTTATTGTGATGAATTGATGGTAACATGGTCTGAGGTTTGCAGTTCAGAGTTAACCCTTTACCCAACGAATCGGCTGCATCCGCCCGCGTAATATGCAAATTCAGCAGTTGAAAAAATAGTATTTTTCAAAAAAATTTCAACAAAACCATATCATGTGACCCCTCGTTGGAACGAGCTCGTCGAGCTCGTTCCAACGAGGGGTCGCATGATATGGTTTTGTAGAAATTTTTTTTAAAAATTTAAAAAATGATATTTAAAATAATAAATTTTGATATCGTCTGCATTGGGTAAAGGGTTAATATTCAACCATGATGTGGGGAGCGCGGTGGCTCAGTAGGTAGATGTGCAGGCTGCAAGCCGAGTGGTCCTCGGTTCGAATCCCACCTGCGGCAACCGCGTTGTGTCCTTGGGCAAGACACTTCATCTCCATTGCCCGCATGGGGGCACGATGACGCCGTGTACTAAGGCGTACTGCACGTCGATGGTATGCATGTCTTCAACCAATCTAACCCTGCCTGTGCTGCAGTGCGGAGTTACGATGTTGGGGAGCTGGCAGCTGCTCGTCGTTGCTCGGTGGTTCTCTCCGGGTACTCCGGCTTCCTCCACCCGTAAAACTGTCACGGTCATGATTAGCCATTGTGCATAAATATGTGACCTTAAACATCAATAAATAAATAAATAAATAAACAACCATGATGTGAAAAATGGCAGTTGAACACACTCTCCGAGCTGCAAACCTGAGACCATGTTACCGTCAATTCATCACAATAATGTATATGTTCCAGTAAGATCCTACCCATATCCCAAAACCCACATCATGAAATGAACAAGGCAGCTTTTAACAATAACAAGTTGAGTAAATAAACCTCTCGTGTACCCCATGATGTAAGTGGACAATCAATAAATAAGATAAAGGCCTAGGTCACTCCGTCTTAGTTCAAATTGTAAACTGATTTGTAATTTAAACATATCATTTGGAACATCGTCTGCTGCATGTGTTAAAAATCTAGAAAAATTAAGCTGTTTGAAAGTCACACTGTTGATGAAATAATTGTAAAATGGCAACCTCATTTCAAATATTTAGTATGGCGATGACAAGTGGTAGCATATACTGCTGGAGCCTTAAACATAGAAAAAATTATGTGAGCTCTCATCCAATCAGATGGTGAGGAACACAGCCTCTCATATTCAATTTTCTCCAATTTCAGTTTTGATAGCGAGACTCTACAGTGTTGCAAGGATGAAAGCAAGCAGAATTTTGACTGGATCGCGACTGCTTCAGTGGGAAAGATTTTTCACCCAAGACGGATGTTTAAAAATTACTAGGAATGTTTCCAGGTTATGGACCACCAGCTGCAAACCAGTGGTTCATAAGCTAAAACCTTACTTGTGCTTTATTATCAGAAACTGTAAATATTGGGTAGAAAAATCCATCCACAGTGTGGGGTTTAGGAGTGGGGTGGGGGTGGGGGTCAGTGAAGGGGTGTTAGAGTCATGTGGCTAGGGTTAGGGTTAGCTAAGGATTAGGGGTGGGTAGGGTTAGGGTCAGTAAAGGGTAGGGTTGGGGTTAGCTGACCCCCCAAAAATTTTCCCCCAAAAAACTTGTTTTATTATTATGTTGGACATGTGTATTAGGTTAGCCGCCTAATATGTCCATAAAATAGCCCATAAGTAGCCATTTGTTAGAACGTCTGTCCATCCGTAAACAATTTTTGTGTCGCCTACTCCTACAAAAGTTTACAAGCTACATTGTTCAAACTTTAAACACATGTTGATCACCAATTGCCGTTGTGCATGTGACAAGAGCAGATACCCCCATTTTGTATTTCCAGAGTTATGCCCCTTTTTGTACTTAAACATTACAGTATTGTGTCTCCTTCTCCTTCAACATTTTACATGCTATATTGTTCAAACTTTGCACACATGTTGACCACCAATTGCCGTTGGGCATGTGACAAGAGCAAGTAACACGTTTTTGTATTTCCAGAGTTATGCCCCCTTTTAGTACTTAAAACATTAGTTTTGTGTCGCCTACTCCTTTCAACATTTTACATGCTATATTGTTCAAACTTTGCACACATGGTGATCACCAATTGCTGTTGTGCATGTGACAAGGGCAGATAACTCCATTTTGTATTTCCAGAGTTATGTCCCTTTTAGTACTTAAAACATTAGGTCTTGTTACATTTATTCATGTGAAAATGTCGGCTTTTCAAGAAATGTGCAGCTTCTGATTAACACGGCCAAGGATATTCCGCATTTAAATTACCTCCCCTATTCACAATACTCACAATGTATATAGTTTCTGAAAGCTCTGAATATGGCCCTTTCTGGAGATAGCTGTACACAACAAAAATCTTACAATATCACTCAAATACACTTAGCCGAATGACTCAGTTGATGGCTACAAAAATGGCTCAAAATGGTCAAAATTTTCTCATTTTGGGGATAAATCTCCAATTTTCATGCATCGATAGTGATAAAACTGGGTTATAGGAATTCCTCATTCCTCCACTGAGGATTTTACAGCATAACATGATCATTCTGACAAATAAAAAACATAATGGGTTTCTTATTCATTTTTTCAGAAGGCTTTCTCAAAGCAAATTTACACAAAAATTGTCCCATTTGTAAACTTCGAATTGTCAGGTCCCAAACAGGTCTGTGTTCGTCATTTAACACTTCCATGTGACCTTGACCCCCAATTGAAATGCACTTGACAATACACAGTTTGAATCAAGACCATCAACAGATTATTTTGACCATTAATGAGAATTATTTACTAAATCCACACCACCATAAACTAAAACTATAGCTCAAAATAGCCATTTGGCTGACGATATCCAATAACCTCGGAAATGAACTTTTAATAGGAAACGAGACCTTACAGTATTGAGTCGCCTTCTCCTTCAACATTTTACAAGCTATATTGTTCAAACTTTGCACACCTGTTGATCACCAATTGCCGTTGTGCATGTGTAACAAGAGTAGGTAACTCTGTTTTGTATTTCCAGAGTTATGCCCCCTTTTAATACGTAAAACATTACACTATTGTGTCGCCTACTCCTTCAACATTTTACATGCAATATTGTTCAAACTTTGCACACATGGTGATCACCTGTTGACGTTGTGCATATGATAAGAGCAGGTAACTCCATTTTGTATTTCCAGAGTTGTGCCTCTTTCAGTATTTAAAACATTACAGTATTGTGTCACCTTCTCCTTCAACATTTTACATGCTACATTGTTCAAACTTTGCACACATGTTGATCACCTATTGCCATTGTGCATGTGACAAGAGCAGGTAACTCTGTTTTGTATTTCCAGAGTTATGCCCCCTTTTAGTACTTAAAACATTACAGTATTGTGTCGCCTACTCCTTCAACATTTTACATGCTATATTGTTCAAACTTTGCACACATGGTGATCACCACGGGCATATGTTGCCCTGCTTGTCGGTGCTTTTGTTTTATTTTGTAAAGACCTCAGATTGCTTAATATGAAAATGTGAAAACAGGTGAATTACCCTTTACCCCAGACAGGGCAAGGGAATGGGCAATGATTGGAGGATGGGGGGATAGACATAGTCGAGTCAACAAAAATTTCAAACTTTACCCCAGAGAAACTTGTGCATGTTCCAATTTTGACGGGCGTATGTTGCCCTGCTAGGCGGTGCTCTTGTTTACAAAACTATTAACAAAATCATTAAATTCTGCCATTTCTGTTTTGTAATTATTCATCCACATATTAAACAGCGGAACCCTATTAATTGAATAGCCATTTTGCCAGCAAAAAACATTCAGTTAACAGGAGTATACAACTGACAGAAGCATGGTCATTTTGCTGTATTCTGGTGATAAACTGAGCTTTTAATCGATTATATCTTGTTTCACAGAGCTCATGGAGTTCTGCCTTTCAAGCTGTAATTGATTGAAAGAATATATTAAATGTATATGCTCTATAAACATTGTGAATTCACTGCTGTCTGAGTTTTTTTTGGACATACTCCCCACAAAGTAGATCTTCTGTTTCTCAGGCCTTTTTTTGTAACATTTCATATGAGCGGCAGTTTTTTTTTTAAACTTTTTTTAGTTTTATAATTATTTCTTTGCCATCAAAAGTTCATGTTCTTGGGTTGTTTTATGTTTTAGGCCTCATACTCTACAGAATAGCATGGGTGGTACTGTAGTCCCCAACTCCCCCACCCCCCCCCCCCCCCCCCACCCCCGAGTGCAAGAAGGCTTTGCAATGCTAAAGCATTGCAAACCTTTGTTGCTCTCAAAGCACAAATTTATTAGTTGTATTAACTTGGGTAAAATATCAGACATAAACCTTTTTATTTTTATGCCCCCGCCAATTTGTTGGCAGAGGGGCTTTAAGTGTTAGTATTACCCTTGTCCATCTGTCTGTACGTCCATCTGTATGTATGTCTGTACATCTGTCCAAATATGGTTTCCGGACGATAACTTTAGTTTGACAGAGCAAAATGAAACAAAGTTTTATACATAGGTTTATCACCACATAATACAGGTTGGGATTGGGCTTGGTCTGATATTTTTTGGCAGAGTTATGGCCCTTTTCCAACTATTCCAACTTAGAAGATCATAAAGTGGGGGCTTTAGTGTCCCATGGACACATTTGGTGGCCTGCTGTATTGCTGCTATGGTTTAATGGAGATAAGGTAAGATAAGATATTTATTAATTCAGTATCAACAAAAATAAATGGCTAGAAATTCATGCTTGGCAGTGGGAACGGTGGCAAAGCCACCCTTGGCTTTGCACTTGTATGAAGATTTTATTGGTTACAAAAAAGAGCATGTGGCAGCCAAAAGGACATGCGGGAGGGACTGAGAAACAGATTTTTAACTTTTTTAGGTCATATCAAGACTATTCAGTCAAAAGGGGGTAATTAGGGCATTTTTCTGTTTGCTTTGTTGCCTTTATGTAATTAACACATCAAATTTGTGCTGAATGTATGGTAAAAGGTTTGGTGCTTGAGTGTTATATGAAATAAACATGGTTATTTTATTAAGAAATATTCAGTTGACTGAGTTTCACTGCTTAAATAGTACAAGTATGTGAAGAGTGGATTAGAATGGAAAAAAATGGTGGGGTGAAGTTTTCTGAAGAATAATTCTCAAATCAGTTCAAATAGCATGAGCAGCACCAGCAAAATAAAGTGAAGCCCTTTTAATTGAATACCCATTTTACAAGTGAAAAATATTTATTTAGTAGGAATATGCAGTTAACCCATTACTAGCAATTAACCCATTACTAAGCTAAGACGATATCAAAATTTATTATCTTAAATATTATTTTTCCAAATTTTTCATAAAATTTCAACAAAACCATATGTGACTGTCTCATTGGAACAAGCTCATTGAGCTTGTTCCAATGAGGAGTTCACATGATATGTTTTTTTAAAAAAAAATTTGGGAAAGAATTTTTTTTCAACAGCTCAATTTGTAAATTACGCTGGCAGGTGCATCTGATTCATTAGATAAACTAAAAGGGTTAACAGGAATAATATGTAACCTTTTTGCAATTAAGAGGTCAAATGTCTCCTAAAAGTATGGTATGATGTTGGACATAATAAGCAATTAACCCTTTACCCAATGCAGACAATATCAAAATTTATTAGGGGGCGCGGTGGTTCAGTTGTTAGAGGTGCAGGCTGCAAGCCGAGAGGTCCTCGGTTCGAATCCCACCTGCGGCAACCGCGTTGTGTCCTTGGGCAAGACACTTCACCCCGATTCCCCTACAGGGGGCACGATGACGCTGTGTACTGAGGCGTACTGCACGTCGATGGTGCGCATGTCTTCAACCACTCTAACCCTGCCTGTGCTGCGGTGCAGAGTTCAGAGTTACGATGTTGGGGAGCTGACAGCTGCTCGTCGTTGCTCGGTGGTTCTCTCCGGGTACTCCGGCTTCCTCCACCCATAAAACTGTCACGGTCACAATTAGCCATTGTGCATAAGTATGTGACCTTAAACACCAATAAATAAATAAATAAATATATATCAAAATTTATTATTTTAAATATCATTTTTTCAAATTTTTCAAAAAATTTCAACAAAACCATATCATGTGACCCCTCACTGGAACGAGCTCAATGAGCTCGTTCCAACAAGGGGTCACATGATATGGTTTTGTTGAAATTTTTTTTAAAATACTATTTTTTCACCTGCTGAATTTGCATATTATGCAGGCGAATGTGTCCAATTCGATGGGTAAAGGGTTAACAGGATAATTGAATTACACATGTGATTAAATGGGCTTCACTGGATCATTTAATGAACTGCCAGTGTCAAGTCATAGAACCTTTGACTGAAACTTTGCTTGCATTTTCATTGTTTATCAACAGACGTTTTTTGGCAACGGGGAAACCCACTCTCAAGTTTTTTTATCAGCAACACACTCTCCATATGCTGTAAGTACGATTACCCTTTTTCACCTATTGTTTGCAAGCTTTCAAATATTAACAGTGTTCATGCTGGCTCAATATTTTAATGTGCTGAAGCTGAATATTTTTTGTGCCAAATGAGAATTTTTTGTGCCAAAATAGATTTTTTTGTGCCATGTGTATTTTATGTGGGAGAACTAGAAAACCTTTTTTTCATATTTTATACAATAAAGCATAAAATTACATACAGCCAAATATAACATAGAACAGAACATAAAATAATAAAATATGAAACATATATATCCTTTGTATAACAGGTCAATAGAAATTTGCAACTAAATGATCTATACGGTAACTAATTGACAATTGGAATTTAAACCTTTGTCACTTTATTACTGTGTTGGGGAACTGAAAACGAACAACAATTAAAGACAATTGATAATCTGGCTTTTTGTTTGCTGGTTAACCCTTTACCCAACGAATCGGTCGCATCCGCCCGTGTAATATGCAAATTCAGCAGCTCAAAAAATATCAACAAAACCATATCATGTGACCCCTTTTTGGAACGAGCTCATTCCAAAGAGGGGTCACATGATATGGTTTTGTTGAAATTTTTTTAAAAAATTTAAAAAATGATATTTAAAATAATAAATTTTGATATCGTCTGCGTTGGGTAGATGGTTAAGAAACAAAGCATGCGTTGTTGACACAAGACACAACTTTTTAATCTGAGATCACCAGTAAGGACAACTTAAGAGTGACCTGTCGTTGTGTACACAGTTGAACGAGATTATTTGATATATATAACTTATCATTTGTTCACTTTATTTGGAGAAAATGTAAAATTATATACCTGGTGTTTGCAAAGTTGGAAATGGCTGCCATAAGTTCAGTGGTTGAACAAAAATCAAGATTATAACAGGTTCATGATTTTGAATTTATGTGACAAATTTTTGTGCCAAACGCTCACATTTATGTGCCAGATTTTTTAAAAATGTGCATTTGGCACATGCCAGCATGAACACTGAATATTAACCTTAACAAAAACTATTTTTCAGGGGTATTTCTCCTTGGTCCCGGAGAACAAGGAATTCTGTTTGAACATCGTGAGAAGGAGTTTGGAGATCATGCTAATGTGAAAGATATTTTGGCTGCTGCTAAAAAGATAAAGAAACAAAGCTAGACTTATCATTTGATATCAGGAAGAACAGAAGAGAAAAAAGGGGATTGATATTAATATAATTTAGTATGGATTCTAGTCAATATTTTAACTATTTTTCAGTCTGATTTTAACTATGCAGTCCAATTGAAAGATATTCAAATTACTGAAAACAAAAGTTCTGTGTACAGTTATTGTCTTTTATGTAAGGAATTGTTTTGTTAGGAATTATGACTTAACTGGTAGAGTGCTGGAAGCCCTTTTTGGGGCTTTACTTTGTGCTTCAGTTCACCTTTGAAGTGGAATTATTTAGTCTGTTAGGATTTGCCTTGTTACAATTTGTGGGAGAGTGCCTATTGGCACTCTCCCATAAATTGTAACAAAGCAAAGATATGTGAACAAATTCTGATGATCAAAAATAATTTGGCACTCTACCAGTTAAGTGAAAGAGGGAATTTCCATTTGACCAAAATGGATATATATTTTGCCTAACCCTTTACTTAACTCTTAAAAGCTGGGAGTCAAGTTTTCTTGCCTGTGATGTGATACAGCAGGTAATCTGGCTGTGATGGTTCAGTTATCTTTGGGCTGGGGGAGAATTAAACACTGAGCAGGTTTTTCTAGTCAAGTGTCGTCTGCCTGAATAGGCAGACGACACTTGACTAGAAGCACTTGCTTTACTGTAAGTTTTTCGTGGTATGTCATGTTCAATAAATTCATTCTGATTCGCCGGCTTCTAAGAGTTAACAGATCCATCACATCTACCTGTGTAATTTACAAATTGAACATGTGAAATTTTTTTTTAAAAAACATTTCAACAAACCATGTCATGTGACCTTCATTCAAATGAGCTCATCAAGCATTTTTCAATGAGGTTCACAGGATATGGTTTTGTTGAAATTATGTGAAAAAAAAAAATTTTGATATTGTGTGTGATAGGCAAAAGGTGGATATGTGCAAACACTTTCCTTGAATAAAATTTGAAAGGTGATATTTGTGAATAAAGTGGATCCTGACATTCATTGAAAACCCTTGAATACAGCACCATCTCCTCCCCTGCCCCCCACCCTCCCCCACCTGAACTTGAAAACTGTGAGTTTGCTTTTTGTGAATAATACACCCGAGGATGTTTTTCTGTTCAAAAATATATCTAGTCTTTCGAGAATGTATATATTCTTTTGGCATTTCATGCCCCATATCAGCAGCCTCTTTTGGTGATTTCCAGTTAACTTTATTCAAAACATTGAAGAAGGATTCTGAAGAATTCTTCATGAGACTCTGCCATAGGCTGATCAGACTTCTAAAAAATTCTTGTTTCTCAAGCATCTCCCTTTTCATTAAAATCTGACTCATTACCCTTTTTTAGCTCACCTAACTGAAAGTCAGTGGGAGCTATTGCCATCACTTGACGTCCGGCATCCGTTAATTTTTTAAACTTGTCTTCTTCAAAACCACTAGGCTAAATTTAAACATATATTGCACAGACCATCTTTGGAGTATACCTTTCTATTTTGTTCAACTCAAGCAGCTGCCATCTTCAGGCTGTGGTTAATGCTCCAAAAGCCAAAATTCTTCTCATGAACCACTAGAGAGAATGCCTTGATATTTGGTATCGGACATCCTTTGGTGTTGAAGATTAAAGTTTGTTCAAGGGAAGCTTGTTGGTCAATATTTGGGCTCTCTGTGGGAGCATGCCCATTCTGAGCTCCACCCAAAATTTTTGTTTCAAGAACCAATGGGCTGATTTGAACCAAATTTGGCATGTAGTATAATTTTGTCAAAAGTACTTGATTGATGCCTGAAATAGAAAAAATTCAAACGCCCATATTTAAAAAACTGCACGGACCAGAATATTGTTTTTTGGTATGCAGTTCCTTTGGTCCAGTGGAATCAGATGAACAAAAAATTGCTATCAGTTTTGTCATGGGGTGCAGTATGGGAATGCCCATTTTAACACTGTTGGCAATGGGAAAATGCTGAGTCATCATCTTTCTTGTACTCCATCAGCTAATTTGAAACTTGTTTTCTTCTTCAAAACCTCTGGACCAAATTCATTCATATATGGCACAGACCATCTTTGGAGTATGCCCTTTCTACTTTGTTCAAATGAAGCTCCTGCCATCTTCCGGGCTGGGATTAATGCCCAAAAAGCCTAAAAATCTTTAAAAATCTTCTCATGAACCACCATTTTGCTATTTGGTATGGCACTTCCTTTGGTGGTGAAGACCTATTATTGCAGGAACATAGGTGGGAGAGGTGGTCAAGTGCCAAAAAAAATGTGCCAAAAGTTGTTTTCCTTTTTGACTGTTATGGCATTTTTTGTGTCCGAAACTGTTACAAAATGTCACCAGTTGATCATAAAAGCCCATTTAGAAGCTTTATTAACAAAACTAACCCCTTTAATATAAAAAATATTGGACAATTTCTTCCAAAACTGACTTATGGATGGGGTGGGTGCCCAATATTGAGCGGAAAAAAATTGCCCGGCAATTTTCTACTAAAGTCAACAAAAATATCCATTCACAACATAATTCATTCATATCAAGTTTTTTTTAATGGAACATTCTTTAAAATAAAGCATAGTATATATAATATTGTTTAATGAGTCATAATAGCTAAGTGGGACTGATTTTTCAAAATGAAAAAAATTGAAAATATTAATTTTTATTTCAACAAAAACAAAAAAGTCTGATTTAACAACAACGAAAAAGTCTTTTTGATCAATATCCTGGTATGCAGATGCGATAACAAACGCCCAAGTTTGCCCTTCTTGAGCCAGAACACACAATAACAGGTTCCCATTTACTCAACCAATATTTGAAACATATACACAGTTACAGTATAAGCAGTAGTAAATTAATTATGGGCACAACGGGCACAGTGCTCACATATGTCTGTATATTTCATGATTTACAGAAACTTGACTTCGAAGTGGCATATCACTGCATATCAGAGATAAAATTAGGAAAAGCTTATTTTAATTTGGTTTACAATCAAAGGTTTCTGGGAAAAAGAATAATTGAGTTTCATTTGCAGGGTAAACACTGAGAAACGAGATTTGTAAGAATATTAAGCTACACATTTAGTTTGTCTCAACTGTCTGATCTGGTTTGATTGGGGTTTTACATCACTTTCAACAAGTATGGCTATATGATGCCTATATCACAATGTTGTTAGTTCCCAAGATCAAGGTAGAATTATTCAAACAGATCCACTAGATGGCCTAAGGAATTCACCAACTTCTGGAGGAACTAACAAGCTCATCCACACAGACACCTCAGTATAAGAATAAAACAAATTTCTTAGAATTTGCTACATCAGTATAGTATCAAAATGTTTATATGAACAGCCAGGCCATTGCTGCTGTGCGTTAACAACCTGGCTACCAAATGTGGACCTGTTCTACCTGGGCCCACATGGGGTTTAAGCAAAACAGTAGTAATGTGTCTGTGAACTGATGTTAATCTGTTAAGTCTTGAAAAATGCATCTGATAGAGTAAATGGAAGCATGTTTGGACAAAATATGCATTGAATCAGTGTGCATTACACGTTTCGAGTTAGTGTTCGAGTGCCAATGTTTTGTATATAAAATGTATTAGAAGGGGTGGGTCCCCAAAATGTCATGGAAAAAATATGCAGGAAAGGGTGGGTGGGCCAAAAAATCTGCAAAATAAAAATTTTCACCTACCGGTATGTTCATGCATCCCCCCCCCCCCCCCCCCAAAAAAAAAAGAAAAAAAAAAACTTAGTGTATGGCCCATCAATGGAATGAGCTGGTTGTGCTCGTTCCAGTGAGAGGTCATAAGCTATGTTTTTGATGATGCAAAAAAGAAACAAATTGTTATTCAAGAATTTTGTTTGCAAGTGTCGTCTGCATTTCGTGTTATATAAAGGGTTAACAGGAAAAAACACCTCCCTTCCTCATAACTTTAAGGGAAAATTGCCTGAAAAACAGGAAATAATTTTTTGACTTTCTATTGCGACCAAAACAAAGGGAGTTGTCGGATGAAAATACTTTTGCCTCTAAAATATATGCATCACTATAAGAAATTCCAAAACACCTTAGTTGGAATTTGCAAATTCCAAAACAACCAAATATTCTAAGAAGAGTACAGCCAGTCACTGGATGAGATGCAAAAAATAATTGACATCCCCCAAAATGGGTTCATTCACACATAAAATCCGAGAAACACAAAAAGACAGGAAAACAATATTGTTTCACATTTGGTGGATGTTACTGTGAAGAACTATAACCAAATAAGCACCCTTTCCCACACCGGCATGGTTCATGTGGCTCCTCCTTGAAAACCTGTGGCATTTGTGAACCCATAACCTTTAAAATCCTGGAACTGTTTTCCAAATACTCCTGGAAACACCTTGAATTTGATCCACAAATATGTGTGGGTATCCTGATAAATAAATATTGAGCGGATGTGGCCATTACATTGCATGAAGAGTTATGCTAATTGAATTGCCAAATTATTAACCCAAAATATTGAAATAACTGAGATATTCTTTTATCCAGAATATTGTGATCTCCTGTAATAATTAAAAATTTAATTGTTTAGGCCAAACAAAATTAAATAATTGATTCTCAGGCATTTTTTTTTTAAACGAATGAGGGAGGGCGGTTTTTATTTTTAATTCCTTATGGAATGGTCGCCAATGCCTAAAATCCAGTTGTGAGAGCCTAAAATTAAATACTGAAGCTTCCATGTTGATTTCACTGATAGAATTTTTGTTTGTAACAGTCATCATACAATATAGAACAACTAAAATGGAGATAAAAAATGATGAGTTTTTTAACTGGTTGAGTGCTTGAAGCCACAATCAGGCCTTTCCAAAAAAATGAGCGCACCAGTGCAAAAGCCTACATTTTCCTTTCCCATGTTTCGTTTTCAGTCAAACGTAAATAATAGTTTGTTTATGCAAATTTGTTCTGTTACAAATTATTGGAGAGTGCCTGTGGGCACTCTCCAATAATTTGTAATAAAACAATTTTTGATGAACAAATTCAGACCACCAAAACTAATCTAGCTCTCAATCAGTTGAATAAATATTTATTTTGTACACACAAATGAGAATCGTGTCGCATTTCGCAAAGAGAATAACAATACTGTATCAATGTATATGACATATTGCATCGCAAATCGTGATGTGATACTGCTAAAATCACACTATGATTGTTTTATACATTTTGAATTTTGCCTACAAAATAAATATGACGGAACGCGGGCCGAAAAAAAAAATGCACCACTGCCTGAGAATCAAAATATTAATTTTGTTTAGCCTTATAATTTAATTTTCTTCAGTGCTATCTGATTTGCTTGCATATGATTGGTCAAGGTGAGTTTTTCATTACTCGTTGAATGAATTTCCTATTATACGAATGGTTTTGTTTTGTTCTGCCCATCTTCTAAATAAAAAATTGTCTTATCCAACAGTGTATTTAAACTGTTAGTGCTGAACATGGGCTGTTGTAGTCAATATTCCCGTGGTTTATCATGCTGGTTTTTCACTTGAGTATTAGAGATTGTGTATATTAGCCAATGTTGAAAATAAAACTGTTGTGATGCCTGCAATGATATAATGATGTAAGGATGCATTATATTACAAATGAACACTTGTGAATTAAATTATAACAATTGAATAGAGAGTAATTGCTTGACTGGACTGGTTATGTGAAATAATTCATGAGAGGTGAGGGACGTTGTACAAACACGAGTGAGTGGATGCGCACAAGTGTTTTACAATATAGTCCCTCGCCTCAAATGAATTGTTTCACATAACCAGTCCAGTCAAGGTATAACTCTGTTCAATGCTTTTCATTATTAACGATAATTATATTATTTAACCCTTTACCTAACGTAACAGCCAAAACCGGCCAGTGCTATTCTAAAAAATTGCCAATTAATTGTCATTATTTTTTCATTTTTTGTCTCTAAAACATAGGTTATGACCCCTCATTGGAACGAGCTCGTTCCAATGAGGGGTCATAACCTATGCTTTTGAGATAAAAAATGAAAATAATAGTTATTCAAGAATATTTTTTTGCAAGTGTCGTCTGCTTTTCATATTAGGTAAAGGGTTAAAAAAAAACAAACATTGAAGCCCCCATTACACCCACGGCAAAGCGTCTTCGTTTGCACGTACAGATACTTGACCCAATTGTTGATTGCATAATTCACTTGTTAAGTTATCGTTTATAACCAAACCGGGAAATCCCAGTAAGTCACACTTTGGAAAGTAATAAAAAGAAGTAATTGCCAGTTTATGGTAGTATAAATGACTGATGGACAGGTTAAGTTATATATGAAATGACTAGCGTCTCATAAACATAACTTGTCCATCCAACATACATACTCCAATAAAGTGACAGAAAGATGATTTCAGTTCCTATGTATATAGTGGTCGAGGTATAAAGGACATTTAAATACCAGCCTGGTTGGTCTGGATCTCTTAGTCTGCTGTTAAATCGGTCACCTTCTGTGCAAGGGATCATAGGTTCTAGCCTCGGCTCTCGCACTTCTCTCTCGACCTGTTACATAAGTGCCGTGACCAACCCTCAGCAGTTGGTGACAATGCAGGCACTGTTTTGTCCGCTGTGAGAAGGAACTTACTGGTACAGTGAAGCCCACTTAATTGTATATCTCTTAATTGAATAACCCTGTTAATTGAATATAATTTCCAAAAACCAAACCATTTGCCATACTTTCACTACAAATTTGCCCTGTTAAATGCATATGGGTTATAGAATAAACTCTCTCTTGTTAATTGAATAAAAAATCTTTCAATATGTCGTGGAATTACCCCGAAAATAACCAAATTCTCCTTGTTTATAGACCTATTTGGCCTCACAACATTCATTACAGCATTTAATCTATTATATCTTGTTTGACTGAGCTTCTTGAGCTCTGCCAAACATGATATAATAGAATAAATGCTCAGTTTATCTCTAGAATACAACAAAGTGGCAAATCTCTCTTAATTGGATACTCCTGTTAATTGAATAATTTTTACTGACAAAGTGGTTATTCAATTAACAGGATTCTACTGTACTAACTTCAGGAACTTTGGGTTCGATTCACGGGTGTTAATTGCAACAGAACAGGAATGTAGTGTAGTACTCGAGATATAAAGGCCATTTATTTACCAACCAGACTGGTTGGTCCGGATCGCTTAGTCTCCTGGTGAAATGGTAATTTTTGTGCTAGGGGTCCTAGGTTCGAACCTCACCTCCCGCAGTTCTCTCTCGATCTGTTGCATTAGTGCTGTGACCGGCCTCAGCGGTTGGTGACAATGCAAGCATTGTTTCGACCAGTCTGAGAAGGAACTTACTAACTTAGGGAACTTAGTGTGTGATTCACAGGTGGTGAATTGCAACAGAACGGGAGCGTAGTGTAGTAGTAAAGTTATAAACGCCATTTACCAACCAGCCTGATTGGTCAAGATCTCTGTCTCCTGGAAAATCAGTAATTTCTTTGCTTGGGGACGTAGGTTCGAGCCTTGACTCCCGC
Organism: Pictodentalium vernedei; assembly: GCA_031216915.1. Lineage (NCBI taxonomy): Eukaryota > Metazoa > Mollusca > Scaphopoda > Dentaliida > Dentaliidae > Pictodentalium > Pictodentalium vernedei. The sequence continues at coordinate 806,493,106 of CM062297.1, forward strand.
ACTTCTCTCTCTATCTGTAAATGACAGAATTAAAGAAGCTCTGTAGAACAAGATACAAGGCTTTAAATACTTATTTTTTTCAATTTTAATGCCAAATTATTTTTGAATTTGTGATATTTTTTCAAATATTTCTGCTACACACCAAATATACAATGGAGCCCACTTAATTGGATGTCTCTTAATTGAATACCTGATTACTTGAATGTAACTTTCAAACACTAAACCATTTACTATTCCACAAATTTGGTCTGTTAATCGCATACAGGTTATAGTACGAACTCGGGCTAAATTACTGTAATAGAAAAATCTTATAATGCGTCAAGAAATTACCTTGACAATAACCAAATTCCCCTTGTTTATAGACCTGTTTGGCCTCAGTACATCTAATACAAGCATTTAATCTATTATATTATGTTTGACAGCTCCATGAGCTCTGTCAAAGAAACTATAATAGAATAAATGCTCAGTTGATATCTTGAATGCAGATTCCTGTTAACTGAATACTCTGGTTAATTGATTAATTTCCATCATCAGAGTGGCTATTCAATTAACCCTTTACCCAAAATAACAGCAAAAACCAGCTAGCACTACTCTAAAAAATCGTCAGTTAATTTTCATTAGTTTTTTCATTTTTTGTCTCAAAAACATAGGTTATGACCCATCATTGGAATGAGCTCTTCACGCTCGTTCCAATGAGGGGTCATAATCTATGTTTTTGAGACAAAAAAATGGAAAAAAAAATAGTTGTTCAAATAGTTTTGCAAGTGTCATCTGCTTTTCATGTTAGAAAAAGGGTTAACAGAGTTCCACTGCCTTCAATTAACTAGGAGTTATTGTATAACCCATGCAAGAAAAATAAAGAATAACCTTGTTAGTTTCATATAACTTCCAGGCACCAAACCACTTGCCATATCCCAAGTTCAAATTTGACTTTTTGCTTGCATTAGTTTGTAGAATAAACTCCCGACAATTGAATAAAAAATCTAGTGATCTGTAGAAGAATTACAATTCTTGGACTCCTACGTTTATATACTTACTGAGCCTCATTATATATAATCAATATACATGTACACATTTTATCAGTTATATAATATTTGTTAGAGCTCATAGGGCTCTGTCAAACAAGATTTAATGGAATAAATGCTCATTTTTATGCTGGAGTATAGGAAAATGACGTAAGGCCCCACAAAGTAGATTTTTTGTTTCTTGGGCTATTTTTGGTAAAATTGCATTTGGGCCGGCGTTTTTTTATTTTTGCAATTATTTCTTTGCCATCAAAAAAGTTCATCTTCTTGTTTTATGTTTTAAGCCTCATAATCTACAGAATAGCATGGGTAGTGGTGTATTTCATCCGTTGATTGCAAGACGGCTTTGCAAGGGACAAATTTAGCAGTTTTATTAACTTGGGTAAAATATCAGGCTTGATCCATTTAATTTTTATTTTTTCAAGTTGTCATTGGTTATAAAAAGAGAGCATGTGGCAGCGAAAAGGACCATGCAGGATGGCCTGAGAAAAATATTAACTTTTTTAGGCCCAATTTCTGTTGATTGAATACTCCTGTTAACTCCACGCACTCTGGCAATATTTCAAATTTTTTGACAATGACCCCGTATTGCCCATGCAGCATGAAAAATTTAACAAATTATAATTATTAGATTTTTTTAATTTCTCACTTGCATGGTGTAAAAATTTGGCTGCTGAAAACTTTGATATTTTGACATCAGAGTTCAGTGGGTTTATTAGTTACACACTGTTTCAGCAAGATGTACAGTACTGTACTACCCTTCTGAGATCTGTATTTCCTGAGGCTGAAACCATGTGATGAAATTATTATCCTGCCCCTTCAGTATGTCGAGTTTAGGGCTGTCACGATTAATCGATTGTCGATCAGTCACGCCAAAATCGATTAGTATTTTTCGTTGTCGAAGAATTGGTAAATTTACCCTGTTTTAGACATTGAAAAAAATTTGAAGAAAAAACTATTGTTTCTAAAAGTAAAAGGCCAAGAACGTCGACGTTAAACCTTAAGAAGCCGTTATTAGCATTTGTCTGTTCAGTACATTCAAAGCTTTGATGTTCTGATCAAGACCGGTCAGCAGTTGCTAACTTTGCAACTGACGACCGGTTTTGATTATTACACTGACGGTTCAAAGGTTCAGAACATCAAAGCTTTGAATGGACCTAAAAGAGGATCATCTTCGTTGTTTACTTGAGAGGTAGGTCAACTGAATTGAACTTCATTTTTAATGACTTCAAAGAGAGGGAGACACCGAGTTGGTGGGGGAGGGGGGGGGGGGGTGAATTGGGACATCTAGGTACGATTAATCGATTATTATCGATTATTTGCGACGATTAATTGATTCCTAAATTACAAAATCGTGACAGCCCTAGTCGAGTTTCGTTTTATTATATAATCCTGACATGGTATTCCAGTGAGGAAAACCTCGATAAAAGTAATAATCAGAGAAACTGAAAGAAGCATATCTTTCTTTCTTATTGTACAAGAATGGGTTATTTCCCTTTGATTGAACTCAATCATTTGGGAGACTTCAAGTCAAGGACATTGGGAAATGACGTGTGGTTATTATTGTGGGCACAAGTTTACTTTTTAAGTGTTTTATTTGATACAGTAGTGCATTGTGTGTCTTGGGGACACTATATTCAAACTTATATGAGTGCTTTAATAAGTTTCTCTGTAGAGACAATTCATATAACGAGATGGGTTGGATGTTTCTCTAAACTACAATTGGTCTGTAGTGTAGAAACACGACAACAGAATCCCTCTTCTCGACAGTAAAATAAGACGTTTGGTGTATGTATACATGTTTTATTTCAAGTTTTTGGAATATTCTCATGAAACAATATTGTTTTCATTTTCATTTTGTTTGCGAGTCTGAATGTTTATTATCACAGTAGAATCTTCTTAATTGAATATCCATTTTACCAGTAAAAATTATTCAGTTAACAGAAGTATACAATTAACAGGGATTTGGTCAGTTTCCTGTGTTCTGGAGGTAAACTGAGCATTTATTCTGTCATATCTTGTTTGACAGAGCTCATAGAGCTCTGTCAAACAAGATATAATAGAATAAATGCCTGTATTGGATGTAGTGAGGCCCAAAAGGTTGATAAATAAGGGGAATTTGGTGCGTGTCACAGTAATTTTTTCGATATATTACAAAAATTTATATACAATTAACAGGAGTTTACTCTACAACCCATATGCAATTAAAAGATCAAATTTGTACTGAAGTTATGGTAAATGGTATTGTGTTTGAAAATTATATTCAATTAATAGGGATATACAATTAAGAGATATCCAATTAAGTGGGCTCCACGGTACTGACAAAAATGTTTGAGGTGATGGGTGAAAGGGAAATCGGCAAATTGTTCCATAGAATGTCTGTACACCTGGATGAATTTGTTACTGACCAATCAGGAAGCTTGTATAATTTTAAAAGGGTAATAAAATTGTATACACTGAACTGGCATAGTGGCTATCCAATTAAGAGGATTCCACTCTAATATGTCTTGCAATATTTTCAATACTCCAAACTTTATTAACCCTTTACCCAACGAATCGCCCGCATCCGCCCGCGTAATATGCAAATTCTGCAGCTGAAGAAATATTATTTTTCGAAAATTTCTACAAAACCATATCATGTGACCCCTCTTTGGAATGAGCTTGTCAAGCTCGTTCCAAAGAGGGGTCACATGATATGGTTTTGTTGAAATTTTTGGAAGAAAATTAAAAAACGATATTTAAAATAATAAACTTTGCAATCGTATGCATTGGGTAAAGGGTTAAAATTATTTCACTGCAAAACCAAAAACTTAAGAAATCCTTTTGAACCATATAAGGCAGACAATCATTTTGAATATAATTTAGTTTTGATACCTATTTACTGAAGCTTTCTGTTATTAATATTTGTATTTTTACCAATACATTTTTGGGATTTATTATCAGGGTTTATAAATATTTATACTATGTTATTCTGTGTTGATGAAAATGAAATTATTAATTTTGTCATAATTTTTCATTTGTTCGGTTGTTAGATTGTTAATTTGGTATTTTTAGACACATTGTTGCAAACTGCATGGAGAATTCTCTTCAGTACACTGGATGTAAATTACATGAGCTGTGTCAAACATGATATAATAGAATAAATGCTCAGTTTGTCCCTTGAATACAGGAAAATGAAATTTGTTTTTTATAATCTGCTGCAGACCCTTCATCTAAAACAAAACGTGACTGCACTTGTAAAAATATCTCAACTAGAAATTTTCCTTTTTGCCATAAAAATATAGCTTATGTACTGAACAAGCTCATTGCATTGAGGGGTCATAAGCTATGGTTTGGTGCAAAAATTGAAAAAATAGTTTTTATTTGATTGGGAATTTTTCTGAGAATAAAACTGGACAGATTTTGACATTACTTTTGGTAATGAGTTAATTTAATATTTTTTTTATGGCCAGTTCCTCATTCAATCAGCAGAGTTCCATGGTACTGCACAGACCCTAAGGAGTTCAGTTTCCACTGAGATAATTCTAATTTGGTGAAAAAAAGCCAAACAATGAAACATGTAAATGATGGCAAAGTTCAGTGTAGCCCACTTAATTGGAAATCTCTTAACTGAATAACCCTGTTAATTGAATATAATTTCCCAACACAAAACCATTTACCTTACCTCCAGTACAAATTTGACCTATTAATTGAATATAGGTTATAGAGTAAACTCCTGTTAATTGAATAAACAATCTTGTAACCTGTTGGGAAATTACCCTGACTCTCCCCAGTTTTCCTTTGTTTATAGATCAATTTAGTCTCAGTACATTCAATACAGACATTTAATCTATTATATCTTGTTTGACAGAGCTCAAACAAGATATAATAGAATAAATGCTAAGTTCATCTCTAGAATACAGGAAAGTGACACAATCCAATAGAATAAATGCTAAGTTTATCTCTAGAATACAGGAAAGTGACACAATCCAATAGAATAAATGCTAAGTTTATCTAGTGAAAGTGACACAAGCCCTGTTAATTGATACTCCTGTTAATTGAATAATTTTCATTGGCAAAGTAGCTATTCCATTAACAGGGTTCCAAAGTATCTGCTGAATTAAAGAATCTTATGTTCATTGGCTCAGAGTATTTAAATAATTATACCCCCACTTTCGAAGAAAATGGGGGGGTATACTGGATTACATGTGTCCTTCCATCCATCCGTCCATCTGTGTGTGAGTTTGTCCAAGAATATTCATAACTTTCATAACTTAAGTAAATTATTATGGAACTTGGATGTAATTAAATTGTACCATTTTTCTATAATATTTGGTTATAGGTATGCCCACACTAGACGGTACACCATGTGGGGGTATGCACCGGACGATAGTCCAGCTCTTGTTTAGATTGATTTTGCACTGTATTATTTTGCCACATGGACACTTTGCAGAGTATATTCTGCCCTGTGCCATCTGCATTGAGTCCTTGGTCAAGACACCTAATCCTGATTGTCCCCTTGGGCGTGATGGCACTACCCACTAAGGAGTACTGCATGTCGATGGTGCACCTGCCTTCAATCACTGCTAACTCAGCTTGTGCCAGGTTAGCAAGTTGGGAGAGACTGACAGTTTAGCACAAGTTGAATAGTCCAAAAATTATGTTTTGTAACAGTATTTTTTTGTCAATTCTGTATAGAATTAATCAAAATATATTATAATATATTACTTTATTACAACTTTCACATAACATAGAGTCCCTAAATGTGCTCCAATATGAGGCTACACATGCTACAAATGCCTCAGATTTGTTTTTAAAGCACCGATTTTTGCAAACTAGGATCCTATTGTCACCTACCTCCTACTTCCCTTCAGGGAAGTTTGAAAAGGGTATAAAGACAGAGGGTCCTAGTTAGGATTAGGGGAGGCCCTGGGACCACCCCCCCCCCCCCACCCCCAACAGCCTTCCGAATATGTTTGCCCCCTCCCCCCAAAAAAGAAAAACTGGCTAGTGCACCCCCTATTATAAAATCCTGGCTATGCATTGTGATGAACAAAACTTCATTCAGAGTGAGGTGTATGTTAGTGGAATGAAATTTAACCCTTTACCCAACGAATCGTCCACATCCGCCCACGTAATATGCAAATTCAGCAGCTTAAAAAATATTATTTTTCAAAAAATTTCAACAAAACTAGATCATGTGACCCCTCTTTGGAACGAGGTCGTCGAGCTTGTTCCAATGAGAGGTCACATGATATGGTTTTGTTGAACTTTTTGGAACAGTTTTAAAAAATGATATTTAAAATAATAAATTTTGATATCGTCTGCATTGGGTAAAGGGTTAACAACAATGATCAAAGAATTATAGTTCATGATCATCTTTACACACAAGAATTTACTCTCAGTCAATTCTTGTACATAAAGGATCGTAAACAGGTCATATAATAACTAGTGTCATACAGGAAGTCATTTTGGGGACTTTTTCAAAAATATGTTGGTGGTACCATCAATTTTTCACACTTTGATCACGTAATTGATATTTAGTCAGAACTGAATGATATTTTGTTTACAACAAATTTTAATAGAACCAAAATGGATGAAGAGGTTCTGACCATTAAAAAAAATCCTGTCTGATTTATTTCATAATCCATTATGTTTTGCCACATTATATTGTGTAGATCATTTATCTCCCTTGACTTGAATGGCATAGTTTGCAATCCATGGACAGACTCGTGCAAAACAAGCCTGAAAATAAGCAGTCTGTCATTTGAAGAATGAGGTCCCCAGGGGTGAATTTGCTGATGCTTTCCCATCCAGTGGGCCAGTTTATCCTCTGGGTACCTCTTTCTGTTTATGTTTGAGACCTTGATCCAGGTTGAGGTTCACAGAGGGTAAATTTAGTGATGCTACCCTGCACAGCAGGGTAGCATCCCCAAATTCACCCTCTGGGGACCTCATTTTTCAGATGACAGTCTGCTTATTTTCTGGCTTGGTGCAAACACAAAAAACAACCCATTTTATCGTGTTTGACTCAAGTCTCTTGGCTCAAGCAACTTACTTATTGGTGTTTAAAGTCACATATTTTTGCACAATGGCTAATCGTGACCAGGCTCAGGCAAGCAACATATAATTGATTATATATATTCTCAGCACATTTCAAAGTGTGGAGTAAGCACGATGTTTTGAGGTGAGTGATCTGTAACCCACCTGATTTGAAAATACGATGAGCGGCAAATGCGCACCTAGAAAATCTTGATGAACTAAAGGATTCTAAAATCTGTGTTCACAAATTGTTTAAAAAAAAAAAATTGTTAAACCCTTTACCTAATACAGAAGGCAGACGACACTTGAAAACAAAATTCTTGAATAACTAAATTTTTGCTTTTCTGTGTCAAAAACATAGGTTATGACTATTTAAATGGTGATTTTTTGTGAATAGCGCCGGCCGGCTTTGGTCGTTATGTTAGGTAAATAGTTTTAATCTGGTTTAACACCACTTTTGATGGCCGGGGTCACATTCTGTCAGACAGGTTTTCATGTGGATGGTGCTGGAGTACCCAGAGAGAACCAATGAGCAGTGGCAAACAACTGTCTGACTCCGCAGTGTACCAACTCTGCACAAGTAGAGTTAACAGTGGTTGAAGGTAAGTGCACCATCATTATGCAGTGTGCCTTAGTACAAACCCCCACCCTGCCCCAAGTGGGTAATCGGGATGAAGTGTCTCACCCAAGGACACAGCACAGTTATTGCTTCTACCGTACGGCTGCCATGGACTGGTCACTTTCCACAGGTGGGCAATAATACTGGATTCCAAACACTAATTATAGGAATAATCATTAAAAATTTAACGTAATGAATCACCTGGTACAACCTGGTGCTTCATTAATTAAAATTTTCCTGATGATGATTTTATTATCTGGTAAATGCATGCATGGACATCACCGCACACACATGGATCTTGACCAGTCCACGGCAAATTTACTGTAGTCAGGATTGAACTGTATTTACACAATCAATCAAATAAAAACATAGCATGTCTCTTTTAACCTTTAAGGGTCTGGACAATTTTTCAGACATTTCACTGCAATATACCTTGTGTCTAAGGCTTCAGCACTGATTTCTAGTCAAGTCTTGGCTGCCTTAAGAGGCAGCCAAGACTTGGCAAAAAACCCTGTCAAGCTAAATTGACTATTACCCACAGGATCTTTTCTTGATTGTATGTTAAATTACTTGTTCTTGGACTGCAAAGTTAGTCAAAATCAGATAAAGTCTTTCATTGATAACGCGATTTGATCGTGGAAAAAGAAGTTTGATGGTTAACAGCTCCAAATGCATGTATTAACCTTTTAGTCAATGAAGCAGCCAAAACCTGCCGGCACTATTCACAAAAATAGCCATTCAATTTTCATTATTTCTATGTCTCTGCGAATTTGGTGAAGGGGCATTAAGTGTTACTCTTGTCCATCCATTTGTCCGTTTTTCCAGGCTTAGCAGATAAACATTGTGGGGTTTACAATTTGGGGTCAGTGGTAGTTGTAGGGTTGGGTTAGTACAGTGGCCACTTTCTGGGTTATTTTTTGCACTATGGGGTTAATTTTTTGACCTTGTGGGGTTAGGGTTCAACATGGAAAAAAACCCACAAGTAAGAATGTGTAAGAATGTCCATTTTAAATATGGTTTCCAGACGATAACTTTAGTTTGACTGAGGGAAATGAAACAAAATTTTATACATAGGTTTATAACCAAATAATCAGGTTGGGATTAATAGTGGGCTTGGTCCAATATTTTTTTGGCAGAATTATGGCTCTTTTCTGAATTAGAAAATCATAAAGCTGGGGCATTAGTGTCCCATGGACCAATTTGGTGGCCTGCAGTATTGGTGCTATGGCTTAATGGAGATAAGATAAGATGTGCTATTTGTTAATTCAATATTAACAAACATAAATGACTAGAAACTCATCCTTGGCCATGGGGAGTGGGGGCATAGTCACCCTTGGTGTTGCACTTGTTTCATTTTGTCTCAAAAACATAGTTTATGACCCCTCATTGGACTGACCTTGTTCCAGTAAGGGATCATAAGCTATGTTTTTGACACTGAAAATGAAAAAAAATTAGTTATTCAAGAATTTTGTTTGCAAGTGTCATCTACCTTTCGTGTTTGGTAAAGGGTTAAAGAAAAACCTGTGAACAGGATTTTCTATCAAAGTGAAATGGCTGTTACACTATGTGGGCAATCACCCTGTTGAAACTTTTTGCACAGGAGCAAAAATTCACTCTCCTGTGATTATGAAAATGACAGGCCTGGAGAAGTGTTATAGAGGATTTAAATATGTTTAACAACATTATTAGATTAGGATTATGGATGCTTGCACAACAAGGATAAAATATTGATCTTTTTGAATGGAGTTAATGGAATTAATTGTATAATCGCTTACGTTATATCAGTTGAAATACATAATAATTTGTTGGCCAGGTATGGTTTATGATGATTTAGATATAAATATTTGCATTATCTATTTCTGATGAAGAATTTTTCTTCCATATTGCTGACCTATCAATTATTATCATTGTTAATTATTTTTTTATTTCAGTTTGTTTTATTTTCAGAATAAATGTTGATGAAACTTTCTTTTTTGTTTCTTGTTTTGCTCAGTATGACCTTTAACCCTTCACCCAACACAAACGATATCAAAACTTTATTATTTTAATTTTTTTTTTTTAAATTTTTCAAAAAATTTAACAAAACCATATCAAGTGACCCCTCATTGGAATGAGCTTGATGAGCTCATTCCAACAAGCAGCCACGTGAAATGGTTTTATTATTATTTTTTTTAAACTGTGTAATTTGTATATTACTTGGGTGAATGCGGCAAATTCGTTAGATAGAAAGTTAACCCTTTACTTAACCGATGGGCAATATTCTTCACTAAAATAGCCATTCATATTTTAGCATTTTATACGCCCATTTAGAAAAAACAGGAGTATTATGGTATGGCGTTGTCCATCTGCCTGTTTGTCTGTTCATCCGTAAACATTTTTTGTGTCGCCTACTCCTCCAACAGTTTACACGCTGCATTGTTCAAACTTTCCACACTTGTTGATCAGTAATTGCCGTTGTGCATGTGACAAGTGCAGGTAACTCCATTTTGTATTTGCAGAGTTATGCCCCCTTTTAGTACTTAAAACATTACAGTATTGTGCCGCCTACTCCATCAACATTTTACATGCTATATTGTTCAAACTTTGCACACGTGGTGATCACCAATTGCCGTTGTGCATGTGACAAGAGCAGGTACCTCCATTTTGTATTTCCAGAGTTATGCCCCTTTTTGTACTTAAACATTACAGTATTGTGGCGCCTTCTCCTTCAACATTTTACATGCTATATTGTTCAAACTTTGCACACATTTTGACCACCAATTGCCATTGTGCATGTGACAAGAGCAGGTAATCTGTTTTGTATTTCCAGAATTATACACCCAATAAGTACTTAAAACATTACAGTTTTGTGTCGCCTACTCCTTCAACATTTTACATGCAATATTGTTCAAACTTTGCACACCTGTTGATCACCAATTGCCGTTGTGCATGTGACAAGAGCAGGTAACTCAGTTTTGTATTTCCAGAGTTATGCCCCCTTTTAGTACTTGAAACATTACAGTATTGTGTCGCCTAATCCTTCAACATTTTACATGCTACATTGTTCAAACTTTGCACATTGGTGACCACAATTGCCGTTGTGCATGTGACAAGAGCAGGTAACTCCATTTTGTATTTCCAGAGTTATGCCCCTTTTAGTACTTAAAACATTACAGTATTGGGTCGCCTTCTCTTTCAACATTTTACATGCCATATTGTTCAAACTTTGCACACAATGTTGATCACCAATTGCTGTTGTGCATGTGACAAGAGCAGGTAACTCTGTTTTGTTTTTCCAGAGTTATGCCCCTTTTTTATTACTTGAAACATTACACTATTGTGTCGCCTACTCCAACATTTTACTTGTTTTGTTGTTCAAACTTTGCACCCATGTTGATCATCAATTGTCGTTGTGCATGTCACAAGAGCAGGTAACTCTGTTTTGTAGTTCCAGAGTTATGCCCCCTTTTAGTACTTGAAACATTACAGTATTGTGTTGCCTACTCCTTCAACATTTTACATGCTATATTGTTCAAACTTTGCACACATGTTGATCACCAATTGCCGTTGTGCATGTGACAAGAGCAGGTAACTCTGTTTTGTGTTTCCAGAGTTATGCCCCTTTTTACCTGCGTCGCCAGCGGCGAAGCAGATCTAGTAACCGCTCGACTCCGTCTGTCCATCAGTCCGTCCGAAACACTTTTTTCCGTCAAAGTTTTCTTGGCTTCTATGAAAGGGAATGATTTTATATTTGGTCTGCTGCTGCTTCATAATGATGAGTTGTATCGTGTAAGCAATTTTCAGATCTGCCTTGCAGCCACTTCCTGTTTGCCGATACTTGGAAATTTTACTGTACCCACTGAACATTGAAATTTTCCGTCAAGGTTTTCTCGGCTTCTATGCAAGGGATTGATTTTATATTTGGTCTGCTGCTTCATAATGAAGAGTTGTATCGTGTAAGCAATTTTCAGATCTGCCGTGCAGCCACTTCCTGTTTGCCGTTACTTTGAAATTTTACTGTACCCACTGAACATTGAAATTTTCCGTCAAGGTTTTCTCGGCTTCTATGCAAGGGATTGATTTTATATTTGGTCTGCTGTTTCATAATGATGAGTTGTATCGTGTAAGCAATTTTCAGATCTGCCGAGCAGCCACTTCCTGTTTGTCGATACTTTGAAGTTTTACTGTACCCACTGAACATTGAAATTTTCCGTCAAGGTTTTCTCGGCTTCTATGCAAGGGATTGATTTTATATTTGGTCTGCTGCTTCATAATGATGAGTTGTATCGTGTAAGCAATTTTCAGATCTGCCGTGCAGCCTCTTCCTGTTTGCCGATACTTTGAAATTTTACTGTACCCACTGAACATGGAAATCTTCCGTCAAGGTTTTCTTGGCTTCTATGCAAGGGATTGATTTTATATTTGGTCTGCTGCTTCAAAATGATGAGTTGTATCGTGTAAGCAATTTTAAGATCTGCCGTGCAGCCACTTCCTGTTTGCCCTTACTTTGAAATTTTACTGTACCCACTGACCATTGAAATTTTCCGTCAAGGTTTTCTCGGCTTCTATGCAAGGGATTGATTTTATATTTGGTCTGCTGTTTCATAATGATGAGTTGTATCGTGTAAGCAATTTTCAGATCTGCCGTGCAGCCACTTCCTGTTTGCCGATACTTTGAAGTTTTACTGTACCCACTGAACATAGAAATTTTTCGTCAAACTTTTCTTGGCTTCTATGCAAGGGATTGATTTTATATTTCATCCGGAGCCTGATAATGATCAGTTGTATCGTGTATGCAATTTTCAGATCTGCCGTGCAGCCACTTCCTGTTTGCCGATTCAACTGCATGCAGCGACGCAGGTCCAGACCCGGTATTGGTCTTGTTTATTACTCGAAACATTACACTATTGGTCGCCTACTCCAACATTTTACTTGCTTTGTTGTTCAAACTTTGCACCCATGTTGATCATCAATTGTCGTTGTGCATGCCACAAGAGCAGGTAACTCTGTTTTGTAGTTCCAGAGTTATGCCCCCTTTTAGTACTTGAAACATTACAGTATTGTGTCGCCTTCTCCTTCAACATTTTACATGCTATATTGTTCAAACTTTGCACCATTGTTGATCATCAATTGTCGTTGTGCATGTTACAAGAGCAGATAACACCATTTTATTTTTAAACGACGAGAATCCTCGCCGTTTATAGCTATTATGATCCTCAAAATGTCCTTTTCCTTGGCACCACCTATCGTCAATCGTTATCAATGAAGTTAACCTGTCAATGAATGAACGCTACCATTGTAAACGGCGAGGAGAATCTTCTACAGCAGCCTATTTTTATTTTGTGAAGACCTCAGATCGATTAATATGAAAATGTGAAAACAGGTGAATTACCCTTTACCCCAGACACGGCAGGGGAATGGGCAATGATTGGAGGGTGGGGGGGGGGGGGGCAGTCATAGTCGAGTCAACAAAAATTTCAAACTTTACCCCAGAGAAACTTGTGCATGTTCCAATTTTGACGGGCTTATGTTGCCCCGCTAGGCAGTGCTCTTGTTCTATTTCTTTTGCACCAAAAATTGTTTATGATTATGACCCACTATTGGAATGAACTCATTGAGTTTGTTCCAATGAGAGATCATAAGCTATGTTTGGTAGGCAAAAATAGAAGGATGTTAGTCATTAAAAAAATTTTGTTGTGGTGATAAGCAGTTCAACATGCGACAATATCGGTTGGTCATTTGGTTGGACTGTCGATTGGTTGGTGACCAACAAGTTTTTAAATTAAATATAACTTATAAAATACTTGATGGAATAACACTACTTTTGGTGCGCAAGGGTATCTCATAGATATCTAGTCCCATGTTCAATGCATGTGTTATTCAGAGTATTTTGTCACAGTTATTGCCCTTTATGGACTTGGAATTTGTTTTTTTTACCATCAGAAAACTCAGTAACTTAAAATACTTGTTGAAATTACATTGTATTTGGTATGCAAATGTATCTCATTGATGTCTATCCCCATGTTCAATGCAGGTCTTATACAGACTATTCTATCACAGTTATTGCCCTTTATGGACTTGGAATTTGTTTAATTAAATTTAAGTTGTGCCATCAGAAACTCAATAACTTTTAACTGGTTGAGGGCTAGATTATTTTTGGTGGTCTGAATTTGTTATTCAGAATATGTTTTATTACAAATTATTGGAAAGTGCCCACAATGCACTCTCCAGTAATTTGCAATAGAACAAATTTATTTCAACAAAATATTATTTGCATTTGAACGAGTATGAAACATGAGCAAGGAAAATGTTGGCTTTTGCTATGGTACCCTCATTTTTTTGAAAGCCCTGATAGTGACTTCTAGCACTCAACCAGTTAAAATACATGGTGAAATGGCATCGTATTTGGTATGTAAATGTATCTCATTGATGTGTAGCACCACGTTCAATACAGGTGTTATTTGCAGTATTTTGTCACAGTTATTGCCCTTTATGGATTTGGAATTTGTTTCATTTGTACCCTGAGAAACGCAGTAACTTTTAACATACTTGTGAAATGACTTTGTAAATGGTATGCAAATACATCGGGCATTTTCCTTCACCTCGATATCTATCGGTGTACCTCTGAATCCCTCGGTGTTTAGTATGACCGCCCAAAGAGGTCAATGCGCTACGATGTTGTGGGAGCGAAACGGCTTCTTTGTGTACGAAATTACCTCTCAATATGCGTATTCACCCTGGGGTTTACATCAACCAGAAACACCCACCAGATCTCACTTTTATATCAAACAATGGCACAAGAAGGTCGCACAAGTCCAAATATTGTGATGTCCTTGAAATGAACAGCAGAATGCAAAAATTACGCCCCCAATCGTTGAGATCATTAGGGCGGATGGATAAGGAAATTGTAAACTACTTTCTAACCCCCCAACCCCCCCCCCCCCCCCCAAAAAAAAAAAATAACCCAAACAAAAAACACAAAAAACCCCAAAAAACAACAAACAGCAAAACCCAATGTCTTTAGATGCATCAGGACACACTGTGTTTACAGATACCTCACATTGCTAGCTCAGAGACCAGAGATATTTCTCTCCTATCAAGAAAAGCACATATAGAAAAAAACAATACAGACAAACCCTAACTTTCTATCTTCGTCTACTATTGGCTGCTGCGCATTGTTTCAGCTCGTACCTTGTAACAACCAGTAGAGTAATATTCAACCAGTAGTGTAATATTAACCAGTAGTGTAATAAAAATTAACCAGTAGTGTAATAAGCAACCAGTAGTGTAATACAAATCAGCCAGTAGTGTAAAAACCAGTAGTGTAATAAACTTAACCAGTAGTGTAATGAACATCCATAAAAACCAACAATTTTTCAACAAAATTTGAAATTTTTTTAGGGTGGCGCAAATCATACTTTGGGTACATCTTACCGATTTTTAATCATTTCATCGTACGTTTAAAAACGTTTTGCAGGTCAACCATCTATTCGTGGGTTCAATACGGCGAGGAAAGGTACTTTTATGATTTTTATGGGACGCGCGTATTTTCTGGTGTTTATTGTCACTTTCTGCATTTGTGACTTTATGTAAATTCAAAGTTGGCCAATTATTTATGATAATGTTGTGCTTTTGAGAGACTTCTTACCCCAGGCATAAGTTGTCAGTTCCATGATAACAGAATAAATTGTCATGGTAACTCACGGGTGCTGAAGTATGGTATTCAAGGACGTGTCTCCTGTATGTTGTCTTCAATTATAATATTTAATACGGCCCTGGCGGATCACTAAAGGTCTCCCACACACCCATCTCCCGCTTTACGCGTCTACCTGGAGAGGGGGGGGGGGGTATCTTATTGTTGACATTATACGATTTTTAGTTAACATTTACCGGGTGTAAAGGAGCATCGATCTCATTGGCTGCTAAAGAAGTGTTAATTCTATTAGTCCTGAGTGAGACATTGTTTTTAACTTTCTATGTGGCAAATCTCAATCCAGTGGTAGTTATTACCCGCAAAGCTTCTAAAACTGAAAGTGAAAGTTTGTAACTTCGTGCGCTAGCAATGCATCGAGACTGCAGAATTCTCTTACACGCGGGCCCTTCACTGCACGTCAAACTTTGACGTGCAGTGAAGGACACGCACGTAACAGAATCCTGCTCTTAGGCCATAAGGGAAAATCGGCCGGACACAATAACAACGGGCCCTGGTGTCACTACACCGACCCTCTCCCACTCGACGACCCTGGACTGGTTCAGAAACAATGGTAATAGTGGTAGATGTATTAGTACTAGTAGTACCAGTAATGGTAGTTGTACTAGTACTAGTATTGACAGTGGTACTGATACTAGTACTAGCACCGGTAGTCGTAGTGGTACTAGTACTAGTAATGACATGTGTACTAGTACTAGCAGTAGTAGTTGTTGTACTAGTACACGTATTGTTAGTGGTACTAATACTGGTAGTGGCACTAGTACTGGTACTAGTAATAGTACTGGTAGTGGTACTAGTACTAGTAGTGGTAGTTGAGCTAGTACTAGTAGTGGTGGGTGTTCAAAGACTAGTAGTAATAGTGGTAGTTGTAGCAGTAGCAGTACTACAAGTAGTGGTAGTAGTTGTACTAGTACTGTTAATGATACTTGTATGAGTAGTGCAAGTGTACTAGTACTGATAGTTTTACTAGTACTAGTACATGGCCTCGTGCGATGAAAAAGGGTGCCAAATATCAGTCGGGAGAGTGTCATACCTAGCTAGGACTAGAGCTAATGATAAGGACGGAGCTAGGTATCTAAATAGATTAAGAATGGGCAGTAGATGGTCTAAGCAGTCAAAAGGAGGTTTCTATACAGAATTCAAGCCGCATAAAGGCTAGGATTCTGAAAGATCCGTACCTAATAAAATCCTGTAACAGAGTGGAAACGAGGATTTGCCCGCAAGGCCACGTTTAGTAAAACTCTAGTACAAGCGAACACCGCAGTTTTAAGGTCACATAGCACTAATTGGTATTCTAGGCAGGCCCGTGTCCGTTAGAAACGAAAATTCTGGGAGAACCCGGGCCAGGGAAAGGCCAAGAATACAGAAAGCGAGCTTTCTTCGCGAATCCGAGCCAGATAAATAGTTGTCGGTCTCATTTGGGCATTCATTATACTCCCGTCCAATCGAACTTACCCTCAAACATATCCTCGTTCTATTAGAGGCCATTGGGTCCATATAGCAACCACGTGCTACCATAAAACCAAGATGGCGGTCTTCAGTATACAGAATAGACGGCGGAAACACGTGTCACCTAATTACACGCGCTGCACATGCGCACTTACATCACATATCCCTATGGGAATGACGTCACAACATTGCCGCTCACGCGGGCTACCATAACAACACAACATGGCGCCCCAGGGTCCCCTGGGTCCCGTGACCATGACACCCCTTGCGCCTCCACCACTCTCTCCTCAAATGAGGGTCACTTATCTACATGACACACTTCTAATGTAGTATAAGAGTAGTGTTAACCCATCAAGGAATTCTGCTGAAACAATATTTTCTACATGTTGAATGAGTTCAAGCTTTTTACATTAAATGTAAATCATCACAGGATCTAAATAGCTGTCTACCATTGGTAATCGAGAACAATCACTTGACATGGCAGA
This sequence comes from Pictodentalium vernedei, assembly GCA_031216915.1. Classification (NCBI taxonomy): domain Eukaryota; kingdom Metazoa; phylum Mollusca; class Scaphopoda; order Dentaliida; family Dentaliidae; genus Pictodentalium; species Pictodentalium vernedei. The sequence goes on from CM062297.1 coordinate 806,510,395, forward strand.
CGGAACTGGCAGTGGACCTCCAAAGCACCCACCCTATTCACCTCGCCTTAGATACCCTCTACTCTCTTACCGGCCTCCCCCTTCAAGATGGAAAAAATAACTACACGCAGATTTTAGGTAAGAACACCTCCCCACCGCACCTTCGTAAAATATGGTAAAGTGTCTATGCTCAAGGAATATGATGAGCACCACTCCCAGAAGAAAAACGAATTTTAGAATTCAAAACGGTCAACTAGACTGAAAAAGCCACGCAAAATGATACAGCGACTGAAAAGGATGGACGTGAGAGAGACCTTCAGAGATTCGCCGGGGCCGTATTAAATATTATAATTGCAGACAACGCAGGAGATCACACAATTCTAGCACTTGAATACCACACGTTATCACCCATAAGTTTTCTGGTATGATAGAACCTGACAACTTATGCCTGGGGTAAGTAGTCTCAAAAGCACAGCTTTACTATAAATACTTGGCCAACTTTGAATTTATTTATTTATTGGTGATTAATGTCACATACTTAAGCACAATGGCTAATCGTGACCATGACAGTTTTACGGGTGGAGGAAGCTGGAGTACCCGGAGAGAACCACCGAGCATCGACGAGCAATTGTCAGCTCCTCAACATTCTAACTCTGTTCAAGCTCCGCTCAAGCAGGGCTACAGCGGTTGAAGACATGTGCTCCGTCGACGTGCAATACGCCTTAGTACACGGCGTCATCGTGCCCCCGTGTTGGCAACCGGGATAAAGTGCCTTGCCCAAGGACACAACGCGGGTCGTCCCGGATGGGGATCGAACTCAGGACTTCTAGCGTAGAAGTCCAATAGCCTACCAATGAGCCACCGCGTTCCCCCAACTTTGAATTTACATAAAGCCACAAATGCAGAAAGTGGCATTAAACAGCAGAAAATACGCACATCCCACAAAAATCATAAAAATACCTTTCCTCGCCGTATTGAACCCACGAAATGATGTTTGACCTGCAAAACGCCTCTAAATGTACGATAAAATGATTAAAAATCTATAAGATGTACCCAAACTATGATTTGAGAAACCCAAAATTTTTTTCAAATTTTGTTGAAAAATTGTTGGTTTTCATGGATGTTTATTGCACTATTGGTTAAGTTTATTACATTACTGATTATCACACTACAGGTTGATTTGTATTACACTACTGGTTGATTATTACACCACTGTTTGTTTCATACCTCAACATGGCCCACACATCGTTGTACATTTTAAGCCGACCTTTTTTGCAACTGCACCGTGCCGACTTACAGCCAGTTTTACAGTTACAGTTAATTTTTAGAAGACTTTCGGGTGCTGGGGGTTTGTTTTCAAAGGATACAGAACGTTTTCCTTCATAGACCATCCCCAGTCTGTGGGTATCAACGAATCTTCACCTCTCCATTCGCATGTTTGGATGTAAGTCCTCATGCTATGATACTGAGCAGAACTCTTAGTCGGTGGGAGAATTTAGGGATTGACAGCAGACACTATTTATTTATTTATTTATTTATTTATTTATTTATTTATTTATTTATTTATTTATTTATTTATTGGGGTTTAATGATACTTTCGAGAGCCCGGGCCACCTCGTGTCGGAAGACCCCGATTTGGATACCTTATATGTGAAGGTGGATCTACACAAACTGCCCATGTTACCAGTCCCCACACCTTTATATGGACTCACCAGCTGAGATTATTTTATCTTTATTCACATCACTGGGACATTTACAAAATACCTCAGCGACAGCTCTAAAGCGTGGAGTGGATCTAAATAATTTGATAGCAGTAGCTTTGCAGGCACCAAAAATTTGTGATGTAGCATCACAACCAGTAAAAACATGTAGAAAAGAGAATATGTGCGCATTTATTTATTTATTTATTTATTTATTAGGGTTTAACGACATTTTTAACAGCCAGGGTCATATCATGTCGATGACAGTTTGACGGGTGGAGGAAGCTGGAGTACCCGAAGAGAACCACCGAGCAACGACGAGCAGCTGTCAGCTCTCCAACATCGTAACTCTGAACTCTGCACCGCGGCACAGGCAGGGTTACATTGGTTGAAGACAGGCGCACCATCGACGTGCAGTACGCCTTAGCACACAGCGCCATCGTGCCCCAAATGTAGGCAATCGGGGTTCAGTGCCTTGCCCAAGGACACAACGTGGGAGCACGAATGAGTCGCTGAAATGGTCACCCATCCAACTACTAACCGCGCTCGACATTGCTTAACTTCGGTGATCTGACGATATGTGCGCATACGTCGGCACCTAAACTTTCTTTTGTTTCCTGTATATTCCAGATACCTTTGTCCTTCTTTGAGCTGGACCTCGATGCAAGATATTTCGACTTACAAGTAGATATGCCATAGTAGCATATTAGAACTTTGAACAAGAAGAGAGAAAATCAGTATCATCTATGAGACACACAGGTGCTTGTCTTGCCTGCTAATCAAAGTTTGAACTATGGGGACATATGCATCACCATTGGCATGTATGGTACTTGTTCCGCCCTGCTAGAGATATCCAATGAGCAATGTGATGAATGATTGCTTGTTTTTTAATATTAGCGAGACACGTCTCCTTCTTAACACTCAGAAAGTTTTTAGAGTCGATGATGATCTCTACACAGCTCCTCGATCAAAGTCATCTGGGGTGTGTACTATTTCCAAATGAAACAAAATACTGCATTTTGATTGGCTGAGAGGTACGGTGTAACTCGCAATCCACAGTAGCTTTTTTCACACAGTGGTTAACCACGGTGTAAAAACAAGAATACACAACAGCAGGCTATATTGCTAAAAACGTACCCATTTTTGATTATTAATTCATACCTTCTGCTCGGTTATGTTAGAACAAAAATAAAAATACAGGAAATTCAATAGTTATGTGCAATAAAATATTACAGATATGGATGTCACTGGAACTGGCTCCAATGACATCCATATTTGTCTGGTTTTATTAAGAAACTTTCTAAGTTCAAATTTTCCGCCAGATTAAAGTATTAAATACACCAAAATTCTTGGAAATAAATCTGTTATCCTTGTGTTTTCCACGGTGTATGGAATTTACACCGGTCTGGGAACTCATACACCCTTCGGCTTCGCCTCAGGGTGTATGAGTTCCCAAAGCGGTGTAAATTCCCATACGCCCTGAAAAACACAAGGGTAACTAATATTATCCTTTGTTGATGCGCCACATGGGTAGGTATAAAAAAAACACAGTTACACCCGGATAATGGACACATATAAATAAAGTCCACACATTTGTTCGAATGTTTTGCCCCAAGTGTACGGGAGCCAACGCAACAGCATTCCACCGTCTAAAACATGTTGATCAGAGTTGCTGTCAAAATGGCATCTGGCTTGATTATTGAACGGAGAGACTCAACTAAGGCTCGTCTGCCTCTCTCAGACTGTCAGGGGTCTCGAACAAAGACGTCGGGTGTGCACTCAACTTATAAGAAAGCACAACTGATAAATCATCGCCGGGTATTGTTCTCAGAGCAATAGTAACCAGTCTCTAGAAGAGAAACTGTGGATCTACTTTCAAAATCATATCGGACACTTTCAATCCACATTTGTCATTTATTTGGATGACTTGATCTTTCTTAAAAGTGTCATTTTTGGCGTCCATGCCAACCATTTTAGATACAACTCTTTCATCAATATCATGTGCTTTATCGACATTACTGAGATTGGAAATGACGTCATTCTGTATATTCCTCGGCTCGGCCCGGACACACGTGCGAAGGGGTTTCTCTCCTGCAAATGTCCCAATACAGTTATTGTATCGCGGTCACCTCTGGATTTTCTCGCCTTTCCACAATCATTGTGTTGCTCACTTGTGTTATATGAACACCCAGATATATTCTGCATGTCGTCATTAATTTCAGAACAAGCAGGTCTGGAGAGGACATAAATAGCTCGTTCAAATTCCGCCATCCCACTACCTCTGGTGAGACCCTTAACCGTTTTAAGACTTCTCATTAATTTCTGCTCTATCGCCAGATCCGTCGAAAGTCCACCCCAATACCTTTCATCATTGTAAACACATGATGGCCTGACATGAACATTTGGAATACCTCAGGACTTGTTTTATCTAGATCCTGCATGGTGAATAGATATTATGTTAACAGACTTTGCATATAGATTGTGACCAGCCGCCGCGAAAAATGGTAACATATTCCACAACACTCGAAGGTGGAGCTGCCAGTCACCTGTTCTTTCAGACCTAATAAACAATCGCAGGAGCTGTGTCATTTCGGAATACAGGAGCCACAATTTTGATGTCCTGTTTTCCAGTAATTCATCTATGAGTTTTGTTAATATCATTTTTGTTTCAGTTAGTTGTTTGTCTGCCAAGACTTTGGTGACTGTTGTATCACACTTCAACAGAGAATCAAACAAGACTGCAACATCATGAAAACATTCGTTGCTCTTTGTGGAGGTACGCAAAAGGTACCATTCAGTATGAATGGTGGGTAAATTTGCTATTCCTCCTAGAAATTTAAAACACTGATAGAATATTTAGCGGAATTCGACTAAAAACGTATTTTTTCCATTTCAGAACCTTGTTTTGGCCTGACGGTCAGTTAGGATATGAAAAAGTCAACTTTGGTATCATATGATATAGTTTAGTTTGTAGATCACGATACATGTATAAATAAGTCTGTATTGTCAAAGCATAATTTCTAATAAGGGAGTTAAAACGAGTGATGCATTTTGTGTTCGTTTTGGCGGCCATATTGGATGCCATATTGGATTTTTCGGGAACGCGCATGACTTCGACCTCAGATTTTTTTTTCTGTAGTTGAGAGATCTTCATAGAATCCGAAAACGTTCAAACCATTTCTATACAAACTTTTTCTAGGTCTATCATACTTTGACTGCACTATTGTATTACAGAGTAATGGTGGAAATATTTAAAAACGTTTTAACCCTTTACCCAACGTAACGGCCAAAACCGGCCAGCGCTATTCTCAAAAATCGCCAATTAATTTTCATTATATTTTTCATTTTTTGTCTCAAAAACATAGGTTATGACCCCTCATTGGAACGAGCTCGTCGAGCTCGTTCCAATGAGGGGTCATAACCTATGTTTTTGAGACAAAAAATGAAAAAAATAAGTTATTCCGTCCGGAGTGATAGCTAAAGTTTGGGTTTTTGAATCAAAACCAAATTTAGTATATATGTCCCCAGACGTAATGAGATGGTGAATTTCGAATCTGGGTTCGATCCAATAATTTTTGTCGGAGTTATGCCTCTTTTTCAACTTTTTTGCAACATTCGAAATTTGTTGTCCGGATGATAACTTTAGTTAGTTATAGTTTCAGTTATCCAACCAACACCAAATTTGGTATATGAGTTTGGATCAAGAAAACGCTGGTCAAGTTCGAATTTGGGTTTGGTCCGAACAATTTTGGTTGAATTATGGTCCTTTTTCCATCTTTTTGACTTCGAAAATTAGTTGTCCGGACGATAACTTTAGTTTGGTTTGGTTGATGAAATCGAAACCAAATTTGGTATGTGAGTTTGTCTCAAGAATACGCTGCTTAAGTTCGAATTTGGGCTTGGTCCGACTGATTTTGGCTGAGGTATGGCCCTTTTCTATTTTTTTGACTTCGAAAATTAGTTGTTAGGACGATAACTTTAGTTTGGTTGATCAAATCAAAACCAAAATTGGAATATGAGTTTGTCTCAAGAATATGCTGCTCAAGGTCGAATTTGGGTTCAGTCTCGAATTTGGGTTTCGGTCCCCTCAGTTTTGGCTGAGTTATGACCCTTTTTTCCATTTTTTTTCCTTGAAAAATTAGTTGTCCAGACGATAACTTTAGTTTGGTTGATCGAATCGAAACCAGTTTGTCTCAGTTAAACGCTTGTCAAGTTCGAATTTGGATTTGGTCCGATAGATTTGAGCAGAGTTATGTCCCTTTTTCCATTTTATCAACTTGGAAAATTTCTTGTCCGGATGATAACTTTAGTTTGGGTGATCGAATCGAAACCCAATTTGGTATATGTGTTTTTCCCCAAAATACACTGGTCAAGTTCTAATTTGGGTTTGGTATGATTAATTTTGACTGAAGTATGGTCCTTATTCAGATTTCTCAACTTCGAAAATTGGTTGCCCTGATGATAACTTCATTTTGGGTTATCGAATCAAGACCAAATCTGGTATATATTTTCACTTTGAAATTTTGTAGTCTTCAACATGTGCAATGAAAGAGCTTGCTGTCGGGGGACATAGCCCACGCCTTGCGGTGGACTTGTTGGCGCTTTGTTTTTACTTTCGAAGCCATTATAACAAACGTCCTTTTCATCGTAGTTCCTTATCATTGGTGTAGTGAATTCGCGCCCTGGGTTGCTCTAGGAACAATATTTCTATAATAAGAAAGCAGCCGGCCTTGGTGGTGAGGGAGACGAGGACTTTTTTCACATTGTTTTGATCACCTTTGCTCATTGAACTTGGGTGTGCCACTGTTTTCTGTAGTCTGATACTATTGTGTGATGAGAACGATGTTTTATGTTGGTGTTGATCACAATTGCTCTCTAAAATCAGTTGGGTTAAAAATCAACCCAAATCGACTGGGTTAAGTGAATATTGATTTTAGAGTGTGCTCAATCCACATTAGTCACACACTTCATAAGAGGCGGAACAATTATTTAATAAATGCCGACTCCTTTCTACAGTTTTATTAAATATTTTTAATTGTCATACGACTCTGGGACATATTTTACATTATGCTTTAGATACTCAGATACACCATCTTCATCATCATCTGCTTTATCTCCAACATCACCTACGATGTGTTTTGGAAAACTTGCCATATTGAGGAGGGGCGGGGATCGGGACCATTCCCATCTCCAACTAAATATTTTGTCCGATCAAGCTAATAATATTTACGACAGAAAATAACGATGTCTTCGTAGCATTCCACCTGTGGTGGCAAGTGTGTGTGCATGAACTCCTTTGGAGGAGGGGATGGGGTCCGTTCCCATCACCAACTAAATATTTTGTCCGATCATACCAATATTGCCAGTGGAAAATAGTTATATTCGTGGCACGCCCCCTGTGCGACAAGGGTGTTATGCATGGTTAACTGGTGTCAGACAGAAATTTTATGGTCTCGCCCCACCATCATAAACGTCTATATCCGCCACAATTATGTATTAACCCTTTACCGAATGAATTGTCAAAATCTACCTGAGGAGATACACAAGACTTGCCATTCGAACTTTCATTTTTTGCTTCTAAAACACAGTTTATCACTCCATCAAGGAGACGATTATGTGGACCTCACTCCAGTCAGGGAACGCCCCATCCAAATCTATGTTTCGCACCGATCAGATTGCCGACCATCGAACGTTCTATCTTCTCTCTCCTGGTCGGATTCGATATACCTCCCAACATGTTTTTATCGCAGACGTCATTACGAGTCTTAGTGTCGGGATGTTCGGCGTAGCACAGATTGTGATCATACCCGGCCGCGTCCACCCTATTCACGGATTTGCTTCAAGATTTAGGAGGCAGATTGGCATTGAGTCTCTTGTTCAATTTCGTTCTGGGTCCCGTGAATCTGCGACCCGGCAGATGCATTTCGAAAGGTAGATTATTGATCATTTTATTCACGATGCCTTTACCTTTGCTCATTTTTTTTTGACGAATCGTGTCTTGATCGAACCACACACATTGCAAATTCCGCGAAGCATCTGTCTGTCGTTTTTAGTTCGTACTTCTCGAGAATGAGCCATCTCGGTAACTCTCTTACACTTTATGCAACACATTTTTGAGAGTTATTTAAATTAATTTCGTATTTATTTTTTATTTTATATAAAAATTTAATATTTTCTTTTTTAAAAATTTTGTTCTTATTATATATATATATTTTTTTTTTCAATTGCTGCTCTTGAGTTCTATCAACTTACCGAATTCCTCCCTGGCCTCTTTCCTCCTCCTTTCCACGAGAGAATCTTTCATCTCTTCCTTCATGATCTGATGAGTCTTGATTCTCACGGCTTCTTTCATAGCATCGTATTTCGTTTTCTCGCTCAATATCGTGAAGTATTCTCCGTCCGATATCCTACCATCTTTCAACGCCATCGAGATCATTTTGGATATCGGTTCGATCTTGCAGTCGGCCAAGACGCGAATCTTTTCGTGTTTCCTAGCCTTCAGATACAATTTCCTACTCAAAAAGTTTCCGAGCGTGCTAAACAATCCGGCGGCGAGAGCCACTCCTTCTATGGTCAACACGATCAGAACGCCGACCGCGGTCGACAACAATCCGATGCCGGCCATGTGTAAACCCATGGAAATCGTGATGAGTGTCGTGTCGACCGCATTGACGAATTTCAGGAGACGTGAATACTTCTTCTTGAGAAAACGACGAGAATCTCTCTCTTGAGTCAGATACAATTGGATTCTGCTGATTTGATTGATGCGATACTTCTCTCCTCTTTGTTTTTCTTCTGTCGACGGTGCCGTTGGCAAAACGCCGTTCGGCTTCTCATCCTCGTCGTCATCTAACGTCGGATACAATTTATTTCTGGTTCTCATTTTTTTTATGTTTTTTTCTTTCTAATATTAGATAAAAATTTATGTGTGTATTTATTTTTTTATTTTCTATTCTCCTTATTTATATCAGCGAGAAAACTTAGACGTATGCTTCCTCTAGCAATAATTTCAAGACGCATCCCTTGTCTTCTAAAGTCAGACTTCTACGCGCCAATTTCATTTCTTCCGAATTGGTGGGCTTGTCTCGCCCCTTACAGAAGACTAATCTCCTCCAGAACTTGATCACGCCATCGATTTGAACGCATTCGAATGCCGGTTCGAAATACTTGAGGACCATATCTTCCCTTTCCATTGTCAGACATGAATGATCGTCGTGATTGAAGTCTAGATGATCACAACACCCGACACATTGTTCTAATAAGAGGCGACCTAGTTGATCATTCACGCAGAATGCGTAGGCTCTCATCAGCATTTTTAAAAGAAACCTTGCTCTCATAATCTGGGAATCGTTCATGATTTACGTATATTTTATTATCTATTTCGTTTCGATATTTATTTTTTTTTAAATAACTTTTTATTTATATATATTTTTTTCTCTCCTATATATATACAATCATTTTTTTATTTCCTCTCGACAAAACCGATTCTATTACGATTCACCTCACAAAAACTCGCGAGGTGAATCGACAAATCGTTTTCGCCGATCGAATCGCACCCTCGACCGTCCGGAACACGATCGCGAACGTGGTGGTCCAGAACCGGCAAACCGCATGTTTTCGATGTATCGGAAGCCGAAATCGGTTTTAAAAAAAATAAAAATCCCCGACGAGTAACTGCGCTTTACACCCACTTCTCGCCGTTGGCGAACGTCGAGAAATCGTTTTGAGATAGATTTTTCCTGGTCTAGAATCGGCAAATCGGTTTCACCGATCGGATCACACCCTCGACCGTTCAAACAGCCGTTGGCGAACGTAGGTGGTCCAGAATCGGCAAACCGCTTTTTTGATGCTGGTCTAGAACCGGCAAAACGTTTTTTGCTTGCGTTCACCAACGATAGATTGAAGGTCTGATCCGTGATGGGAATGTCAAGAAAAATTTTTAAATTAACATTTTCTTCAAATTTCATACATTTTTTCACTTCTGAGCGATGTGTTGAATGTACTCGTTCGCCAACGGATGTTTGAACGGATAAAAGTGCGATCTGAGAGCCTCAAAAACAATTGCCGATTCTGGACCACCATGCAAAAACGACATTTTTTACACTCTGTACACGATTTAACACTGAACCACTATGGCGGTACACGTACATGTACGTGTTCGTGTATGTGTACAGTTTTTTTTTGGAAAATTGGTCTAGAATCGGCACTTTACACCTACTAGCGTGTAATATTGAGTTTTTTCACCAATTCGCAATTTTATTTCGCTAAATATGAACAAACAGTTGTGAAAGCGTGGGTTATACATGATCAAACATCGGGGAGAAAATATGGAGGAGGAGGAGGAGGAGGAGGGGAGAGGACCCTTTGCATCATCAACGAAATATTTCGTCGGATCAAGCCTGTATTTCCAACGGAAAATAGCGATATACGTGTGGCATGCTACCTTTGTGACAAGGAGGTTATACAAGGTTAACTGGTGTCAGATGTCTTATGGTCTCGCCCCACCACCATAAAGATCTATTACCGTCATAGTGATATATTAACCCTTTATCTAAACAATTGTCGAAATCCACCTGAGGTGATACACAAGACTTGCCATTCAAACCCTTTTTTGCGCCTAAAACACCGTTTATCACTCCACCAAGGAGACAATTATGTGAACCACACTCTAGTCAGGGCACAAAATCTGTTTTGGTTAAAAATTTTGTTTTTCAATATCACTTGCAACAATTGCTGGTTAATGTAGGATCCGTGGTCTCAAAAGCCAAAAAAAACATCCTTTACAACAGTATTAGCCCTTTTGCTTTCCCAACCTACATAACATAGGTTATGACTCCTCATTGGAACGAGCTGGACAAGTTCGTTCCAAAAGAGGGGTCATAACCTATGTTGTTTAGACAAAAAATGAAAAAAATAATGAAAATTAATTGGCGATTTTTGTGAGTAGCGCTGGCCGGTTTTGGTCGTTAGGTTGGGTAAAGGGTTACAAATATCAGTTCTGGGTCAGTGTATATCCTTTGATGAACGGGTAATTTGGGGTATTATTTGATTTTGTGATGGTGTGGGTCAAGCAAATAGTGACCACCAGTGGTATCACGCAAATAGTGACCACCAGTGGTAACATGAAAGTGGTGTACAAATATATGCATTTTTTGTTAGAGGTCAGGGTCACACGGGATTGTTGAATGTGCTGTCCAGACAACACGGTGGGTAGATTTTCACTGGTAAGAAATGAGAAATGTTTCATGTATTTATGTTGTTGTGCCTTCTTTAAAAAATAATAAGAAGATCTTCTTTGTTTTCGTTGTCAGTTCTAAGTTTTGATGTTGTAAAACAATCGGGGAGATATTGAAACCTTATATATCACAAATTTCTCGCTATAAATGCACAAAAATTAAACATTTTGGCCCATTAATGGGTGAATTTTGACAATTTTACATAATTTTCAATCTATTAATGGATCATTCAAGCAAGTCTATTTTAATTATGTCGTATGGGTTATATATTGTGATATTATCTGAAATTATTTATTTATTGGTGTTTACGGTCACATATTTCTGCACAATGGCTAATCATGACCACCACAGTTTTACGGGTGGAGGAAGCCGGAGTACCCGATGAGAACCCCCGAACAACGGAGAGCAACTGTCAGCTCCCCAACATACTAACTCAACACAATCAGGGTTAGCATTGCTTGAAAACAAGTGCACCATCGACGTGCAGTACGCCTTTGCAGGTTATGAACCACTAAATAAGTGAACACGTGACTTGTAGCATTTGACAGCCAAAGTTGTGAGTAGGATTAAATAGGGTTGATCAGCTCATTGGTTAAATATATTTAAGTTTGTTTGTAATTTGGTGCTGGAATGTGTGAGTATCTCTCAAAAACATGAGACATGGAAAAAACAGTGTGAACGTCGTTCAGTGCAAGACCATACGGTAGTTGTGAAAATTCGAAATTTAAACTGAAATTTCATGTGGCAACATATATTTTTTTCAGTTTTATTTTTTCAAGAGATGATGTACTTTGTGGATGTATAGGTATTTTTTTTCAAAGCAACTTGGTGTGTTGTACAGAGAGTGAAAGGTTAACACTATGGTCAATGGGATTTATTTAGTGGTTCATAACATGTACACAACGCCATCGTGCCCCCGCGTGGGCAATGGGGGTGGAGTGTCTTGCCCAAGGGCACAACGGGATTACAGCAGGTGGGATTCGAACCGCGGGCCTCTCGGCGTGCAGTCTGCACCTCTACCTACTGAGCCACTGCACTCCTTATCTGCAAGATAAGTCAGACAGAGACCGTTCGGAAAATGTTTCTGTGTTTTCTTGGTATGGTATAAGGGAGATAACTGAACGAGAAAATGTTCCACGTTGTGAAAATAGATGTCAGTGAAGTTAGCAGACAGTACCCAGTACCCAGTACCCGGTTCAAAAGTATAGGACGTTTCCATTTATAAAACGGGGAAATATGTTAAAATTGTTTCAATTTTGAGAATCTAATCGTTCTCAGCAAATGATGGGAAGTGAAAGCGAACATGTAACTCACATATAGATAAGAAAATGGATTTGCACTCACTGCACCCACGGAGAACGAATTGGGTACTGGGTTCTGAAATCTGAATTGGGTGCTGGCGTCCGATTCGCCACTATAGTACATACACGCCAACAACGGTTATTTATAGCAATGTCGCAATGTTTAAGTCTGTTTAAGTGCAAACCAAGGCGTCCACAATGTCTCTACCCACAACTGCCGAATCGGGTACTGGATTCTAAAATCTGAATTGGGTGCTGGCGTCCGATTCGCCAACATAGCACATACGCGCCAACAACGGCTATTTATAGCAATGTCGCAATGTGTACGTCTGTTTAAGTGCAAACCAAAGCGTCCAAAATGTCTCTACCCACAAGTACCGAATCGGGTACTGGGTTCTAAAATCTGAATTGGGTGCTGGCGTCCGATTCGCCACCATAGTACATACGCGCCAACAACGGTTATTTATAGCAAGGTCGCAATGTTTACATCTGTTTAAGTGCAAACCAAGGCGTCCACAATGTCTCTACCCACAACTGCCGAATCGGGTACAGGATTCTAAAATCTGAATTGGGTGCTGGCGTCCGATTCGCCAACATAGCACATACGCGCCAACAACGGCTATTTATAGCAATGTCGCAATGTGTACGTCTGTTTAAGTGCAAACCAAGGCGTCCAAAATGTCTCTACCCACAACTGCCGAATTGGGTACTGGGTTCTAAACTCTGAATTGGGTGCAGGCGTCCGATTCGCCACTATAGTACATACACGCCAACAACGGTTATTTATAGCAATGTCGCAATGTTTAAGTCTGTTTAAGTGCAAACCAAGGCGTCCACAATGTCTCTACCCACAACTGCCGAATCGGGTACTGGATTCTAAAATCTGAATTGGGTGCTGGCGTCCGATTCGCCAACATAGCACATACGCGCCAACAACGGTTATTTATAGCAATCTCGCAATGTATACGTCTGTTTAAGTGCAAACCAAGGCGTCCACAATGTCTCTACCCACAACTGCCGAATCGGGTACTGGGTTCTAAAATCTGAATTGGGTGCTGGCGTCCGATTCGCCAACATAGCACATACGCACCAACAGCGGTTATTTATAGCAAGGTCGCAATGTTTACATCTGTTTAAGTGCAAACCAAGGCGTCCACAATGTCTCTACCCACAACTGCCGAATCGGGTACTGGATTCTAAAGTCTGAATTGGGTGCTGGCGTCCGATTCGCCAACATAGCACATACGCGCCAACAACGGCTATTTATAGCAATGTCGCAATGTGTACGTCTGTTTAAGTGCAAACCAAGGCGTCCAAAATGTCTCTACCCACAACTGCCGAATTGGGTACTGGGTTCTAAACTCTGAATTGGGTGCTGGCGTCCGATTCGCCACTATAGTACATACACGCCACCAACGGTTATTTATAGCAATGTCGCAATGTTTAAGTCTGTTTAAGTGCAAACCAAGACGTCCACAATGTCTCTACCCACAACTGCCGAATCGGGTACTGGATTCTAAAATCTGAATTGGGTGCTGGCGTCCGATTCGCCAACATAGCACATACGCGCCAACAACGGCTATTTATAGCAATGTCGCAATGTGTACGTGTGTTTAAGTGCAAACCAAGGCGTCCAAAATGTCTCTACCCACAACTGCCGAATTGGGTACTGGGTTCTAAACTCTGAATTGGGTGCTGGCGTCCGATTCGCCACTATAGTACATACACGCCAACAACGGTTATTTATAGCAATGTCGCAATGTTTAAGTCTGTTTAAGTGCAAACCAAGGCGTCCACAATGTCTCTACCCACAACTGCCGAATCGGGTACTGGATTCTAAAATCTGAATTGGGTGCTGGCGTCCGATTCGCCAACATAGCACATACGCGCCAACAACGGCTATTTATAGCAATGTCGCAATGTGTACGTCTGTTTAAGTGCAAACCAAGGCGTCCAAAATGTCTCTACCCACAACTGCCGAATTGGGTACTGGGTTCTAAAATCTGAATTGGGTGCTGGCGTCCGATTCGCCACTATAGTACATACACGCCAACAACGGTTATTTATAGCAATGTCGCAATGTTTAAGTCTGTTTAAGTGCAAACCAAGGCGTCCACAATGTCTCTACCCACAACTGCCGAATCGGGTACTGGATTCTAAAATCTGAATTGGGTGCTGGCGTCCGATTCGCCAACATAGCACATGCGCGCCAACAACGGCTATTTATAGCAATGTCGCAATGTGTACGTCTGTTTAAGTGCAAACCAAGGCGTCCACAATGTCTCTACCCACAAGTACCGAATCGGGTACTGGGTTCTAAAATCTGAATTGGGTGCTGGCGTCCGATTCGCCACCATAGTACATACGCGCCAACAACGGTTATTTATAGCAAGGTAGCAATGTTTACATCTGTTTAAGTGCAAACCAAGGCGTCCACAATGTCTCTACCCACAACTGCCGAATCGGGTACAGGATTCTAAAATCTGAATTGGGTGCTGGCGTCCGATTCGCCAACATAGCACATACGCGCCAACAACGGCTATTTATAGCAATGTCGCAATGTGTACTTCTGTTTAAGTGCAAACCAAGGCGTCCAAAATGTCTCTACCCACAACTGCCGAATTGGGTACTGGGTTCTAAACTCTGAATTGGGTGCTGGCGTCCGATTCGCCACTATAGTACATACACGCCAACAACGGTTATTTATAGCAATGTCGCAATGTTTAAGTCTGTTTAAGTGCAAACCAAGGCGTCCACAATGTCTCTACCCACAACTGCCGAATCGGGTACTGGATTCTAAAATCTGAATTGGGTGCTGGCGTCCGATTCGCCAACATAGCACATACGCGCCAACAACGGCTATTTATAGCAATGTCGCAATGTGTACGTCTGTTTAAGTGCAAACCAAGGCGTCCAAAATGTCTCTACCCACAACTGCCGAATTGGGTACTGGGTTCTAAACTCTGAATTGGGTGCTGGCGTCCGATTCGCCACTATAGTACATACACGCCAACAACGGTTATTTATAGCAATGTCGCAATGTTTAAGTCTGTTTAAGTGCAAACCAAGGCGTCCACAATGTCTCTACCCACAACTGCCGAATCGGGTACTGGATTCTAAAATCTGAATTGGGTGCTGGCGTCCGATTCGCCAACATAGCACATACGCGCCAACAACGGCTATTTATAGCAATGTCGCAATGTGTACGTCTGTTTAAGTGCAAACCAAGGCGTCCAAAATGTCTCTACCCACAACTGCCGAATTGGGTACTGGGTTCTAAACTCTGAATTGGGTGCTGGCGTCCGATTCGCCACTATAGTACATACACGCCAACAACGGTTATTTATAGCAATGTCGCAATGTTTAAGTCTGTTTAAGTGCAAACCAAGGCGTCCACAATGTCTCTACCCACAACTGCCGAATCGGGTACTGGATTCTAAAATCTGAATTGGGTGCTGGCGTCCGATTCGCCAACATAGCACATACGCGCCAACAACGGCTATTTATAGCAATGTCGCAATGTGTACGTCTGTTTAAGTGCAAACCAAGGCGTCCAAAATGTCTCTGCCCACAACTGCCGAATTGGGTACTGGGTTCTAAAATCTGAATTGGGTGCTGGCGTCCGATACGCCACTATAGTACATACACGCCAACAACGGTTATTTATAGCAATGTCGCAATGTTTAAGTCTGTTTAAGTGCAAACCAAGGCGTCCACAATGTCTCTACCCACAACTGCCGAATCGGGTACTGGATTCAAAATCTGAATTGGGTGCTGGCGTCCGATTCGCCAACATAGCACATGCGCGCCAACAACGGCTATTTATAGCAATGTCGCAATGTGTACGTCTGTTTAAGTGCAAACCAAGGCGTCCACAATGTCTCTACCCACAAGTACCGAATCGGGTACTGGGTTCTAAAATCTGAATTGGGTGCTGGCGTCCGATTCGCCACCATAGTACATACGCGCCAACAACGGTTATTTATAGCAAGGTCGCAATGTTTACATCTGTTTAAGTGCAAACCAAGGCGTCCACAATGTCTCTACCCACAACTGCCGAATCGGGTACAGGATTCTAAAATCTGAATTGGGTGCTGGCGTCCGATTCGCCAACATAGCACATACGCGCGAACAACGGCTATTTATAGCAATGTCGCAATGTGTACGTCTGTTTAAGTGCAAACCAAGGCGTCCAAAATGTCTCTACCCACAACTGCCGAATTGGGTACTGGGTTCTAAACTCTGAATTGGGTGCTGGCGTCCGATTCGCCACTATGGTACATACGCGCCAACAACGGTTATTTATAGCAATGTCGCAATGTTTAAGTCTGTTTAAGTGCAAACCAAGGCGTCCACAATGTCTCTACCCACAACTGCCGAATCGGGTACTGGATTCTAAAATCTGAATTGGGTGCTGGCGTCCGATTCGCCAACATAGCACATACGCGCCAACAACTGTTATTTATAGCAATCTCGCAATGTATACGTCTGTTTAAGTGCAAACCAAGGCGTCCACAATGTCTCTACCCACAACTGCCGAATCGGGTACTGGGTTCTAAAATCTGAATTGGGTGCTGGCGTCCGATTCGCCAACATAGCACATACGCACCAACAACGGTTATTTATAGCAAGGTCGCAATGTTTACATCTGTTTAAGTGCAAACCAAGGCGTCCACAATGTCTCTACCCACAACTGCCGAATCGGGTACTGGATTCTAAAGTCTGAATTGGGTGCTGGCGTCCGATTCGCCAACATAGCACATACGCGCCAACAACGGCTATTTATAGCAATGTCGCAATGTGTACGTCTGTTTAAGTGCAAACCAAGGCGTCCAAAATGTCTCTACCCACAACTGCCGAATTGGGTACTGGGTTCTAAACTCTGAATTGGGTGCTGGCGTCCGATTCGCCACTATAGTACATACACGCCAACAACGGTTATTTATAGCAATGTCGCAATGTTTAAGTCTGTTTAAGTGCAAACCAAGGCGTCCACAATGTCTCTACCCACAACTGCCGAATCGGGTACTGGATTCTAAAATCTGAATTGGGTGCTGGCGTCCGATTCGCCAACATAGCACATACGCGCCAACAACGGCTATTTATAGCAATGTCGCAATGTGTACGTCTGTTTAAGTTCAAACCAAGGCGTCCAAAATGTCTCTACCCACAACTGCCGAATTGGGTACTGGGTTCTAAACTCTGAATTGGGTGCTGGCGTCCGATTCGCCACTATAGTACATACACGCCAACAACGGTTATTTATAGCAATGTCGCAATGTTTAAGTCTGTTTAAGTGCAAACCAAGGCGTCCACAATGTCTCTACCCACAACTGCCGAATCGGGTACTGGATTCTAAAATCTGAATTGGGTGCTGGCGTCCGATTCGCCAACATAGCACATACGCGCCAACAACGGCTATTTATAGCAATGTCGCAATGTGTACGTCTGTTTAAGTGCAAACCAAGGCGTCCAAAATGTCTCTACCCACAACTGCCGAATTGGGTACTGGGTTCTAAAATCTGAATTGGGTGCTGGCGTCCGATTCGCCACTATAGTACATACACGCCAACAACGGTTATTTATAGCAATGTCGCAATGTTTAAGTCTGTTTAAGTGCAAACCAAGGCGTCCACAATGTCTCTACCCACAACTGCCGAATCGGGTACTGGATTCTAAAATCTGAATTGGGTGCTGGCGTCCGATTCGCCAACATAGCACATGCGCGCCAACAACGGCTATTTATAGCAATGTCGCAATGTGTACGTCTGTTTAAGTGCAAACCAAGGCGTCCACAATGTCTCTACCCACAAGTACCGAATCGGGTACTGGGTTCTAAAATCTGAATTGGGTGCTGGCGTCCGATTCGCCACTATGGTACATACGCGCCAACAACGGTTATTTATAGCAATGTCGCAATGTTTAAGTCTGTTTAAGTGCAAACCAAGGCGTCCACAATGTCTCTACCCACAACTGCCGAATCGGGTACTGGATTCTAAAATCTGAATTGGGTGCTGGCGTCCGATTCGCCAACATAGCACATACGCGCCAACAACGGTTATTTATAGCAATCTCGCAATGTATACGTCTGTTTAAGTGCAAACCAAGGCGTCCACAATGTCTCTACCCACAACTGCCGAATCGGGTACTGGGTTCTAAAATCTGAATTGGGTGCTGGCGTCCGATTCGCCAACATAGCAGATACGCACCAACAACGGTTATTTATAGCAAGGTCGCAATGTTTACATCTGTTTAAGTGCAAACCAAGGCGTCCACAATGTCTCTACCCACAACTGCCGAATCGGGTACTGGATTCTAAAGTCTGAATTGGGTGCTGGCGTCCGATTCGCCAGCATAGCACATACGCGCCAACAACGGCTATTTATAGCAATGTCGCAATGTGTACGTGTGTTTAAGTGCAAACCAAGGCGTCCAAAATGTCTCTACCCACAACTGCCGAATTGGGTACTGGGTTCTAAACTCTGAATTGGGTGCTGGCGTCCGATTCGCCACTATAGTACATACACGCCAACAACGGTTATTTATAGCAATGTCGCAATGTTTAAGTCTGTTTAAGTGCAAACCAAGGCGTCCACAATGTCTCTACCCACAACTGCCGAATCGGGTACTGGATTCTAAAATCTGAATTGGGTGCTGGCGTCCGATTCGCCAACATAGCACATACGCGCCAACAACGGCTATTTATAGCAATGTCGCAATGTGTACGTCTGTTTAAGTGCAAACCAAGGCGTCCAAAATGTCTCTACCCACAACTGCCGAATTGGGTACTGGGTTCTAAACTCTGAATTGGGTGCTGGCGTCCGATTCGCCACTATAGTACATACACGCCAACAACGGTTATTTATAGCAATGTCGCAATGTTTAAGTCTGTTTAAGTGCAAACCAAGGCGTCCACAATGTCTCTACCCACAACTGCCGAATCGGGTACTGGATTCTAAAATCTGAATTGGGTGCTGGCGTCCGATTCGCCAACATAGCACATACGCGCCAACAACAGCTATTTATAGCAATGTCGCAATGTGTACGTCTGTTTAAGTGCAAACCAAGGCGTCCAAAATGTCTCTACCCACAACTGCCGAATTGGGTACTGGGTTCTAAACTCTGAATTGGGTGCTGGCGTCCGATTCGCCACTATAGTACATACACGCCAACAACGGTTATTTATAGCAATGTCGCAATGTTTAAGTCTGTTTAAGTGCAAACCAAGGCGTCCACAATGTCTCTACCCACAACTGCCGAATCGGGTACTGGATTCTAAAATCTGAATTGGGTGCTGGCGTCCGATTCGCCAACATAGCACATACGCGCCAACAACGGCTATTTATAGCAATGTCGCAATGTGTACGTTTGTTTAAGTGCAAACCAAGGCGTCCAAAATGTCTCTACCCACAACTGCCGAATTGGGTACTGGGTTCTAAAATCTGAATTGGGTGCTGGCGTCCGATTCGCCACTATAGTACATACACGCCAACAACGGTTATTTATAGCAATGTCGCAATGTTTAAGTCTGTTTAAGTGCAAACCAAGGCGTCCACAATGTCTCTACCCACAACTGCCGAATCGGGTACTGGATTCTAAAATCTGAATTGGGTGCTGGCGTCCGATTCGCCAACATAGCACATACGCGCCAACAACGGCTATTTATAGCAATGTCGCAATGTGTACGTCTGTTTAAGTGCAAACCAAGGCGTCCAAAATGTCTCTAACCACAACTGCCGAATTGGGTACTGGGTTCTAAACTCTGAATTGGGTGCTGGCGTCCGATTCGCCACTATAGTACATACACGCCAACAACGGTTATTTATAGCAATGTCGCAATGTTTAAGTCTGTTTAAGTGCAAACCAAGGCGTCCACAATGTCTCTACCCACAACTGCCGAATCGGGTACTGGAATCTAAAATCTGAATTGGGTGCTGGCGTCCGATTCGCCAACATAGCACATGCGCGCCAACAACGGCTATTTATAGCAATGTCGCAATGTGTACGTCTGTTTAAGTGCAAACCAAGGCGTCCACAATGTCTCTACCCACAAGTACCGAATCGGGTACTGGGTTCTAAAATCTGAATTGGGTGCTGGCGTCCGATTCGCCACCATAGTACATACGCGCCAACAACGGTTATTTATAGCAAGGTCGCAATGTTTACATCTGTTTAAGTGCAAACCAAGGCGTCCACAATGTCTCTACCCACAACTGCCGAATCGGGTACAGGATTCTAAAATCTGAATTGGGTGCTGGCGTCCGATTCGCCAACATAGCACATACGCGCGAACAACGGCTATTTATAGCAATGTCGCAATGTGTACGTCTGGTTAAGTGCAAACCAAGGCGTCCAAAATGTCTCTACCCACAACTGCCGAATTGGGTACTGGGTTCTAAACTCTGAATTGGGTGCTGGCGTCCGATTCGCCACTATAGTACATACACGCCAACAACGGTTATTTATAGCAATGTCGCAATGTTTAAGTCTGTTTAAGTGCAAACCAAGGCGTCCACAATGTCTCTACCCACAACTGCCGAATCGGGTACTGGATTCTAAAATCTGAATTGGGTGCTGGCGTCCGATTCGCCAACATAGCACATACGCACCAACAACGGTTATTTATAGCAAGGTCGCAATGTTTACATCTGTTTAAGTGCAAACCAAGGCGTCCACAATGTCTCTACCCACAACTGCCGAATCGGGTACTGGATTCTAAAGTCTGAATTGGGTGCTGGCGTCCGATTCGCCAACATAGCACATACGCGCCAACAACGGCTATTTATAGCAATGTCGCAATGTGTACGTCTGTTTAAGTGCAAACCAAGGCGTCCAAAATGTCTCTACCCACAACTGCCGAATTGGGTACTGGGTTCTAAAATCTGAATTGGGTGCTGGCGTCCGATTCGCCACTATGGTACATACGCGCCAACAACGGTTATTTATAGCAATGTCGCAATGTTTAAGTCTGTTTAAGTGCAAACCAAGGCGTCCACAATGTCTCTACCCACAACTGCCGAATCGGGTACTGGATTCTAAAATCTGAATTGGGTGCTGGCGTCCGATTCGCCAACATAGCACATACGCGCCAACAACGGTTATTTATAGCAATCTCGCAATGTATACGTCTGTTTAAGTGCAAACCAAGGCGTCCACAATGTCTCTACCCACAACTGCCGAATCGGGTACTGGGTTCTAAAATCTGAATGTCTCTACCCACAACTGCCGAATCGGGTACTGGATTCTAAAATCTGAATTGGGTGCTGGCGTCCGATTCGCCAACATAGCACATACGCGCCAACAACGGCTATTTATAGCAATGTCGCAATGTGTACGTCTTTTTAAGTGCAAACCAAGGCGTCCAAAATGTCTCTACCCACAACTGCCGAATTGGGTACTGGGTTCTAAACTCTGAATTGGGTGCTGGCGTCCGATTCGCCACTATGGTACATACGCGCCAACAACGGTTATTTATAGCAATGTCGCAATGTTTAAGTCTGTTTAAGTGCAAACCAAGGCGTCCACAATGTCTCTACCCACAACTGCCGAATCGGGTACTGGATTCTAAAATCTGAATTGGGTGCTGGCGTCCGATTCGCCAACATAGCACATACGCGCCAACAACGGTTATTTATAGCAATCTCGCAATGTATACGTCTGTTTAAGTGCAAACCAAGGCGTCCACAATGTCTCTACCCACAACTGCCGAATCGGGTACTGGGTTCTAAAATCTGAATTGGGTGCTGGCGTCCGATTCGCCAACATAGCACATACGCACCAACAACGGTTATTTATAGCAAGGTCGCAATGTTTACATCTGTTTAAGTGCAAACCAAGGCGTCCACAATGTCTCTACCCACAACTGCCGAATCGGGTACTGGATTCTAAAATCTGAATTGGGTGCTGGCGTCCGATTCGCCAACATAGCACATACGCGCCAACAACGGCTATTTATAGCAATGTCGCAATGTGTACGTCTGTTTAAGTGCAAACCAAGGCGTCCAAAATGTCTCTACCCACAACTGCCGAATTGGGTACTGGGTTCTAAACTCTGAATTGGGTGCTGGCGTCCGATTCGCCACTATAGTACATACACGCCAACAACGGTTATTTATAGCAATGTCGCAATGTTTAAGTCTGTTTAAGTGCAAACCAAGGCGTCCACAATGTCTCTACCCACAACTGCCGAATCGGGTACTGGATTCTAAAATCTGAATTGGGTGCTGGCGTCCGATTCGCCAACATAGCACATACGCACCAACAACGGCTATTTATAGCAATGTCGCAATGTGTACGTCTGTTTAAGTGCAAACCAAGGCGTCCATAATGTTTCTACCCACAACTGCCGAATCGGGTACTGGGTTCTAAAATCTGAATTGGGTGCTGGCATCCGATTCGCCATTATAGTACCTACACACCAACAAAGGTTATTTATAGCAATGTCGTAATTTTGACGTCTATTTGAGTGAAAACCTAGAAGTCTACGTTGTCTCCATCCACACCTGCCGAATTGGGTACTGCGTTTTAAAATAATTGGATGCTGGCTCCCGATTCGCGGTCATAGTACATACGCATCAACAAAGATTTTTATAGCAATGATGTAGTATTTATGTCTATTTTAGTGGGAAACAGGAGGTGATTATTTTGATTGGTATTCTGACTTTCTTCACAGAATACCATTCCACTTCGCACCATAGAGGGTCGTATTATATGTGGCGCACCGATACAACGTTACTTTTCACTTCATTGCACTCCGATGGGCTGAAAAAGAACACTGCAACAAGATTTAACGCCCTCCGCCGGAGAGATAATTGCGTCGTTCATGTTATTTTGAATTGGATGCGAACTTCATAGATTAATATTGAACGCTGCTCGATAGAGTTTCGCATTATAGGTGGCGCACAGATCCCATGTGATTATACACTTATCTTCACCACGATGCACTGTAGTATGCTATTGTCACAAGTGTTTACCCTCTACGTTGGAACGATAATTGCGTATTTCTGTTATTTTGAATTGTACTCTATAGCTTTCTTCGCACAATACCATTTGTCTTTGCCTCGTAGAGGTCCGCGTTACAGGTTGCGCACTGATACAATGTGATTATACACTTTATTGCACCCCGATGCATCAAAATAGAACATTACCACGAGACTTCAGCCCCTACGCCAGATTGAAAGTTCACAGAATACTATTCGACTTTGCTCCGTAGAGTTGCGTATTATAGGTGGCGCACGGATGCCGTGTGATTATACCACGACTGAAATACTTGCACGTGCTCGGAGGAGGAGCCCGATCAGTGGGGCGGCATGGAAAAGGGTGAAGCGTGTCGCAACTCAGAAACTGCAACGTTTGCAGAATCTTTGTGCTGATTTTAGAGATTTCCAAAAGAGCATGAAAGAACTTATCAAAAGTATTGGACATTGTATTAAGTGTTGGGCAGTGTATTTGTTAATTGCATATGGGCTATAGAATGAATCTTTAAGTATTTTTTTCTATTAACTGGTTGAGTGCTAGATTATTTTTGGAAGTCAGCAGTTTAAAAGCACTCTCCAATAATGTTTAATAAAACAAATCTAAATGATCACAATGTATTTGCTTCTGACTGTATATGTGCCTTGAGGACCAGAATTTACAAGATCTTTGCATGGTACCCTCACCTTTCTTTAAAGCTATGATAGTGGCTTCCAGCACTCTACCAGTTAAACACGTTGCCACAAAAACATGCTGTCATTTACTTCATTTAATGTAACCGCGGCAAATCAGCGGATGGCCAAAGTGTTATTATTATTATTGTATTAAGTGTTGCATTGTTATTCACCAGATAATATATTACGTTTATGTGCTTTTTGTTCTATTAAACACGCTGCCATACAAAAAAAATCTAAAAACATGCTGTCATTTACACCAGTGGTGATCGGAAAAAATGCCCTGATGGAGATAAGCCCTGATGGAGAAAAGCCCTAAGGAGAAAAGCCCTGAAATTGCGTCTAAGGAGAAAAGCCCTGGTCACTTTTTGATAGGAAAAAAAGCCCTGATGGAGAAAAGCCCTAAGGAAAAAATCGATTCACTGTCTATTTTTTTTTATTAATTCTTAGTTTATATGTTCACAATAACTACAGTATAACAGATACAGGCAGATGGTCAGATGGTACTTGAAGATATTTCAGTATCAGAGGGATGTTTGATGATACCCGATGTAATTAATTTGATTTAACAGTAGTTCGTTAATACAAGATTTATTTATTTATTTTTTTATTTATTTATTTATTTCTTTTGATTTTTTTAATTTTATTTATTTACTTATTTATTCATTCATTCATTCCAGCCAAAAAGATTCAATTCGAAATGGATTGATTGTTTTCTAGTAGTGATAATATTGACAAAGTTACATTTCGCGCACTGATAACGAAATGGTTTTGTTAAAAAGGAATTTTTTTTTGTAAATCATTGGATTTAAGAGAGCTAATTAGAAAGAAGATTAGCCTTTTAAAAATAATTCACACTATTTGAGTTTTAGACCAAAAAACCCACTATGAAGATCAATTTCGATCAACAGCTCAC
This sequence comes from Pictodentalium vernedei, assembly GCA_031216915.1. NCBI lineage: Eukaryota > Metazoa > Mollusca > Scaphopoda > Dentaliida > Dentaliidae > Pictodentalium > Pictodentalium vernedei. The sequence continues at coordinate 806,535,175 of CM062297.1, forward strand.
TGGTATAGTAATAAAAAAATATAATCCCCTTTCAATTACCTTTGCAGAAGTCAATTGCTGAATTAATTTACATGATTATTGATGGCATTAAATAGATTTCTTCCTGTCTCACTCTTTCTCTCTCCCGAAGAGAGAGAAAGACAGTGGGTGAAAGATATCTAGTGCCACTTATGGATACTTTCCTTGGTGTCTCTCACTCTCTCTCTCTCTATCCTACAAAAGTAAAAGAAAGAGGGTTGAGAGAGAACAAAATCGGAGAGAGAAAGAGTGGGTGGACGAGAGACTATTGATGACATGCACTTACTGATCTCTCTCTCTCTCTCTCTCTCTCTCTCTCTCTCTCTCTCTCTCTCTCTCTCTCTCTCTCCATTAGCTTTATTTTGCATTTTTTGTATGCAAAATCATTTTGCCACCGTGCTATGCATAACTAACTGTGTCATTATTTTGTTTAAAAATAATTAATATATATTTAGATATGTACTGTCTCCATTTATTTCTAATGGTTAGCAAACAGTAAAAGTTTGAACCAAAGGGAATTTATGCATCAATATTTTTTTTCAACAAGGGCTTTTCTCCACCAACTTGAAAAAGGGACCAAGGCTTTTCTCATTGGATGCAAAAATGACCAGGGCTACCCCCCCCCCCCCCCCGTCTCCCAAATAACCCCCCCAACGAAAAATCCCACCTTCCACTAACAGGGAGAAAATCCCCAGCTTTCTTTGATATTAACCTTTTAGTTTTAGAATATATCTTTTATTTTAAAATGACTTTTCATTTTGCTTAAATGTTTGTTCAAAAACTATTCACAAACTGTGGACTGTCGGCAATTTGATGTTTAAGGTGCTATACATCTAACTATCTAACTATAAATTGACGATTTTCTGTGTGTGTGTGCGTGTGTGTGTGTGTGCACGCGCATGTGTGGTGTGTGTGTGTGTGTGTGTGTGTGTGTGTGTGTGTGTGTGTGTGTGTGTGTGTGTGTGTGTGTGTGTGTGTGTGTGTGTGTGTGTGTGTGTGTGTGTGTGTGTGTGTGTGTGTGTGTGTGTGTGTGTGTGTGTGTGTGTGTGTGTGTGTGTGTCCGCCTATGCATTTCCATACCGCTTGACCGATCTTCACCAAACTTTACAACAACATTCTATGGGTCATGAGGAATTGCAGGGGCTATATAATTTTTACCCTTCGATACCGGGGTGGGGGTGGGGTATGCACATACGGTGTGTCTGGCTATGCATTTCCAAACCTCTTGACCGATCTTCACCAAACTTTACAACATTCTATGTGTCATGAGGAGTTGCATGGGCTATGTAATTTTAACACTTCGACACTGGGGTGGGGTATGCACATATGGTGTATCCGGCTATGCATTTCCATACCTCTTGACCGATCTTCACCAAACTTTAGGACAACATTCTATGGGTCATGAGGTGTTGCATGGGCTATATAATTTTAACCCATCGACACCTGGGTGGGGTGGGGTGGGGTATGCGCATACGGTGGGTACCACTTGACTGATCATACACCAAACTTTACAACAACATTCTATAGGTCAGGAGGAGTTGCATGGGCTACTATACATAATTTATCCCATCTACACCGGGTCGGGCCGGGTATGCGTATACGGCGGGTACCACTTGACCGATCTTCACCAAACTTTACAACAACAATCTATGGGTCATGAGGAGTTGCATGGGCTATATAATTTTAACCCATCGACACCGGGGTGGTGGTGGGGTATGTGCATCGACGGGTGCACCCCCACTAGTGTAATGAATTTTTGTTTGTTTTGAAATGTCTGCTTTCAGTATTTTGGGTTTTTCAAAACTAAATATGCACATATTACACAAAGCCCATGCTGACACAGGTTGTTTTCCCGAAATATTCCCTGTTTCTCTGTTTCGATGCAAATGCGGTAGCACATTGCTGGTGCCTGACTTCTCCCCTTACCGTTTGTTCCATATGTTTTTCGTGATCTATTCATCACGACGATCATTTTTGATGTACAATCTGTGTTTATATCGATTTGAAAATCCGAAATACTGAAGGCAGACATCTCAAAACAAACAAAAATCCATAACAGGTATAGCACCTTAATTGTATTGTCATTGTATTTGTTACTGGAGTGCATACAGCTCGGTTGCTTTTAGAACAGTAGTTCAAGAGCAGTGGACAAAACAAGTCTAGGAGATAGTAATTGTGCTGTCTTTGAAATAAAACATCTTGTTTGGAAATTTTTAAAGTTAATAAAAAAATATTTGCTCTGATAATTTCTTACATTCCATCTGTCTGACCAATTTTTCATTTATTGTAAAGACCATTGAGTTTGCTGTACAAGCATATAAATTAAATAAAATTTGTTTTTTAATACTTGTAGCTATTGGTTGAATCGAAAATAACTAAACTTATTGGTTATATTTACAATAAAACTGTATAAACATGGATGACCAACTTTTCATGTATTGTAAAGACCATTGAGTTTGTGGGTTGGGGTGGATTTGTCGCACACTGGGGGATTTTGTAGAAGGAGGATTTTGTCAAGGGGGAATTTTTATTGGGAGGATTCGGACGGGGGGGGGGGGGGATTTTGTCCAAGTTATGACCCCACCTTGCCCATTGAAATAAATGCATTCTGCACGTATTTTATTTATTTATTTATTTATTTATTTATTTATTTATTTATTTATTTATTTATTTATTTATTTATTTATTTATTTATTTATTTATTTATTTATCTATTTATTGTGTTTGACGATAATTCAAGAGCCAGGGTCATATGGTGTCGATGGCAGGTTGAATGGTGAAGGAAGTTGGAGAAACCGGAGAAAACCTCCGAACAACGACGAGCACCTGCCAGCTGTCTAACGTCATAACCGCAGAGCATACTATGCACCGCATAGCAGTACATGGAACAGAAAAGGTTAGATTGGTTGAATATACGTGCACCTTGGCGTGCAGTACGTCTCAGTATGCGTATAAAATTTCGGCATCTCTAGTTTACCTGTGTTCGGTAACAATTTAATGGTAAACGGACATTTCCCCACCCGGAGATTTCCCCACCCTTCATTTCTGAGGAAAACGGACATTTCCCCACCCGGATATTTCCCCACCGGAGATTTCCCCACTCTGACATTTCCCCACCAGACATTTCCCCACTCTGCTTTTACAGTTCCCAGCCGGACATTTCCTCACCCTGTTTATAAAATTCCTCACCGGACATTTCCCCACCCTACATTTATAATTTCCTCATCCTCGTTTTAAAATTTATCGGCGGGCATATCCCAATCTGCTTCTCTTTTCATGCGATTCGATTTCAAATTTATTTTTTGCGACAATCCTTAAAGGAGAATTGTTTCAATTTTTGACTTTTCAAGGATATACTGAGCCGAAAAAATCTCGGCTGTCTTTATTGTTATGCTGGTGCTAAAGAAACCTCAGGGTGGGGAAATGTCGGGTGGGGAAATCTCCGGGTGGGGAAATCTCCGGATGGGGAAGTGGGGAAATCTCCGGGTGGGGAAATGTCCGGGATTCAATTTAATGTTAGTAGGAAATGGGTTTTCACGCACATGTATGGGAATCTCGGGGTACCGACAAAATCCCCCCCCCCCCCCTCCCCCGTCAAAATCCAAAGGTCTGCGGTGTTTGGGATAAAGGAGGTCTAGTATAGGCGCGTTCGTGAGAAGAAAAACCCGATGTTAGTGGGCCGATCTGAGTTTCATGGACGGATTGGTGAATAAATAAATAAATAAATAAATAAATAAATAAATAAATAAATAAATAAATAATTTTTTTAATTTTCAAGTAGAGCTGGGTGTTTAGACTCAAAACAACTCGATTATAAAAAGTTGGTCGACGGGTCCAGGACATTTTACCCTAGTACGTTTTCCCCTAGGGCGCTTTCCACTACGACATCTTCCCCTAGGATATCTTCCCCTGGGACATCAACCCCCATTTTTTTACCCAGGACTTTTCCCCATAGACACCCAGGACATTCTCCCCTACCTTTCCTAAGGTTTTACTTTCTTTTTTGTCATTTGGTCAAAACATTGATTATTATCTCTCATTCAGATGAAGTGCGCGATCTGAGTTCCACATTGTTCTGCAATACAAATGCATTGTACTTGAAACAGTGTTGAACTCAGATCGCAAAACACCCGCCTTTTCTGAATGGAAGTGATCTGGATAGAACGGTTTAAGTTGGAGTTGAACTTGTTGGATTCAGTCTACGTGGAAGAAACCTCAAAACCAATTAGCACTAAACCGCCTCAAAGCACATAAAACATAAAATTTCAATATTTTTTCCATAGGGAAAAATGACCTCCCCCTGCCTTTTTTTAACCAGGGGAAAATGTCCTCCCTCTTCATTTGAGTGTATCAAATCCCATTTGGTCAAAACCTGCTTCCCCGTATACAGTTGATTACTCCTGTAAAAACCTTTTGCAACACTGGTAATTAGATTGTAGGATAAAATACCCTTGAACAAAATACCATTAGGACCTAAAACCCTCGAAAAAATACCCTTAGGACATAATACCCTCAATGGGTAAGACAAAATACCCTTGGACAAAATACCCTCAGACCAAATGTATATAAAGTTGGTGTTGTCTTTTTTAGGTGTCGGGTGAGGGTGGGGTCTATTGCATCTAAGGCACCAGTCGGTGTTTTGTTTGAAATAACAAGTTCCAATTTTTTAATTTGTTTTATTAAACTAAATGCATATGAAGCATGAGTACTAGTGTTCCCAGACAAGTGCCCCCAGTTCAAAAATGGACAGTTAGACAATCGCCCCCAGTCCAGGGTTGCAGAGAAAAATTAAGCCCAGCCCTCCATCAATATAAGTGTCAGCCAGCACAAATGTTCCCAGATCTCTATTTTCTCTTCCCAGATCATAAGATGAAAAGAGATTTAATTTCAAGCACAATGATGCATGTAATTTCTAAACAAACATGCCAGCGAAAACAATTAGTATCACTCTAGCGTGAATAAGGTTATTTCTTACAGAAAAAAAGTTAGGAAAACAACATAATACTCAAAAGCCCCCAAAGTTATTAATTAGTATGAAAACACAACATTGGAATATATGTTATTGTAGATTATTTTCAATACGATTAGAAGTAAAAACTCATTCAGCATATTTTACACGAGAACAAATTATTGAATACTGCCTTCTGGCTATACACATTATACCTTTATTTTTCTCTAGAATCCCAAATAATATAATTTTGGGGTCCCAAACCAAAATAAAAACATTTAGGAAATGTATGTCCAACTTTCTTTACGGGGAGACTCTACTATACAGAGAGGGCAGTTGCTCAGGCTGATATACTGGTGACAGATGTTCTGCTGATACTCACACTGGGGATGGGGGTGGGGGCAGTTTGCAGTTGTCTTTGTTACCAGTTGGACTTGGGGAGGCGCTTATCATGACTGCCAATTGGACTGGAGGCACTTGTCATAGCTGCCATTTTTTTTTTTAACTGGGGCACTTGTCGGGGTGGCACTTTTCAAATACGTATGCTTCATATCTATTTAGTTTGTTGAAAAAAAAATTAAATTATTTATTTCAAACAAAACACTGGCTAGTGCCTTAAATGCAACTACCTCTCTCCTCCCCTGCCCCGCCCCTCCCAATACCAGAAAAAGAAAACAAACCCAAAGTCCAACTTTGTATACTTTTGGTCTGAGGGTATTTTGTCTGAGGGTATTTTGTCCTATGCATTGAGGGTATTATGTCCTAAGGGTATTTTTCTTGAGGATATTATGTCCTAAGGGTATTTTGTCCGATGGGTATTTGGTCTGGATACCTATGTCCTTAGGGTGTTTTGTCTGGATACCTTGTCCGATTGACATTTTGTTTATTGGCATATTATTTTAGATCAAGTTACAAAAAATAAATAGTCGGGACAAATAATAATAATAATAATAATAATAATAATAATAATAATAATAATAATAATAATAATAATAATAATAATAATAGCATGCATGAAGTGTTTCATGTGACATTACTTGTATTAAGTGCACGTGTTATAGGCAATTATACAAGTAAAAAGAGGGGCTGCAGAGAATCCGTGACTCTGAAAGTGGGGTATAACAACATCCAGGGTTTACATAAAAAGGTGAGTGAAGTGACCACAGTTATGGAAGATGAAGGTATTTCCCTTATGGGGCTAACAGAGACATGGCTAAAACATGATGAAAATGTAGATCAGGTGAGGGGGTGCGTATGGATAGGCACAGGCCGACATGAAGGACAGAAAAAAGGGGGAGGTGTAGGCATGTATGTTAAAGAGGAGCTCGGTCCGTCGACGATCTCAGATCTTGCAGAGGTCAACACCCCAATTCCAGTCTCCAGTGAAATAGTATGGGCAAAAATCAGGTTAAAACACAAAAGTGTTGCCCTTGGGGTGGTATACCTGGCCACGGAGGGAAGCAAGCCAGAATGGAACGACTCAATATATTCGGTACTCAGATCAAATATACTGGAACTCGAGAGCAGAGGGGGACTTTAATGGACACATAGGGAACAAAGAAGAAGGCACACAAGGCGGGGATAGAAAAATCAGTATCAATGGCAGGAAGCTATTGGACTTCACAAACGAACTTGAGTTAAAGATACTCAACAGGGATGCTAAGTGTAGAGGGAAATGGACCTGGGAAAGGAATGACAGACGTACTATAATCGATTACATTCTTACAGATTCGGACCTATGCAATGAGGTTGTGGACATGACAGTAGATGACGAGGGTAGGAGGGAATTGGATAGTGACCACAATTTAGTTACAGTTACAATCAGGGGTAAAAACTCCAAAAGTAAAACAACTTCTTGTTTCAAAGAGATTTGGAAACTAAGAAATGATGCCGATTGGACGCAATTTAAAAGCAAAGTGGAGTCAAGTCTTGGGAAAGTTCATAGGGGGCTTAGTGTCCAGGAAATGTCAGATGCCATAGTAATGGGCTTACTAGAGGCTGGTAAAGAAAGCATCGGAAAAGTTAGAGTACCAACACGACAGATCGGGTATCGAGTAAACGAGGAACTAAAAAAGGCTATAAAAGGAAGAAAAGCCAAATGTGCGGCATACAGGAGAAGTAAAAAACTCAAAGGGGGTGATAGTTGCGAATCCAAAAGAGCAAAGGAAGAATATGAAGAAGCTCGAAAGAAGGTAAATAGGATCAAAGAAAATAATCGCAAAGGGAGGAATCACAATACCATTCAGACGATAAGAAATACTGGAGGGGCAAGCTCGAACGTGTTTTGGAAATGGGTGAATAAACGTAACAAAGTGAGTATCTCACAGAGCATAAAAGTTGAGGGCAGCAGTACAGACGATCCAGATAAAATAGCGGGGGAATTAGTTAAGCACTGGGAAAAGGTAAATGACAAGCGCTGGGGCCTTGGGAACCCACCAGAGTGTAGGAAGGAGGCAGAGGAGAATCTATCAAGCGCCATATGCAGTGAAATAAAAGTAGAAGAAGTACGAAGGGTGGCAGGTAAACTAAAGAACGGGAAGGCAGGAGGGACAGATGAAATTCCTAATGAATTCATCAAAAGAGGGGGAGAGGGCTTATATAAATGTCTCGCAGCACTATTCAACTTATCCATAGAAAGCCAAGAGGTTCCAAAAGAGTGGCGAGAAAGCGAGGTAACCTTTATTCACAGAAAAGGGGATAAAGAAGTACTCGACAATTACCGGGGAATATCAGTCAGTAGCTGCATCGGAAAGGTATTCTGTAAAGTTCTGTATGCGAGATTAGAGGAAGTAGTAGAGGAAAAGGGTCTTCTGGGGGGAAATTCAAAATGGTTTCAGGAAAGGAAGGCGAGTCACGAATCATCTTTTTACGCTATTCCAAATGATCGAATCCACCAAAGCCAATAAGAAAAGGCTGTTTATGTCATTTTTAGATATAAAAAAGGCGTATGACAGGGTCTGGAGAGAGGGAATGTGGCAGAAGCTGGAAGCCTTGGGGCTTGGAGGGGAGTTTGTTGGAATTTTGAAAGCATTGTATAGTGACGTTCAAAGTGAACTTTGCTTAGGCGATGTAAAAACAAAGCGAGTTCCTATGGACATAGGCCTCAAACAGGGGTGCATCCTCTCACCATTCTATTTGCCCTCTATATCAGAGATCTAAGAGAAGAACTCCTTCACAGTGGTGAGGGGGTGGCAGTTGGGGACATAAAAATACCAGGGCTATTTTTTTGCAGACGACATGGTACTAGTGTCGGAAAGCGAGGAGGGTCTTGAGACAATGCGCGAAATCATCGGGATATATGGAAACAAGTGGAGACTCGAACTTAACGAAAACAAAAGTAAGGTCATACCTATAGGGCGCAGGGTGGAGCCTAATCGATGATGGAAAGTGGGCAATTTTTCCATCCCGGAAGGTGACAGTAAATTAATCCAGCTGGGAGAGACTGGTGACTATGAGTATTTGGGGGTTAGTCTAAACATCACAGGAAGAGGCATATATCGTAACCGGTTCCCTGAAAAAACGGTACAGGAAAAAACGGTACAGGAAAAAATGGTACACATTTTTGACACCCCCGCTAAAAACGGTACGTGGGGTAGGAAAAAAGGGTACATGGGGGGAGGAAAAAATGGTACATGGGGGCGAAAAATGGTACATGGGGGGAGAAAAAGGGTACATGGGGTAGGTAGCAAAAAAGAGAAGTGATAATTGAATTTTTTTTCATGTAAAAAAAAAAAATCTTTCTTTTCTTTGATCTAACTGGTTTATGTTGGTATGTTTTAACAGTAATATAATCAGCTTGTTAGGTTTCAATTGCTGTTGGGGAACGGAGAAGAGCCCTGTGGAGAATAGCCCTTAGGAGAAAAGCCCTAAGGAGAAAAGCCCTGAAATTGCATCTGAGGAGAAAAGCCATGGTCCATTTTTGCAGGGGGTGGAGAAAAGCCCTGTATTTTTTTTCCTTAATTTCATTATCTTTGATTTAAATAAAAATTATTTATTTATTTATTTATTTATTTATTTATTTATTTATTTATTTATTTATTTATTTATTTATTATTTATTTATTTATCCACAAATGACAGTACGCATCCACATTACCAAAAAATCAGTCACTGAATATCCGGAGCAACGGCGCACGCGAATGGTAGGAAGTTTTCAGCGTAGTGTTTATTAGATGTGAAGAATGTGAATATGGACGCGCAATGGTGAACGAATTCCTATTTTTAGTTGACTATTTGAGGTTTCGAAGTGAACGATGTGTTGGATATTATTCCTCAGATCCAATCACATAAAAAAATCAAACATCTCATTGTTTCCAACTGAAACTTACAGAATTTGTCGAAGTTACGTGGTATCGGGCCATTTAAAAGATACATATCTTATTCACCAGCCTAGCTCTATTATAAATTCTCAAGGGTCACATCTCCACCCACCAACGCCTAAAAATAATGGCATATACCCACTTACCCGTTTAGCACCATGCAAAAAATGTATAGTCTAATTAAATATTTTAGGCGTTTTTTTCACTGACTGCCTGTAGTTGGACTACCTGTTGAAATAGTTGTTTCTTGGAAGTCAACGGAATCGTCGCCATACACCCCGCGCATTTGGCAAAAGTCTCCAGGTTCACAGCCCAAAATTTTCAACGTTTCCTCATCGAGTTCCGGTTGTTCAGGCGAACCTCCCCCTGTTTTGCTTGCATCAATTTTTTTTGCAGAGTATTTTTTTTTTTTTTGCTTTTTGTTTTATGCGTCGCTAAAATTCTTTGTAATCGACGGTTTGTCTTTTCTGACTTTAACGGAAAACAATTCAGTCATTCTAGATGTTGTTTTTATCCACTCGTCCATTTTCTTACTCGGACTATTGGCATCAATCTAACTATAAATTGACGATTTCCTGTCTGTCTGTCTGTGTGTGTGTCTGTGTGTGTCCGGCTATGCATTTCCACACCGCTTGGCCGATCTTCACCAAACTTTAGGACAACATTCTATGGGTCTTGAGGACTTGCATGGGCTATATACTTTTAACCCTACGACACCAGGGTGGGGGTGGGGGTGGGGTATGTGCATACTGTGTGTCCGGCTATGCATTTCCATACCACTTGACCGATCTTCACCAAAATTTAGGACAACATTCTATGGGTCATGAGGAGTTGCATGGGCTAAATAATTTTAACCCATTGACACCGTGGTGGGGTGGGGTGGGGTATGCGCATACGGCGGGTACCACTTGACCGATCTTCACCAAACTTCACAATAACATTCTATGGGTCATGAGGAGTTGCATGGGCTATATTATTTTGACCCTTCGACACCGGGTTGGAGGTGGGGGTGGGGTATGTGTATACGACGGGTACCACTTGACCGATCTTCACCAAACTTCACAACAACATCCTATGGGTCATGAGGAGTTGCATGGGCTATATCATTCTAACCCTTCGACACCGGGTTGGGGGTGAGGGTGGGGTATGTGCATACGGCGGGTACCACTTGACCAATCTTCACCAAACTTTACAACAACATTCGATGGGTCATGGGGAGTTGCATGGGCTATATGATTTTAACCATTCGACACCGGGTTGGGGTGGGGAAGGGGTATGTGTATACGACGGGTACCACTTGACCAATCTTCACCAAACTTCACAACAACATTTTATGGGTCATGTGGAGTTGCATGGGCTATATCATTTTAACCCTTCGACACCGGGTTGGGGGTGCGGGTGGGGAATGTGCATACGGCGGGTACCACTTGACCAATCTTCACCAAACTTTACAACAACATTCTATGGGTCATGAGGAGTTGCATGGGCTATATTATTTTAACCCTTCGACACCGGGTTGGGGGTGGGGGTGGGGTATGTGTATACGGTGGGTACCACTTGACCGATCTTCACCAAACTTCATAACAACATTCTATAGGTCATGAGGAGTTGCATGGGCTAAATAATTTTAACCCATCGACACTGGAGTGGGGGTGGGGGTGTTGCCTCCCTGTATCCATGTTCCCATTGACGGGCACCGCCCTCTAGTCTTTTTAATTTTAATAATACCCACAGCTTCTCTTATCATTTGGATGAGGGTTAAACGCTCCTCCGATATAAAATTGACACCTCGGATCACTTTCTTGGATATAATTGCAGATTTGGTCTCACAAGTTGTTATTCCTTTATATATAGATGCAAACAACGGAAAGTCAAACACAACACGTGCAGGACAACTTGCACGCAAAGCCGGGGTTGCCCATTTGTTGTACGCGTACTCGTAAACGTGTTTTGTACGCACATGATAAATGCGATTCTTTATTTGTGTTAAATGCGATTAACGACACGCGGACAGCGAGGTTTTAACACCGTGTTAATGGTGTACGCGTACAAAATTTATATGTGCGTCATAAATCTGGTCGTTTATGTTTATTCAGCACTCGCAACCAATTAACGAGTAACTGCATCAAGTAGGGGATACCGGAACTAATTATAACAGGGGGCAATTGTAACAAAGGCTATTACTGTTCTGAAAACAAATAAAATCGCTATATGGACTTATGTGTCTCCGCCTTAAATATTAAGCTGTGTGGATAATTGTCTTTACGAAATAAACACCCGTATCATTGTACAGTCAAAGTGCTAACCTATACAGTACCGTAAACGGTGGTAACGACAGAAATATGGCAAACCCGTCCCGGGGGCAATTGTAACATTGTGCCACAATTGCTCCATGTTTAACGAATTAGCCAATTGTTAGCTAAATAAGGAAAGTGCTGCATTGGCGCTTGTCCTAGATTGCCCATGGAGGTCTTTTCATGTTGAAATGGAAACCTGTATTATTGAAACGATGTCCTGGAAACCATATATGCAAATACATATATCACTGTAGGCAGATTGTGTATTCCGTTCGAATGATATTCATTTTTAACTGTTTGTGGTGAGAAGCAGCCGCAAATAGTTTTTTTTTATACCTTACATACGCTAATATTCTTAGTGGTGAAAGGCAGCTTTTTGACTAAAAACTGACTGTCATTTCTCGGTAGCATATAATATGTTCAAAACCTGCCAACTGAGTTGAATCAAGTGATTCATTCACTTGCGCGTGGTAAATTCAAAACTAAAATATAGCTTAAATGTATGAGACGCAGTCTGCTTGGAAACATCTGTGGGGAGACACATAAATTGAACATTTATATATTTGTTGTTGCCAGTTAAAATTATTACGTATAGAGCATTTTATTTTTCCAAACTTCTGGGGTTTTTTTTGAGTCCCGATTCCCTTTTAAATGTCAATTTGGTAGAATGTGGTATATTTGGTTTCTGCTTTCAGTGTTACAAGTGCTCCATACACAAGTTACAATTACCTCAGTGTCGGAGTTAGTTGTAACAGTTGCAACCACCATATTGCAGTCGAAATAACACCAAGAGTGTACAACACAGTGTATTTTTATTCATGTCTGTTCGGGAACCCAAGATCATTAGGCAATACACACAATAAATTGGGGGGCACTGTTAAACCCCAAGTTAAAAATAAGTAAAGCCTGTGTATTTTAGTTACAAATGATCACGGTCTCTCCTATAACGGTTTAAGGACTTCTTAAACCTTAACATTGTCTCTCCATTTTCTCACTTGGTCCACTTTTGAGTGCGAGACTTATGTACTATCGATCCAGAATAAAGAAAAAGATTCGAGTAGCACGTGTTCTTGTTCCAACTTCCATCGTTTTCAAAATCCAGCCTTATCAAAAGTGACTAAACAGAATTCAGTGTACATTTACTATCCCGTATCCTACTTAATCCAAGATCAATGTATTATAAATTCAGTCGTCACAAACTATTCGTCAAGAATGGGAAGTCAGTGCATGCTTTCAAAATTTCATCTCTAACACTCGTCTCGTATAGTCGTGTAAAGAACCACCCGCAACTTGATCCATCAAGTCATAGATTCAAAACACTGAAATTGTGGTGTGATGCCGTGGTCGTCCCCCGCGATCATTGGTGATTGTGAAAGCATGGCGGTTGAAAAATGACATTTTTTCCGATTCGAAAATACATCGAATCATACAGCCTATTTCGAATCGAATCGAATCAGTACCAGTGATTCGAAATCGAATCGAAGCTCGAAGCTTCGTCAGGCCCTAAATGTCATATCTCCCTATGGGAGATACGACATCATTTCACTCAGGAGACCCGATGCCGAATTGTCAATTCAAGCATTTAGCACTTCAAACTCCAATAATTTTTAACAAGCCGTAATTTGGCTTGAAATTCAACTTGCGATTCGATTCGAAATTCAATTCGATTTCGAATCTTCTGCTTGATTCGATTCGAGATTCGATTCGATGATTAAAATCCCGATTCGTCGGGCCCTACTGAATGAATGTGCGTTGTACGCGACCATGATTCTCCGCAGGTCACTTACTATTCACATCATGAAAGAGATAGAATTTGTGATCGCAGAATCTGCAAGTTGATATAAAAATGGGAGGAAATTGCTCTATCAACTTTGCTACATACGAATGTGTGCCACGAGAATTATGTTTTTCCTCTAAGGGTGTATAACGTTTTGAACAATTGTTGTATGATAATGAATGAAGATAAACTTTTGCGTTGTAGTTACGTTGCGTCCATATAAGCTTTGGAAGCTGTAGAAAGTGAATATAAAGTAAGGAATATGTTTTGGTTAAGGACTTTTATTCTTTGGTGTTGGAATGAACTTTTACTGACCATTTCAAATATTATTTATGAATAGGTTTCAAATCATGCAATTTAACACCTTTACCAGCTCGCCACAATTATAACTTCAATGACGAGCAAGCGTCTCACCATATGTCATAAATTGAAAGTGCGAATTTTACCTCACACGGGAGCTCTGTGGAATTCAAATTCACCTCATCCCGAAACCGCATTTGTATTTTTCGTCTTTTCTGAAATCAGGATACTGTATGTGCAATTAATCACTCATTGAGAATTCTTTTCGCACGACTGTCAATAATTCGAACCTTTCAACTGACAACACTAGGGCGCAAAGTTACTGCCTGTTAAACTAATTGCACGTCACGATAGATGTGTCAACTGCCTCGGCTGCGCCACACTTTTCAATACTTTGAACCATGCAGATTTCCATTAGTTAGAGAAGGGGCCCTCCGTTAACCGACCGCAACATGCGTTCTTGGCTGTTATAAGTAATTTCATTTATCCAACATCACTCCCAGCCATGTATTTTTTGTTTTTTTTTAAATATAAAATAATTCGCGAAAAAGTGTAAAATACATCTTTTGAGGTGATGTAGACAATTTACATGAAAGATTTTTACTGTAAATGCACAGTTTTTTTTAACAGGTTCAAATTATTCAGCACCCCCACGGGTCCAGCCGTTTCCACCAAATATGGGCATGTAATGAAGCTTTTTTTAATATAATAATTTTCTTCTCTATGCCTCTTTAGCCGTCGTCAGATCTCTTGAGCAAGAATGTTTTAATCGTGAATCTTGTTATTGCCTGATTGGTTATTTTTCAACTTACGTTCGGACATGTTTTCACTTGCTTCTAATTTGGTAACACACATGCAAGTAAACATACTATTTTCAATTCTTGGAGGCGAAACAGCCATGTTTGCAGCAGAGTTTAACTGTCTAATTGTATCTCCAGAAATGAGGAAATGAAACACATTTTCTCGTATCTCGAGACATAATTGGATTCAATTGGCTTCATCAGAACGAGGGAATATGAATTTTCTCCCTCTGGGTCGGCGCGGTTAGGCCGGACTCACCCGTGCACACAAGATCACGGATAATACAAAGCTCCTTATGGCTTATATAAGGAGGCATGTGTGTTAAACAGTGGTGTTAAAATCACGGTTTAGTTTTAAGTGGCAGCTGGTTATTTTTTCCAAACTCGCATCTCCACCCTCAATATTTTAAGCTTCTGCCGCCCCCGACTGTGCCTGCCACTAAACAAAATACGTAAGTAATAAAAAGTGCGAAACCAAAGAACCAACCCTCTAGGAGCTTGAGAGAACCAACGCGGAACTAACGTTTTCTTTTTTTGCTGCAAAACCCATTCCGAGAAATGCCGACAAATTATCCATTTGCCAGGCCGAATAAACCAGGTTGATTGTCGTTCATCCGTGACTAATTCCTTTTCTGGCTGAACATGGTGCATTTTGTTTAAAAAATTCAACAGCCAGGCAGTAAGCTGTTTACCTTATTTTTTTCTAACACCCAGTGACTTAATTCTTTTTCTTGATGAGATAACTGGTGACAAAATGTATTTCTCGGTGTATTTTTAATAATACCCCAATGTATATAATAGAGCTTTCATATTTGTGTTGTATTTTAGTTGTTATATTTTTGTTATTTTACTTGCCGCATTTCTGTTCATATTTGAATGCACTCTTCTCCAATAAATTTGAAACACACACGCCTGACCAACAGGACTAATGATGGATTTCAGAGCAGTTCGATTCATTTGCTTCAGGATAAACAATTAAACGCAACTTCGTATTTTGGAGGAGCAAAAACTGATTCATGTTCGTCTGAAACCCGCTTGGTTCCTCAGTGCACCTATGATATTGTCGTGTTCTGTGAGAAATTTATTCTAACCGATTCGTGTTCATTTATTCAATAAAAATATTCACACACAAAACAATGTTTCCTGGTCTTTTTTCCTCTTTTCCAGCGTAGATTCGAAGAGATGTATGCGTTAAGATCCGATGAGGAACGCGACACCTTTCTGTGAAATCCTTTATTTGTGCAAAAGTGGTGTATAATTGTCACTTCAAAGATACATATTGAAAATTTCATCTCCCACGGGTTAGATTTGAGATTTAATCAACAAATTGCTTTGGTGTTTTTATTGAAAAAAACTGTGTGCAGACTTCGTGTTTATCATTTAATTCACGTCAATAGCGCACTTTCACGTTATGAGTGTCCGTTCTTTTTAGAACGGTGACTTGAAAATTACGAACAGAGAGACTTCAAGTATAAAAATACACAGAGCATGCAACCAAAATATCAAAGAAAAATCTTGGGCGTGGGATATTTTTAACAATGTGTCATAAAGCTCGATCAATAACGCTATCGGTGTTTTACATTGACGATTTGGAGGCCAGCGCCTAATGCACACTTATCAAAACAGTTAACTCTTTGACAGGTGTCGGTGGATACATTGTATATTTTTTCAAGTGCATTGTAATCACCCTAAATACTACGGCACTGGTATAATAACGCTCGCAATTGCATCCATGCTACAATGGCCAGTCTGATGTCAGTATACAATTCACATTTCTGAACGGTTCCCCATTTCCTTGGTGTGGGTGAGGACGTCGTTCATCTATTAATTTGCACTTGAATATACGTAAACATCGCGCCATTACTACAACTAACATTTTTTGGAACACGTGCACCACACAACACCCAATTCAAATAACAGAATCCATTTATCTATTCCGTAGGAGAGGGTGAAGACATTGTTCACCCGAGACTTGCACATGAATGAGCGAAAACATCGTGTCAGTGAAATTTGTGGGTACGCCTGTACTACAATGGCAAGTCAGATGCCATCATACAGTCCCGATTCTAGAATCCAGTACCATATTCCACAGGTGTGGGTGAAGATATTGTAGACCTCTTGGCTAGCACCTAGATAGACGTCAACATTACGACATTGCTATAAAAAACCTTTGTCGAGGCTTATGTACTACATAGGCAAATCGGATGCCAGCACCAAACTCAGATTTTAGAACAGAGTACCCGGAACGGCAGATGTGTGATGAGACAATGTAAACCTCTAGAGCTGCACTTGACGAGACGGAGGCATTATGGCATTTCTATAAATGAGCCTTGTCAGTGCGTATGTACTGTATCGGCGAATGAGAATCCCACATCCCATTCAGCTTTGTTGGTGCGTATGAACTATACTGTCGAATCGGACGCCAGCACCCAATTCAGATTTTAGAACCCAGTACCCGATTCGGCAGTTGTGGGTAGAGACATTGTAGACGCCTTGGTTTGCACTTAAACAGATGTAAACATTGCGACCTTGCTATAAATAACCGATGTTGGCGCGTATGTACTATGGTGGCGAATCGGACGCCAGCACCCAATTCGGATTTTAGAATCCAGTACCCGATTCGGCAGTTGTGGGTAGAGACATTGTGGACGCCTTGGTTTGCACTTAAACAGATGTAAACATTGCGACCTTGCTATAAATAACCGTTGTTGGCGCGTATGTACTATGGTGGCGAATCGGACGCCAGCACCCAATTCAGATTTTAAATTCCAGTACCCGATTCGGTACTTGTGGGTAGAGACATTGTGGACGCCTTGGTTTGCACTTAAACAGACGTACACATTGCGACATTGCTATAAATAACCGTTGTTGGCGCGTATGTGCTATGTTGGCGAATCGGACGCCAGCACCCAATTCAGATTTTAGAATCCAGTACCCGATTCGGCAGTTGTAGGTAGAGACATTGTGGACGCCTTGGTTTGCACTTAAACAGACTTAAACATTGCGACATTGCTATAAATAACCGTTGTTGGCGTGTATGTACTATAGTGGCGAATCGGACGCCTGCACCCAATTCAGAGTTTAGAACCCAGTACCCAATTCGGCTGTTGTGGGTAGAGACATTTTGGACGCGTTGGTTTGCACTTAAACAGACGTACACATTGCGACATTGCTATAAATAGCCGTTGTTGGCGCGTATGTGCTATGTTGGCGAATCGGACGCCAGCACCCAATTCAGATTTTAGAATCCTGTACCCGATTCGGCAGTTGTGGGTAGAGACATTGTGGACGCCTTGGTTTGCACTTAAACAGATGTAAACATTGCGACCTTGCTATAAATAACCGTTGTTGGCGCGTATGTACTATGGTGGCGAATCGGACGCCAGCACCCAATTCAGATTTTAGAACCCAGTACCCGATTCGGTACTTGTGGGTAGAGACATTTTGGACGCCTTGGTTTGCACTTAAACAGACGTACACATTGCGACATTGCTATAAATAGCCGTTGTTGGCGCGTATGTGCTATGTTGGCGAATCGGACGCCAGCACCCAATTCAGATTTTAGAATCCAGTACCCGATTCGGCAGTTGTGGGTAGAGACATTGTGGACGCCTTGGTTTGCACTTAAACAGACTTAAACATTGCGACATTGCTATAAATAACCGTTGTTGGCGTGTATGTACTATAGTGGCGAATCGGACGCCAGCACCCAATTCAGATTTCAGAACCCAGTACCCAATTCGTTCTCCGTGGGTGCAGTGAGTGCAAATCCATTTTCTTATCTATATGTGAGTTACATGTTCGCTTTCACTTCCCATCATTTGCTGAGAACGATTAGATTCTCAAAATTGAAACAATTTTAACATATTTCCCCGTTTTATAAATGGAAACGTCCTATACTTTTGAACCGGGTACTGGGTACTGGGTACTGTCTGCTAACTTCACTGACATTGAAAATAGACAGATCTGATAGTTGGTAAAAACACACACAATAACGCCTGTAATGAGACCTAGTTACCAGTGTGGGCTAGCTAGTTGGCGTTTTGTATAGCGCTGTGAAATCCGTTACTTATTCCCAGTTCCTTATTCGACTTTCTAAATTTAGCAGAAATTCGAAAAATAAATGGCCTTCTTGGGTGGCGTCCTAAGACACAGGAGTATTCAAACCTTGGGGTTCACCCTCCCACCCCTTTTTAGGGGCCAGATTGGACCCTAAAAGTGACCAAATGGTCAAAATCGTAATTATTGACGGAAATTCGCGGAACAAACGGCCTTATAGGGTGGCGCCCAAAAATACAAGATTATTCAAATCCAAAGGTTCACCCTCCCACCCCTTTTTAGGGGCCAGATTGCACCCTAAAAGTGACCAAATGGTAAAAATCGTAATTATTGACGGAAATTCGCGGAACAAACGGCGTCATAGGGTGGCGCCCGAAAATACAAGATCATTCAAATCCTAAGGTTCACCCTCCAACCCCTTTTTAGGGGTCATATTGGACCCTAAAAGTGACCAAATGGTCAAACTCGTAACTGTTGGCCGTAAATCGCGGAACAAACTGCCTTATAGGGTGGCGCCCTAAAATGCAAGATTATTCAAATTCTAAGGTTCGCCCTCTCACCACTTTTTAGGGGCCAGATTGGACCCTAAAACTAACCAAACGGTCAAAATCGTAATTATTGACCGAATTTCGGCGAACACACGGCATTGTAGGGTGGCGCCCTAAAATACAAGATTATTCAAATCCCAAGGTTTAACCTCCCACCCCTTTGTAGGGGCCACATTGGACCCTAAACGTGACCAAATGTTCAAAATCGTAATTATTGATGGAAATTCGCGGAACAAACGACGTCATAGGGTTGCGCCCGAAAATACAAGATCATTCAAATCCTAAGGTTCACCCTCCAACCCCTTTTTAGGGGCCATATTGGACCCTAAAAGTGACCAAATGGTCAAACTGGTAACTGTGGGCCGTAATTCGCGGAACAAACGACGTTATAGGATGGCTCCCCTAAATGCAAGAGTATTCAAATCCTAAGGTTCGCCCTCCCACCCCTTTTTAGGGGCCATATTGGACCCTAAAAGTGACCAAATTGTCAAACTCGTAACTGTTGGCCGTAATTCGCGGAACAAACGGCGTTATAGGGTGGCGCCCTAAAATGCAAGATTATTCAAATCCTAAGGTTCGCCCTCCCACCCCTTTTTAGGGGCCAGATTGAACGCTAAAAGTGACCAAATGGTCAAAATCGTAATTATTGACCGAAATTCGGCGAACACACGGCGTTATAGGGTGGCGCCCTAAAATACAAGATTATTCAAATCCTATGGTTCGCACTCCCACCCCTTTTTAGGGGCCACATTGGACCCTAAAAGTGAACAAATGGTCAAAATCGTAATTATTGATGGAAATTCGCGGAACAAACGACGTCATAGGGTGGCGCCCTGAAATGCAAGATTATTCAAATCCTAAGGTTCGCCCTCCCACCCCTTTTTAGGGGCCAGATTGAACGCTAAAAGTGACCAAATGCTCAAAATCGTAATTATTGACCGAAATTCGGCGAACACACGGCGTTATAGGGTGGCGCCCTAAAATACAAGATTATTCAAATCCTAACGTTCACACTCCCACCACTTTTTAGGGGCCAGATTGGACCCTAAAAGTGACCAAATGGTCTAAATCGTAATTATTGATGGAAATTCGCGGAACAAACGGACTTATAGGGTGGCGCCTTAAAATACAAGATTATTCAAATCTTAAGGTTCACACTCCCACCCCTTCTTAGGGGCCACATTGGACCCTAAAAGTGACCAAATGGTCAAAATCGTAATTATTGACGGAAATTCGCGGAACAAACGGCCTTATAGGGTGGCGCGCCAAAGTGCAAGATTTTTCAAATCCTAAGGTTCACCCTTCCACCCCTTTTTAGGGGCCGGATTGGACCATAAATGTGACCAAATGGTCAAAATCGTAATTATTGACCGAATTTCGCGGAACAAACGGCCTTAAAAGGTGGCGCCCTAAAATGTAAGAGTATTCAAATCCTAAATTTCACCCTCCCGCCCCTTTTTAGGGGCCAGATTGGACCCTAAAAGTGCCCAAACGGTCAAAATCGTAATTATTGACGAAAATTCGCGGAACAAACAGCCTCATAGGGTGGCGCCCTAAAATACAAGATTATTCAAATCTTAAGGTTCACCCTCCCACCCCTTTTTAGGGGCCAGATTTAACCCTAAAAGTGACCAAATGGTCAAAATCGTAATTATTGATGGAAATTCGGGGAACAAACAACGTCATAGGGTGGCGTCCGAAAATACAAGATCATTCAAATCCTAAGGTTCACTCTCCAACCCCTTTCAGGGGCCATATTGGACCCTAAAAGTGACCAAATGGTCAAACTCGTAACTGTTGGCCGTAATTCGTGGAACAAACGGCGTTATAGGGTGGCGCCCTAAAATGCAAGATTATTCAAATTCTAAGGTTCACCCTCCAACCCCTATTTAGGGCCCACATTGGACCCTAAAAGTGACCAAATGGTCAAACTTGTAACTGTTGGACGTAATTCGCAGAACAAACGGCGTTATAGGGTGGCGCCCTAAAATACAAGATTATTCAAATCCTAAGGTTCGCGCTCTCTCCCCTTTTTAGGGGCCAGATTGGACCCTAAAAGTGACCAAACGGTCAAAATCGTAATTATTGACCGAAATTCGCGGAACACACGGCGTTATAGGGTGGCGCCCTAAAATACAAGATTATTCAAATCCTAAGGTTCACACTCCCACCCCTTTTTATGGGCAACATTGGACCCTAAAAGTGACCGAATGGTCAAAATCGTAATTATTGATAGAAATTCGCGGAACAAACGACGTCATAGGATGGCGCCCGAAAATACAAGATCATTCAAATCCTAAGGTTCACCCTCCAACCCCTTTTTAGGGGCCATATTGGACCCTAAAAGTGACCAAATGATCAAAATCGTAATTATTGATGGAAATTCGCGGAACAAACGGCGTTATAGGGTGGCGCCCTAAAATTCAAGATTATTCAAATCCTAAGGTTTACACTCCCACCCCTTCTTAGGGGCCACATTGGACCCTAAAAGTGACCAAATGGTCAAAATCGTAATTATTGACGGAAATTCGCGGAACAAACGGCCTTATAGGGTGGCGCCCCAAAGTGCAAGATTTTTCAAATCCTAAGGTTCACCCTCCCACCCCTTTTTAGGGGCCACATTGGACCCTAAACGTGACCAAATGATCAAAATCGTAATTATTGACCGAATTTCGCGGAACAAACGGCCTTAAAAGGTGGCGCCCTAAAATGTAAGATTATTCAAATCCTAAATTTTACCATCCCGCCCCTTTTTAGGAGCCAGATTGGACCCTAAAAGTGCCCAAATGGTCAAAATTGTAATTATTGATGGAAATTCGCGGAACAAACGGCGTCATACGGTGGCGCCCTAAAATACAAGATCATTCAAATCCTAAGGTTCACCCTCCAACCCCTTTTTAGGGCCCACATTGGACCCTAAAAGTGATCAGATGGTCAAACTAGTAACTGTTGGCCGTAATTCGCGGAACAAACGGCGTTATAGGGTGGCGCCCTAAAATGCAAGATTATTCAAATCCTAAGGTTCACCCTCCAACCCCTTTTTAGGGCCCACATTGGACCCTAAAAGTGAACAAATGGTCAAACTCGTAACTGTTGGCCGTAATTCGCGGAACAAACGGTGTTATAGGGTGGCGCCCTAAAATGCAAGATTATTCAAATCCTAACGTTCACCCTCCAACCCTTTTAGGGCCCACATTGGACCCTAAAAGTGAACAAATGGTCAAACTCGTAACGGTTGGCCGTAATTCGCGGAACAAACAGCGTTATAGGTTGGCGCCCTAAAATGTAAGATTATTCAAATTCTAAGGTTCGCCCTCTCTCCCCTTTTTAGGGGCCAGATTGGACCCTAAAAGTGACCAAACGGTCAAAATCGTAATTATTGACCGAAATTCGGCGAACACACGGCGTTATAGGGTGGCGCCCTAAAATACAAGATTATTCAAATCCTAAGGTTCACCCTCCCACCCCGTTTTAGGGGCCACATTGGACCCTAAAAGTGACCAAATGGTCAAAATCGTAATTATTGACCGATATTCGCGAAACACACGGCGTTATAGGGTGGCGCCCTAAAATACAAGTTTATTCAAAGACTAAGGTTCACCCTCCCACTCCTTTTTAGGGGCCAGATTGGACCCTCAAAGTGACAAAATGGTCAAAATCGTAATTATTGATGGAAATCGCGGAACAAACGGCGTCATAGGGTGGCGCCCAAAAATACAAGATCATTCAAATCCTAAGGTTCACCCTCAAACCCTTTTTAGGGGCCACAATGGACCCTAAATGTGACCAAATGGTCAAAATCGTAATTGTTGGCCGTAATTCGCGGAACAAACGGAGTTATAGGGTGGCGCCCTAAAATGTAAGATTATTCAAATCCTAAGGTTCACCCTCCCACCCCTTTTTAGGGGCCACATCGGTCAAGCGTTGGAAAAACAATAAGTGCTGTTTGTCTGTAAATGACCACTTGATGCACATTGCTTTTCATCGTGCCCTTCATTATTATCTCGGATTGTATTATGCAACTGAAACCCAGTGATAGAGTTCAAGATTTTTGTTGAGTAACCAGACGATTGTTACGAAATAGGATTTTGTAATGATTGACTTATAATTGTCATTGAAAGATGAAGTAGTTTTATTTTTACTCACTCATACATTTTGTAATTAGCGATAATTTTAGTTTTGATGCCGAAATATCGTCACATCATTCAACAAATGCTAACACTGACACATACATCAATCCCTATGTATGAGCTTCCAGTGGTGGGCCATGGAGTGATGGGGGTGGGAGAGGGCAGGTGGACCCAGGTGCAAACCGCCACTTACTGTTTTTAACCCCATCTTTCCTCGGGAGGCGCCAGAATCGATCTCAGAGCTTCAGAATTTGAAATGTCAGACTGCACTAAGTTTATATAAAATGAAACAAACTTATCACCCAGAAGTAATTTCTTTCACTTTATATAAGGTTAGTGAATTTTGCTCCCTAGAGTGCCCACCCGCTGTCTCTGGACACTTCGGCTAGTGTCCAATCCGTGTACATCTAATTTTCTTCTTTATATTTCTTGCCCAGTTAGCACATACGATTACCATTGAAGCTGACTTTTTCTTCTTTATATGTCTTGCCCAGTTAGCACATACGATTACCATTGAAGCTGATGTCTTGGCACAATCCTTACTACCTTTCTCTCACAGATACTGGCACAGATTGGGCAGGAAGTAATTGTTTCTTGATTCCCCTCGCCCACTATACATATTGTGTATGATACACAATAATGTGTTTAGCAGGAGACTGGAATTAACAAACAATGAATTGTGTACGATATAACATTTTGCCCCCCCCCCCCCCATCCCCCCCCCCCCTCCAAAACGTGCTACAAGGCATTTCTCTCAATGCTGCCTTAGTCTTAGTCTTTGTTGAGGAAACAAACGCAACAGTCTCTTTTTATCACAAGGGTGTAACTCGACAATGCATTTAAAAAAAGACAATGCTATTTTCCGGTAATATTTTCCTGTACTTTTCCCGTGGTGGTCTACAGAAATCAGTCGCCTAGCCGCCTGGCTGGGGGGTGGGTGGGGGGATAAGGTGATCATGACCATGTTTCACGTAACAAAAACTCCCCAAATCATGATTGTCCCAAATGGAGCTACACACACTAAAATTACTTCATATTGAATATTAAAGCACGGAGTTTTGCAAAATGTTCTGTTTGGTCTTCATCCCATTGCCTCACCCCCCCCCCCTACTTCCCTGAAGGGAAGTACGAGGAGTGGAAATGACCGAGGTCCTAGTTAGAATTGAGGGGGACCTTCGAAATCCCACCGAGTCTTTTCAAATATCAAGGTTGCCCACACACACACACATACTTTAAGAACGAAAACAAACTGGCTAGCCCCCCACCCCCACACACAATGACAATTATAAAATCCGGGCTACGCCCCTGCTATATTGTATATAACTATATATAATCGATTTCTCTATTTTCGAAATGGGGATGTGGGGGGGGGGGTGGGGGGGGGGGCAAGTTCGATATAACGCTGACATATTTCGAAGGACTGACCCATGAAACTGGGCGTATCCCCCCCCCCCCACGGTTGAGGGTCTGAAGGCCCCTCTACATATATTTTTTTTTTCAAATTCTGAAGCACTGAAATCGATTCTGATGCCTCCTGGGAATGATAGATGTTAAAAACAGTAAGTGACAGTTTGTATTTGGGGGTAAGTGACAGTTTGTATTTGAATTGAAGATCCCCTCCCGTCCCACCACTGGGAGCTCACACACGGGGATTGGTGGAGTGTGCACATGGGGTCCCAGTTATAATGGCTCCTAAGGCTTTGAGTGGGTATCATTGGGGTATCAAGAATAAACAGAAAGATAGTGCTTGAAATACATGTATATTGTTACTGATAGAATAAAGAATAAAAAGATTAAAACAGCTATGATAGTGGACTGTTTTTAGTTTGAAAACCAAAAGCTATCTAACTGTTTAGGAGAGTTGTTTTGATTTTAGAAGGGTTTTGTAATATGTTTTAACTATTGTTATTTTATGTACTTAGCAGATGCCTCTCTTATGTTTCTCACTGTTTGTATCGTTTTATTTTTATGTAATTTATTCAGTAAAACAATTTTAGAATTCTTTAACTTATCTTTCCTTTTAAAGTTTTCTCAATAAGTGAAGAGTGGTGGAAATAAATGCATAATGGGGACGGGTCAGTGGGTGATCCCATAGTGTCAGAACGCACTTGTTCCAGTCGTTTGTGATTTTTCTCACATTTGCATTTCTCAGAGATGATTATATTATTAAATACATAAAAATATATTATGCGGCAATCAACTATTTTTACAAGATTATCACTCACTGAAGGTTGAATATGACTGGAACATCTTTGTTTCGTAGTAGTCAGAGTGGATTTCGACAATGACGGCAACCCGATAGTACAAATTAACTGAGGTATGCAATCAAACAAGGTTTGATAAAATAAAAATAAGAAGCTTGCTCATCAGGCTTTATGCGGATTGATTCGGTTGAGGGGTTGATGTCGCCTTACACACAAATATCACTCCACAATAACACTGATCATAAGGAACAGATCAAGCAAAAGCAATTATTTATACCTTCTTCAGATACTAAAGCTCACTTCCATCAATGAGGTGTTCACCCGACAGTGGCCGATAAAAGCCCAACCCATAACTGATATTCCAACCTATCTGCTTATTGACAGACATGTACCAACACTACAAGTAATTATACAAGTAAATAGGTGAATAAATATGTTTTTG
The DNA here is from genome assembly GCA_031216915.1 of Pictodentalium vernedei. NCBI lineage: Eukaryota > Metazoa > Mollusca > Scaphopoda > Dentaliida > Dentaliidae > Pictodentalium > Pictodentalium vernedei. The sequence continues at coordinate 806,561,016 of CM062297.1, forward strand.
GTCAGCATATGCCAGACCAGAATAGGATATTAGAAGCACACGCGTGTGGTGATGGTCTCTGAAGTTGAACACGTCTATAGTGGGTGCTTCATATTGGACTGTATCTCTATTTTTACACAACACAGCTTGGCGGATTTATTAATTGTCCCACTGAGGTGTTCAATGTTAGCAGTAACTTAAGCAAATCTGTAATGCCATATCATATTTACAGAAGGATGCAATCCAGAAATGGCCACTGTATGTGTTCCATCCGAGAAGACTTTTACTGTAGATAATGCCTGCTGATATCCCCCGTGTCCGGTTTTGCCAGCCCCTATCAACACATAACTACCATTTTAAAGCCCAGATAGAGGTCCCAAAAAAGGTTTTCTATCGGGCCAGTTGAACTGTCAATCGCCTCAATTCCAAAGGGGTCCCCATCAACGCCAAGAACATCCAGCGATGATTACCAAGTATAGTAACTGTTACAAATATACCCATTTGTGTCCTTGATGTCTTGTAACTGGCCCTTTTGGAAGTCTTAGCATGGTCCTAAATGATGTCCGATCGGGGCACCCGAGATGTCAATCTTTTTAGTCCTCGCTGCCTCTCATAAACCACAAAATATCTAGCTCTTTTCACAAACTTTGTTGATATTTTGTAACTGACCCTTTTCGGGGTCTTAGTAGGGCCCGATATGGCGTCCGATTGGGGATGACGTCGTGTCAATTTTCTATTCCTCGGATGCAATCTATCAGCAATAAAATATCTGATGATTTTTACCTATTTTTGTAACATTTTACAACTGGGCGTTTCAGGGTTTCAGTAGGGTCCATAAATAGGGTTGAAGGATGAACCAGAGAATTTGAATAATCTCGTAATTTACGGTGCCACCCTAGAAGGCCATTTGTTCTCAATATTTCAGCCAATAATTACCATTTTGACCGTTTGGTCACTTTTGGAGTCCAATTTGGCCCCTAAAAAGGATCGGGAGGGTTAACGTTAGGATTTGGATAAGCTTATATTTTCGGGCGCCACCCTATAATAATAACAATAATAATAATAAATACAGTTTAGAGCCGTGAATCCACCTAATTGCTCCCAGGCTTTACACCAAAAAAAAAAAAAAGAAAAGAAAAAAAAAAAAAAGAGAGAAAAAAAAGGCCGTTTGTTCCGCAAATTTCCATCAATAATTATGACTTTGACCATTTGGTCACTTTTAGGGTCCAATCTGGCCCCTAAAAATGGGTGGGAGGGTGAGCCTTAGGACTTGAATAATCTTGCATTTTAGGGCGCCACCCTATAACGCCGTTTGTTAAGCGAAGTTCGACCAACAATTACGATTTTGACGATTTGGTCACTTTTAGGGTCCAATGTGGCCCTAAAAAGGGGCTGGAGGGTGAACCTTAGGATTTGAATGATCTTGTATTTTAGGGCGCCACCCTATAACGCCAATTGTTCCGCGAATTACGATAAATAATTACGATTTTGACTTTGGTCACATTTAGGGTCCAATGAAGCCCTTAAAAAGCGGTGCGAGGGCGAACTTTAGGATTTGAATTATCTTGCAGTTTAGGGCGCCACCCTATAACGCCGTTTGTTCCGCGAATTTCCGTCAATAATTACGATTTTGACCATTTGGTCACTTTTAGGGTCCAATCTGGCCCCTAAAAAGGGGTAGGAGGGCGAACCTTAGGATTTGAATAATCTTGCATTTTAGGGCGCCACCCTAAAACGCCGTTTGTTCTGCGAATTACGGCCAACAGTTACCAGTTTGACCATTTGGTCACTTTTAGGGTCCAATATGGCCCCTAAAAAAGGGGTTGGAGGGTGAACCTTAGGATTTGAATGATCTTTCGGGCGTCACCCTATGACGTAGTTTGTTCAACGAATTTCCATCAATAATTACGATTTTGACCATTTGGTCACTTTTCGGGTCCAACCTGGCCCCTAAAAAGGGGGTGGGAGTGTGAACCTTAGGATTTCAATAATCTAGTATTTTAGGGCGCCACCCTATAACGCCGTGTGTTCGCCGAATTTCGGTCAATAATTACGATTTTGACCATTTGGTCACTTTTAGGGTCCAATATGGCCCCTAAAAAGGGGTGGGAGGGCGAACCTTAGGACTTGAATAATCTTGCATTTTAGGGCGCCACCCTATAACGCCGTGTGTTCCGCGAATTTCGGTCAATAATTACGATTTTGACCAATTGGTCACTTTTAGGGTCCAATCTGGCCCCTAAAAAGGGGTGGGAGGGTGAACCTTAGGATTTGAATAATCTTGTATTTTAGGGCGCCACCCTATAAGGCCGTTTGTTCCGCGAATTTCCGTCAATAATTACGATTTTGACCATTTGGTCACTTTTAGGGTCCAATGTGGCCCCTAAAAAGGAGTGGGAGGGTGAACTTTAGGATTTGAATAATCTTGTATTTTAGGGCGCCACCCTATAACGCCGTGTGTTCCGCGGATTTTGTTCAATAATTACGATTTTGACCATTAGGTCACTTTTAGGGTCCAATGCGGCCCCTAAAAAGGGGGTGGGAGGGTGAACCTTAGGATTTGAATAATTTTGTATTTTAGGGCGCCACTCTATAAGGCCGTTTGTTCCGCCAATAATTACGATTTTGACCATTTGGTCACATTTAGGGTCCAATGTGGCCCCTAAAAAGGGGTGGGAGTGTGAACCTTAGGATTTGAATAATGTTGCATTTTAGGGCGCCACCCTATAGCGCCGTGTGTTCGCCGAATTCTGTCAATAATTACGATTTTGACCGTTTGGTCACTTTTAGGGTCCAATCTGGCCCCTAAAAAGGGGTGGGAGGGCGAACCTTAGGATTTGAATAATCAAGCATTTTAGGGCGCCACCCTATAACGCCGTTTGTTCCGCGAATTACGGCCAACAGTTACCAGTTTGACCATTTGGTCACTTTCAGGGTCCAATATGGCATCTAAAAAGGGGTTGGAGGGTGAACCTTAGGATTTGAATGATCTTGTATTCTCGGGCGCCACCCTATGACGTCGTTTGTTCCGCGAATTTCCATCAATAATTACGATTTTGACCATTTGGTCACTTTTAGGGTCCAATCTGGCCCCTAAAAAGGGTGGGAGGGTGAACCTTAGGATTTGAATAATCTTGTATTTTAGGGCGGCACCCTATAAGGCCGTGTGTTCCGCGAATTTTCGTCAATTATTACGATTTTGACCATTTGGTCACTTTTAGGGTCCAATGTGGCCCCTAAAAAAAAGGGGTGGGAGGGTGAACCTAGGATTTGAATAATCTTGTATTTTAGGGCGCCACCCTATAACGCCGTGTGTTCGCCGAATTTCGGTCAATAATTACGATTTTGACCATTTGGTCACTTTTAGGGTCCAATCTGGCCCGTAAAAAGAGGTGGGAGGGCGAACCTTAGGATTTGAATAATCTTGCATTTTAGGGCGCCACCCTATAACGCCGTTTGTTCCGCGATTTACGGCCAACAGTTACGAGTTTGACCATTTGGTCACTTTTAGGGTCCAATATGGCCCCTAAAAAGGGGTTGGAGGGTGAACCTTAGGATTTGAGTGATCTTGTATTTTCGGACGCCACCCTATGACGTCGTTTGTTCCGCGAATTATTATCAATAATTACGATTTTGACCATTTGGTCACTTTTAGGGTCCAATGTGGCCCCTAAAAAGGGGTGGGAAGGTGAACCTTGGGATTTGAATAATCTTGTATTTTAGGGCGCCACCCTATAATGCCGTGTGTTCGCCGAATTTCGGTCAATAATTACGATTTTGTCCGTTTGGTCACTTTTGGGGTCCAATCTGGCCCCTAAAAAGGGGTGAGAGGGCACACCCTAGGATTTGAATAATCTTGCATTTTAGGGCGCCACCCTATAAGACAGTTTGTTCCGCGAATTACGGCCAACAGTTACGAGTTGACCATTTGGCCACTTTTAAGGTCCAATATGGCCCCTAAAAAGGGGTTGGAGGGTGAACCTTAGGATTTGAATGATCTTGTATTTTCGGGCGCCACCCTATAACGCCATTTGTTCCGCGAATTTCCGTCAATAAATACGATTTTGACCATTTGGTCACTTTAGGGTCCAATCTGGCCCCTAAAAAGGGGTAGGAGGGTGAACCTTAGGATTTGAATAATCTTGTATTTTAGGGCGGCACCCTATAAGACCGTTTGTTCCGCGACTTTTCGTCAATTATTACGATTTTGACCATTTTGTCACTTTTAGGCTCCAATGTTGCCCCTAAATAGGAGTGGAAGGGTGAACCTTAGGATTTGAATAATCTTGTATTTTAGGGCGCCACCCTATAACGCCGTGTGTTCCTCGAATTTCGTTCAATAATTACGATTTTGACCATTTGGTCACTTTTAGGGTCCAATCTGGCCCCTAAAAAGTGGTGGAAGGGTGAACCTTAGGATTTGAATAATCTTGTATTTTAGGGCGCCACCCTATAAGGCCGTTTGTTCCGCGAATTTCCGTCAATAATTAAGATTTTGACCATTTGGTCACTTTTAGGGTCCAATCTGGCTGCTAAAAAGGGGTGGGAGTGTAAACCTTAGGATTTGAATAATCTTGCATTTTAGGGCGCCACCCTATAACGCCGTGTGCTCGCCGAATTTCGGTCAATAATTACGATTTTGACCGTTTGGTCACATTTAGGGTCCAATCTGGCCCCTAAAAAGGGGTGGGAGGGCGAACCTTAGGATTTGAATAATCTTGCATTTTAGGGCGCCACCCTATAACGCCGTTTGTTCCGCGAATTACGGCCAAAAGTTACCAGTTTGACCATTTGGTCACTTTTTGGGTCCAATATGGCCCCTAAAACGGGGTTGGAGGGTGAACCTTAGAATTTGAAAGATCTTGTATTTTCGGGCGCCACCCTATGACGTCGTTTGTTCCGCGAATTTCCATCAATAATTACGATTTTGACCATTTGGTCACTTTTAGGGTCCAATGTGGCCCCTAAAAAAGGGGGGGGGGTGAACCTTAGGTTTTGAATAATCTTGTATTTTAGTGCGCCACCCTATAACGCCGTGTGTTCGCCGAATTTCGGTCAATAATTACTAGTTTGACCATTTGGTCACTTTTAGAGTCCAATATGGCCCCTAGAAAGGGGTTGGAGGGTGAACCTTGGGATTTGAATGATCTTGTATTTTAGGGCGCCACCCTATAAGGCTGTTTGTTCCGCGAATTTCCGTCAATAATTACGATTCTGACCATTTGGTCACTTTTAGGGTTCAATCTGGCCCCTAAAAAGGGGTGGGAGGGTGAGCCCCAGGGTTTGAATAGTCCTGTGTCTTAGGGCGCCACCCAAGAAGGCCATTTATTTTTCGAATTTCTGGTAAATTTAGAAAGTCGAATAAGGAACTGTGAATAAGTGATGGATTTCACAGCGGTGTTTTGTTTCTACTTTCGAAGCCATTATAACAAAGCTCGTTTTCAACGCAGTTCCAAATCACCAGTGAAATGAATTCGCACTCTTGGATGCTCAGCATTACGTCTGCAATAACCTAGCAGCAAGCCTTGGACGCGAGGGATGGGAGGAGTTTTTATACCCTCTTTGAGAAACGGTTGTTTAATGTAATCAGTCTGCCGTCCGTCCGTCAGTCTGTCTCTCCGTTCGTTAACATTTTTGGTTTCGGGCCGATAACTCCAGTTTGGATTCACTGATCTCAACCAAAGTTGGTATGTGTATTACCCAGCTCGTAATACAGGACAAGCCCTAATATGGGTTCCATCCAATTATTGTTATATGTGATACGGCGCTTTTCGATTTAGAATTCGACCGTTTATTATCATTTTTGGTTTTGGACCAATAACTCCCGTTTGGATCATTTGATCTCATCCAAAGTTGGTACAATTAAAAATGGCTAACGGACGTATTAAGCCACACCTGGTAGAACTCTTGTTCATATTGTCCTGTACTGCACTGATCCCCCGTGTCGTGTGCCCTCTCCTTGAACATGGGCGAGGCACTGTTTTCTGTGGTTTGGTAATATTGTGTGACGAGAACGATGCTTTATGTGGGTGTTGATCACAACTGCGCAACTTCCATTAACAAACTCACTTCAAAAGAAGTGGAATAATTAGTTAATTAATGCCGGTTCCCTTCTCCTTTTTTATTTTTTTTTTATTATTACGGTTTAACGACACATTAACAACCAAGGTCATATCGTGTCGGTGACAGTTTTACGGGTGGAGGAAGCCGGAGTACCCGGAGAGAACCACAGAGCAACGACGAGCAGCTGCCAGCTCCCCAACATCGTAACTCCGCACTGCAGCACATGCAGGGTTAGATTGGCTGAAGACATGCCCACCATCGACGTGCAGTACGCCTTAGTACACGGCGCCATCGTGCCCCCATGTGGACAATCAGGGTGAAGTGCGTTGCCCAAGGACACAACGCGGCCCTTCTCCGACAGTTTTATTAAATATTTGTAATTTTTACAACACTCTAGGACATATTTCCATTATGCTTTACATAACCAGGTACACCATCTTCTTCATCATCTACTCTTTATCTTTAATATTATCTACGTGGAGTTTCGAAAAACTTAATTACATTCAACTCGGTGTGTTTAAACCCTTACCTAACATGAAAAGCAGACGACACTTGCGAACAAAATTATTAAATAACTAATGTTTTTCATTTTTTTTGTCTCAAAAACATAGGTTATGACCCCTCATTGGAACGAGCTCGACGAGCTCGTTCCAAAGAGGGGTCATAACCTATGTTTTTGAGACAAAAAAATGAAAAAACATTAAAAATTAATTGGCGATTTTTGTGAATAGCGCTGGAGGGTTTTGGCCGTTACGTTGGGTTAGTAGTTAAAACATTCTGCTTGCAATATTACTCTGTCGCTACTAATTCTCGCCCGATCACGTGCTACATTGATATGTGACACTGTATTCGTTCTGTTCAGCTTCAGTTAAACCCTTTACCCAACAGAACTAGTACTAGCATAACAAGGGAGTGATATTTGTAAGAAAAAAATTACATTTCTCGAACAACTAGCAGTTTTCATTATTTTCCTCAAAAACATAGCATATGACATCTCATTGGAGTGAGCTCAACCAGCTCATTCCAATGATAAGTCGTAAGTTATATTTTGGAGGCAGAACTTGAAAAACACAACCTCGAATTTGAAAATTGCGATTCAGTTTGTGAATAGAGCTGACGGTTGCCAGATAGAACCATTAAGTTAGGTAAAGGGTTAACAGTAACCTGTTACTGTGTCTGTTGTGGTTATCTATTCAAAACAAAGTGCCTAGAATTAATATCGTACACTACGCCTAAACCCTCGTCAGCCCTTACTCTCCTATTTTCCAACATTTTCATCACTTTTGTTTATTCCACCCTTTCTCAGCTCATTCTGTATTTTAATCTTTATACATCTTTTCGTGCCATTTACTTCCACCGAGTTCTGTTGTCTGTGATCCGAAATGTCCTGCCGAAATTCGTCATATGCTTTAAATTCCCCTTTCCCCTCCCCCACCCTCTTTACGCCAATCTCTGAATACCTCCCCGGCATTCAAATCCTAAGAACTGCCTTGAGTTGTAGAAGAGTGTTCACCCATAACTGTCCTCACACGTCACCTCGACAATTTTAAGTGCCTTGGACAGTGGTTATCTTTGGTAAGCGAAACCAAATGTAAAATTTGATGCGGTATAATATCGTTGCACGTACAACGACGTTACAAACGTCACAATTGTAACAATACCGCGCCTAGAACTTTTCGTTGAAAAGAAGAATCGGATTAGCAATTGTCGTATCTTTTATGTTGAGACCTATGCCTTAATAATATAATTGGACATAATTTACACAAGAGTAAAAGAAAACGGTGCGTATAATTGTTGTCTTGTTTGATATAACACATGAGTACTAAGTATAGTATATACGTCATTGTTGCGAGTGTGAAGTAGTCGCAATATTTCAGTGAGGTGTGATTTCTGAACAGGCTACTAGAGAAGTTTTGAAATTCGGTGTGTTAAAGAAGAACGCCTTAGGAATATGTCTATGTGTACAAGAGAGAGAGAGAGAGAGAGAGAGAGAGAGAGAGAGAGAGAGAGAGAGAGAGAGAGAGAGAGAGTTTGAAGATGAGGTGACGAGGATTTAGTGTTTTCATAATAATGTGTGTTTTATATGCTATGGGCAGTGGTATGTGGTTTAACTGATAAAGTTCTATAATAAATGCGTTTGAAAGACCCTGTTCGTCGGTGGTTGCTTTGCTCAGTTCGTTGGAGACAATTAAAAAGTAACCACATCAGTATTTAATTCTTGCCTCCTTCAATATCCTTTGTCTACGCTTCAGTTTATTCCGAATCCAGTATAATTCTATTGTTGGGTATAGTCTATTGCAGTTAGTTATATTTTATGGACAGATCCATAATTTTGAGCTATATGTTTCACACGGTTTGTGGTACTGTAATCAAGACAACTTTTAACTTCGTTAGCTTCATCAAAGTTTTCACCCTGTTGTATATCACCGTTTTTGTTATATGCTCACTCATCCATACTGTAAATCAGAATTATGTTCAAGCGCAGTACAAAACAATAGAGTTCCACTGGCCACTATCCACTCACCGTTGGCATTAAAGATGATTTTAGACTGTGCGGAAGTAACAGATGTCCACCCTAACACCCTTCCCACTCTTCCAACAGTCGTTTGAAGACTGTTTTTGTGAGATGAAAAAAATACAAAGAATGTTTCCGTTGAAGGTATGGGTTGGAAGAGACAACATGAATATAACAAATATAACTTTCCGATCATTTTAGCAATTTGTTGTCAACAGAGACCGTCTTTACACCCCGCACGCTGCGGTCAAAATATTACATTTTCGTCCTGCAAATTTTTCACATGATGCAACCAGAAATTTAACTAATTCAGTCTTCTTGAACAGAGCTTATCAGACGCTGTTGAACAAGATTGAATTTGTTAAATTCCGAGTTGCATTGAGGAATAAATTGGCTGCTTGAATTCTTGTTATTTTGACATCATTAAGGGAGTTAAATTAGTATCGGTTCGAGAAAATTCGCCCGCTATTTCAGCCCCTTCCAAAATTACCCCAGACTCACAGAAAACAAAAACCAAGAACACCAACGAACTGAAATAGAAACACTCGCTATCCTCTAATGCCGAGTATATTCTTAAATGTATAGGATTACTTCGATTAGTAAAACCACCAAAGACGTTCCCTATACCTCTTGTTTATAGGGGCGGGGGGGGGGGGGGGGGTTATTCTGAGAAGGTGTATATGCGCGAATATCCTTAAAGCGTGTAAGATTGAGTTTTTTCACCAATTCGCAATTTTATTTCGCTAAATATGAACAAACAGTTGTGAAAGTGTGATTTATACATGATCAAACATCGGGGAGAAAATAATTGTTGTCTTGTTTGATATAACACATAAGCACAAAGTATAATATATAGGAGATTGTTGCGAGTGTGAAGTAGTCGCAATATTTCAGTGAGGTGTGATTTCGGAACAGGCTACTGGAAAAGTTTTGAAATTCGGTGTGGCAAAGAAGAACGTCTTAGGAATATCCCTGTGTGTACAAGAGAGAGAGAGAGAGAGAGAGAGAGAGAGAGAGAGAGAGAGAGAGAGAGAGAGAGAATTTGAAAATGAGGTGACGTGGATTTAGTGTTTTCACAATAATGTGTGTTTTATACGCTATGGGCAGTGGTATGTGGTTTAACTGATAAAGTTCTATATTAAATGTGTTTGAAAGGCCCTGCTCGTCGGTGGTTGCTTTGCTCAGTTCGTTGGAAACAGTTAAAGTAACCACATCAGTATTTAATTCTTGCCTCCTTCAATATCCTTGTCTACGCTTCAGTTTATTCCGAATCCAGTATAATTCTATTGAGTATAGTCTATTGCTGTTAGTTATATTTTATGGACAGATCCATAATTTTGAGCTATATGTTCCAAACGGTTTGTGGTACTGTAATCAAATCGACTTCCATTTGCTCAAGACAGCTTTTAACTTCGTTAGCTTCACAGTTTTCACCCTGTAGTCATATCACCGTTTTTGTTATATGCTCACTCATCCATACTATAAATCAGAATTATATTCAATGACAGTACACAATAGAGTTCCACTGTCCACTATCCACTCACCGTTGGCATTAAAGATGATTTTAGACTGTGCTGAAGTAACAGATGTCCACCCTAACACCCCTTGCCACTCTTCCAACAGTCGTTTGAAGACTGTTTATGTGAGATGAAAAAAATACAAAGAACGTACACGTTGAAGGTATGGGTTGGAAGAGACAACATAAATATAACTGAAGGTATAGGTTGGAAGAGACAACATGAATATAACAAATATAACTTTCCGACCATTTTAGCAATTTGTAGTCAACAGAGACCGTCTTTACACCCTGCACGCTGAGGTCAAAATATTACATTTTCGTCCAGCAAATTTTTCACATAATGCAACCAGCAATTTAACTAATTCAGTCTTCTTGAACAGAGCTTATCAGACGCTATTGAACAAGATTGAATTTGTTAAATTCCGAGTGGTATTGAGGAATAAATTGGCTGCTTGAATTCTTGTTATTTTGACATCATTAAGGGAGTTAAATTAGTATCGGTTGGAGAAAATTCGCCCACTATTTCAGCCCCTTCCAAATTCCCCCAGACTCACAGAAAACAGAAACCAAGAACACCAACGAACTGAAATAGAAACACTCGCTATCCGCCAATGCCGAGTATATTCTTAAATGTATAGGATTACTTCGAAAAGTAAAACCACCAAAGACGTGCCCTATACCTCTTGTTTATACGGGGTGGGGTGGGGGGGGGGGGGGGATATTGTGAGAAGGTGTTTATGCGCGAATATCCTTAAAGCCTGTAATATTGTGTTGTTTCACCAATTCGCAATTTTATTTCGCTAAATATGAACAAACAGTTGTGAAAGTGTGAGTTATACATGATCAAACATCGGGGAGAAAATATGGAGGAGGAGGGGTGAGGACCGTTTGCATCACCAACTAAATATTTCGTTGGATCAGGCCAATATTTCCAACGAAAAATAGCGATATACGTGTGGCATGCTACCTTTGCGACAAGGAGGTTATGCAAGGTTAACTGGTGTCAGATGTCTTATGGTCTCGCCCCACTATGCACCATAAAGATCTATTACCGTCATAGTGAGATATTAACCCTTTATCTAATCAATTGTCGAGATCCACCTGGGGTGATACACAAACTTGCCATTCAAACTATTCTTTTTCCGCCTGAAACACCGTTTATCACTCCACCAAGGAGACAATTATGTGGACCACACTCTAATCAGGGCACAAAATCTGTTTTGGTTGAAAGTTTTGTTTTTCAATGTCACTTGCAACAATTGCTGGTTAATGTAGGATCCGTGGTCTCAAAAGCCAAAAACATCCTTTACAACAGTATTAGCCCTTTTGCTTTCCCAACCTACTCAGTAAATTTGCGTTGCTGTGTCCAATGACATTTGTATAAGGCATCATCTCCTAAAATATGGAGTGAAAAAGTACATGTTGTCGCATAACATTTGGGCTTAGGTTTTACCGAACTCCATCAGTCTTCATTCACTCCAAAACACTCTGGATGGGCATTTTCACTTATGCTCGAAGATTTCATTTCGTTTGCATTCTCACACTTTTATCAGAGAAGTGACTATTGTTATTTTGAATGTTTGCAAAATGCGTTCAATGAATATTATCGTTCCAGTCCAGATATTGGTCCAGTTGATCACACGGAAGCATTTTCTCTCTCGAGTTCTAAATTCTATTAACCCTCTACCTAACATGAAAAGCAGGCGACACTTGCAAACAAAATTCTTGAATATAACTGTTTTTTTTTTCATTTTTTGTCTCAAAAATATAGGTTATGACTCCTCATTGGAACGAGCTCGACGAGCTCGTTCCAAAGAGGGGTCATAACCTATGTTGTTTAGACTAAAAATGAAAAAAATAATGAAAATTAATTGGCGATTTTAGTGAGTAGCGCTGGTCGGTTTTGGTCGTTACGTTGGGTAAAGGGTTACAAATATCAGTTCTGGGTCAGTGTATATCCTTTGATGAACGAGTAATTTGTGGTATTATTTGATTTTGTGATGGTGTGGGTCAAGCAAATAGTGACCACCAGTGGTAACACGCAAATAGTGACCACCAGTGGTAACATGAAAGTGGTGTACAAATATATGCATTTTTGTTAGAGGTCAGGGTCACACGGGATTGTTGAATGTGCTGTCCAGACAACACGGTGGGTAGATTTTCACTGGTAAGAAATGAGAAATGTTTCATGTATTTATGTTGTTGTGCCTTCTTTAAAAATTAAAGAGAAGATCTTATTTGTTTTCGTTGTTAGTTCGAATCAATATCGTACGCTATGCCTAAACCCTCGTCACCCCTTACTCTCCTATTTTCCAACATTTTCATCACTTTTGTTTATTCCACTCTGTATCAGCTCATTCTGCATATTAATCTTTATACATCTTTTTGTGCCATTTACTTCCACCGAGTTCAGTTGTCTGTCATCCGAAATGTCCTGCCGAAATTCGTCATATGCTTTAAATTCCACTTTCCCCTCCCCCACCCTCTTTACGCCAATCTCTGAATACCTCCCCGGCATTCAAATCCTAAGAACTGCCTTGAGTTGTAGACGAGTGTTCACCCATAACTGTCCTCACACGTCACCTCGACAATTTTAAGTGCCTTGGACAGTGGTTATCTTTGGTAAGCGAAACCAAATGTAAAGTTTGATGCGGTATAATATCGTTGCCCGAACAACGACGTTACAAACGTCACAATTGTAACAATACCGCGCCTAGAACTTTTCGTTGAAAAGAAGAATCGGATTAGCAATTGTCGTATCTTTTATTTTGAGACCGATGCCTTAATAATATAATTGGACAAAATTTACACAAGAGTAAAAGAAAACGGTGCGTATAATTATTGTCTTGTTTGATATAACACATAAGTACTAAGTATAGTATATGCGTCATTGTTGTGAGTGTGAAGTAGTCGCAATATTTTAGTGAGGTGTGATTTCTGAGCAGGCTACTGGAGAAGTTTTGAAATTCGGTGAGGCAAAGAAGAACGCCTTAGGAATATGTCTATGTGTACAAAAGAGAGAGAGAGAGAGAGAGAGAGAGAGAGGGAGAATTTGAAAATGAGGTGATGTGGATTTAGTGTTTTCATAATAATGTGTGTTTTATTCGCTATGGGCAGTGGTATGTGGTTTAACTGATAAAGTTCTATAATAAATGCGTTTGAAAGGCCCTGCTCGTCGGTGGTTGCTTTGCTCAGTTCGTTGGAGACAATTAAAAAGTAACCACATCAGTATTTAATTCTTGCCTCCTTCAATAGCCTTGTCTACGCTTCAGTTTATTCCGAATCCAGTATAATTCTATTCTTGAGTATAGTCTATTGCAGTTAGTTATATTTTATGGACAGATCCATAATTTTGAGCTATATGTTTCAAACGGTTTGTGGTACTGTAATCAAACCGACTTCCATTTGCTCAAGACAGCTTTTAACTTCGTTTTTGGTTATATGCTCACTCATCCATACTATAAATCAGAATTATGTTCAATCGCAGTACAAAAACAATAGAGTTCCACTGGCCACTATCCACTCACCATCTGCATTAAAGATGATTTTAGACTCTGCTGAAGTAACAGATGTCCACCCTAACACCCCTTGCCACTCTTCCAACAGCCGTTTGAAGACTGTTCATGTGAGATGAAAAAAATACAAAGAAAGTTTCCGTTGAAGGTATGGGTTAGAAGAGACAACGTAAATATAACTGATGGTATAGGTTGGAAGAGACAACCTGAATATAACAAATATAACTTTCCGATCATTTTAGCAATTTGTAGTCAACAGACACCGTCTTTACACCATGTACGCTGAGGTCAAAATATTACATTTTCGTCCTGCAAATTTTTCACATAATGCAACCAGCAATTTAACTAATTCAGTCTTCTTGAACAGAGCTTATCAGACGCTGTTGAACAAGATTGAATTTGTTAAATTCCGAGTTGCATTGAGGAATAAATTGGCTGCTTCAATTCTTGTTATTTTGACGTCATTAAGGGAGTTAAATTAGTATCGGTTCGAGAAAATTCGCCCGCTATTTCAGCCCCTTCCAAATTCCCCCAGACTCACAGAAAACAAAAATCAAGAACACCAACGAACTGAAATAGAAACACTCGCTATCCGCCTATGCCGAGTATATTCTTAAATGTATAGGATTACTTCGAAAAGTAAAACCACCAAAGACGTGCCCTATACCTCTTGTTTATACGGGGTGGGGTGGGGGGGGGGGGGATATTGTGAGAAGGTGTTTATGCGCGAATATCCTAAAAGCGTGTAATATTGAGTTGTTTCACGAATTCGCAATTTTATTTCGCTAAATATGAAAAAACAGTTGTGAAAGTGAGAGTTATACATGATCAAACATCGGGGAGAAAATATGGAGGAGGAGGAGGGGAGAGGACCGTTTGCATCACCAACTAAATATTTCGTTGGATCAGGCCAATATTACCAACTGAAAATAGCGATATAAGTGTGGCATGCTACCTTTGCGACAAGGAGGTTATGCAAGGTTAACTGGTGTCAGATGTCTTATGGTCTCGCCCCACCACCATAAAGATCTATTACAGTCATAGTGAGATATTAACCCTTTATCTAATCAATTGTCGAGATCCACCTGAGGTGATACACAAACTTGCCATTCAAACCATTCTTTTGCGCCTAAAACACCGTTTATCACTCCTCCAAGGAGACAATTATGTGGACCACTCTCTAGTCAGGGCACAAAATCTGTTTTGGTTGAAAGTTTTGTTTTTCAATGTCACTTGCAACAATTACTGGTTAATGTAGGATCCGTGGTCTCAAAAGCCAAAAACATCCTTTACAGCAGTAATAGCCCTTTTGCTTTCCCAACCTACTTAGTAAATTTGCGGTGCTGTGTCCAATGACATTTGTATGAGGCATCATCTCCAAAAATATGGAGTGAAAAAGTACATGTTGTCGCATAACATTGGGGCTTAGGTTTTACTGAACTCCATCAGCCTTCATTCACTCCAAAACACTCTGGGTGGGCATTTTCACTTATTTCATTTCATTTGCATTCTCACAGTTTTATCAGAGAAGTGACTAGTGTTATTTTTAATCTTTACAAAATGCGTTCAGTGAATATTATCGTTCCAGTCCAGATATCGCTCCAGTTGATCACACGGAAGCATTTTCTCGTTCGAGTTCTAAATTCTATTAACCCTTTACCTAACATGAAAAGCAGGCGACACTTTCAAACAAAATTCTTGAATATAACTAGGGTTTTTTCATTTTTTGTCTCAAAAATATAGGTTATGACTCCTCATTGGAACGAGCTCGACGAGCTCGTTCCAAAGAGGGGTCATAACCTATGTTGTTTAGACAAAAAATAATGAAAATTAATTGGCGATTTTAGTGAGTAGCGCTGGACGGTTTGGTCGTTACATTGGGTAAAGGGTTACAAATATCAGTTCTGGGTCAGTGTATATCCTTTGATGAACGGGTAATTTAGGGTATTATTTGATTTTGTGATACTGTGGGTCAAGCAAATAGTGACCTCCAGTGGTAACACGCAAATACTGACCACCAGTGGTAACATGAAAGTGGTGTACAAATATATGCATTTTTGTTAGAGGTGAGGGTCACATGGGGTTGTTGTATGTGCTGCCCAGACAACACGGTGGGTAGATTTTCACTGGTAAGAAATGTGAAATGTTTCATGTATTTATGTTGTTGTGCCTTCTTTAAAAATTAATGAGAAGATCTTATTTGTTTTCGTTGTTAGTTCGAAGTTTTGATGTTGTGAAACAATCGGGGAGATATTGAAACGTCATATATCACAAATTTCTCGCTATAAATGCACAAAAATGAAACATTTTAGACCACTAATGGGTGGATTTTGACAATTTTACATAATTTTCAATCTATCAGTGGATCATTCCAGCAAGTCTGTTTTAATGATGTCGTATGGGTTATATATTGTGATATTATCTGAAAGGTTATTTATTTATTTATTTGTGTTTAAGGTCACATATTTCTGCACAATGGGTAATCATGACCACCACAGTTTTACGGGTGGAGGAAACCGGAGTACCCGGAGAGAACCACCGAGCAACGGAGAGCAACTGTCAACTCCCCGACATACTAACACCACACAATCAGGGTTAGCATTGGTTGAAGACAAGTGCACCATCGACGTGCAGTACGCCTTTGTAGGTTATGAACCACTAAATAAGTGAACACGTGACTTGTAGCATTTGACAGCCAAAGTTGTGAGTAGGATTAAATAGGGCTGATCAGCTGATTGGTTAAATATTTTTGACTTTGAAACCATTAATTAAAATTTTGATTCGTCCACTTTAGAAAGGATTAATAAGTTTGTTTGTAATTTGGTGCCGGAATGTATGAGAATCTCTCAAAAATATGAGACATGGAAAAAAAAGGTGTGAAGGTCATTCAGTGCAAGACCACACGATAGTTGTGAAAATTCGAAATTTAAACTGAAATTTCATGTGGCAACATATATTTTTTTTTCCAGTTTAATTTTTTCAAGAGATGATGTTCTTTGTGGATGTATAGGTATTCTTTTTCAAAACAACTTGGTGCGTTGTACTGAGAGTGAAAGGTTAACACAATGGTCAATGGGATTTATTTAGTGGTTCATAACATGTACACAGCGCCATCGTGCCCCCACGTGGGCAGTGGGGCTGGAGTATCTTGCCCAAGGACACAACGCGATTGTAGCAGGTGGGATTTGGACCGCTCGCCTCTCGGCGTGCATCCTGCACCTCTACCTACTGAGCCACCGCGCCCCTTATCTGCAAGATAAGCCAGACAGAGACCGTTCGGAAAATGTTACTGTGTTCTCTTGGTATGGTATAAGGGAGATAACTCAAAGAGAAAAGTTTCACGTTGTGAAAATAGACAGATCTGATAGTTGGTGGAAACACACTATTACGCCTGTAAGGAGACCTAGTTACCAGTGTGGGCTAGCTAGTTGGCGTTTCGTTTCTACTTTCGAAGCCATTATAACAAACCTCGTTCTCAACGCAGTTCCAAATCACCAGTGAAATGAATTCGCACTCTTGGATGCTCTATGAACATTACTTCTGCGATAACCAAGCAGCAAGCCTTGGAGGTGAGGTGAGGAAGGAGGGGGGGGGGGGCAGTTTTTGTACGCCCCTTTGAGAAACGGTTGTATTATGTAATCAGTCTGTCCGCCCGTCCGTCTGTCCGTCTGTCTCTCCGTTCATTAACATTTTTGGTTTCATACCAATAACTCTAGTTTGGATTAACTGATCTCAACCAAAGTTGGTATGTGTATTACCCAGCTAGTAATACAGAACAAGTTCTAATAGAGGTTCCATCCAATCATAGCTATATGTGATACGGCGCTTTTTCGATTTAGAATTCGACCGTTTATTAACATTTTTGGTTTCGGACCAATAACTCCAGTATGGATCATTTGATCTCATCCAAAGTAGGTAGAATTAAAAATGGCTAACGGACGTATTAAGCCACGCCTGGTGGACCTCTTGTTCATATTGTTCTGTACTGCACTGATCCCCCGTGCGCCCTCTCCTTGAACTTGGGCGAGGCACTGTTTTCTTTGGTTTGGTAATATTGTGTGACGAGAACGATGCTTTATGTGGGTGTTGATCACAACTGCGCAATTTCCTTTAACAAACTCACTTCAAAAGAAGTGGAATAATTAGTTAATTAATGCCTGTTCCCTTCTCCTTTTTTTATTTTTTTTATTAGGGTTTAACGACACATTAACAGCCACGGTCATATCGTGCGGTGACAGTTTTACGGGTGGAGGAAGCGGGAGTACCCGGAGAGAACCACGGAGCAACGACGAGCAGCTGCCAGCTTCACAACACAGTAACTCCGCACTGCAGCACATGCAGGGTTAGATTGGTTGGAGACATGCCCACCACCGACGTGCAATACGCCTTAGTGTCATCGTGTCCCCACGTGGACAATCGGGGTTAAGGGCGTTGCCCAAGGACACAACGCGGCCCTTCTCCTTCTAAAGTTTTATTAAATATTTGTAATTTTTACAACACTCTAGGACATATTTCCATTATGCTTTACATAAACAGGTACACCATCTTCTTCATCATCTACTCTTTATCTTTAATATCATCTACGTAGAGTTTCGAAAAACTTAATTCCATTCAACTCGGCGAGTTTAACCCTTTACCTAACATGAAAAGCAGACGACACTTGCAAACAAAATTATTGAATAACTAATGTTTTTCATTTTTTTTGTCTCAAAAACATAGGTTATGACCCCCTCATTGGAACGAGTTCGCCGAGCTCGTTCCAAAGAGGGGTCATAACCTATGTTTTTGAGACAAAGGATGAAAAAATAATAAAAATTAATTGGCGTTTTTTGTGAATAACGCTGGAGTGTTTTGGTCGTTACGTTGGGTAAGTAGTTAAAACATTCTCCTTGCAATATTACTCTGTCGCTACTAATTCTCGCCCGATCACCTGCTACATTGATATGTGACACTGTATTCGTTCTGTTCAGCTTCAGTTAAACCCTTTATCCAACAGAACTAGTACTAACATAACAAGGGAGTGATATTTGTAAGAAAAAATTACATTTCTCGAACAACTAGTAGTTTTCATTATTTGCCTCAAAAACATAGCATATGTCATCTCATTGGAGTGAGCGCAACCGGCACATTCCAATGATGAGTCGTAAGTTATATTTTGGAGGCAGAACTTGAAAAACACATCCCCGAATTTGAAAAATGCGATTTTTGTGAATAGAGCTGACGGTTGCCAGATAGAACCCTTAAGTTAGGTAAAGGGTTAACAGTAACCTGTTACTGTGTCTATTGTGGTTATCTATTCAAAAGAAAGTGTCTTGAATCAATATCCTACTCTACGCCTAAACCCTCGTCAGCCCTTACTCTCCTATTTTCCAGCATTTTCAACACTTTTGTTTATTGTACTCTGCCTCAGTTCATTCTGCATTTTAATCTTTATACATCCTTTCGTGCCATATACTTCCGAGTTCAGTTGTCTGTCATCCGAAATGTCCTGCCGAAATTCGTCATATACTTTAAATTCCCCTTCCCCCTCCCCCACCCTCTTTACGCCAATCTCTGAATACCTCCCCGACATTCAAATCCTAAGAACTGCCTTGAGTTGTAGACGAGTGTTCATCCATAACTGTCCTCACACGACACCTCGACAATTTTAAGTGCCTTGGACAGTGGTTATCTTTGGTAAGCGAAACCAAATGTAAAGTTTGATGCGGTATAATATCGTTGCCCGAACAACGACGTTACAAACGTCACAATTGTAACAATGCCGCTCCTGGAACTTTTCGTTGAAAAGAAGAATCGGATTAGCAATTGTCGTATCTTTTCTGTTGAGACCGATGCCTTAATAATATAATTGGACATAATTTACACAAGAGTAAAAGAAAACGGTGCGTATAATTGTTGACTTGTTTGATATAACACATAAGTACTAAGTATAGTATATACGTCATTGTTGTGAGTGTGAAGTAGTCGCAATATTTCATTGAGGTGTGATTTCTGAACTGGCTACTGGAGAAGTTTTGAAATTCGGTGTGGCAGAGAAGAACGTCTTAGGAATAAGTTTGGTTGTACAACAGAGAGGGATAGGAGAGAGAGAGAGAGAGAGAGAGAGAGAGAGAGAGAGAGAGAGAGAGAGAGAGAGAGAGAGAATTTGAAAATGAGGTGACGTGGATTTAGTGTTTTCATAATAATGTGTGTTTTATACGCTATGGGCAGTGGTATGTGGTTTAACTGATAAAGTTCTATATTAAATGCGTTTGAAAGACCCTGCTCGTCGGTGGTTGCTTTGCTCAGTTCGTTGGAGACAATTAAAAAGTAACCACATCAGTATTTAATTCTTGCCTCCTTCAGTATCCTTGGTTGCGCTTCAGTTTATTCCGAATCCAGTATAATTCTATTCTTGAGTATAGTCTATTGCAGTTAGTTATATTTTGTGGACAGATCCATAATTTTGAGCTATATGTTTCAAACGGTTTGTGGTACTGTAATCAAACCGACTTCCATTTGCTCAAGACAACTTTTAACTTCGTTAGCTTTATCACAGTTTTCACCCTGTTGTATATCATCGTTTTGGTTATATGCTCACTCATCCACACTATAAATCAGAATTATGTTCAATCACAGTACAAAACAGTAGAGTTCCACTGGCCACTATCCGCTCACCGTTGGCATTAAAGATGATTTTAGACTGTGCTGAAGTAACAGATGACCACCCTAACACCCCTTGCCACTCTTCCAACAGTCGTTTGAAGACTGTTTTTGTGAGATGAAAAAAATACAAAGAAGGTACACGTTGAAGGTATGGGTTGGAAGAGACAACATAAATATAACTGAAGGTATAGGTTGGAAGAGACAACATGAATATAACAAATATAACTTTCCGATCATTTTAGCAATTTGTAGTCAACAGAGACCGTCTTTACACCCTGCACGCTGAGGTCAAAATATTACATTTTCGTCCTGCAAATTTTTCACATAAAGCAACCTGCAATTTAACTAATTCAGTCTTCTTGAACAGAGCTTATCAGACGCAGTTGAACAAGATTGAATTTGTTAAATTCCGTGTGGCATTGAGGAATAAATTGGCAGTTTGAATTCTTGTTATTTTGACGTCATTAAGGGGGTTACATTAGTATCGGTCCAAGAAAGTTCGCCCTCTATTTCAGCCCCTTCCAAATTCTCCCAGACTCACAGAAAACAAAAACCAAGAACACCAACGAACTGAAATAGAAACACTCGCTCCATTGCCGGTATATTCATAAATGTATTGGATTACTTCGAAAAGTAAAACTATCAAAGACGTGCCCTAGACGTCTTGTCTATGGGGGGGGGGGGGGGGGGGGGGGGGAGTGGAGTGAGATATTGTGAGAAGGTGTTTATGCGCGAATATCTTTAAAGCGTATAATATTGAGTTTTTTCACCAGTTCGCAATTTTATTTCGCTAAATATGAACAAACAGTTGTGAAAGTGTGAGTTATACATGATCAAGCATCAATGAGAAAATATGGAGGGTGAGGAGGAGGAGAAGGGGAGAGGACCGTTTGCATCACAAACTAAATATTTCGTCGGATACAGCCAGTATTTCCAACGGAAAATAGCGATATACGTGTGGCATGCTACCTTTGCGACAAGGAGGTTATGAAAGGTTAATTGGTGTCAAATGTTTTATGGTCTCGCCCCACCACCATAAAGATCTATTACCGTCATAGTGAGATATTAACCCTTTATCTAATCAAATGTCGAAATCCACCCGAGGTGATACACAAGACTTGACAATCAAACCTTTTTTGAGGGTGGTCTAAACACCGTTTATCACTCCACCAATGTCACTTGCAACAATTGCTGGTTAATGTAGGATCCGTGGTTTTAAAAGCCAAAACATCCTTTACAACAGTATTAGCCCTTTTGCTTTCCCAGCCTACTTAGTAAATTTGCGGTGCTGTGTCCAATGACATTTGTATGAGGCATCATCTCTTAAAATATGGAGCGAAAAAGTACATGTTGTCGCATAACATTGGGGCTTAGGTTTTTTCCAACTCCATCAGTCTTCAATCACTCCAAAAAACTCTGGGTGGGTACTTTCATTTATGCTCGAAGATTTCATTTCGTTTGCATTCTCGCACTTTTATCAGAGAAGTGACTATTGTTGTTTTTAATCTTTGCAAAATACGTTCAATGAAAATTATCGTTCCAGTCCAGATATTGCCCCGGTTCATCACACGGAAGCATTTTCTCTCTCGAGTTCTAAATTCTATTAACTCTTTACTTAACATGAAAAGCAGACGACACTTGCAGCAAACAAAATTCTTGAATATAACTGGTTTTTTTTTCATTTTTTGTCTCAAAAACATAGGTTATGACTCCTCATTGGAACGAGCTCGACGATCTCGTTCCAAAGAGGGGTCATAAGCTATGTTGTTTAGACAAAAACTGAAAAAAATAATGAAAATTAATTTGCGATTTTTGTGAGTAGCGTTGGCCGGTTCTGGTCGTTACGTTGGATAAAGGGTTGAAAATATCAGTTCTGGGAGTAGTATAGCTCGCACGTTTGAGGTAACATTTGGATGACCCCGGTGGATGACCTCGGAAGTGACGTCATGTCACGTGACCTAGTGCCGCCATGTTTGGTTGTCGTGGTAACCCGCGTGAGCTGCCATGTTGTGACTTCATCTCCATACTGATACGTGGTGTTAATGCGCATGCGCAGCGCGTGTTGTTAGAGTGATACGTGTTTCCGTCGTCCATTTTGTATACTGGAGGCCATCATCTTGGTTTCTATGGTAGCACGTGATTGCTATGTTACCCAATTTTTCTGCAATAAGACTGGGTATGTTTTGAGGGTATGTTCGATTGTAGAAGAGTAAATCTAATTACTACAAACAACCCGAAAATCCCTCCAAATCACCAAAATCCACCCAACTACTTTCTTCTTTTCTACTTTTTTCTGAAATGAGGATAAGAGTCGTATTGAAAATCCCTGAATGAGGGATTTTTAATACGACTCTTATCCTCATTTCAGAAAAAAAGGGATTCCACAAATGGGATTCTTAAAAAAGGGGTACCGAAATTGGGGTGCCTTCTGGAGAATCCCTTTTTTCTGAAATGAGGAGAAGAGTCGTAGTAAATTAGACCTCATTGAGGGATTTTTAATACGACTCTTATCCTCATTTCAGAAAAAAGGGATTCCACAAATGGGATTCCTAAAAAAGGGGTGCTGAAATTGGGGTGCGTGGGAATATGGCCATTGGATATAGGCTTTTATTATACACAAGGGAGATAACTCTGCATACAGATTATGGGAAATCAATGGTTAGTTATAATTTATATAAATGATCTAGATAAATGAAACAAGAGTACTTGGAATAGGGTCAGAACTACTGCTATTACGTACCATCTTACTAGTAACAGGATGATACAAAGCATTTGGTAGGTTAATATTATCGACGGTTAGGATGGGACCTACAGGGGAATATACCAACCATACTCTGCTGCCGTTCTGTATTACCCGGCATTGACCCGACCCCAGAAAACCGCTCAAAAATATGAAGCACCTGGTGGATCAGTAGTACCAAGGGCCAGCAAGAGACCTGCAGGGATATGTACATCCTTTGCTATTCTACCCTTCTAAACTACCAAGCATTACCCCCACCCCCACAAAATCACTAGGTCTACCATAACGTACTACATATACCAGCCATATAATAAAACAAAGCAATCGGTTGGTTAATAGTACCAAGCACTAACAGGGGCCTATAGGTTATATACCGCCCATACTATAGTACCGTTCTAAACTACCAGGCAGTACCCCTACCCACAATACCCCTATGCCTAGCATTGCATACTACCTATACCAGTCATAGGATAACATGAAACATCATATGGATTAATAGTACTGGTAGAAGGCCGCAATGGAACAAGACTGCTGTAGAAGCTAATAATAGGACAGATACACCATAGACAAGTAATGGCCTTGGAGCTATGGAGATAAGATGGAAGCAGTTGGTAAGACTACATTAGACCTGATTGAGGGATTACTTATGGCCTAATGCGACAAAAAAGGGATTCTCCATTAGGTATCCTCGATAGGTATCCTAAAATAATACAATACCAGGCCATAGGTATCCTCAAATACTGAAATGAGGCTAAGAGTCGTAGTAAATGATACCTCATTGAGGGATTTTTCAAGGTCCCCATAACCTCAAAATTCAATGAGGGTATGAGGGATAATAAATGAGGACTCACTGAGGGCTTTTACATAGCCCTCATGGCCTCATACGACAAAAAAGGGATTCCATAGCCACGGGTTTTTCCCAAAAATGGGATTCCATGGGATATGGCCATTGGATATAGGCTTTTATTATACACAAGGGAGATAATTCTGCATACAGGTTATGGGAAATTAAGCAATCTGATTGGTTAGTTATATAAATGAAACAACAAGAGTACTTGGAATAGGGTCAGACCTAACAAGAATAGACCAGAAATTGCTAAATATAGTAATAATAAGGTAAACTGTTCCAACTAATAGGCTCTTCTACGCTACTGGAGTATACTCCAGAACAAAGGAACATGGGCAGGTAGAGGAAAACTATTGCATATATAGATAGAAGCAGACAATTCTGAAAGAATTCGAAATAGTAAAAGTTGGGTGGATTTTGGTGATTTGGAGGGATTTTCGGGTTGTTTGTAGTAATTAGATTTACTCTTCTACAATCGAACATACCCTCAAAACATGCCCCGTCTTATTGCAGAAAAATTGGGTAACATAGAAATCACGTGCTACCATAGAAACCAAGATGGCGGCCTCCGTAATCAAAATGGACGACGGAAACACGTATCACCCTAACAACACGCGCTGCGCATGCGCACTAACACCACGTATCACTATGGAGATGACGCCAAAACATGGCCGCTCACGCGGGTTACCATGACAACCAAACATGGCGGCACTAGGTCACGTGACATGACGTCACTTCCGGGGTCATCCACCGGGGTCATCCAAATGTTACCTCAAACGTGCGAGCTATACTACTTCTGGGTCAGTGTATATCCTTTGATGAACGAGTAATTTGGGGTATTATTTGATTTTGTGAGGGTGTGGGTCAAGCAAATAGTGACCACCAGTGGTAACACGCAAATAGTGACCACCAGTGGTAACATGAAAGTGGTGTACAAATATATGCATTTTTGTTAGAAGTCAGGGTCACACGGGATTGTTGAATGTGCTGCCCAGACAACACGGTGGGTAGATTTTCACTGGTAAGAAATGAGAAATGTTTCATGTATTTATGTTGTTGTGCCTTCTTTAAAAATTAATGAGAAGATCTTATTTGTTTTCGTTGTTAGTTCGAAGTTTTGATGTTGTAAAACAATCGGGGAGATATTGAAATGTCATATCACACATTTCTCGCTATAAATGCACAAAAATTAAACATTTTAGCCCACTAATGGGTGAATTTTGACAATTTTACATAATTTTCAATCTATTAATGAATCATTGAAGCAAGTCTATTTTAATGATGTCGTATGGGTTATATATTGTGATATTATCTGAAAGATTATGTATTTATTTATTGGTGTTTACGGTCACATATTTCTGCACAATGGCTAATCATGACCACCACAGTTTTACGGGTGGAGGAAACCGGAGTACCCGGAGAGAACCACCGAGCAACGGATACCAGTAGGTAATAATTGAGAGTTCACGACCACTTTGTACATGTACGTGTACAAAATACGTACACGATGCGTTTACCAACGTGGGATTCAGTGTTAAATCGCACGCATGTTCACAAAAATGTTCAGTGGTCTTGAATCCCCCATGTTTTTTGTGACTCCTAGATCGCACTTTTAACGTTCAAATACTCGTGGTGAACGTTGAATGTCACGCATTTTTAAAAAAAAGGTGAAATTGTACATTTTCACTTTTTTTTTTACTTTAAAAAATTTTGTCAACGTTCCCATCGCAGATCAGACCATCGATCCATCGTTGGTGAACGCGAGCAAAATTCTGGGCTAGCATCAAAAAAAAAAAGTTTGCGGATTCTAGACCAGTGGTCCAGAATGCTCAATTCTTTTGAGGCGGTGGGTTTTTCCCGAAAAAAACTTAACAGACTACTATTGGACTTGAAAGGGGCTTGTTCCCCATACCGTTCCTGCGCGCCTTTGGCGTGTTAAACCATTTCATTCGAATGTTAGTCTACAATCGTCAGTCTGTGTTTTTATCAAAACTGGCAAGCAGGTCGCATGTCAAAGTGACATTTACTGTATAGACACTTACTGAGAACGCTATTTTGTCACGCCTGAGATGTATTACAGGTTTTTATTCAAATGAGATTAATGTCAAATTAAATGGTTTATCTGAAAAACTATGTCTATGGATCAAAGCGGAAACAGTTCAAAAGATCAATATTGTCATGTTAAATGGTTTATCTGAAAAAATTATTTCTATGGATCAAAAGCGGAAACAGTTCAAAAGATCAATTGATGTTTTGGCTGAACGATTTCCATGTAAAAATTTTAGAGAAATAGCGTTATTCAACGTGCGAGTACAAACGCAGTTTTAACTCAAAATATTACAAGATATGCATGGAGTATTATTTTTCTCATATATTTTTTTGCTGCAAAAAAATTCTCTGGCGAGAATTTTTTAAAAATATTTTTCAACTCTTGTTTTTTGACTGAGCGATTACCATGTAAAAATTTTAGAGAAAATAGCGCTGTTCAACGTGCGAGTACTAATGCGGTTTTAATCCAAAATATTACAAGATATTCATGGAGAATTATTTTTTCCATATATTTTTTTTTCTGCAAACAAATTCTCGCCAGAGAATTTTTTAAAAATATTTTTCAACTCTTGTTTTTTTGACTGAGCGATTACCATGTAAAAATTTTAGAGAAAATAGCGTTGTTCAACGTGCGAGTACTAACGCGGTTTTAACCGAAAATATTACAAGATATTCATGAAGTAATTATTTTGAGAATGACTTCAAGTGTGAGGAAATAACTACCTGTATGATTTAACACTTTAAAACGTTTTATTTATAGATGTTTATTTGAGACTAAACTCTAAGTTTCTCATTGTCGGAAATAACTGTTGATGTGATCTTTAACACATTCGAGGGCAAAACGCGTTTAAAGAAGTTTATTTTATAAATGTTTTTCCTTAGCTGGTTTTTAGTTATTATATTAAAGACAGAAGATTTTTATTTACTTAAAACATAAAAATAATTATACATTTAATTTTGAAAATAATAAATAACTTATATTAGCATACTCAAAGGAACATTAACAATTAAAAACGAAAAATGTTTCTACAGATGGATTCTAGACATCGAGATCGAATTTTAGGTGAGTTTGAACGTGCTAAGAAGAGCATTCAGTCTGCTGATAGAAGCAGACGCCTTGGTGAGATGGAACTCAAACGCGAAGCCACAAAATTATTTAAACCCATGACGGAGGGTCAAGAGCGAAGCAGGAAGGAGATAGTCAAAGAATTGAGACCTCTAAAGGAGAGTTCTTTGAGAATGGGTTCGTTGCCTCCTAGTTTTGGAAATCGGTATTACGTTCAATCTACACCGGATTACGTTCCCACGGGAATTCAAACAGATTTGAGCGAGAGCGACGATATAGCTTCGACTATCACCACTAGTAGTGTCGCATCGTCTGATGATGATGGCGGTAAGAGAGATCAGCCGTATGGATTTTATAAGGATTCGGAGGGAAGGATTTTTGTAGGAGACACAGAAGTAGATATTGGTGATGATGAATTGATCGTGGGTTCGAACAGATACGAATTGACTGACGGGCTGCGCAGATTGCTCCTTTACGACAAGCCTAGCGATTACACGGATCAGGATTTCGACAATTATGGCGACATTCTGGTTCAGACCCACGCCATGAAGAGAAATAACGATGCCAGAGAGACGAGACCTAAAGCCAACAGAGGTTACAAGTGGACGAAAGTGGTGAAACCCATATGGGATATGAACAAGAAGTTCATCAAATCGGTGACTGGCAAAGGGGTGAAAACCACTTTTCTTCCGAGCGATTCTGATGCTCTGTCTCAGAGATTGAGTTTGTTGATGGCGAGCAGACGGGCTGGTAACACAGGATTAGATAATCAGATAGTTGCTATATCTGACGAATTGTTAAGACAGAAGGTTTTGAATAAAAACCACTATAAAAGGCTGATGAACGAATTGAAGGATTGATGTGTATATAATAAGTAGAGAGAAACAAACAAACAAACAAAAATAAAACAGTAAATTTTTTACACTAGAACCATAAAAGTATTTAAAACCGACAAAACGATTTACCAGTGAAAAAAACAAAAAATATATTATAAAAATAAAATATGTTGGTGATAAAGAACAGGGGATACGTCAGGACTTACGTTCAAGGCGGTTCTGGCATCGTCGATTCTATAATGCGAGCGTTCACGGGCGATGCGGGTAGAAAACTCGCATCGACCGCATTTGAGGTCGGTAAGAAGATGGCTTTGGATGCTGGTAAGAAAGCCACTTCTGAAGCCAGTGGTAGGATAGCTTCTGTGGCTGGCAAGAGGGCAGCCGACGCATTGATCGACAAGTTGATCAGTCCGCCGGCGAAGCAAGTTGGAAAGATTTTAAGGATGCTGTGGTACCCATACAAGATTTAGCCAAAATGACGAGTGGATCTGGATTGAGGAGAACTCTCGACGGTGTGATATAAATAAATAATAACATTAAAAACTGAGTTTGAAAAACATAAAAAAATTGCGTTTGAAAAGAATCTAAAATAACAAACAAACAAAAAATAAAACAAAGATGAACATTAAAGATATGTCTTGGAACGACGCGGCGACTAAGAGGTCGAATAACGAGTTCTTTCCCAAAAGCATAAGAGGCTTGATAGTGGGAAAATCGAATTGTGGAAAGACCAATCTGTTGATGAATCTGTTGTCCCGACCCGACTGGTTGGATTACGACAGATTGTTCGTGTTTGGCAAGAGCTTGTTTCAACCCGAATACAGATTGCTTCGAGAGTACATGGATCGTAGATTGCCCAAGGACGTCATAGCCAGAATCTTTGACAGGAGGGAGGAATTCGACAAGAGTGAAGCTCCACTTTCAACCATTTTGGAGGGTGTGGCGATGGAGCTGATGAAGAGAAATGCATCTTCGAACGTCGAGTGTCGATTTTATGAGAACGCTAGTGACGTTCCGGATCCTAGAGAACTGAAATCGGAAGATAAGAATCTCATGATTTTCGACGATCTGCTTTTGGAGAGACAGAACCGATGCGAATTGTATTACGTTAGGGGTCGACACAGCAATGTGGACTGCTTCTACCTGTCGCAGAATTATTTTCGATTGCCCAGACAGACGATAAGGGAGAACGCTAATTTTCTATGTCTCTTTCGCCAAGATCTCAAAAATCTCAATCATATCTACGGCGATAACGTTGCAAACGACATGAGCGTGGCGGAATTCAGGAGTTTCTGCAAGAAGGTTTTTGATGGTGGACTTTACAATTTCGTCGTGATCGATTTGACAAGCGAATTTAATCGCGGAAAATATCGGTGCGGATTTGACAAGTTTTATGTTTCTGATGATAATAAGATAGAGCGTGAAAATAAAATTCAGAAAATAATAAATCTTCAAATAATTAGTTTTGAATAAAAAAAATAAAATTAAATATAATGTTCGAACACTGAGAATTGTTAGGACAGATAGCCGAGAATACGGCTGCAAAACAATCCATTCAAATCGTGGTGAGTGGCGATTCGACTCGATTCGCTACGAAATTCGAACCTTCCATCGAATTGAATAGAGAGAAAAGATACGAGATGGCGTTGGTGAATCTGGAGACTTATTATTCCTTTCCCAACGTCACTGAAAAGAATAACTCGTTCAAGTATTCCGACGAAACGGATTGGTTGGAGATTCGAATTCCCAAAGGGAGTTACGACATAGACGATTTGAACAATTACATTCAGACGCGAATGAAGATGGATGGAAAGGGAAGCAACAAGATCAGACTTGCTCCCAATCCTAATACCTTACAGACGATGTTGGATTTGGAAGATAATTTTCGAGTGGATATCAACACGGACGATTCTATAGGCAATATGATGGGATTCGATCGAAAGATGTATCGAGGCCATGCGGCATCTGAAAATACGGGCGACATTCTCGCAGTCAATAGCATTCTGGTGAACGTGGACGTGATTGGTGGAAGCTACGTGAATGGTAGCACTCAACCGACGATCTATTCCTTCTTTCCAAACGTGTCGCCGGGTTATAAGATCGTGGAGCGACCTCGAAATTTAGTTTATCTACCAGTAATTTTAGACACGTTGTATAGTCTTAAAACCACGTTGACGGATCAAAATGGTGAACTGTTAGATCTTCGCGGAGAGAGAGTGACGATACGATTTCACATAAGAGAAATATAAAAGCAAAAAAAAAAAACAGAATTATGACAGAATACGTGATTAAAAACGTGAACATATCCGCAGGACAGAGGAAGAAACTTAAGAGAGTGTTAACAACTCGAAGCGAGGCGGTGAGATTCAAATTCACTCACGAAGATCTGACGAGAGGCGGTCAGGATTCGATCGCCTGGACCAGAAGTCAAATCAAAAGGATGGAGAAAGCGATTCGCGATGGAAGAGGGTAGATGGTGAGATTGAGTCCCACTCAATTGAGATACAATTTGAGAATGAAAGGTGGTTTCCTACCGCTATTGGCAGGAATCGCTGCAAAAGCATTACCCTTTGCCGCAAAGGCACTACCCTTTCTCGGAAAGACTCTTGGCATGGGAGCTCTCACGGGACTCGCTAGTTCGGCAGTTGAGAAATTAATGGGTGGCAGCGGACTGTTCTTGAAGAAGGGAGGAGCTGTGTGTCACGTCCATGTAGACGACAGCGGTAAAGGATTGTATCTAGAACCCGTTAGAGGTGGCAACTCTCTGAGAGGAAACGGTCTCTATCTGAAGAGTGGACAGAACGTTGAGCGACTCGGCAAGGGTTTGTTGCTCGGTGAGAATTCACCATTTAAGAACATACCGATTTTGAATATGTTATTATAATATAAAATTATATAAAATATAAATCATAGAAAGTATAAAATAATATATTTAAAATGGATAAAAAGGTGGAGAAACAATTAGACGATAATGACGAATATCGTGAGACAGAGTGTGAAGAAACCAAAGAAAAGTGGAAAAATGGTTAGACACTAATGATGGATATATGAGGAAAGAACTGATGAAAGAGATAGATAAAATGCGGGATAGACGGTTGAGAATGAGATGCTTTCCACCATCACCACTACCTTCTAAACAGAATGGTAATGATGCGAGAGTTACCAAGAGATGCACAACATTCGTTCATAATTATGATTTGGATAAACAAAAATGTTGGTATAAACGTATCATATCACAAAAAAAAGAAAAAAAGAAAAAGAAGAATCGACGCTGAAAATTGAGAAAAAAGGAAACGTTATTATAATATATGGTAATAGTGAAAAAGAAGGAAAATAAAAAAATGAGATCTAAAGATGATCTCATTACTTTTTTTTTTATTTTTCTTCGCTTAAAATCAATCTCTCTATTGTTTATATTTCCAAGTCTGTTATTAGCATGTTGACACTCATGTTTTCAAGATGATCTCATCACGTTTTTTTCTTTCTTCTTCGCAAAAAAAAAAAAATCAATCTCTCTATTGTTATATTTCCAAGTCCGTTATTAGCATGTTGACACTCGTGCCTTCTCCTTTTTTGAAAACGTGTTGAATGTTTATCTTTACTCTTTTGAGTTTTTTTACATCGGTCGACTCGTTCTCACCACCCAATTTCTCCACGAGTTCGAATGAGATGTTTGGAAATATGTAATTTCCATAGGGCAACGGCAAATCATTCTTGTCGAATTCTCTATCTTCGGCGATGACGATGTTCTGCAGATCGCTTTGGTACTCGTAAATCAAATCGAGCGCGGCTTCATCCAATTTCAAAGGCATGTGATATTTGTCGTATTTGTGCTCTAAGCCCTTCGTCTTGGCCTCGTTCAATTCAATGGGATCGTGTCGTTGTAATCTATAGATTTTATGACCGAATTTCTTATACGTTTCGACTCGTTTCAATTTCAATTCGCATTTTTTAGGTGTTGCTGTCCTCATGATCGATTATTTGTTTTTTTTGTTTTACAAATTCTTGCAAATAATGTATATTTTAAATTTTGTATTTTAATAATTTGTTTAAAAAGTTGTTTTTTTTGCTCTTTATATATATATAAAAAAGTTGTTTTTTTAATTTTAATTTCTTTAATGTGAAAAATTTTCTTTTGTAGAAGTTTTTTTCTCTTTATATAAATAAAAAGTTAAATTTAACATCTCAATTTTAAAATTTTTGACAAATTATCATTAAATACAAAAATTCGACAAAAACAAAATATTCTTACAAACTCAATTTTGAGGTAAAAACAATGATCAAGTCCGAACATCTGAATTATAGTTTAGAACGTGCAAGTCTTCAAACGTTTAAAAATTGGCCTTCGCATCTTGCTCAAAAACCCAAAGATTTAGCTGCCGCGGGTTTTGTTTACGTGGGTAAAAGCGACAAAGTCAAATGTTTTTGTTGTGACATACATTTGATGAATTGGGAACCTCACGACAGACCTTTACTAGAACACATAAATAATATTAAAAAAGGCGAATGTGATTATTTGAACAAGATCCTAACGTTGGGATTGATCAAAATCGAAGACGAAGAGTGGGATAGAGATAAAAACCAAAAATTATTGATGGATATGTTACAACTTGGATACACCAAGGAACAATAGTACAATGCGTTAAACAACGCGAACAAGACCCTGTCTCAATTCTTAACTTTAGAACATCTCCTCAAATTCATGACGGAAGCGGATGAGTTATCGTCACTCGTCGAAAACGAGTTGAGCAAAACATCCACTAAGTGTCTGCTCTGCGAAGGTGTTGCAAACATCTTGTTTCTACCACACGTACACCTGTGTTATTGTAGAGAATGTTATTCCGAAGTCGAGAAAACGTGTTCGTTTTGCAAACGAGAAATAAAAGCGGTCTTAAATTGTTTTGAATAAAAAACACATTAAAGAAAAAAATTGAATTTAAAATTTAACTTTTTTATATAAATATATAAAAAGAGTAAAAAAGCAAGACTTTTTTAACAAATTATTTAATACAAGATTAAAAAAAAATATTCTTAAAATGAAGCAAACAGATAAAACAATGGTAAATTTAAATGAGAAAACCATACCTCAGTTAAACGAGATTTGTAAACTATTACAAATTTCACATTTCAGAAATCATAGAACTAAATAAAAAAAAAATTGAAGTCATACAAGAACATTTGCGAAATGCTAGAAAGGCAAACGAAATGTTGATAGCAACGACGTCAAAAGATGCATCAGTTGTGAAAAACAAGAAGATAGTAAAAGGAATCGAAATGCCAACGTCGAAAAAAAACAAAAACGTTTCGATTGTGAAACATAAGAAGACGACTAAACGAAAAGCCGTTGAAGAACATCAAGTTTCGAAAGAAAAGAAAAGAAAAACTAAAACGAAAACGAGTGATGCACATCAGATTCTAGACAAACGAGATATATCAAGTGAAATTCAACGAGCAATCGACGAAGGGAAAGGAGAAGAATATGTAACATGACTTGTTGCGGAACTATTCCAATCGAAAACCGTAGAACGGGAGAGTGCGATCAAAGGCATTTTTAAAACTTTTGATGTGGTTCCCTCGTTCAAGAAAATTGATCCGAAATTGTTCATGGAACGGGTGAAGAAAAAAGTATTGGATTTATTTCGCGAATACATGAACGTGGGACTAAAAATTAAGATGATACTCCATTGCGTGATGAACAAAATCGATGTGAAGTCCGGCGAGAGCATCGTGAAAAATGCATATTTCAGATCTAATGTCGAACCCGTATTTCGAGGTTCAGATTTATTGGACGTTTTCGAAAAGATGAAAGACAAGATGTTGACGTCTCTCGCGAATTATCAACATGAAGGTAGTAATTGGACATTCGATGAGGTGTTGAAACTCGAAATTCACATAAATAAAAACGAACCGTTGAAAGGATCTTCCTACTTGGAATTACCGTATTCCTTGACTAAGAAACACGCCGTGGTCAACGTGAGAAATGAAGATGATCAGTGTAAAATGGGCAGTCACCTCCGCTTTATACCCTGTTGAAATACACACGGATAGAGTTTCTCGTTATGAGGAAACTTCTAAAAATCTTGATTGGACTGGAGTGACTTTTCCAACAGAGTTAAAACACATTGAACGTTTCGAGGTTCAAAATCCCACCGTAGCGGTGAATGTCTTGGGATACGATGAGGAAAAATGAACGATCTATCCTCTCAGACAGACTTTGTATCTCGGAAGAGAAAAGACGATTATTTTATTATTGATTTCGAATGGTAACAATCGTCATTATTGTTGGGTTAAAAATCCGACCCGATTACTGTCGAAACAAAATAATAATCATAACGGAAAGATATCTTTATGTTACAATTGCATGAACGTGTTTCACAGCAAAGACTCGTTGGTGAAACATCAGGAATATTGCAACGAAAATCAAGGTGTCGCCGTCGAAATGCCCAAACCCAACACCATCGTGAAGTTTAAAAATCACACTAGAAGGTTAAAAGTACCATTCGTCGTGTATGCCGATTTCGAATGTTTCACCGCAAAAATGAGTTCCTGTCAACCCAATGCTCTTCAAAGTTACATCGAAAGATATCAAAAACACATACCTTCAGGCTATTGCACTTACGTGAAATGTGCTTTTGACTCGCAACACGACATGGGTCCCTTCACCTACACGAAACAGTATGAAGATGACGACGTGGCTCAAAGGTTCATGGAAGAGTTAGAATCGAAAATTCAAATGTTACACGACAAATTTAAAACTCCGGTAAAAATGATCATCACGCGAGAACAGCAGGACGAAAATAACAGAGCCACCAAATGTCACATATGCAGACAATCGTTCGACGAGAATTCGGAGGAAAATAAGAAGGTCAGAGACCGCGATCATTACACGGGTCTGTATCGTGGTCCAGCTCACAGCAAGTGTAATTTAAAATATCGAGACGCTGTTTTCTATCTGGTGACGTTTCACAATCTATCAAGGTATGACAGTCATCTGTTCGTGAAAAATCTCGTCACCTCACACGAAGAATCAAATTGCATCGCGAACAGCGAAGAAAGATACATTTCCTTCACGCAAATGGAAGCTCATGGAGAAGAAAAGAATAATCGACAGAGAGACGATGAAAGAAAAAACGAAATTCATTCGTAGAGCCATACGTTTCATCGACAGTTTTAAATTCATGTCGACTGCTCTGGAAAAATTAGTCGATAACATGAGCAAGGATAAATTTAAAATCACGAGCGAACAGTTCGGAGAATGAGTAGACGTCATGTTGAGAAAAGGAGTCTATCCTTACGATTAAATGAAAAATCTAAAGAGATTCGAAGACACCGCACTACCTTCGAAAGAAGATTTCTATTCGAAATTATACGAATCCGACATTTCCAACAAGAATTACGAACACGCTAAAAACGTGTGGAAATCATTCGATATGAAAACCATGAGAGATTATCATGATCTCTATCTGAAGACCGACGTTCTGCTCTTGGCAGACGTGTTCGAAAATTTTTGAGACGTCTGTCGTCGAAATTACGATCTGGATCCCGCTTGGTATTTCACCGCACCCGGTCTAGCATGGGACACCCTGTTGAAGACCACCGAAGTCCAATTGGAATTATTATCCAACGTGGACATGTTGCTCATGTTCGAAAGGGCTGCGAGAGGTGGCGTCTCGATGATC
The DNA here is from genome assembly GCA_031216915.1 of Pictodentalium vernedei. Classification (NCBI taxonomy): domain Eukaryota; kingdom Metazoa; phylum Mollusca; class Scaphopoda; order Dentaliida; family Dentaliidae; genus Pictodentalium; species Pictodentalium vernedei. The sequence goes on from CM062297.1 coordinate 806,596,469, forward strand.
TCTCACAGATATTCTGAAGCTAACAATCCCTACATGAAAGAAGGTTTCGATTCGAAATGGTCAAATAAATACATACAGTATTGGGACGCTAATAATCTATATGGCTGGGCTATGAGTCATCCTTTACCGATTGGAAATTTCGAATGGGTGACGGAGCCGGAAGAGATGCAAAAATGGAGAGACTATCCTTGCATTTTAGAAGTCGATTTGAACTATCTGGAAGAATTACACGATCTACACAATGATTATCCGCTGGCTCCTGAACGAATGGAACCGAACGAAGGAGACGAGGAAAAACTCATTTCGAATTTATTTAACAAACGTAACTACGTCGTCTACAGCGAGAATTTGAAACAATACGTCGATTACAGGGATGAAATTAGTCAACATACATCGCATCATTCGATTCGACAAAGAGCCTTGGATGAAAAAATACATCGATCTCAACACGAATCTCAGAATTCGAGCCGAGAATGATTTCGAAGAAGATTTCTTCAAACTCATGAACAACTGCGTGTATGGTAAATCGATGGAAAACATCAGGAAGAGAACCGACGTTCAACTCGTAACGTCTGAGAAAAGAGCTAAAACATTAGTGGCGAAACCTAATTACAAACACCGAACCATATTCGACGAAAATCTAGTGGCCGTTGACATGCAAAAGACGCACCTGAAGTTTGACAAACCGTATTATCTCGGACCAATCATCTTAGATGTTAGCAAGTGATTGATGTACGAGTTTCACTACGATTATGTCAAACGAAAATTTGGTGATAAAGCCAAACTACTGTTCACCGACACGGACAGTTTAGTTTATGAGATAGAGACGAAAGACGTCTACCGAGATATATCTCAGGATGTGGCCGAGTGGTTCGACACAAGCAATTATCCCGTCGATCACCCATCCAACATTCAATCGAACGACAACAAGAAGGTGTTGGGTAAATTTAAGGACGAGAGCGGTGGTAAACAAATTGTCGAATTCGTAGGCTTGAGACCCAAACTGTATGCTTATCGTCTAGAAGATGATGAAGAGATCAAGAAGTGCAAAGGAGTTAAAGCGTGCGTGGTGAAGAAAAACATCTCTTTCCAAGAGTACAAAGATTGTCTGTTAGGAAGTGGTCCGGTGTATAAGACTATGAAATCAATTCGAAGCAAAAATCACGACTTGTATACCGAAATAGTCAACAACATTTCGCTGATGGCTGACGATGATAAGAGATTCGTGTTAGACGATAAAATAAGCACTTTGGCCCTCGGACATTGGACTGTGGATCTAATTAGAGACGATATGAATGTGGATGATTGGATTCCAGATACGATTGTGGATGATAAGATTCCAGATATGATTGTGGATGATAGGATTCCAGAAAATCAAGAAGAATTAGATGGACTCAAAATTATAGAAATCGATAGTGACATTGAGAGAGTTAGTTTAAAAAGAAAAAGAAAAAAAGAAAAAAAAACCCTAACGAACTCCAATTCTTAAATTCTGAAAACGTTCGAGCTAAGAGAGACAAACTACGTTTGACATCTATTTTTGCATCGTCTTTTTTTGCAGGTAGCGAAAAAGATGTATTTGAATATAATAGATATTTGCAGTTGTTATTCCTATTCAAAAAATTGTTAAAAGATCAAGAGAAATACATTTATGACACAGTGTCTAAAAAATTTCATTTGTTAAATCACCACAAAACGATCGAATCTGTTCTACTAAAAGATGGTAATATCAGGATTCTAGAAAATCAAGAGGAATTAGATGGACTCAAAATTATAGAAATCGATAGTGACATCGAGAATGTTAGTTTAAAAAAAAAAGAGAAAAAAACAAAAAAAAAATAACGTCATTTTTTAGTGAATTATAATAAAATAAATAAAAAAAATATATACGCATTATGAATAAGAAAATAAAGATATCCGTAGAAGGTGTCGTCTTACCTAATGAACCCCTATCCAACATTGATCTGTTGAATGTGGCAAAGGATTTGAAAATCAAAGATTTTCTAGGCATGTTTTCCAGAGATGCCTTGCCGAAGAGAAGACCTCGACAATCGGAATGCGGAATTTTAAATCTAGATGATTCATCGGGTGGAGGCACTCACTGGGTGGCGTGGATCAAGAACGGGAAGAAGAAAAATTATTATTTCGACAGCTACGGAATCTCGCCGCCAAAAGAAATAAAGAACTATTTCAACAAATCGATGGTTCGTTACAACACGGAACAAGTGCAATCACCAGATCAAGTGTTTTGCAGTCACCTGTGTCTCTACGTACTCAAGAGATGGTCTGAAGGAGATCGATTTCAAGACATTCTCAATGATTTACATTAGAGAGAGATTTTTTTTATAGTATATATAAAGATAAAAAATTATTTTAAAAAAATTTTAATCGAATAAAAACGAAAAATAAAATAACATAGTTCATTTTTAATAAACTGCGTTTTGAATATATTTTTTCTAAAAACAAAAAATCCCACAACAACATGCCAATCGATAAATTTGGTAGAAGTGACGACGAAAAAGTCAACCCAAGAAAGAAGAGGAAGACGTTCGAAGTCGACGATGGTTACGACGTTGCCAACTTGGACGAACGTTACATTCGGAGATACGAACCTCGAGAAGAACCTTTGAACATGAACGATAAGAAGCTCTACAATCTTCCCGAGCTGATAGATCTCGCAGATGCTGCGACTAAAAAATACGTTGACAGGGGGAACGCTGATTTCGAACGAATCCTGCTAGATAATTACGTGGATAAAACCATGACCGACGATCTCGATCTGAAATCCAAACATTTGGTGAACGTTGCGAATCCCATAGATCCCACCGATGCCGCGACCAAGAAATACGCGGACGACTCTCACGCGAGATTAGGCGAACACCTGAGAAACAGATACGTTCAGAAAATGATGCACTCGGAATTGAACGCCAATTATAACAAGATAACGAATGTGGCCACTCCCACGAATCCCAAGGACGTGGCGACCAAACACTACGTAGATCTGGAACAGAGAAAGTCTGACGGACGAGAAATGAAATCGGATCTGAATGCGGGATTCAACAAGATATTGAATCTGTCGGAGATCAACGACACGGATGCAGACTCAACCGCGGTCAACAAGGGCTATGTAGATTCTGCCGTGATACAATCACAAGAATACCTAGAATCACAAGTGGACGATCTGTACCTGAACAAACAATCTGGCAGAACCATGGAGAGTGGCATCAACATGAACGGTCACAATTTATTCGGTCTCGATCACGATCCCGAATTCAATTCCAGCACAGTCGGCAGAAAGTACGTGGACGACAACTCGGTCTGGAGAAAGGGTGTCATCATGGAAGGTAAACTAGACATGGGTGGACACGCGCTCACGAATCTACCGGATCCCGTGAACATGACGGACGCCTGCACCCTGATTTCGGTGGTGGAGAAAGTCAAATATGCTAGACAATTGATCACTGTGTGGGCCGAGGAGGCCGGCACCTTAGATGAAGGAAAAGCTGAGTGGTCTTTCGGAAATGGAGGTAGCAGATCGAAACATGGTCAGGTGGGATATCCCATGCCGCTGGGAGGTGAAATCCTTCGAATGAGTCTGGCTTCCTCGGATTTGAATAACAGAGCAGTCGTCAATCTCATGGTGAATGGAGTAGAGAGCGATAAGAGATACAGCTTCGAAAAGACTGAGAATCAACACGCGAATGTTAGCACATTTGGCACGCCTCTCAAAGTGAACGCCGGAGACAAGATTAATTTCATTACAAAAACCAATAATCCCGAAGCCGCCACTTTCGTGGTGAGTCTACTGATCAAACTAGTTCCTTTGAACAAACAGTGAACGCGTGGAAAATAATGAATTAAAAAAAATAACGTGTGATTATTAAAAACAAAAAAAACAACAAAAAAAAGTAATGAGATTTAGAAAGACATTCAATCTCTCTAGATCACATTACTTTATTTATTTTTTTTTGTTTTTTTTGTTTTTAATAATTAATCATTACTTTTTATTTTTTTTTTGTTTTTTATTTTTTTTCACACTCGTCTCTCATCGAATGATCGACATCTTATTTCCGTCTGATTCGAATTGTAATTCTCTGTCTGACAGGACCAGGGCGAAGGCTTCAGTTTTTCTCGGAACGTTCCTATCGAATTGCATCTTGATCTGAATGTCTAACACGCTACTCTTGAGTCGTTCACTCTGTTTACTGACGTCGAATACGAACATGGGATACATCGACTTGTATTCGCTGGGAGACATGTTAGGGTTGCTCATTAATTCGTCTAGACCATGATACTTCTTTCTAAAATCAGCGCGTCGCCGTACAGTCTGCAGAAATCGTTCTTGTCGAACGACGCGTTGTAATCGATTGCTGGATATCTCGTAGCATTCAGAAACACTTGCATGTTTCTGAAATGACAGTGTTCGAACAGCGATGCATTCTTTTCCTGAGACCCGTACCTATCGGTCTGAAATGCAACCACGATGAAATGCGGTCTCTCGGAAGCGGATTTCACCGTCAATCTCCAATCGAAGTGATTCGTGGAGGGAGGAATGCTAGCCATGTCGCACTGTCTCATTCTAAATCCCACAGGTAATTTACTCTTAGATTCTATGATCTTGTAGAGACGCGCTTTCTCCGTGATCGAAGGCTCCACGTGTGGAACGAACCACGATATCTTGTGTAGAGTTATCTTACCCGCATCAGTCGCAGTGAGTCTCACTATTGCGTTGTCGTTTCCTTTTCGAATCAACATCAGATTGTGTTTGAATCCGTACATGATCTTGTTGTAATCGTCCACAAATCCGAAGATGTGTTTCAAAGGTATCCTGAACGAAAACGTTCCTTTAGGTCTGGACGTCTTGACGACGTAGTCGAATATCAAGGCGGCGCCGGCACTAGCAGGGCCTACGTTGTCTTTCACCCACAACTGATTAAGTCCTCTGGATTTCGAAAAATCATCAGGATACGTCAAGAGTCCGAACATCGTGGTGGCCTGACCGGGATGAAACACAGATTCTATCTCTTGTCCGGATAGCATGTATTTTATGTTACTGAACAGATGCATGATGCCATTATTGGTTAGAGTAACCGTGTCGTCGTCACGTAGTTGCTCCCATCTTCTTTGGTGAGACGTCCCTGCACCACTATGTAACTCTCGCTAGGATGTACGAATAAATCTTGAGTTTCAACGTTGATTCTTATCTCTCCCGCATTGTTCAAACTCGTTTCGGTTACCGGTTCATATTTGTGAACCTCATATTATTGAATACTTTCATCTTTCACTATGCTTTGTGCTATATCTAATATATTTGTCATTTTAAAGGATTTTAGTTTTTTGTTTATTAATTAACTTGCTTTCTTTATCTAAAAATAGTTTTTAATTATTTTTTATTATTATTTTTTTCTCTCTTATATATATGTGTGTAAACAAGAAAATGTTAAAGAGAGTAAATAAAAAAAATTTTCTTTATCAAAACTTCGTCTTCTGTAATTGTTGTTCGTAAAACTTTCCGATGATCTCTTCTCCATCCAAAGCTTCGATTTCGTAAGTCACCGGATCGGTGTGAAATATTTTGATTATCACGAAGATTTCCGAGGTCCATCGAGGAGTATAACCCTTTTCGAAGTGCTTCTTATAAGCGTAGATTCTCACTCGATCACCAATCGCAAATTTCGGCGTTCTAGACTTCTTCCTGATCTTAGATCTCTCAGGATATAGATTCGCGTAGACCCGGTTTTTTTGTTTCAAGGATCGCTAGCTTCCGCGGGAGTCATCTTGATCGATCTGTGTCAGGTGTTGTTGTAATCTTTGACCAGACCGTTCAGAGCATATATGTATTTCTTGGTCGAATTCGCCGTGAAGTATCTATGCATCTTTTCTTTCATGGTTCGATTCCAACGTTCCACCACGCTGGCTTTCTCTTCGTTTTTGATCGAGTAGAGGTCTACCAATCGACGAACGTGCTTGTTGTAGAATTCTTTTCCCTTATCCACCCACAATTTACTCGGTTTTCAAGAAGACGAGTCGCACACGCTCTTCAGAGCCTCGGCGACGCAAGGTCCCGATTTATTCTTCAAAGCTCTGATCCAACTGTATTTGAAAAACACGTCGAGGACTGTCAATAGATATTTGATGCCCTCGTTCCACCTCGATAACGATCTCATGTCGACCAAGTCGGCAGACCAAATATCATCCACACCCTTCACGAACACCCTTCTCTTTCGAAATTTACACACTATGGGTTTGTGTAACTCCTCGGCCAATTCGCTCGTCAATAATCGTTTCTTCTTCTTTTCAGATGCGCTTTTTTTTGAACGCCCCATCCGAATCAACGTTTCGCACCGATCAGATTACCGACCAGCGAACGTTCCATCTTCTCTCTCCTGGTCGGATTCGATATGCCTCTCAATTTCCCCAACATGTTTTTATCGCAGACATCATTGCGAGTCTTGGTGTTGGGATGTCCGGCGTAGCACAGATCATGATCATACGCGGCCGCGTCCACCCTATTCACAGGTTTGCTCCAAGATGTGGGTGTCAGATCGGCGTTGAGTCTCTTGTTCAATTTCGTTCCAGGTCCAGTGAAACTGTGACCGGGCAGATGCATTTCGAAAGGTAGATTATTGATCATTTTATTCATGATGCCTTTACCTAAGCTCGCGTTCTTTTTTTTGACGAATCGTGTCTTGATAGAACCACACACGTCGCAAATTCCGCGAAGCATCTGTCTGTCGTTTTTAGTTCGCACTTCTCTAGAATTACTCGGCTCGGTAACTCTCTTACACTTTACGCAATACATTTTTAAGAGTTATTTAAATTAATTTCGTTTTTTTATTTTATATATAAATTTGATAATTAATTAATTCTGTTCTTATAATATATATATTTTTTTTTCAATCGCTGCTCTTGAGTTCTATCATCTTACTGAACTCCTCCCTGGCCTCTTTCCTCCCCTTTTCCACGAGAGAACCCTTCATCTCTTCCTTGATGATCTTATGAGTCTTGATTCTCACGGCTTCTTTCATAGCATCGTATTTCGTTTTCTCGCTCAATATCGCGAAGTATTCTCCGTCCGATATCCTACCGTCTTTCAACGCCATAGAGATCATTTTGGATATCGTGTTGATCTTGGAGCCGGCCAAGACGCGAATCTTGTCGTGTTTCCTCGCCTTCAGATATAATTTCCTACTCAAAAAGTTTCCGAGCGTGCTAAACAATCCGGCGGCGAGAGCCACTCCTTCTACGGTCAACACGATCGGAATGCCGACCGTGGTTGACAACAATCCGATGCCGGCCACGTGTAAACCCATGGAAATCGTGATGAGTGTCGTGTCAATCGCATTGACGAATTTCACGAAACGCGAATACTTCTTCTTGAGGGAACGATGAGAATCTCTTTCTCGAATTAGATACTCTTGGATTCTATTGATTTGATCGATGCGATACCTCTCTCCTCTTTCTCTTTCTTCTAGCGACGGTGCCATCGGCAAAACGTCGATCGGCTTCAAATCCTCGTCGTCCACTAACGTCGAATACACTTTATTTCTGGTTCTCATTTTTGTATTTTTTTCTTTCTAATATTAGATAAAAAATTTTATGTGTGTATTTATTTTTATTTTCTATTCTCCCTTATTTTATATCAACGAAAAAAACTTAGATGTATGCTTCATTCAGCAATAATTTCTTGATGCATCCCTTGTCTTCTAAAGTCAGACTTTTACGCGCCAATTTCAGTTCTTCCGAAACTGTAGGCTTGTCTTGATTCTTACAGAAGACTAATCTCTTCCAAAACGTGATCACATCATTGAATCTAACGCGTTCGAACACCGGTTCGAAATACATGACGACCATATCTTCCCTTTCCATCATCAGACACAAATGATTCTCGTGATCGAAGTCTAGATGATCCCGACATCCGACGCATCGTTCTAACAAGATGGGACGTAGTTCTTCGTTCACGCAGATTGCGTATGCTCTCATCAGCATGTTTAAAAGAAACCTCGTTCTAATAGTCTGGGAAGCGCACATGATTTACGTATTTTTTTTTTATTATCTATTCGATTTGATATATTTATTTTTCTAAATAACTATTATTTATATAGTTTTTTCTCTCTCCTATATATATCGATCACTTTTTAAAATTTATTTCCTAGGGTATTCCCCCACCCACGACGAGGGGAGATAACTCTGTATGATCAAGTTTATGAGAATCGAGCAATCTGATTGGTCAATTAGCGGAGAATCAAGCAATCTGATTGGTCGATTAGCTGAGTTTGGAAAATCCCACTATGGGAATTCCCCTAATGACGTCATAAATGGGAAAAACCCACCGCCTCAAAACAATTGAGCATTCTGGACCACTGGTCTAGAATCCGCAAACTTTTTTTTTGATGCTAGCCCAGAATTTTGCTCGCGTTCACTAACGATGGATCGATGGTCTGATCTGCGATGGGAACGTTGACAAAAATTTTTAAAGTAAAAAAAAAAGTGAAAATGTACAATTTCACCTTTTTTGTAAAAACTCGTGACATTCAACGTTCACCACGAGTATTTGAACGTTAAAAGTGCGATCTAGGAGTCACAAAAAACATGGGGGATTCAAGACCACTGAACATTTTTGTGAACAAGCGTGCGATTTAACACTGAATCTCACTTTGGTAAACGCATCGTGTACGTATTTTGTACACGTACATGTACAAAGTGGTCGTGAACTCTCGATTATTACCTACTGATACCAATTGACAGCTCAACAACATACTAACACCACACAATCACGGTTAGCATTGGTTGAAGACAAGTGCACCATCGACGTGCACTTCGCTTTTGTAGATTATGAAACACTAAATAAGTGAACACGTGACTTGTAGCATTTGACAGCCAAAGTTGGATTAAATAGGGCTGATCAGCTGATTGGTTAAATATATTTTGACTTTGAAACCATTAATTAAAATTTTGATTCGTCCACATTCGAAAAAATGAATCAGTTTCTTTGTAATTTGGGGACGGAATGTGTGAGAATCTCTCAAAAACATGAGACATGGAAAAAAAAGTGTGAAGTCATTCAGTGCAAGACCATACGGTAGTTGTGAAAATTCGAAATTTAAACTGAAATTTCATGTGGCAACTTATATTTTTTCCAGTTTAATTTTTCAAAAGATGATGTACTTTGTGGATGTAGAGGTATTCTTTTTGAAAACAACTTGGTGTGTTGTACAGAGAGTGAAAGGTTAACATTATGGTCAATGGGATTTATTTAGTGGTTCATAACATGTACACAACGCCATCGTGCCCCCACGTGGGCAATGGGGATGAGTGTCTTGCCCAAGGACACAACACGATTGCAACAGGTGGGATTCGAACCGCGGGCCTCTCGGCGTGCAGCCTTCACCTCTACCTACTCAGCAACCGCGCCTTTTATCTGCAAGATAAGCCAGACAGAGACCGTTCGGAAAATGTTACTGTGTTCTCTTGGTATGGTATAAGGGAGATAACTCCAAGAGAAAATGTTTCACGCTGTGAAAATGGACAGATCTGATAGTTGGTGAGCGCACACACTGTAACGCTTGTAAGGAGACGTAGTTACCAGTGTGGGCTAGCTAGTTGGCGTTTCGTTTCTACTTTCGAAGCCATTATAACAAACCTCGTTCTCAACGCAGTTCCAAATCATCAGTGAAATGAATTCGCTCTCTTGGATGCTCTGTGAACATTACTTCTGGGATAACCAAGCAGCAAACCTTGGAGGTGAGGGTGCGGGGGGGGGGGGGGCAGTTTTTGTACACCCCTTTGAGAAACGGATGTATTATGTAATCAGTCCGTCCGTCCGTCCGTCCGTCCGTCCGTCTGTCCATCTGTCTCTCCGTTCGTTACCATTTTTGGTTTCAGACCGACAACTCCAGTTTGGATTAACTGATCTCAACAAAAGTTGGTATGTGTATTAGCCAGCTAGTAATACAGGACAAGTTCTAATGTAGGTTCCATCCAATTATTGTTATATGTGATACGGCGCTTTTTCGATTTAGAATTCGACCGTTTATTAACATTTTTGGTTTCGGACCAAAAACACCAGTTTGGATCATTTGATCTCATCCAAAGTTGGTACAATTAAAAATGGCTAACGGACGTATTAAGCCACGCCTGGTGATACTCTTGTTCATATTGTCCTGTTCTGCACTGATCCCCCGTGCGCCCTCTCCTTGAACATGGGCGAGGCACTATTTTCTGTGGTTTGGTAATATTGTGTGACGAGAACTATGCTTTATGTGGGTGTTGATCACAACTGCGCAATTTCCATTAACAAACTCACTTCAAAAGAAGTGGAATAATTAGTTAATTAATGCCGGTTCACTTCTCCTTTTTTATTTTTTTTATTAGGGTTTAACGACACATTAACAGCCAAGGTCATATCCTGTCGGTGATAGTTTTACGGGTGGAGGAAGCCGGAGTACCCGGAGAGAACCACAGAGCAACGACGAGCAGCAGCCAGCTCCCCAACATCGTAACTCCGCACTGCAGCACATGCAGGGTTAGATTGGTTGAAGACATGCCCACCATCGACGTGCAGTACGCCTTAGTACACGGCGCCATCGGGCCCCCATGTGGACAATCGGGGTTAAAGGAGTTGCCCAAGGACACAACGCGGCCCTTCTCCTTCTACAGTTTTATTAAATATTTGTAATTTTTACAACACTCTAGGACATATTTCCATTATGCTTTACATAACCAGGTACACCATCTTCTTCATCATCTAGTCTTTATCTTTAATATCATCTACGTAGAGTTTCGAAAAACTTAATTCCATTCAACTCGGCGTGTTTAACCCTTTAAATAACATGAAAAGCAGACGACACTTGCAAAGAAAATTAATGAATATTAATGTTTTTCATTTTTTGTCTCAAAAACATAGGTTATGACCCCTCATTGGAACGAGCTCGACGAGCTCGTCCCAAAGAGGCGTAATAACTTATGTTTTTGAGACAAAAAATGAAAAAATAATAAAAATTAATTGGCGAGTTTTAAGAATAGCGCTGAAGGTTTTTTTCCCGTTACTTTGGGTAAGTAGTTAAAACATTCTACTTGCAATATTACTCTATCGCTACTAATTCTCGCCCGATCACCTGCTACATTGATATGTGACACTGTATTCGTTCTGTTCAGCTTCATTAAAGCCCTTTATCCAACAGAACTAGTACTAACATAACAAGGGAGTGATATTTGTAAGAAAAAAATGACATTTTTCGAACAACTAGCAGTTTTCATTATTTTCCTCAAAAACATAGCATATGACATCTCATTGGAGTGAGCTCAACCAGCTCATTCCAATGCTGAGTCGTAAGTTATATTTTGAAGGCAGAACCTGAAAAACACATCCCCGAATTTGAAAATTGCGATTTTTGTGAATAGAGCTGACGGTTGCCAGATAGGACCATTAAGTTAGGTAAAGGGTTAACAGAAACCTGTTACTGTGTCTGTTGTGGTTATCTATTCAAAAGAAAGTGCCTGGAATCAATATCGAACACTACGCCTAAACCCTCGTCAGCCCTTACTCTCCTATTTTCCAACATTTTCATCACTTTTGTTTATTCTACTCTGCCTCAGCTCATTCTGCATTTTAATCTTTATACATCTTTTCGTGCCATTTACTTCCACCGAGTTCAGTTGTCTGTGATCCGAAATGTCCTGCCGAAATTCGTCATTTGCTTTAAATTCCCCTTCCCCCTCCCCATCCTCTTTACGCCAATCTCTGAATACCTCCTCGGCATTCAAATCCTAAGAACTGCCTTGAGTTGTAGACGAGTGTTCATCCATAACCGTCCTCACACGTCACCTCGACAATTTTAAGTGCCTTGGACAGTGGTTATCTTTGGTAAGCGAAACCAAATGTAAAGTTTGATGCGGTATAATATCGTTGCCCGAACAACGACGTTACAAACGTCACAATTGTAACCATACCGCGCCCAGAACTTTTCGTTGAAAAGAAGAATCGGATTAGCAATTATCGTATCTTTTCTGTAGAGACTGATGCCTTAATAATATAATTGGACATAATTTACACAAGAGTAAAAGAAAACGGTGCGTATAATTATTGTCTTGTTTGATATAACACATAAGTACTAAGTATAGTATATACGTCATTGTCGCGAGTGTGAAGTAGTCGCAATATTTCAGTGAGGTGTGATTTCTGAACAGGCTACTGGAGAAGTTTTGAAATTCGGTGTGACAAAGAAGAACGTCTTAGGAATATGTCTGTGTGTACAAGAGAGAGAGAGAGAGAGAGAGAGAGAGAGAGAGAGAGAGAGAGAGAGAGAGAGAGAGGAGAGAGAGAATTTGAAAATGAGGTGGCGTGGATTTAGTGTTTTCATAATAATGTGTGCTTTATACGCTATGGGCAGTGGTTTGTGGTTTAACTGATAAAGTTCTATATTAAATGCGTTTGAAAGACCCTGCTCGTCGGTGGTTGCTTTGCTCAGTTCGTTGGAGACAATTAAAAAGTAACCATATCAGTATTTAATTCTTGCCTCCTTCAGTATCCTTGTCTACGCTTCAGTTTATTCCAAATCCAGTATAATTCTATTCTTGAGTATAGTCTATTGCAGTTAGTTATATTTTGTGGACAGATCCATAATTTTGAGCTATATGTTTCAAACGGTTTGTGGTACGGTAATCAAACCGACATCCATTTGCTCAAGACAACTTTTAACTTCTTTAGCTTCATCACAGTTTTCACCCTGTTGTCATATCACCGTTTTGGTTATATGCTCACTCATCCATACTATAAATCAGAATTATGTTCAATCACAGTACAAAACAATAGAGTTCCACTGTCCACTCACCCTTGGCATTAAAGATGATTTTAGACTGTGTTGAAGTAACAGATGTCCACCCTAACACCCCTGGCCACTCTTCCAACAGTCGTTTGAAGACTGTTTATATGAGATGAAAAAAATACAAAGAAGGTTTCCGTTGAAGGTATGGGTTGGAAGAGACAACATAAATATAACTGAAGGTATGGGTTGGAAGAGACAACATGAATATAACAAATATAACTTTCCGATCATTTTAGCAGTTTGTATTCAACAGAGACCGTCTTTACACCCTGCACGCTAAGGTCAAAATATTACATTTTCGTCCTGCAAATTTTTCACATGATGCAACCAGCAATTTAACTAATTCAGTCTTCTTGAACAGAGCTTATCAAACGCTGTTGAACAAGATTGAATTTGTTAAATTCTGTGTGGCATTGAGGAATAAATTGGCAGCTTGAATTCTTGTTATTTTGACATCATTAAGGGGGTTAAATTCGTATCGTTTCGAGAAAATTCGCCCGCTATTTCAACCCCTTCCAAATTCCCCGAGACTCACAGAAAACAAAAACCAAGAACACCAACCAACTGAAATAGAAACACTCGCTATCCCCCTATGCCGAGTATATTCTTAAACGTATTGGATTACTTCGAAAAGTAAAACCACCAAAGACGTGACCTAGACCTCTTGCTTATGGGAACGGTGAGGGGGGGGGGGGGGGGGGGGTATTGTGAGAAGATGTTTATGTGCGAATATCCTTAAAGCGTGTAATATTGAGTTTTTTCACGAATTCGCAGTTTTATTTCGCTAAATATGAACAAACAGTCGTGAACGTGTGAGTTATACATAATCAAACATCGGGGAGAAAATATGGTGGTGGAGGAGGAGGGGAGAGGACCGTTTGCATCACTAACTAAATATTTCGTCGGATCAAGCCTGTATTTCCAACGGAAAATCGCGATATGCGTGTGGCATGCTACCTTTGCGACAAGGAGGTTATGCAAGGTTAACTGGTGTCAGATGTCTTATGGTCTCGCCCCACCACCATAAAGATCTATTACCGTCATAGTGAGATATTAACCCTTTATCTAACCAATTGTCTAAATAGACCTGAGGTGATACACAAGATTTGCCATTCAAGCCATTTTTTGCGCCTGAAACACCGTTTATCACTCCACCAAGGAGACAATTATGTGGATCACACCCTAGTCAGGGCACAAAATCTGTTTTGGTTGAAAGTTCTGTTTTTCAATGTCACTTGCAACAATTGCTGGTTAATGTAGGATCCGTGGTCTCAAAAGCCAAAACATCCTTTACAACAGTATTAACCCTTTTGCTTTCCCAGCCTACTTAGTAAATTTGCGGTGCTGTGTCCAATGACATTTGTATAAGGCATCATCTCCTAAAATATGGAGTGAAAAAGTACATGTTGTCGCATAACATTGGGGCTTAGATTTTACCCAACTCCATCAGTCTTCATTTACTTCAAAAAACTCTGGGTGGGCATTTTCACTTATGCTCGAAGATTTCATTTCGTTTGCATTCTCGCACTTTCATCAGGGAAGTGACTATTGTTATTTTTAATCTTTGCAAAATGCGTTCAATGAATATTTTCGTTCCAGTCCAGATATTGCTCCAGTTGATCACACGGAAGCATTTTCTCTCTCGAGTTCTAAATTCTATTAACCCTTTACCTAACATGAAAAGCAGATGACACTTGCAAACAAAATTCTTGAATATTTACTTAACATGAAAAGCAGACGACACTTCCAGAAAACAAAATTCTTGAATATAACTGGGTTTTTTTAATTTTTTGTCTCAAAAACATAGGTTATGACTCCTCATTGGAACGAGCTCGTTCCAAAGAGGGGTCATAATCTATGTTGTTTAGACAAAAAATGAAGAAAATAATGAAAATTAATTGGCGATTTTTGTGAGTAGCGCTGGCCGGTTTAGATCGTTACTTTGGGTAAAGGGTTAAAAATATCAGTTCTGGGTCAGTGTATATCCTTTGATGAACGAGTTAGCTGGGATATTATTTTATTTTGTGATGGTATGGGTCAAGCAAATAGTGACCACCAGTGGTAACACGCAAATAGTGACCACCAGTGGTAACATGAAATTGGTGTATACATTTTTGTTAGAGGTCAGGCTCACAAGCTATTGTTGAATGTGCTGTCCAGACAACACGATGGGTAAATTTTCACTGGTAAGAAATGAGAAATGTTTCATGTATTTATGTTGTTGTGCCTTCTTTAAAAAATAATGAGAAGATCTTATTTGTTTTCGTTGTTAGTTCGAAGTTCTGATGTTGTAAAACAATCGGGAAGATATTGAAACGTCATATATCACAAATTTCTCGCTATAAATGCACAAAAATTAAACATTTTAGCCCACTAATGGTTGAATTTTGACAATTTTACACAATTTTCGTATGGCTTATATTATCACCGTGTGTGTTGTTTATTTCAGACGCCCATATTTCACTTCCATATAAAAGAATAGGCTTAATAAGGGAATCGAAAAGTTTAGTGAGAAGAATTATCGGAGGTGGCCATTCCTTTTTAAAAGTATTTAGTAGACTGTACAGTACTTTCATGCCCTTTTTGCTTAATTCTTGTTGTGCTTTTGTTAACTTTCCATTTTTTGCGAAACATAGGCCAAGATAAGTGTAATCGGATACCTGTGTAACTGAATTTGAACCAATGTGGAAGTTAGGCATTCTAACTTTACGGGAGTGGAATGTCATCGCCTTTGTTTTATCTACATTTACATGGAGCCCGTTTCTAACAGAGTAATCGTCCAATTGGTCTAAACATCGTTGCAATCCGTAGGGGTTGTCTGATATCAGCACCAGATCATCTGCGAAAAGCAGATGATTTAATGTAGTATTATTTAATTTTACAGGTGCACATTTTTCATCAAAAATGTGTCCAATGTCATCAATAAAAAGTTTAAATAATGTCGGCGAAATAACACAGCCCTGCCTAACACCGATTGTCGATAATTGTGCGGGGCTCACGCCAAGTTTGGTTTTTATTTGATAAAAGCTTGACTGATATAAAGAACTTAACACTGCGAGAATATTACCACATATACCCACTTTGTTAAGTTTTTGAAAGAGAATATTTCTGTCAACAGTGTCGAAGGCTTTCTTAAAATCAACAAAAACCGCGTATAGTGGTTTTTTCATCTTTTTATATTTATTTATCGATGTTTTAAGAATATAAGCGCTGTCGGTTGTACCTCGACCTTGTCTGAAGCCAAATTGATTATCGGTGATTAAGGAATTGTCTTCAAGAAATGTGTTAATCCTTTCGTTCAGAACTTTATTAAATAGCTTGCCAAGCGCGTTGCTTACGGCTATTGCTCTGTAATTATTTGGATCATATCTATCTCCTTTCTTGTAGATAGTTGTTAGTACAGTATTGCTCCAAGTCAGTGGATAATGGTGTGATTCAAACACCTGGTTGAAAAGTTTAATTAAGTGATCGATTAGATGTGGGGTAACCGTTTTAAGCAGTTCGTTTGATATATTGTCGCAACCAGATGCTTTTTTGTTTTTGAGTCGTTTAACTGAGTACATAATTTCATCGGCAGTAAATGAACCATTATTAAGTGCAAACTGATAATCTTGACCAGCTCAACAAGCTCATTCCAATGATAAGACGTAAGTTATATTTTGGAGGCAGAACTTGAAAAACACATCCCCGAATTTGAAAATTGCGATTCAGTTTGTGAACAGAGCTGACGGTTGCCAGATAGAACCATTAAGACTCAAGTTAGGTAAAGGGTTAACAGTAACCTGTTACTGTGTCTGTTGTGGTTATCTATTCAAAACAAAGTGCCTAGAATCATTATCGTACACTACGCCTAAACCCTCGTCAGCCCTTACTCTCCTATTTTCCAACATTTTCATTACTTTTGTTTATTCCACCCTGTCTCAGCTCATTCTGCATTTTAATCTTTATACATCTTTTCGTGCCATTTACTTCCACCGAGTTCAGTTGTCTGTCATCCGAAATGTCCTGCCGAAATTCGTCATATGCTTTAAATTCCCCTTTCCCCTCCCCCACCCTCTTTACGCCAATCTCTGAATACCTCCCCGGTATTGAAATCCTAACAACTGCCTTGAGTTGTAGACGAGTGTTCACCCGTAACTGTCCTCACACGTCACCTCGACAATTTTAAGTGCCTTGGACAGTGGTTATCTTTGGTAAGCGAAACCAAATGTAAAGTTTGATGCGGTATAATATCGTTGCCCGTACAACGACGTTACAAACGTCACAATTGTAACAATACCTCGCTCAGAACTTTTCGTTGAAAAGAAGAATCGGATTAGCAATTGTCGTATCTTTTCTGTTGAGACCGATGCCTTAATAATATAATTGGACATAATTTACACAAGAGTAAAAGAAAACGGTGCGTATAATTGTTGTCTTGTTTGATATAACACATAAGTACTAAGTATAGTATATACGTCATTGTTGTGAGTGTGAAGTAGTCGCAATATTTCAGTGAGGTGCATGTGATTTCTGAACAGGCTACTGGAGAAGTTTTGAAATTCGGTGTGGCAAAAGAAGAACGTCTTAGGAATATGTCTCTGTGTACAGGAGAGAGAGAGAGAGAGAGAGAGAGAGAGACAGACAGACAGACAGACAGACAGACAGACAGACAGACAGACAGACAGACAGACAGAGACAGAGAGAGAATTTGAAAATGAGGTGACGTGGATTTAGTGTTTTCATAATAATGTGTGTTTTATACGCTATGGGCAGTGGTATGTGGTTTAACTGATAAAGTTCTATATTAAATGCGTTTGAAAGACCCTGCTCGTCGGTGGTTGCTTTGCTCAGTTCGTTGGAGACAATTAAAAAGTAACCACATCAGTATTTAATTCTTGCCTCCTTCAATATCCTTGTCTACGCTTCAGTTTATTCCGAATCCAGTATAATTCTATTCTTGAGTATAGTCTATTGCAGTTAGTTATATTTTGTGGACAGATCCATAATTTTGAGCTATGTGTTTCAAACGGTTTGTGGTACTGTAATCAAACCGACATCCATTTGCTCAAGACAACTTTTAACTTCGTTAGCTTCATCGCAGTTTTCACCCTGTTGTATATCACCGTTTCGGTTATATGCTCACTCATCCATACTATCAATCAGAATTATGTTCAATCACAGTACAAAACAATAGAGTTCCACTGTCCACTATCCACTCACCCTGGGCATTAAAGATGATTTTAGACTGTGCTGAAGTAACAGATGTCCACCCTAACACCCGTTGCCACTCTTCCAACAGTCGTTTGAAGACCGTTTGTGTGAGATGAAAAAAATACAAAGAAGGTACACGTTGAAGGTATGGGTTGGAAGAGACAACATGAATATAACTGAAGGTATGGGTTGGAAGAGACAACATGAATATAACAAATATAACTTTCCGACCATTTTAGCAACTTCTAGTCAACACACACCGTCTTTACACCCTGTACGCTGAGGTCAAAATATTACATTTTCGTCCTGCAAATTTTTCACAAAATGCAACCAGCAATTCAACTAATTCAGTCTTCTTGAACAGAGCTTATCAAACGCTGTTGAACAAGATTGAATTTGTAAAATTCCGTGTGGCATTGAGGAATAAATTGGCAGCTTGAATTCTTGTTATTTTGACATCATTAAGGGGGTTAAATTCGTATCGTTTCGAGAAAATTCGCCCACTATTTCAACCCCTTCCAAATTCCCCCAGACTCACAGAAAACAAAAACCAAGAACACCAACCAACTGAAATAGAAACACTCGCTATCCCCCAATGCCGAGTATATTCTTCAATGTATTGGATTACTTCGAAAAGTAAAACCACAAAGGACGTGACCTAGACCTCTTGTTTATGGGAACGAGGGGGGGGGGGGGGGGTGGATATTGTGAGAAGATGTTTATGTGCGAATATCCTTAAAGCGTGTAATATTGAGTTTTTTCACCAATTCGCAATTTTATTTCGCTAAATATGAACAAACAGTTGTGAAAGTGTGAGTTATACATAATCAAACATCGGGGAGAAAATATGGTAGAGAAGGAGGAGGGGAGAGGACCGTTTGCATCACCAACTAAATATTTCGTCGGATCAAGCCAGTATTTCCAACGGAAAATCGCGATATACGTGTGGCATGCTACCTTTGCGACACGGAGGTTATGCAAGGTTAACTGGTGTCAGATGTCTTATTGTCTCGCCCCACCACCATAAAGATCTATTACCGCCATAGTGAGATATTAACCCTTTACCTAACCAATTGTCGAAATCCACCTGAGGTGATACACAAGATTTGCCATTCAAGCCATTCTTTTGCGCCTGAAACACCGTTTATGACTCCACAAGGAGACAATTATGTGGACCACACTCTAGTCAGGGCACAAAATCTGTTTTGGTTGAAAGTTCTGTTTTTTAATGTCACTTGCAACAATTGTTGGTTAATGTAGGATCCGTGGTCTCAAAAACCAAAACATCCTTTACAACAGTATTAACCCTTTTGCTTTCCCAGCCTACTTAGTAAATTTGCGGTGCTGTGTACAATGACATTTGTATAAGGCATCATCTCCTAAAATGTGGAGTGAAAAAGTACATGTTGTCGCATAGCATTGGGGCTCAGGTTTTACCCAACTCCATCAGTCTTCATTCACTTCAAAAAACTCTGGGTGGGCATTTTCACTTATGCTCGAAGATTTCATTTCGTTTGCATTCTCGCTCTTTTATCAGGGAAGTGACTATTGTTATTTTTAATCTTTGCCAAATGCGTTCAATGAATATTTTCGTTCCAGTCCAGATATTGCTCCAGTTGATCACACGGAAGCATTTTCTCTATCGAGTTCTAAATTCTATTAACCCTTTACCTACCATGAAAAGCAGATGACACTTGCAAACAAAATTCTTGAATATTTACTTAACATGAAAAGCAGACGACATTTCCAGAAAACAAAATTCTTGAATATAACTGGGTTTCTTCATTTTTTGACTCAAAAACATAGGTTATGTCTCCTCATTGGAACGAGCTCGGCGAGCTCGTTCCAAAGAGGGGACATAACTCATGTTCTTTAGACAAAAAATGAAAAAAATAATGAAAATTAATTGGCGATTTTAGTGAGTAGCGCTGGCCGGTTTTGGTCGTTACGCTGGGTAAAGGGTTAGAAATATCAGCTCTGGGTCAGTGTATATCATTTGATGAACGGGTAATTTGGGGTATTATTTGATTTTGTGATGCTGTTGATCAAGCAAATAGTGACCACCAGTGGTAACACGCAAATACTGACCACCAGTGGTAACATGAAAGTGGTGTACAAATATATGCATTTTTGTTAGAGGTCAGGGTCACACGGGATTGTTGAATGTGCTGCCCAGACAACACGGTGGGTAGATTTTCACTGGTAAGAAATAAGAAATGTTTCATGTATTTATGTTGTTGTGCCTTCTTTAAAAATTAATGAGAAGATCTTATTTGTTTTCGTTGTTAGTTCTAAGTTTTTATGTTGTAAAACAATCGGGGAGAAATTGAATCGTCACATATCACAAATTTCTCGCTATAAATGCACAAAAATTAAACATTTTAGTTCACTAATTGGTGAATTTTGACAACTTTACATAATTTTCAATCTATTAATGGATCATTCAAGCAAGTCTATTTTAATGATGTCGTATGGGTTATATATTGTGATATTATCTGAAAGGTTATTTATTTATTTATTGGTGTTTAAGGTCACATATTTCTGCACAATGGCTAATCATGACCACCACAGTTTTACAGGTGGAGGAAGCCGGAATACCCAGAGAGAACCACCGAGCAACGGAGAGCAACTGTCAGCTCCCCAACATACTAACTCCACACGATCAGGGTTAGCATTGGTTGAAGACAAGTGCACCATCGACGTGCAATACGTCTTTGTAGGTTATGGACCACTAAATAAGTGAACACGTGACTTGTAGCATTTGACAGCCACCGTTGTGAGTAGGATTAAATAGGGCTGATCAGCTGATTGGTTAAATATATTTTGACTTTGAAACCATTAATTAAAATTTTGGTTCGTCCACTTTCGAAAGGATTAATAAGTTTGTTTGTAATTTGGTGCCGGAATGTGTGAGAATCTCTCAAACACATGAGACATGGAAAAAAAGGTGTGAAGGTCATTCAGTGCAAGACCATACGATAGTTGTGAAAATTCGAAATTTAAACTGAAATTTCATGTGGCAACATATATTTTTTTCCAGTTTAATTTTTTCAAGAGATGATGTTCTTTGTGGATGTATAGGTATTCTTTTTCAAAACAACTTGGTGCGTTGTACTGAGAGTGAAAGGTTAACACAATGTTCAATGGGATTTATTTAGTGGTTCATAACATGTACACAACACCATTGTGCCCCCCACGTGGGCAATGGGGTGGAGTGTCTTGCCCAAGGACACAACGCGATTGCAGCAGGTGGGATTCTTACCGCTCGCCTCTCGGCGTGCATCCTGCACCTCTACCTACTGAGCCACCGCGCCCCTTATCTGCAAGATAAGCCAGACAGAGACCGTTCGGAAAATGTTACCGAGTTCTCTTGGTATGGTATAAGGGAGAAAACTCAAAGAGAAAATGTTTCACGTTGTGAAAATAGACAGATCTGATAGTTGGTGAAAACACACACTATAACGCCTGTAGGGAGACCAATTTACCAGTGTGGGCTAGCTAGTTGGCGTTTCGTTTCTACTTTCGAAGCCATTATAACAAACCTCGTTTTCAACGCAGTTCCAAATCACCAGTGAAATGAATTCGCACTCTTGGATGCTCTGTGAACATTACTTCTGCGACAACCAAGCAGCAAGTCTTGGAGGTGAGATGGGGTGGGGGGGGGGGGGCAGTTTTGGTACGCCCCTTTGAGAAACGGTTGTATTATGTAATCAGCCTGTCCGCCCGTCCGTCTGTCGTCTGTCCGTTTGTTTTTCCGTTCGTTAACATTTTTGGTTTCAGACCGATAACTCCAGTTTGGATTAACTGATCTCAACCAAAGTTGGTATGTGTATTACCCAGCTAGTAATACAGGACAAGTTCTAATTTAGGTTCCATCCAATCATAGCTATAGGTGATACGGCGCTTTTTCGATTTAGAATTCGACCGTTTATTAACATTTTTGGTTTCGGACTAATAACTCCAGTTTGGATCATTTGATCTCATCCAAAGTTGGTAGAATTAAAAATGGCTAACGGACGTATTAAGCCACGCCTGGTGGAACTCTTGTTCATATTGTCCTGTACTGCACTGATCCCCCGTGCGCCCTCTCCTTGAACTTGGGCGAGGCACTGTTTTCTGTGGTTTGGTAATATTGTGTGACGGAACGATGCTTTATGTGGGTGTTGATCACAACTGCGCAATTTCCTTTAACAAACTCACTTCAAAAGAAGTGGAATAATTAGTTAATTAATGCCGGTTCCCTTCTCCTTTTTTATTTTTTTTTATTAGGGTTTAACGACACATTAACAGCCAAGGCCATATCGTGTCGGTGACAGTTTTACGGGTGGAGGAAGCTGGAGTACCCGGAGAGAACCACCGAGCAACGACGAGAAGTTGCCAGCTCCCCAACATCGTAACTCCACACTGCAGCACATGCAGGGTTAGATTGGTTGAAGACATGCCCACCACCGACGTGCAGTACGCCTTAGTACACGGTGTCATCGTGTCCCCACGTGGACAATCGGGGTTAAGGGCGTTGCCCAAGGACACAACGCGGCCCTTCTCCTTCTACAGTTTTATTAAATATTTGTAATTTTTACAACACTCTAGGACATATTTCCATTATGCTTTACATAACCAGGTACACCATCTTCTTCATCATCTAGTCTTTATCTTTAATATCATCTACGTAGAGTTTCGAAAAACTTAATTCCATTCAACTCGGTGTGTTTAACCCTTTACCTAACATGAAAAGCAGACGACACTTGCAAACAAAATTATTGAAAAACTAATGTTTTTCATTTTTTTTGTCTCAAAAACATGGGTTATGACCCCTCATTGGAACGAGTTCGACGAGCTCGTTCCAAAGAGGGGTCATAACCTATGTTTTTGAGACAAAATATGAAAAAATAATGAAAATTAATTGGCGATTTTTGTGAATAGCGTTGGAAGGTTTTGGCCGTTACTTTGGGTAAGTAGTTAAAACATTCTCCTTGCAATATTACTCTGTCGCTACTAATTCTCGCCCGATCACCTGCTACATTGATATGTGACACTGTATTCATTCTGTTCAGCTTCAGTTAAGCCCTTTATCCAACAGAACTAGTACTAACATAACAAGGGAGTGATATTTGTAAGAAAAAAATTACATTTCTCGAACAACTAGCAGTTATCATTATTTTCCTCAAAAACATAGCATATGACATCTCACTGGAGTGAGCTCAACCGACACATTCCAATGATGAGTCGTAAGTTATATTTTGGAGGCAGAACTTGAAAAACACATCCCCGAATTTGAAAATTGCGATTTTTGTGAATAGAGCTGGCGGTTGCCAGATAGAACCATTAAGTTAGGTAAAGGGTTAACAGTAACCTGTTACTGTGTCTATTGTGGTTATCTATTCAAAAGAAAGTGCCTGGAATCAATATCGTACACTACGCCTAAACCCTCGTCAGCCCTTACTCTCCTATTTTCCAACATTTTCATCACTTTTGTTTATTCTACTCTGCCTCAGCTCATTCTGCATTTTAATCTTTATACATCTTTTCGTGCCATTTACTTCCACCGAGTTCAGTTGTCTGTCATCCGAAATGTCCTGCCGAAATTCGTCATGTGCTTTAAATTCCCCTTCCCCCTCCCCCACCCTCTTTACGACAATCTCTGAATACCTCCCCGACATTCAAATCCTAAGAACTGCCTTGAGTTGTAGACGAGTATTGATCCATAACTGTCCTCACACGTCACCTCGACAATTTTAAGTGCCTTGGACAGTGGTTATCTTTGGTAAGCGAAACCAAATGTAAAGTTTGATGCGGTATAGTATCGTTGCCCGAACAACGACGTTACAAACGTCACAATTGTAACAATACCGCTCCTAGAACTTTTCGTTGAAAAGAAGAATCGGATTAGCAATTGTCGTATCTTTTCTGTTGAGACCGACGCCTTAATAATATAATTGGACATAATTTACACACGAGTAAAAGAAAACGGTGCGTATAATTGTTGTCTTGTTTGATATAACACATAAGTACTAAGTATAGTATGTACGTCATTGTTGTGAGTGTGAAGTAGTCGCAATATTTCAGTGAGGTGTGATTTCTGAACAGGCTACTGGAGAAGTTTTGAAATTCGGTGTGGCAAAGAAGAACGTCTTAGGAA
The DNA here is from genome assembly GCA_031216915.1 of Pictodentalium vernedei. Classification (NCBI taxonomy): domain Eukaryota; kingdom Metazoa; phylum Mollusca; class Scaphopoda; order Dentaliida; family Dentaliidae; genus Pictodentalium; species Pictodentalium vernedei. Next base: position 806,620,628 of record CM062297.1, read on the forward strand.
TAAGTCTGTGTGTACAACAGAGAGAGAGAGAGAGAGAGAGAGAGAGAGAGAGAGAGAGAGAGAGAGAGAGAGAGAGAGAGAGAGAGAATTTGAAAATGAGGTGACCTGGATTTAGTGTCTTCATTATAATGTGTGTTTTATACGCTATGGGCAGTGGTATGTGGTTTAACTGATAAAGTTCTATAATAAATGCGTTTGAAAGACCCTGCTCGTCGGTGGTTGCTTTGCTCAGTTCGTTGGAGACAATTAAAAAGTAACCACCTCAGTATCTAATTCTTGCCTCCTTCAATATCCTTGTCTACGCTTCAGTTTATTCCGAATCCCGTATTATTCTATTCTTGAGTATAGTCTATTGCAGTTAGTTATATTTTATGGACAGATCCATAATTTTGAGCTATATGTTTCAAACGGTTTGTGGTACTGTAATCAAACCGACTTCCATTTGATCAAGACAGCTTTTAACTTCGTTAGCTTCACAGTTTTCACCCTGTAATCATATCACCGTTTTTGTTATATGCTCACTCATCCATACTATAAATCAGAATTATGTTCATTGACAGTACACAATAGAGTTCCACTGGCCACTATCCACTCACGGTTGGCATTAAAGATGATTTTAGACTGTGCTGAAGTAACAGATGTCCACCCTAACACCCCTTGCCACTCTTCCAACAGTCGTTTGAAGACTGTTTATATGAGATGAAAAAAATACAAAGAAGGTTTCCGTTGAAGGTATGGGTTGGAAGAGACAACATAAATATAACTGAAGGTATGGGTCGGAAGAGACAACATGAATATAACAAATATAACTTTCCGATCATTTTAGCAATTTGTAGTCAACAGAGACCGTCTTTACACCCTGCACGCTGAGGTCAAAATATTACATTTTCGTTCTGCAAATTTTTCACATAATGCAACCAGCAATTTAACTAATTCAGTCTTCTTGAACAGAGCTTATCAGACGCTGTTGAACAAGATTGAATTTGTTAAATTCCGAGTGGCATTGAGGAATAAATTGGCTGCTTGAATTCTTGTTATTTTGACATCATTAAGGGAGTTAAATTAGTATCGGTTCGAGAAAATTCGTCCGCTATTTCAGCCCCTTCCAAATTCCCCCAGACTCACAGAAAACAAAAACCAAGAACACCAACGAACTGAAATAGAAACACTCGCTATCCGCCAATGCCGAGTATATTCTTAAATGTATAGGATTACTTCGAAAATTAAACCACCAAAGACGTGCCCTATACCTCTTGTTTATACGGGGTGGGGGGGGGGGGGTGGGTGTGGTGGGGGGTATTGTGAGAAGGTGTTTATGCGCGAGTATCCTTAAAGCGTGTAATATTGAGTTGTTTCACCAATTCGCAATTTTATTTGGCTAAATATGAACAAACAGTTGTGAAAGTGTGAGTTATACATGATCAAACATCGGGGAGAAAATATGGAGGAGGAGGAGGGGAGGGGACCGTTTGCATCACCAACTAAATATTTCGTCGGATCAAGCCAATATTTCCAACGGAAAATAGCGATATACGTGTGGCATGCTACCTTTGCGACAAGGAGGTTATACAAGGTTAATTGTTGTCACATGTCTTATGGTCTCGCCCCACCACCATAAAGATCTATTACAGTCATAGTGAGATATTAACCCTTTATCTAATCAATTGTCGAGATCCACCTGAGGTGATACACAAGATTTGCCATTCAAACCATTCTTTTGCGCCTAAAACACCGTTTATCACTCCACCAAGGAGACAATTATGTGGACAACACTCTAGTCAGGGCACAAAATCTGTTCTGGTTGAAAGTTTTGTTTTTCAATGTCACTTGCAACAATTGCTGGTTAATGTAGGATCCGTGGTCTCAAAAGCCCAAAACATCCTTTACAACAGTATTAGTCCTTTTGCTTTCCCAACCTACTTAGTAAATTTGCGGTGCTGTGTACAATGACATTTGTATAAGGCATCATCTCCAAAAATATGGAGTGAAAAAGTACATGTTGTCGCATAACATTGGGGCTTAGGTTTTACCGAACTCCATCAGTCTTCATTCACTCCAAAACACTCTGGGTGGGCATTTTCGCTTATGCTCGAAGATTTCATTTCATTTGCATTCTCACACTTTTATCAGAGAAGTGACTATTGTTATTTTTAATCTTTGCAAAATGCGTTCAATGAAAATTATCGTTCCAGTCCAGATATTGCTCCAGTTGATCACACGGAGGCATTTTCTCTCTCGAGTTCTAAATTCCATTAACCCTTTACCTAACATGAAAAGCAGGCGACACTTGTAAACAAAATTCTTGAATATAACTGAGTTGTTATCATTTTTTGTCTCAAAAATATAGGTTATGACTCCTCATTGGAACGAGCTCGTTCCAAAGAGGGGTCATAACCTATGTTGTTTAGACAAAAAATGAAAAAAATAATGAAAATTAATTGGCGATTTTAGTGAGTAGCGCTGGCCGGTTTTGGTCGTTACGTTGGGTAAAGAGTTACAAATATCAGTTCTGGGTCAGTGTATATCCTTTGATGAATGGGTAATTTGGGGTATTATTTGATTTTGTGATACTGTGGGTCAAGCAAATAGTGACCACCAGTGGTAACACGCAAATAGTGACCACCAGTGGTAACATGAAAGTGGTGTACAAATATATGCATTTTTGTTAGAGGTCAGGGTCACACGGGATTGTTGAATGTGCTGCCCAGACAACACGGTGGGTAGATTTTCACTGGTAAGAAATGAGAAATGTTTCATGTATTTATGTTGTTGTGCCTTCTTTAAAAATTAATGAGAAGATCTTATTTGTTTTCGTTGTTAGTTCGAAGTTTTGATGTTATAAAACAATTGGGAAGATATTGAAACGTCATATATCACAAATTTCTCGCTATAAATGCACAAAAATTAAACATTTTAGCCCACTAATGGGTGAATTTTGACAATTTTACATAATTTTCAATCTATTAATGGATCATTCCAGCAAGTCTATTTTAATGATGTCGTATGGGTTATATATTGTGATATTATCTGAAAGGTTATTTATTTATTTATTGGTATTTAAGGTCACCTATTTCTGCACAATGGCTAATCATGACCACCACAATTTTATGGGTGGAGGAAGCCGGAGTACCCAGAGAGAACCACCGAGCAACGGAGAGCAAATGTCAGCTCCCCAAATTACTAACACCACACAATCAGGGTTAGCATTGGTTGAAGACAAGTGCACCATCGACGTGCAGTATGCCTTTGTGGGTTATGGACCACTAAATAAGTGAACACGTGACTTGTAGCATTTGACAGCCAAAGTTGTGAGTAGGATTAAATAGGGCTGATCAGCTGATTGGTTAAATATATTTTGACTTTGAAACCATTAATTAAAATTTTGATTCATCCAATTTCGAAAGGATTAATAAGTTTGTTTGTAATTTGGTGCCGGAATGTGTGAGAATCTCTCAAAAACATGAGACATGGAAAAAAAAGTGTGAAGGTCATTCAGTGCAAGACCATACGATAGTTGTGAAAATTCGAACTTTAAACTGAAATTTCATATGGCAACATATATTTTTTTTGAGTTTTTCCAGTTTAATTTTTTCAAGAGATGATGTCCTTTGTGGATGTATAGGTATTCTTTTTCAAAACAACTTGGTGTGTTGTACTGAGAGTGAAAGGTTAACTCAATGGTCAATGGGATTTATTCAGTGGTTCATAACATGAACACAACGCCATCGTGCCCCCACGTGGGCAATGGGGTGGAGTGTCTTGCCCAAGGACACAACGCGATTTCAGCAAGTGGGATTCGAACCGCAGGCCTCTCGGCATGCATCCTGCACCTCTACCTACTGAGCCACCGCACCCCTTATCTGCAAGATAAGCAAGACAGAGGCCATTCGGAAAATGTTACTGTGTTCTCTTGGTATGGTATAAGGGAGATAACACAAAGAGAAAATGTTTCACGTTGTGAAAATAGACAGTTCTGATAGTTGGTGAAAACACACATTATAACGCCTGTAAGGAAACCCAGTTACTGTGGCATAGCAGGGTTAAGTACCCCGGAAAAATGATTGTCTAGTGGATTTGGGTTAGGACTACAATCGTGGCAAGTGGCCACAGGACAATTTAAATGTTCAGTCTAGGAGGCAACCAGTTTCTGTGGAGTCTGCAACAATTCTTGATGCTGCAGACGCAGCGAAAGGGTGAAATTCAAAACACATAAAAGTTACTTACAGTTTTCTACGTTTATTCACAAAACCCTAAATAAAGTTCCTACAATTTAAACTGTGAAGAAATATTCTCTCTCTGGTAAATTTATAAAATATATCAGATACGAAATGAGACTAAGTCAAAATTATCGCATTGCTCTCATCGCGTCCTGTGTCTGGAACTGTTGTCTGGCCTGGCAGCGTTCGGCGGCGTTCTTCCACCAGAATAGGAGAGTGACTTCTTACACGACGGAAGACCAAAGAGAGAAGTGGTCTAGTCGGGTGATTCTGTGGGTTTATATACAGTTTGATTCGTGCTTACTCGGACAGATCTTGTTTCAATTGACGTCATAAAACACCACAGAACACCACCTATACCCCAAGATGGCGGAGAGGTATTTCTTAACCCCTTACTTCCATTCCGGAATAGTAGGGCATCCTGTGGGTATCCTATGCTAATAGTATGCGTTCTCGCATTTAAAAGGACACTGGCATTTAGTAGGTGTACAATTTCAATACCGACAGTACCGCCCAGCGAACATGCTATATTGCACAATTCTCAGAGCTGAAAGTGATACTGGGTGTGTTGAGGTTAGGTCGGGTCAGTATACAATGCTAAAATCTGTCAAAAGCATTCTGATGGGGTTATCCTAGGTTAGGTTTTTACTAGCTAATATGCCAATCATAATATCAAATTCTGTCGAAAACACCTTAGTAAGGTTACTTTAGGTCAGACTATTGTCTAATTTCGTGTCTCATGCTCCACTTCTGTAGCAAGTGTGCAGAGTACTTTTAGGTCATTTGCACTGATGTTATGCAATGCAAATATACTAGGAATATGAATAAAATTACATAACTTGTGCCTGAAAACAGCATTTACTTATTAAAGTTTATACAACAGAGAATTATTACCAAGTAGGACTTGGCCACTCTGATTAACACATTAACACTTCGGGAACCGAGACTCCCGAGTGCAATCATATGACTCCGACGCGCCCCACGGAGGTTAACCCGACGCGCTCTGTGGAGGGCATTTCGTTACATTACCAGTGTGGGCTAGCTAGTTGACGTTTTTTTTTCTACTTTCGAAGCCATTATAACAAACCTCGTTTTCAACGCAGTTCCAAATCACCAGTGAAATGAATTCCCACTCTTGGATGCTCTGTGTACATTACTTCTGCAATAACCAAGCAGAAATCCTTTGGAGGTGAGGGTGGGGGGGGGGGGGGGTGGCAGTTTCTGTACGCCCCTTTGAGAAACGGTTGTATTATGTAATCAGTCTGTCCATCCATCTGTCTCTCTGTTCGTTAAAATTTTTGGTTTCAAACCGATAACTCCAGTTTGTATTAACTGATCTCAACCAAAGTTGGTTTGTGTATTACCCAGCCAGTAATACAGGACTAGTCCGAATATGGGTTCCATCCAATTATTGTTATATCTGATACAGCGCTTTTCGATTTAGAATTCAACCGTTTATTAACATTTTTGGTTTTGGACCAATAACTCCAGTTTGGATCATTTGATCTCATCCAAAGTTGGTACACTTAAAAATGGCTAACGGACGTATTAAGCCACACCTGGTGGAACTCTTGTTCATATTGTCCTGTACTGCTCTGATCCCCCGTGCGCCCTCTCCTTGAACTTGGGCGAGGCACTGTTTTCTGTGGTTTGGTAATATTGTGCGACGAGAACGATGCTTTATGTGGGTGTTGATCACAACTGCGCAATATCCATTAACAAACTTTTTGATTAAACATATTTTTATTTGCCATTCAACAATGAAAATCAGGATTGGAGGACAAGTGCTGACCACTTAGAAAACCCTCCGCTCCTGTACAAAGACTAATAGATTACAAAAGGCAGAACAAAATATAACAATATGTAAACATTATACACAAAAGAAGTTAACTCAAAAGAGAGAGAGAGAAATAAAGAAAGAGAGAATAGAGAGAAAGAGAGAGAGAGAGAGAGAGAGAGAGAGAGAGAGAGAGAGAAACGGGTAAAAGCAGATTGAAATCAAAGAAGACAAACAAAAAAAAAGAAAAAAAAACAGTATACAACAGAAATTCCAGTGATGATGAACCTCCCCCCCCCCCCCCCCACACACACACACACAATTTATTCAATTCTAAATTTAGTTTAATGCCGCTAAGGAACGTTCACAGAACATTGTTGAGACAGTTAATCTTTGCGTGCTCATTCCTCGTCCGTACTAACCTAACATCCACCGTGTTGTCCTCACACAGATTGATTGTCAGGTCCCACTGCGAGAGGACACCCACAGTGGAAGTTAGATCACCTGTATAACCTTGGGACACTCAGACTTGCTGAGAGGCGCAGCTAATTCAGCAACTGTACATCAAATCTATGCGAGTCACGAATAAATTTTCGAACAGATAAGAAAACTAATACATTGCTGCTTTCGGGTAATGACGGGCTTCCATATAAAATTAAATCCAATGAATTCCAGTTGGGCGTAAGTTTCGACAAATCATCTATGAGGATACAACGAATATCAGAATTTAAAGAACACAGGAAGAAATAATGTTCTGCATCCTCAACGCCATCGTTACATAAGCAAAATGGAGAATCTGAGATGTAGTTGTGGAACTTGTCACTATTAAGGTCACTACATCCAGTTCGTAATTTTGAGTGAATAATATTGTATTTCCTTATACCGGTTGAAAAATATGTTGGAGGCTTACACAAGGGTGGTGAGATGGACTTTTTGAATTCCCCAAGTGACCGACTGTTTCGAACAACCTCCGGTAGGGTATTCCACACTTCAATACACGAAGGGAAAAATGATCGTTTGAAGAGTTCCGTTCGACAGAAATAAGGGACAAAATTAGATGCGTTTCGTAAATTGTATTGGGATATGTCGGCAACACGAGATGGTAAAAGTTCGTGGAGGAAGTTCGGAGCATTCCCAATGAGGATTTTGTAAAAGTTACACATTTTGTGAACATAGCGCCTGTTTTCCAGACTACTCCAACCAACTTCCAACAAAAGTCGATCCCATGGCACAGATCTTGTCAACCCGCTCACTATTCGGGCTGCCTCGTAGTGAATATCTTCAATACGATTTAATTGATACTGATGAGCACCGCTCCACACAGAACTACCATACTCCAAATCGGTAAATGAATGCATGATATATTTTTTCAAGAATTTTTCTGTTAAAAGTATACTTCAATTTTCTTAGTTGGGGCAATCTCGAGCAAGTCTTTTTACAAATGTTATCAATGTGATTTGACCAAGACAGGTTTGATTCTAAGGTTAAACCCAAATGTTTGTGAGAATTACAAAAATCAATTGTTTCTCCATTAAACAAAATATTTAATGACGAGATATCTTTATTAAGTGTGAATAGGATTGCTTTCGTCCTTTTTGCATTAAACAAAACAAGCCATGTGTTAGCCCATTCGTTTACTTTTATGAGTTCCTCGTTCATTTTTGCTTCGACGTTACATGGGTCATTGGACGATTCTGTCAGACACGTGTCATCGGCAAACATGCGAGTAACCGAGTCAATTTTGTCGACAATGTCATTGATATATATAAGAAACAGGAACGGGCCTAGGACCGACCCCTGTGGAACTCCAGCCTTGACTTTCTTATAGTTGGAATTGTAACCATTTATTTTTACCCTCTGTTTTCTGTCTTTTAGATAGCTGTGAAACCAGCGGAGCAAAGGACCCGAGATACCGTACTGTTTTAATTTATATATGATTCCTACGTGCCATACTCTATCAAATGCCTTTGAAATATCACAAAAGACACCACATATATATAAATTTTTATCCACTGCGTCACAAAGGTTATGGTAGATCTCTAATAATTGGTAAACGGTGCTGTTGTTTGGAAGGAAGCCTGACTGTAATATATAAAATAGATTGTTACCTTTAAAATATTTATAGACTTCCTTAAAAACAACCCGCTCCATTATTTTACCAACACAACACGATAAAGAGATAGGTCGATAATTTTGGGGGTCTTGACGATCACTTTTTTTAAAAAGAGGGATCACATCAGCACATTTCCACTCCAGAGGAAATTCCGACAACTCCAGTGATTTAGAATAAAGCAGAAATAAAGGTCTGCTTACACTAAATTTAGTTTCCTTTAACATTCTATGTCCAATACCATCGTGGCCGCTGCTTTTGTTAGTTTTAAGAGAATTGATAATCTGAATAATGTCTTCCTGAGTAAAAGAAATTTTGCTAAATGATTTCGAACATTTGCGTTTGAAGGGGGGTAGTTGTTTGCTATTCGAGTTCAACATACTATTTTGAATAAATGCCTCGTTTATAATATTAGCTTTTTCATAGTCGGTTTCAAAAAGTGTGTTACCTGAATCAGTTTTCAGCGTCGGTATTCCTGGATCGGAAGCAAAGTTGTTTTGAAACATCTTAACAATATGCCAAAATTACCGTTGGTCGTTGTTTTCTGATATTGAGGTATCTATTTTTTCTAAGTATTGTTCCTTGGCAATTTTTTTCATATTGTTAACTTTGTTTTGGGTAGTTTTATATTTCGCCCATGTGTTTGGGTTATTGCTTTTCAGAGCTAATTTACGCAGTCGATCACGAAGACGAATAGTACTTCTAATAGCGCTATCAAACCACGGCTTATCAGACTTCCTAATTATAACTTTTGTATGTAGAATACATTTTTTTGCAAGTTCCAAAAACGTAGAAACAAAGTTTGACAGAGCATCATTAATGTTCTCCTCGCTGCATATTAATTTCTCCCATTCTGTCTCGTTTATAAGGTTATTCAATTTTATAAAATCACCTTTTTTATAATTCCAGACCTCCCGGGTGACAGTGATTGAATAGGGTGTGCACAAACTACATGAGTATATACTGCGAGATGGTCGGATAAACCTAATTCCAGCGTGCCCGAGTGAGCTATCGTAACTGTGTCACTAACAATTATAGGGTCAAGTAGGGTTCGAGATGTCTTTCCTATTCGAGTGGGCTCAGATATAACATTCTTTAAATTGAATAGTGTTATAAGAGACTGTAGCGCACTCCGTTCCACGAGTAGGTCAGAGTTTATATCACCAGTTAAAACAACTGATGGATTTATTTCCAAGGCTAATTCTATTTTTTCCTGCAAGTTAGGCCAGTAATTTTCACTCGATTCCCTCTCCGATCTGCATGTGACACAAAGGATGAATTTCTGTTTGTTGCCCACTTCAAACCAGAGAATATCATCATCAAACGGTAGGTCTTCAATTTGTTTGAAGGTGATGTGATCCGTAAAATACACCGCAATACCCCCGTCGTACTGATTTCTGTTATGTGTAATGGGGACCGAATAGTTTGGGATCAATATATTACCAATATTGAAGTCATTATCCAAGTGAGTTTCTGTAAAGCAAATAATGTCAAAGTCATCGATCTCATCTACTAGCTTATGCAGTTTATGACGGATGTTACGGATATTATAGTTTAGAATTGAAATTGTATTTTGATCGGTACTGACAGAACCCGAATGAGCTGGACCGGGGTTTGGATGGACATCACCACAGAGAATAACAATCAACATCATAATAACAATTTTTGATGATGAGAGATGGAATATAAGTGGGCGGATTTTAAGATGGAGTGTTGCATAAGTTTGATGAATGTGGTCTTGATTTATTGAATTAAGAACGTCGTAGAAAATACCCACTGACTGTCGGTACTGGGTTATGTCAACCTCCATATTTAATACTACGAGAATGTGAAAACCTAAATTCATCAGTCAGCGGGTATTCCGGAGATAGAAATTGGCAGTTTGGGTTTTTGAGCAGCCTTTTCCTTAGAATGCACTGATGGTCATCACCACTGGAACAAAAATTAAAGAAAAAGTAAACATATGAGTAAACAAAGAAACAAAACTGAAATTTATACATGTACATTTGTGGATTAACTATTTGAAGCTTGGGGTTTAGGTCAAGATGTAGACTAACTCTGTGCAAACTAAACTCATTCCTCAATCAATCACTACCAAAATCGCGATGTGTTGGGAGCTGGTTCGACATGTCATTGTCTTTTAACTATTGAATGCTGATCGGGCTGTTTTTCCAATTGCATTGACTCAAAATCGGAACGAATCCGACGAGTCCTTCTCAGCTGCAACAATACAATAACGTTATAATTCCATGTAGTGTGAGGCGATGTCACTTCGACTAGTTTTGATTCACAGCATTGTATGCTAATCAAAGCTAGAGAAAACAAGCTAGCATTCATCAAACGCCACTGATACAGATCTGATATAAAATTTAATACAAGGCCAGAAATCCCGTTATCTTCCCAGTTGCAATGACATTCAATCTTGAAGTGTGCCGTAATTACGGGTCAGTAGTGCTGACCTAAAATAGACAATGTAACGGGTACCGATTAAACTAATATGCCGCAAAAAGGCAAGAACGGCTTTTCTCACGAAGTATTACATGTTGCATGCCTTTAGATTTTTCCACCTAACAGCATTATTAGACCGAAAGTCAAACAGTTGTATTGGTGATCCATGTTTCGTGACACATTTGCAGAGTTGTTATTTGGTTGTCACAAAGTCAAGGCATCAATCTTGCTTCCGAGCATCAAGGGATATAACCAAGATCCACTCGAGGTACAATAGTTTACCTTATCAACCACTAGTCTGATATTCAACTTATGGTGATGGTGGGGAGGGGGGGGGGGTGATAATTTGTAATTTGCAGAAGCTGATTTAAATTATTTAATATATTCGCATCCCTTGCATCCCACTATTTTTTAAAGTATTCGTTAAATGTTTCGTTCATTTACTTTTTCCAAGTAACAGGAGAGGTGTACATATATTTTACTGCAACAACAACAACAACAGCAACAAAAAAAAAAACAGATTTGTTACTTGGTTGTCACATAGTCAAGGTATCAATCTTGCTTAGGAGCATCAAGGGATATAACCAAGATCCACTCGAGGTACAATAGTTTACCTTATCAGCCACTAGTCTGATATTCAATTTATGGTGGTGGGGGGGGGGGGGGGGATAATTTGTAATTTGCCAAAGCTGATTTAAATTATTTAAAATATCCGCATCCCTTGCATCCCACTATTTTTTAAAGTATTCGTTAAATGTTTCGTTCATTTACTTTTTCCAAGTAACAGGAGAGGTGTACATATGTTTTACTGCAGTCCGCCTTGGAGTTTTCTTCTTAATGTTGCTGCAGCCATGTCCTTATCAAAACATGGCTACTCTAGATTCGTGATCATGGTAAGTATGGGAAGTAAGACAACGTGGACGGAACGTCAAAGGAAACAATCACAATCCACTTCAAATACAATATTTTACTTTAAATTCCAATCACAAGTCGGATATTTGTTTGGTTTTTTTTTTCTGGCGGGAGGGAATTGGCAAAGCAATGATTTAAAATATTTAGTACTTCCGCATCCCTGCATCGCAATGATTTTCATTCATTTTCTTTTCCCGGGCTTAAGTGCTAGGTGGAGTGTACATATGTTCTACTGCAGTGTGCATGGGAGTTAACTTCCCAAGCAGGATGCAGCAAAAACACAGCCGCATCCTTATCAGAAACAGAAAACTTACTTCAAAAGAAGTAGAATAATTAGTTAATTAATGTCGGTTCTCTTCTCCTCTTTTATTTTTTTATTAGGGTTTAACGACACATTAACAGCCAAGGTCATATCGTGGCGGTGACAGTTTTACGGGTGGAGGAAGCTGGTGTACCCGGAGAGAACCACCGAGCAACGACGAGCAGCTGCTAGCTCCCCAACATCGTAACTCCGCACTGCAGAACAGGCAGGGTTAGATTGGTTGAAGACGTGCGTACCATCGACGTGCAGTACGCCTTAGTACACGGCGTCATCATGTCCCCATGTGGACAATCGAGGTTAAGTGTGTTGCCCAAGAACACAACACGGCCCTTCTCCTTCTACAGTTTTATTAAATATTTGTAATTTTTACTACACTCTAGGACATATTTCCATTATGCTTTACATAACCAGGTACACCATCTTCTTCATCATCTACTCTTTATCTTTAATATCAACTACGTAGAGTTTCGAAAAACTTAATTCCATTCAACTCGGGGTGTTTAACCCTTTACCTAACATGAAAAGCAGGCGACACTTGCAAACAAAATTATTGAAAAACTAATGTTTTTCATTTTTTGGTCTCAAAAACCTAGGTTATGACCCCTCATTGGAACGAGTTCGACGATCTAGTTCCAAAGAGGGTTCATAACCTATGTTTTTGAGACAAAAGATGAAAAAATAATAAAAATTAATTGGCGATTTTTGTGAATAGCGTTGGAGGGTTTTGGCCGTTTCGTTGGGTAAGTAGTTAAAACATTCTACTTGCAATATTACTCTGTCGCTACTAATTCTCGCCCGATCACCTGCTACATTGATATGTGACACTCTATTCGTTCTGCTCAGCTTCAGTTAAGCCCTTTATCCAACAGAACTAGGACTAACATAACAAGGGAGTGATATTTGTAAGAAAAAAAATGACATTTCTCGAACAACTAGCAGTTTTCATTATTTTCCTCAAAAACATAGCGTATGACATCTCATTGGAGTGAGCTCAACCAGCTCATTCCAATGATAAGTCGTAAGTTATATTTTGGAGGCAGAACTTGAAAAACACATCCCCGAATTTGAAAATTGCGATTCAGTTTGTGAATAGAGCTGACGGTTGCCAGATAGAACCATTAAGTTAGGTAAAGGGTTAACAGTAATCTGTTACTGTGTCTGCTGTGGTTATCTATTCAAAACAAAGTGCCTAGAATCAATATCGTGCACTACGCCTAAACCCTCGTCAACCCTTACTCTCCTATTTTCCAACATTTTCATCACTTTTGTTTATTCCACCCTGTCTCAGCTCATTCCGCATTTTAATCTTTATACATCTTTTCGTGCTATTTACTTCCACCGAGTTCAGTTGTCTGTGATTCGAAATGTCCTGCCGAAATTCGTCATATGCTTTAAATTCCCCTTCCCCCTCCCCCACCCTCTTTACGCCAATCTCTGAATACCTCCCCGGCATTCAAATCATAAGAACTGCTTTGAGTTGTAGACGAGTGTTCACCCATAACTGTCCTCACACGTCACCTCGACAATTTTAAGTGCCTTGGACAGTGGTTATCTTTGGTAAGCGAAACCAAATGTAAAGTTTGATGCGGTATAATATCGTTGCCCGAACAACGACGTTACAAACGTCACAGTTGTAACAATACCGCGCCTAGAACTTTTCGTTGAAAAGAAGAATCGGATTAGCAATTGTCGTATCTTTTCTGTTGGGACCGATGCCTTAATAATATAATTGGACATAATTTACACAAGAGTAAAAGAAAACGGTGCGTATAATTGTTGTCTTGTTTGATATAACACATAAGTACTAAGTATAGTATATACGTCATTGTTGTGAGTGTGAAGTAGTCGCAATATTTTAGTGAGGTGTGATTTCTGAACAGGCTACTGGAGAAGTTTTGAAATTCGGTGTGGCAAAGAAGTACGTCTTAGGAATATGTCTATGTGTACAAGAGAGAGAGAGAGAGAGAGAGAGAGAGAGAGAGAGAGAGAGAGAGGGAGGGGGGGCGAGAGAGAGACAGAGAGAGAGAGAGAGAGAATTTGAAAATGAGGTGACGTGGGTTTAGTGTTTTCATAATAATGTGTGTTTTATACACTATGGGTAGTGGTATGTGGTTTAACTGATAAAGTTCTATATTAAATGCGTTTGAAAGACCCTGCTCGTCGGTGGTTGCTTTGCTCAGTTCGTTGGAGACAATTAAAAAGTAACAACATCAGTATTTAATTCTTGACTCCTTCAATATCCTTGTCTACGCTTCAGTTTATTCCGAATCCAGTATAATTCTATTCTTGAGTATAGTCTATTGCAGTTAGTTATATTTTATGGACAGATCCATAATTTTGAGCTATATGTTTCAAACGGTTTGCGGTACTGTAATCAACCCGACATCCATTTGCTTAAGACAACTTTTAACTTCGTTAGCTTCACAGTTTTCACCCTGTTGTATATCACCGTTTTGGTTATATGCTCACTCATCCATACTATAAATCAGAATTATGTTCAATCACAGTACAAAACAATAGAGTTCCACTGGCCACTATCCACTCACCGTTGGCACTAAAGATGATTTTAGACTGTGCTGAGGTAACAGATGTCCATCCTAACACCCCTTGCCACTCTTCCAACAGTCGTCTGAAGACTGTTTTTGTGAGATGAAAAAAATACAAAGAAGGTACACGTTGAAGGTATGGGTTGGAAAAGACAACATAAATATAACTAAAGGTATAGGTTGGAAGAGACAACATGAATATAACAAATATAACTTTCGGACGATTTTAGCAATTTGTAGTCAACAGAGACCGTCTTTACACCCTGTACGCTGAGGTCAAAATATTACATTTTCGTCCTGCAAATTTTTCACATAATGCAACCAGCAATTTAACTAATTCAGTCTTCTTGAACAGAGCTTATCAAACGCTGTTGAACAAGATTGAATTTGTTAATTTCCATGTGGCATTGAGGAATAAATTGGCAGCTTGAATTCTTGTTATTTTGACATCATTAAGGGGGTTAAATTCGTATCGTTTCGAGAAAATTAGCCCGCTATTTCAACCCCTTCCAAATTCCCCCAGACTCACAGAAAACAAAAACCAAGAACACCTACCAACTGAAATAGAAACACTCGCTATCCCCCAATGCCGACTATATTCTTAAATGTATTGGATTACTTCGAAAAGTAAAACCACCAAAGACGTGCCCTAGACCTCTTTTTATGGGGACGGGGGTCGGGGGGGGGGGATATTGTGAGAAGATGTTTATGCGCGAATATCCTTAAAGCGTGTAATATTGAGTTTTTTCACCAATTCGCAATTTTATTTCGCTAAATATGAACAAACAGTTGTGAACATGTGAGTTATACATAATCAAACATCGGGGAGAAAATATGGTGGAGGAGGAGGAGGGGAGAGGACCGTCTGCATCACCAACTAAATATTTCGTCGGATCACGCCAATATTTCCAACGGAAAATAGCGATATACGCGTGGCATGCTACCTTTGCGACAAGGAGGTTTTGCAAGGTTAACTGGTGTCAGATGTCTTATGGTCTCGCCCCACCACCATAAAGATCTATTACCATCATAGTGAGATATTAACCCTTTATCTAATCAATTGTTGAAATCCACCTGAGGTGATACACAAGACTTGCCATTCAAACCATTTTTTGCGCCTAAAACACCGTTTATCACTCCTCCAAGGAGACAATTATGTGGACCACACTCTAGTCAGGGCACAAAATCTGTAATGGTTGAAAGTTTTGTTTTTAAATGTCACTTGCAACAATTGCTGGTTAATGTAGGATCCGTGGTCACAAAAGTCAAAACATCCTTTACAAAAGTATCAGCCCTTTTGCATTCCCAACCTACTTAGTAAATTAGCGATGCAGTGCCCAATGACATTTGTATAAGGCATCATCTCCCTAAATATAGAGTGAAAAAGTACATGTTGTCGCATAACATTGGGGCTTAGGTTTTACCCAACTCCATCAGTCTTCATTCACTTCAAAGAACTCTGGGTGGGCATTTTCACTTATGCTCGAAGATTTCATTTCGTTTGCATTCTCGCACTTTTATCAGAGAAGTGACTATTGTTATTTTTAATCTTTTCAAAATGCGTTCAGTGAATATTATCGTTCCAGTCCAGATATTGCTCCAGTTGATCACACGGAAGCATTTTCTCTCTCGAGTTCTAAATTCTATTAACCCATTACCTAACTTGAAAAGCAGACGACACTTACAAACAAAATTCTTGAATATAACTGGGTTTTTTCATTTTTTGTCTCAACAACATAGGTTATGACTCCTCATTGGAACGAGCTCGACGAGCTCGTTCCAAAGAGGGGTCATAACCTATGTTGTTTAGACAAAAAATGAAGAACATAATGAAAATTAATTGGCGATTTTTGTGAGTAGCGCTGGCCGGTTTTGGTCGTTACGTTGGGTAAAGGGTTAAAAATATCAGTTCTGGGTCAGTGTATATCCTTTGATGAACGCTTAATTTGGGATATTATTTGATTTTTGATGGTGTGGGTCAAGCAAATAGTGACCACCAGTGGTAACACGCAAATAGTGACCACCAGTGGTAAGATGAAAGTAGTGTACAAATATATGCATTTTTGTTAGAGGTCGGGGACACACGGGATTGTTGAATGTGCTGCCCAGACAACACGGTGGGTAGATTTTCACTGGTAAGAAATGAGAAATGTTTCATGTATTTATGTTGTTGTGCCTTCTTTAAAAATTAATGAGAAGATCTTATTTGTTTTCGTTGTTAGTTCGAAGTTTTGATGTTTTAAAACAATCGGGGAGGTATTGAAATGTCATATATCACAAATTTCTCGCTATAAATGCACAAAAATTAAACATTTTAGCCCACTAATGGGTGAATTTTGACAGTTTTACATAATTTTCAATCTATTAATGGATCATTCAAGCAAGTCTAACATTTTTGGTTTCAGGCCGATAACTCCAGTTTGGATTGACTGATCTCAACCAAAGTTGGTTTGTGTATTACCCAGCTTGTAATACGAGACAAGATAGAATATGGGTTCCATCCAATTATTGTTATATCTAATACGGCGCTTTTTCGATTTAGAATTCGACCGTTTATTAACATTTTTGGTTTCGCTAACGGACGTATTAAGCCACGCCTGGTGGTACTCGTGTTCATATTGTCCTGTAGTGCACTGATCCCCCGTGCGCCCTCTCCTTGAACTTGGGCGAGGCACTATTTTCTGTGGTTTGGTAATATTGTGTGACGAGAACGATGCTTTATGTGGGTGTTGATCACAACTGCGCAATTTCCATAAACAAACTCACTTCAAAAGAAGTGGAATAATTACTTAATTAATGCCGGTTCCCTTCTCCTTCTTTATTTTTTTTTTATTAGGGTTTAACGACACATTAACAGCCAAGGTCATATCGTGTCGGTGACAGTTTTACGGGTGGAGGAAGCCGGAGTACCCGGAGAGAACCACCGAACAACGACGAGCAGCTGCCAGCTCCCCAACATCGTAACTCCGCACTGCAGCACATGCAGGGTTAGATTGGTTGAAGACATGCCCACCATCGACGAGCAGTACACGGTGCCATTGGGCCACATGCGGACAATTGGGGTTAAGTGTGTTGCTCAAGGACACAACGCGGCCCTTCTCCTTCTACAGTTTTATTAAATATTTGTAATTTTTACAACACTCAAGGACATATTTCCATTATGCTTTACGTAACCAGGTACACCATCTTCTTCATCATCTCCTCTTTATCTTTAATATCATCTACGTAGAGTTTCGAGAAACTTAATTCCATTCAACTCGGCTTGTTTAACCCTTTCCTAACATGAAAAGCAGACGATACTTGCAAACAAAATTATTGAATAACTAATGTTTTTCATTTTTTTTGTCTCAAAAGCATAGGTTATTACTCCTCATTGGAACGAGCTCGTCGAGCTCGTTCCAAAGAGAGGTCATAACCTATGTTTTTGAGACAGAAATTGAAAAAATAATAAAAACTAGAGAATTGTAATTTGTTGGACAAATTACGGGCTTTCCCAACTTTTTAATGTGAAAAGGCAAACTGTATTGTACACAAAACTATCGACCAGTTTTTAAAACAGAAAATTTAGTGGAAATCAGAGTTTTTGTGATGCTGCTAGTTTTTATGCAGCCAAAACAGATATTTGAGATACAGCAGGAAAGCAAAACATTTAACACAAAATTCAATAATTACAGAATATTTTCATAGAAAGCAAAACAAGCGATGTCCTTTGTGCTTTGAAAAAAATTAGTACATATGAATTATGGGCGTACGGGCCGGGGTTTCATGAAGGACTGTGCCCCAACCCACCCCTGAGTCAGGAAGGAGCCGATTTTTCAGCCAATATGCCAGAAAATTTCGGAAAATTTAGTTGCCAGAAATGACCACAAAACATTTTGGTTTTCCACACAAAATGTTGTTTTCCTATCTCATCACTTAGAAGTAGCAAATAAACTGACCATTATACTGTACAAGTTGATTCAGTGGAACCGTATCCACGGTAATATTATTCATTTATAATCACACAAGTACATATAAAGAGTTCTATTACTGCATATTACGGGAGCACGGTGGCTCAGAAGGTAGAGATGATTGTTGCATCCAAGAAGTCCTCGGTTCGAATCCCGCCTGTGGCAACCACATTGTGTCCATGGGCAAGACACTTCATCCCAATTTAATTTCCCACGTGGTGGGGGGGGGGGGGTGGGGGGGTGGATATGATGGCAATGTGTACTAAGGGTACTTTGAGGGTGTACTTGTCTTCAACCAATGCTAACCCTGCTTTTGTGGAGTTAGTATGTTGGGGAGTCTGAGTCGCTTGCCATTGCTCGGTGGTTCTCTCCAGGTACTCAATGGGAGGGAGACAACCCCCCTCCCTTCCATACCCACATTTGGCATGTCCTCCTGAGATTCAACTTTTTCGGGCTAAAAGGGTTCATCCCCCACCCCCCTGAAAAATAGCCCTGTACGCCTATGCAATGAATACCTGGACTTGAATAAATACCTATATTATAGTCATGATATAGCTGTAGATGCTGAAAGTGACCTTAAATATCAATAATTAATTTATTCTCTATCATTCTGTCTGTTTGTGAATGTGTGGGATTTGTCAACAAACGAGGGTAAGCTTCCTACTCCATGATTTCTCAATTTTTCCAACATATATTTTTCAGATACAATGAAATACATGTAATATGAGTTACTGTCACACACAAATTAGTTGTTTATTTGATATGGTTAAAACCATCGAGAGAGCAAGAAAAAACACAGTGATGGGTACAGTTCAAGCCAAAATGAGTTGATTAAAGGGATGTTGAACAGCTTGTTAATATTTCTTGCATTACATTACTACTTTGCTATTTATTGACAGAAGGATTTCACGGAGTGTTTCCCTGGCGGTATTTATTTATTGGTGTTTGCGGTCACATACTTATCCACAATGGTTAATCGTGACCGTGGCAGTTTTACGGGTGGGGGAAGTCAGAGGACCCAGAGACAACCACCGAGCATCGACGAGCAACTGTCAGCTCAACATTCTAATTATGTTCAAGCTCCGCTGGAGCAGGGTACCAGCGGTTGAAGACATGTGCACCATTGACATGAAGTACGCCTTAGTACATGGCATCATCGTGTCCCCATGTTGGCAACCGGAATAAAGTGCCTTGCCCAAGGACATTACGTGGGTCATCCCATATATGGATCAAACTCGGGACCTCTATCACAGAAGTCAAACAGTCTACCACTGAGAAAATGTGCTTTCTTTCCTGGCGGTATTCATATTTGTACGGCCAAACTGGTGTTGGATAACACGGAACACCAAAACATATAACACAAAATTTGTTCCCCATTGATTTTTGAAAGCAGTTATGGAAAGCTCAAAGAGCTCTTTCCTTTTTGAGTGAGTATTCACTCAAAGTCATTTTTTTGCAGACAATGCTATTTTTAAGTGGCCAAAGCACATGTTTCATTAAGTCCTAGAACATAACTAAAGCCGGATTTATTGATTAAACATCTCTGCATATAGCAAAGAAAAGTGTCTCAAATTAACCCATTCCAAAATGATAGTAGAGAGTAACCAAAGTTGGATAATTTGGGTATTTCCAAATGGTACACTTATTCTCACTCTCATTGTGCTTTAGGCTTAAATCTGAGATTGAAAAGGTATACCAATCCTACTCAGGGAAGGTGAGTACAGAAAAGTACGAAATTAATCAGAAAATGAATTTTGTCTGACGGTACTAAAATTTGTACGAGCAAAACTGGTACTGGATTTATTTATTTATTTATTAGATTTTAACGACACATTAACAGTCAAGGTCATATTATGTCGGTGACAGTTGTATGGGTGGAGGAAGCCGGAGTACCCAGAGAGAACCACCGAGCAATGACAAGCAGCTTCCAGCTTCCCAACATAGTGCCTCCGCACTGTAGCACAGGCAGGGTTAGATTGGTTGAAGACATGCGCACCATCGACATGCAGTATGCCTTAGTACACGGCGTCATGGTGCCCCCATGCAGACAGTCAGGGTGAAGTGATCGGGACATAATTGGAATATATCCGACAGATACAATGTCGGATATATTCCAATTATGTCCCGATCATGCAAGGCAGCAACTTGAAATTCTCAGAATGTTTCCTTCTGTCCCTGCCCGACAGTTTAGTATCTTTGTCAAGTGCAGAGACCGCATGGAAATACCGTGGATCAGGCGGAAACCGAGGGCACGATTCGTCCCTACTTTATTCTCAACTCAACGACTTTTCCATTCATTATTTACCTGTCACCGGCTGAGTTAGGTATTATATTTGTCTATTTGATGAACTTTTCAACCTTAACTATTTGCGGCTTCATGTAGCACCACTGAAAGGCCACTGCACGGTTACCAATATATTCAGGGATTGATTTTACGAAAATAACAATTATTCCGACTATAGCCACATGGGAACTCCTAATTATGCCAAGGGTTAAACTTTTGATAATAACGTATAAAACAGAAGTTGTCATGCTATGCTTTCTGCATGCAGGCATAGAAAACATTCAGCGCTCAATGAATTTGGAATGGAGTAACTTGTCACTTAAACCTACGAAATTCTGAAAAAATGAGTTTTTTTCGACGGCATCTACCATTATGCATCTGAGACAGGGATTGCGTTAAACTTTACAGCAACCTTATAACAGAAAATATTCTTGGAATTGAACCGTGAATCCGAATTTCGAAAGCATTTTCGGATATTCTATTCCAAACTACCACCTCACGCTTATCAATATTCAGTGATTTTATGAAAATTAAAATTATTCCGACCATACCCATATGGGCAGTCTTGAATCTGCCAACGGTTAAACTTTTAATAATGACATATAAAACAAAAGTTGTCATACTATGACTGCTGCATACAGCCATTGAAAGCGTTCAGCGCTCAATCAATTAGGAATGGAGTAAATCGTCACTTTAACTTACCAAATTCTGAAAACGAGAGTTTTTTTGGACTGCACCTATCTTTATGCAAACAGAACGAGCATAGGGTTAAACTTTACAACCAAACTTACAACAGCAAATATGCTCGGTAGGCAATTGTAAATAGAACATGTAAATCATTTTTCGATATTCCTTTCGAAAACGGAAGAAAAGTGAGCTCCACATTAGCCAATTTTTTAAAGACTTTTTAGAGCACTCAAATTCAAGGACCGAAAACTGGGTGAAGGTTAAAACTTTGAATAAAATATTTAACAGCAAAATTGTTCTTGCATGAAGGCCCAATCCTCTCATGGAAACGGTTTTGAGACAATATGGCTCCAGTGCTGAGAAAGTGCATGTAAACGTTGGCGAAAATAACAATTATTCTGACAGTACCCTTATGGGAAGTCTCAAATCTGCTAAGGGTCAAACTTTTAATAATAACATATAGAACAAAATTTGTCATACTTTGACTGCTGCAAGCAGCTATAGAAAACATTCAGACCTCAAGCATTTAAAAATGGAGTAAATTGCCACCTAAATTTACCAAATTCTGAAAAAATTGGAATTTATTTGGATGGTACCTACTTTTATGCAGCCAGAATGTTATAGGGTTAAACCTTACAACCAAACTAACAACAGTAAATATGCTCGATAGTCAATTGTGAATACGTACATGAAAAGAGTTTGAAATTAACCCTTTCCAAAATGATAGAAAAGGCAACCAAAAATGACTAATTTTGGCATTTTCAAACGTTACTCTTATTCTCGGCCTCATTGTGCTAGAGGGTTAAATCTGAGATTAAAAAGTAAACAGTAACTTTCTTCCACAATCATTGTTGCATCTAGCCATTCCAAAATAATTATTACAACTACCTTGTAATTAGAAAAAAATGCTCTTGAAGTTGGCGAAAATAACAAATATTCCGACAGTACCCTTATGGGAAGTCTCAAATCTGCTAAGGGTTAAACTTTTAATAATAACATATAGAACAAAATTTGTCGTACTGTGACTGCTGCAAGCAGCTATAGAAAACATTCGGAGCTCAAGCAATTAAAAATGGAGTAAATCGTCACCTAAACTTACCAAATTCTGAAAAAAATGGAGTTTTTTTGGACGGTATCTACTTTTATGCAACCAGAATGGGATAGGGTTAAATTTTACAACTAAACTTACAACAGCAAATATGCTCGGTAGTCAATTGCGAATACGTACACGAAAAGTGTTTGAAATTAACCCCTTTCCAAAATGATAGAAAAAGCAACCAAAGTTGGCTAATTTTGGCATTTTCAAACGGTACTCTTATTCTTACCCTCATTGTGCTTGGGGGTTAAATCTGAGATTAAAAAGTAAACAGCAACTTTCTTCCGCAATCATTGTTGCATCTATCCAAACCAAAATAATTGTTACAACAACCTTGTTATTAGAGAAATTTGCCCTTGAAGTTGGTCAATTTTGAAGACAAATTCTTTATTCATGTCATTTTTGGTCAGTGGGAGTTAAAGTTGAAAGATCTGAGTGGTGATTGTGGTGTATCATATTATGCTCTAAATGTGTGGAAAATTTGAGCTAAATATCTGTAAACAATTTTGAGACATTCAAAAAATGGTGAAATTTTGAAAGTTTTGGCAGAATATTTTGAAAATACGCGTTTTCACAGATATGACGATACCGCATTTCACGAGATTTTATGACATTACATAAGTGTGCCAAATTTGGTCAAAATCGTACAACTTGTTTTCGAGCAGTTGAACAGACAAAATTCAGGGAGGAAAAAAAAAACTAAAAAAAAAAAAAAAGCTAGAGAATTGTAATTTGTTGGACAAATTACGGGCTTTCCCAACTTTGTAATGTGAAAAGGCAAACTGTATTGTTCACAAAACTATCGATCAGTTTTGAAAACAGGAAATTTAGTGGAAATCAAAGTTTTTGTGATGCTACTAGTTTTTATGCAGCCAAAACCGATATTTGAGATACAGCAGGACACCAAAACATTTAACACACAATTTGCTTTTCAATAATTATAGAATATTTCCATAGAAAGCAAAACAAGCTATGCCCTTTGTGCTTTGGAAAAAATTAGTACATATGAATTATGGGCGTACGGGCCGGGGTTTCATGAAGGAATGTGCCCCAACCCACCCCTGAGTCAGGAAGGAGCCGATTTTTTGGCCAATATGCCAGAAAATTTTGGACAATTTAGTTGCCAGAAATGACCACAAAACATTTTGGTTTTCCACACAAAATGTTGTTTTCCTATCTCATCACTTTGAAGTTGCAAGTAAACTGACCATTATACTGTACAAGTTGATTCAGTGGAACTGTATCCACATTAATATTATTCATTTATAATCACACAAGTACACATAAAGAGCTCTATTACTGCATATTACGGGAGCACGGTGGCGCATAAGGTAGAGATGATTGTTGGAATCCAAGAAGTCCTCGGTTCGATTCCCGCCTGTGGCAACCACATTGTGTCCTTGAGCAAGACGACACTTCATCCCAATTTAATTTCCCACGTGGGAGGGGGGGGGGGGGGCATGATGGCGATGTGTACTAAGGGTACTTTGAGGGTGCACTTGTCTTCAACCAATGCTAACCCTGTTTTTGTGGAGTTAGAGTTGGCATTTCCTCCTCAGATTTTTCGGGCTCAAAGGAATACTGGATTTGAATAAATACCTACATTATGGTCATGATATTGCTGTAGATGCTGAAAGTGACCTTAAATATCAATAATTAATTTATTCTCTATCATTTTGTCTGTTTGTGAATGTGTGGGATTTGTCAACAAACGAGGTTAAGCTTCCTACTCCATGATTTCACAATTTTTCCAACATATCTGTTTCATATACAATGAAATACATGTAATATGAGTTACTGTCATACACAAATTAGTTGTTTATTTGATATGGTTTAAACCAACTAGAGAGCTAGTATACACAGTGGTGGGTACTGTTCAAGTCAAAATGAGTTGATTAAAGGGATGTTGAACAGCTTGTTAATATTTCTTGCTTTAAATTTCTTCTTTGCTATTTATTGACAGAAGGGTTTCACAGCGGATTTCCCTGACGGTATTTATTTATTGGTGTTTACGGTCACATACTTCTCCACAATGGCTAATCATGACCGTGACAGTTTTACGGGTGTGGGAAGTCGGAGGACCCAGAGAGAACCAACGAGCATCGACGAGCAACTGTCAGCTCAACATTCTAATTATGTTCAAGCTCCGCTGTAGCAGGATACCAGCGGTTGAAGACATGTGCACCATTGACATGCAGTACACCTTAGTACATGGTATCATCGTGCCCCCATGTTGGCAACCAGGATAAAGTGCCTTGCCCAAGGACATTACGTGGGTCGTCCCAGATAGGGATCAAACTCGGGACCTCTAGAAGTCAAACAGTTTACCATTGAGAAAATGTGCTTTCTTTCCTAGCGGTATTCATATTTGTACGGCCAAACTGGTGTTGGATAACACGGAACACCAAAACATATAACACAAAATTTGTTCTCGATTGAATTTTGAAAGCAGTTATGAAAGGCTCAAAGAGCTCTTTCCTTTTTGTTTTTGGAGAAGTGAGTATTCACTCAAAGTCATTTTTTGCAGACAGTGCTATTTTTAAGTGGCCAAAGCACATGTTTCATTAAGTCCCAGAACATAACTAATGCCGGATTTATTGATTAAACATCTCTGCATATGGCAAAGCAAATTCCAAAATGATAGTAGAGAGTAACCAAAGTTGAATAATTTGGGTATTTCCAAATGGTACACTTATTCTCACTCTCATTGTGCAAGAGCGTTAAATCTGAGATTGAAAAGGTATACCAATTTTACTCAGGGAAGGTGAGTACAGAAAAGTACGAAATTAATCAGAAAATGAATTTTGTCTGACGGTACTAATATTTGTACGAGCAAAACTGGTACTGGATTTATTTATTTATTTATTAGGTTTCAACGACGCATTAACAGCCAAGGCCATATTATGTCGGTGACAGTTGTTTGGGTGGAGGAAGCCGGATGAACCGTAGAGAACCACCGAGCAATGACGAGCAGCTGCCAGCTCCCCAGCATAGTGCCTCCGCACTGTAGCACAGGCAGGGTTAGATTGATTGAAGACATGCGCGCCATCGACGTGCAGTATGCCTTAGTACACGGCGTCATGGTGCCCCCATGCGGACAGTCGGGGTGAAGTGATCGGGACATAATTGGAATATATCCGAGAGATACAATGTCGGATATATTCCAATTATGTCCCGATCATGCAAGGCAGCAACTTGAAATTCTCAGAATGTTTCCTACTGTCCCTGCCCGACAGTTTAGTATCTTTGTCAAGTACCGAGACCGCAAGGAAATACCGTGGATCAGGTGGAAACCAAGGACACGATTCGTCCCTACTTTATTCTCAACTCAATGATTTTTCCATCCATTATTTACCTGACATCGGCTGAGTTGGGTATTATATTTGTCTATTTGATGACTTTTCAACCTTAACTATTTGCGGCTTCATGTAGCACCACTGAAAGGCCACTGCACGGTTACCAATATATTCAGGGATTGATTTTACGAAAATAACAATTATTCCGACTATACCCACATGGGAACTCCTAAATATGCCAAGGGTTAAACTTTTGATAATGACGTATAAAACAGAAGTTGTCATGCTATGCTTACTGCATGCAGGCATAGAAAACATTCAGCGCTCAATGAATTTGGAATGGAGTAAATTGTCACTAAAACCTACGAAAGTCTGAAAAAATGAGTTTTTTTCGACGGCATCTACCATTATGCATCTGAGACAGGGATTACGTTAAACTTTACAGCAACCTTATAACAGAAAATATTCTTGGAATTGAACTGGGAATCCGAATTTCGAAAGCTTTTTCGGATATTCTATTCCAAACTACCACTGCACGCTTATCAATATTCAGTGATTTTATGAAAATTAAAATTATTCCGACCATATCCACATGGGCAGTCTCGAATCTGCCAACGGTTAAACTTTTAATAATGACATATAAAACAAAAGTTGTCATACTATGACTGCTGCATACAGCCATAGAAAACGTTCAGCGCTCAATCAATTAGGAATGGAGTAAATCATCACTTAAACTTACCAAATTCTGAAAACGAGAGTTTTTTTGAACTGCACCTATCTTTATGCAAACAGAACGAGCATAGGGTTAAACTTTACAACCAAACTTACAACAGCAAATATGCTCGGTAGGCAATTGTAAATACGAACATGTAGATCATTTTTCGATATTCCTTTCGAAAATGGAAGAAAAGTGAGCTCCAAATTAGCCAGTTTTATGAAAAAATTTTAGGGCACTCAAATTCAAGGCCCAAAAACTGGGTGAAGTTTAAAACTTTGAATAATATATATAACAGCAAAATTGTTCTTGGATGAAGGCCAAATCCTCTCATGGAAAAGGTTTTGATACAATATGGCTCCAGTGCTGAGCAAATGCATGCAAACGTTGGCGAAAATAACAATTATTCTGACAGTACCCTCATGGGAAGTCTCAAATCTGCCAAGGGTTAAACTTTTAATAATAACATATAGAACAAAATTTGTCATACTTGGACTGCTGCAAGCAGCTATAGAAAACATTCAGAGCTCAAGGTATTAAAAATGGAGTAAATCGCCACCTAAATTTACCAAATTCTGAAAAAATTGGAATTTTTTGGGACGGTACCTACTTTTATGCAACCAGAATGGGATAGGGTTAAACTTTACAAACAAACTAACAACAGCAAATATGCCCGATAGTAAATTGTGAATACTTACATGAAAAGTGTTTGAAATTAACCCCTTCCAAAATGATAGAAAAGGCAACCAAAAATGGCTAACTTTGGCATTTTCAAACGGTACTCTTATTCCCGGCCTCATTGTGCTAGAGGGTTAAATCTGAGATTAAGAAGTAAACAGTAACTTTCTTCCACACTCATTGTTGCATCTACCCATACCAAAATAATTATTACAACTACCTTGTAATTAGAAAAAATTGCTCTTGAAGTTGGCGAAAATAACAAATATTCCGACAGTACCCTTATGGGAAGTCTCAAATCTGCCAAGGGTTAAACTTTTAATAATAACATATAGAACAAAATTTGTCATACTTTGACTGCTGCAAGCATCTATAGAAAACATTCAGAGGTCAAGCAATTAAAAATGGAGTAAATCGTCACCTAAACGTACCAAAATCTGAAAAAAATTGGAGTTTTTTTGAACGGTACCTACTTTTATGCAACCAGAATGGGATAGGGTTAAACTTTACAACCAAACTTACAACAGCAAATATGCTTGATAGTCAATTGTGAATACATACACGAAAAGTGTTTGAAATTAACCCCTTTCCAAAATGATGGAAAAAGCAACCAAATTTGGCTAATTTTGGCATTTTCAAACTGTACTCTTATTCTCACCCTCATTGTGCATGGGGGTTAAATCTGAGATTAAAAAGTAAACAGTAACTTTCTTTCGCAATCATTGTTGCGTCTATCCAAACCAAAATAATTGTTACAACAACCTTGTTATTAGAGAAATTTGCCCTTGAAGTTGGTCAATTTTGAAGAAAAATTCTATATTCATGTCATTTTTTGCCAGTGGGGGTTAAAGTTGAAAGATTTGAGTGGTGATTATGGTGTATCATATTATGCTCTAAATGTGTGGAAAATTTGAGCTAAATAACTGTAAACAATTTTGAGACATTCGAAAAATGGTGAAATTTTGAAGGTTTTGGCAGGATATTTTGAAAACACGCGTTTTCACAGATATGACGATACCGCATTTCTCGAGTTTTTATGGCATTACATAAGTGTGCCAAATTTGGTCAAAATCGTACAACTTGTTTTCGAGCAGTTCAACAGACAAAATTCAGGTAAGAAAAAAAAAAAAAAAAAAAAAAAAAATAGAGAAGAAAAATTTTGAAATAGAAGAATAACAATAGTCTTTCCCAAACTGGGGAAACTGGGTTTGGGAAAGCCTAATTAATTCGCGATTTTTGTGAATAGCGTTGGAAGGTTTTGGCCGTAACGTTGGGTAAGTAGTTAAAACATTCTACTTGCAATATGACTCTGTCGCTACTAATTCTCGCCCGATCACCTGCTACATTGATATGTGACACTCTATTCATTCTGCTCAGCTTCAGTTAAGCCCTTTGTCCAACAGAACTAGTACTAACATAACAAGGGAGTGATATTTGTGAGAAAAAAAATTACATTTCTCGAACAACTAGCAGTTTTCATTATTTTCCTAAAAAACATAGCATATGACATCTCAATGGAGTGAGCTCAACCAGCTCATTCCAATGATGAGTAGTAAGTTATACTTTGGAGGCAGAAATTGAAAAACACATCCCAGAATTTGAAAATTGCGATTTTTGTAAACAGAGCTGACGGTTTCCAGATAGAATCATTAAGTTAGGTAAAGGGTTAACAGTAACCTGTTACTGTGTCTGTTGTGATTATCTATTCAAAACAAAGTGCCTGGAATCAATATCGTACACTACGCCTAACCCCTCGTCAGCCCTTACTCTCCTATTTTTCAACATTTTCATCACTTTTGTTTATTCTACCCTGCCTCAGCTCATTCTGCATTTTAATCTTTATATATCTTTTCGTGCCATTTACTTCCACCGAGTTCAGTTGTCTGTGATCCGAAACGTCCTGCCGAAATTCGTCATATGCTTTAAATTCCCCCACCCTCTTTACGCCAATCGCTGAATACCTCCCCGGCATTCAAATCCTAAGAACTGCCTTGAGTTGTAGACGAGTGTTCACCCATAACTGTCCTCACACGTCACCTCGACAATTTTAATTGCCTTGGACAGTGGTTATCTTTGGTAAGCGAAACCAAATGTAAAGTTTGATGCGATATAATATCGTTGTCCGAACAACGACGTTACAAAAGTCACAATTGTAACAACACCGCGCCTAGAGCTTTTCGTTGAAAAGAAGAATCGGATTAGCAATTGTCGTATCTTTTCTGTTGAGACCGATGCCTTAATAATATAATTGGACATAATTTACACAAGAGTAAAAGAAAACGGTGCGTATAATTGTTGTCTTGTTTGATATAACACATAAGTACTAAGTATAGTATATACGTCATTGTTGCGAGGTTGAAGTAGTCGCAATATTTCATTGAGGTGTGATTTCTGAACAGGCCAATGGAGAAGTTTTGAAATTCGGTGTGGCAAAGAAGAACGTCTTATGAATAAGTCTGTGTGTACAACAGAGAGAGATAGGGGGTAGAGAGAGAGAGGGAGAGAGAGAGAGAGAGAGAATATGAAAATGAGGTGACGAGGATTTAGTGTTTTCATAATAATGTGTGGTTTATACGCTATGGGCAGTGGTATGTGGTTTAAGTGATAAAGTTCTATATTAAATGCGTTTGAAAGACCCTGCTCGTCGGTGGTTGCTTTTCTCAGTTCGTTGGAGACAATTAAAAAGTAACCTCATCAGTATTCAATTCTTGCCTCCTTCAATATCCTTGTCTACGCTTCAGTTTATACCGAATCCAGTATAATTCTATTCTTGAGTATAGTTTATTGCAGTTAGTTATATTTTATGGACAGATCCATAATTTTGAGCTATATGTTTCAAACGGTTTGTGGTACAGCCGGTAATCAAACCGACTTCCGTTTGCTGAAAACAACTTTTAACTTCGTTAGCTTCACAGTTTTCACCCTGTTGTATATCACCGTTTTGCTTATATGCTCACTCATCCATACTATAAATCGGAATTATGTGGAATCACAGTACAAAACAATAGAGTTCCACTGGCCACTGTCCACTCACCGTTGGCATTAAAGATGATTTTAGACTGTGCTGAAGTAACAGATGTCCACCCTAACACCCCTTGCCACTATTCCAACAGTCGTTTAAAGACTTTTTTATGTGAGATGAAAAAAATACAAAGAAGGTACACGTTGAAGGTACAGGTTGGAAGAGACAACATGAATATAACAAATATAACTTTCCGATCATTTTAGCAATTTGTAGTCAACAGAGACCGTCTTTACACCCTGCACGCTGAGGTCAAAATATTACATTTTCGTCCTGCAAATTTTTCACATAATACAACCAGCAATTTAACTAATTCAGTCTTCTTGAACAGAGCTTATCAGACGCTGTTGAACAAGATTGAATTTGTTAAATTCCGAGTTGCATTGAGGAATAACTTGGCTGCTTGAATTCTTGTTATTTTGACATCATTAAGGGGGTTAAATTAGTATCGGTTCGAGAAAATTCGCCCGCTATTTCAGCCCCTTCCAAATTCCCCCAGACTCACAGAAAACAAAAACTAGAACACCAAAGAACTGATATAGAAACACTCGCTATCCTCCAATGCCGAGTATATTCTTAAATGTATAGGATTACTTCGAAAAGTAAAACCATCAAAGACGTGCCCTAGACCTCTTGTTTATGGGGAGGTGGGGGGGGGGGGGGTGTGAGTGGGGAGAGAGATATTGTGAGAAGGTGTTTCGGCGCGAATATCCTTAAAGCGTGCAATATTGAGTTTTTTCACCAATTCGCAATTTTATTTCGCTAAATATGTACAAACAGTTGTGAAAGTGTGAGTTATACATGATCAAACATCGGGGAGAAAATATGGAGGATGAGGAGGAGGAGGGAAGAGGACCGTTTGTATCACCAACTAAATATTTCGTCGGATCCAGCCAGTATTTCCAACGGAAAATAGCGATATATGTGTGGCATGCTACCTTTGCGACAAGGAGGTCATGCAAGGTTAACTAGTGTCAGATGTCTTATGGTCTCGCCCCACCACCATAAAGATCTATTACCGTCATAGTGAGATATTAACCCTTTATCTAATCAAATGTCGAAATCCACCTGAGGTGATACACAAGACTTGCCAATCAAACCGTTTTTGGGGGTGGCCTAAAACACCGTTTATCTATCCACCAAAGAGACAATTATGTGGACCACACTCTAGTCAGGGCACAAAATCTGTTTTCGTTGAAAGTATTGTTTTTCAATGTCACTTGCAACAATTGCTGGTAAATGTAGGGTCCGTGGTCTTAAAAGCCAAAACATCCTTTACAACAGTATTAGCCCTTGTGCTTTCCCAGCCTACTTAGTAAATTTGCGGTGCTGTGCCCAATAGCATTTGTATAAGGCATCATCTCTTAAAATATGGAGCGAAAAAGTACATGTTGTGGCATAACATTGCGGCTTAGGTTTTACCCAACTCCATCAGTATTCATTCACTCCAAAAAACTCTGGGTGGGCATTTTCACTTATGCTCGAAGATTTCATTTCGTTTGCATTCCCGCACTTTTATCAGAGAAGTGACTATTGTTAGTTTTAATCTTTGCAAAATGCGTTCAATGAAAATTATCGTTCCAGTCCAGATATTGCTCCAGTTGATCACACGGAAGCATTTTCTCTCTAGAGTTCTAAATTCTATTAACCCTTTACCTAACATGAAAAGCAGACGACATTTGCAAACACAATTCGTGAATATAAATGGGTTTTTTTTTTATTTTTTGTCTCAAAAATATAGGTTATGACTCCTCATTGGAACGAGCTCGTCGAGCTCGTTCCAAAGAGGCGTCATAACCTATGTTGTTTAGATAAAAACTGAAAAAAAATAATGAAAATTAATTGCCGATTTTTGTGAGTAGCGCTGGTCGGTTTTGGTCGTGACGTTGGGTAAAGGGTTACAAATATCAGTTCTGGGTCAGTGTATATCCTTTGATGAACGGGTAATTTGGGGTATTATTTGATTTTGTGATGGTGTGGGTCAAGCAAATAGTGACCACCAGTGGTAACACGCAAATAGTGACCACCAGTGGTAACATGAAAGTGGTGTACAAATATATGCATTTTTGTTAGAGGTCAGGGTCACACGGGATTGTTGAATGTGCTGCCCAGACACCACGGTGGGTAGATTTTCACTGGTAAGAAATGAGAAATGTTTCATGTATTTATGTTGTTGTGCCTTCTTTAAAAACTAATGAGATCTTATTTGTTTTCGTTGTTAGTTCGAAGTTTTGATGTTGTAAAACAATCGGGGAGATATTGAAATGTCATATCACAAATTTCTCGCTATAAACGCACAAAAATTAAACATTTTAGCGCACTAATGGGTGAATTTTGACAATTTTACATGATTTTCAATCTATTAATGGATCATTCAAGGAAGTCTATTTTAATGATGTCGCATGGGTTATACATTGTGATATTATCTGAAAGGTTATTCATTTATTTATTGGTGTTTAAGGTCACATATTTCTGCACAATGGCTAATCATGACCACCACAGTTTTACGGGTGGAGGAAGCCGGAGTACCCGGAGAGAACCACCGAGCAACGGAGAGCAACTCTCAGCTCCCCAACATACTAACACCACACAATCAGGGTTAGCATTGGTTGAAGACAAGTGCACCGTCGACGTGCAGTACGCCTTTGTAGGTTATGAACCACTAAATAAGTGAACACGTGACTTGTAGCATTTGGCAGCCAAAGTGGTGAGTAGGATTAAATAGGGCTAATCAGCTGATTGGTTAAATATATATTGACTTTGAAACCATTAATTAAAATTTTGATTCGACCACTTTCGAATGGATTAATAAGTGTGTGTGTAATTTGGTGCCGGAATGTGGGAGAATCTCTCAAACACATGAGACATGGAAAAAAAGTGTAAAGGTCATTCAGTGCTAGACCATACGATAGTTGTGAAAATTCGAAATTTAAACTGAAATTTCATGTGGCAACATATATTTTTTTCCAGTTTAATTTTTTCAAGAGATGATGTACCTTGTGGATGTATAGGTATTCTTTTTCAAAACAACTTGTTGTGTTGTACTGAGAGTGAAATGTTAACACAATGGCCAATGGGATTTATTTAGTGGTTCATAACATGTACACAACGCCATCGTGCCCCCCACCTGGGCAATGGGGGTGGAGTGTCTTGCCCAAGGACACAACGCGATTGCAGCAGGTGGGATTCGAACCGCGGGCCTCTCGGTGTGCATCCTGCACCTCTACATGCTGAGCCACCGCACCCCTTATTTGCAAGATAAGCCAGGCAGAGACCGTTCGGGAAATGTTACTGTGTTCTCTTCGTATGGTATAAGGGAGATAACTCAAAGAGAAAATGTTTCACGTTGTGAAAATAGACAGATCTGATAGTTGGTGAAAACACACACTATAACGCCTGTAGGGAGACCTAGTTACCAGTGTGGGCTAGCTAGTTGATGTTTCGTTTATACTTTCGCAGCCATTATAACAAATCTCGTTCTCAACGCAGTTCCAAATCACCAGTGAAATGAATTTTCACTCTTGGATGCTCTGTGAACGTTACTTCTGCGATAACCAAGCAGCAAGACTTGGAGGTGAGGTGGGGGGCAGCTTTTGTACGCCCCTTTGAGAAACGGTTGTATTATGTAATCCGTCTGTCCGTCCGTCCGTCTGTCCGTCCGTCCGTCCGTCCGCCTGTCCGTCAGTCTCTCCGTTCGTTAACATTTTTGGTTTCAGACCGATAAAGT
Organism: Pictodentalium vernedei; assembly: GCA_031216915.1. Taxonomy (NCBI): domain Eukaryota; kingdom Metazoa; phylum Mollusca; class Scaphopoda; order Dentaliida; family Dentaliidae; genus Pictodentalium; species Pictodentalium vernedei. The sequence goes on from CM062297.1 coordinate 806,654,415, forward strand.
CCAGTTTGGATTAACTGATCTCAACCAAAGTTGGTATGTGTATTACAGGGCAAGTTCTAATATAGGTTCCATCCAATTATTGTTATATGTGATACGGCGCTTTTTCGATTTAGAATTCGACCGTTTATTAACATTTTTGGTTTCGGACCAATAACTCCAGTTTGGATCATTTGATCTCATCCAAAGTTGGTACAATTAAAAATGGCTAACGGACGTATTAAGCCACGCCTGGTGGTACTCTTGTTCATATTGTCCTGTACTGCACTGATCCCCCGTGCGCCATGTCCTTGAACTTGGGCGAGGCACTGTTTTCTGTGGTTTGGTAATATTGTGTGACGGAACGATGCTTTATGTGGGTGTTGATCACAACTGCGCAATTTCCATTAACAAACTCACTTCAAAAGAAGTGGAATAATTAGTTAATTAATGCCGGTTCCCTTCTCCTTTTTTATTTTTTTTATTAGGGTTTAACGACACATTAACAGCCAAGGTCATATCGTGTCGGTGACAGTTTTACGGGTGGAGGAAGCTGGAGTACCCGGAGAGAACCACCGAGCAACGCCGAACAGCTGCCAGCTCCCCAACATCGTAACTCCGCACTGCAGAACAGGCAGGGTTAGATTGGTTGAAGACGTGCAGTACGCCTTAGTACACGGCGCCATCGGGCCCCATGTGCTCAATCGGTGGTTAAGTGTGTTGCCCAAGGACACAACGCGGCCCTTCTCCTTCTACAGTTTTATTAAATATTTGTAATTTTTACAACACTCTAGGACATATTTCCATTATGCTTTACATAACCAAGTACACCATCTTCTTCATCATCTACTCTTTATTTTTAATATCATCTACGTGGAGTTTCGAAAAACTTAATTCCATTCAACTCGGCGTGTTTAACCCTTTACCTAACATGAAAAGCAGACGACACTTGCAAACAAAATTATTGAATAACTTATGTTTTTCATTTTGTTTTGTCTCAAAAACATAGGTTATGACCCCTCATTGGAACGAGCTCGACGAGCTCGTTCCAAAGAGGGGTCATAACCTATGTTTTTGAAGCATTTTCTCTCTTGAGTTCTAAATTCAACGTAACGACCAAAACCCTCCAAGCAGACGACACTTGCAGCAAACAAAATTCTTGAATATAACTGGGGTTTTTTATTTTTTGTCTCAAAAACATAGGTTATGACTCCTCATTGGAACGAGCTCGACGATCTCGTTCCAAAGAGGGGCCATAACCTATGTTGTTTAGACAAAAACTGAAAAAAAATAATGAATATTAATTGGCGATTTTTGTAAGTAGCGCTGGCCGGTTTTGGTCGTAACTTTGGGTAAAGGGTTACAAATATCAGTTCTGGGTCAGTGTATATCTTTTGATGAACGGGTAATTTGGGGTATTATTTGATTTTGTGATGGTGTGGGTCAAGCAAATAGTGACCACCAGTGATAACACGCAAATAGTGACCACCAGTGGTAACATGAAAGTAGTGTACAAATATATGCATTTTTGTTAGAGGTCAGGGTCACACGGGATTGTTGAATGTGCTACCCAGACAACACGGTGGGTAGATTTTCACTGGTGGAAATGAGAAATGTTTCATGTATTTATGTTGTTGTGACTTTTTTAAAAATAAATGAGAAGATCTTATTTGTTTTCGTTGTTAATTCGAAGTTTTGATGTTGTAAAACAATCGGGGAGATATTGCAACGTCATATATCACAAATTTCTCGCTATAAATGCACAAAAATGAAACATTTTAGACCACTAATTGGTGAATTTTGACAATTTTACATAATTTTCAATCTATTAATGGATCATTCCAGCAAGTCTATTTTAATGATGTCGTATGGGTTATATATTGTGATATTATCTGAAAGGTTATTTATTTATTTATTGGTGTTTAAGGTCACATATTTCTGCACAATGACTAATCATGTCCACCACAGTTTTACGGGTGGAGGAAGCCGGAGTACCCGGAGAGAACCACCTAGCAACGGAGAGCAACTGTCAGCTCCCCAACATACTAACACCACACAATCAGGGGTTAGCATTGGTTGAAGACAAGTGCACCATCGACGTGCAGTACGCCTTTGTAGGTTATGAACCACTAAATAAGTGAACACGTGACTTGTAGCATTTGACAGCCAAAGTTGTGAGTAGGATTAAATAGGGCTGATCAGCTGATTGGTTAAATATATTTTGACTTGGAAACCATTAATTAAAATTTTGATTCGTCCACTTTCGAAAGGATTAATAAGTTTGTTTGTAATTTGGTGCCGGAATGTGTGAGAATCTCTCAAACACATGAGACATGGAAAAAAGGTGTGAAGGTCATTCAGTGCAAGACCATACGATAGTTGGGAAAATTCGAAATTTAAACTGAAATTTCATGTGGCAACATATATTTTTTTCCAGTTTAATTTTTTCAAGAGATAATGTTCTTTGTGGATGTATAGGTATTCTTTTTCAAAACAACTTGGTGCGTTGTACTGGGGGTGAAAGTTTAACACAATGGTCAATGGGATTTATTTAGTGATTCATAACATGTACACAGCGCCATCGTGCCCCCCCCCCCCCCCCACCTGGGCAATGGGGGTGGAGTGTCTTGCCCAAGGACACAACGCGATTGCAGCAGGTGGGATTCGGACAGCTCGCCTCTCGGCGTGCATCCTGCACCTCCACCTACTGAGCCACCGCGCCCCTTATCTGTAAGATAAGCCAGACAGAGACCGTTCGGAAAATGTTACTGTGTTCTCTTGGTATGGTATAAGGGAGATAACTCAAAGAGAAAATGTTTCACGTTGTGAAAATAGACAGATCTGATAGTTGGTGAAAACACACACTATAATGCCTGTAAGGAGACTTAGTTACCAGTGTGGGCTAGCTAGTTGGCGTTTCGCTTCTACTTTCGAAGCCATTATAACAAACCTCGTTCTCAACGCAGTTCCAAATCACCAGTGAAATGAATTCGCACTCCTCGATGCTCTGTGAACATTACTTCTGCGATAACCAAGCAGCAAGCCTTGGAGGTGAGGTGGGTGGGGGGGGGGGTGTCAGTTTTTGTACGCCCCTTTGAGAAACGGTTGTATTATGTAATCAGTCTGTCCGCCCGTCCGTCTGTCCGTCTGTCTCTCCGTTCGTTAACATTTTTGGTTTCAGACCGATAACTCCAGTTTGGATTAACTGATCTCAACCAAAGTTGGTATGTGTATTACTCAGCTAGTAATACAGGACAAGTTCTAATATAGGTTCCATCCAATCATAGTTATATGAGATACGGCGCTTTTTCGATTTAGAATTCGACCGTTTATTAACATTTTTGGTTTCGTACCAATAAGTATAGGTTACAGCATAGAAAACGAGTGATAATAAATATACAATCGCGAGAGTTAGTTAACGAGGACTTGTCCGAGTAACTAGCTCGAGCGATTGTATGTTCAATGTTTCGAGTTTTTGTGCTGTTACCGACTTGTCACATTGATGTTTGCACAAACAATCAAAACACGAACAATCAGACACTCCACTGAACCCTTGTCTGACACGTGTCCATTCCCGTTTAATTAGTTAATTTCTTAAGCCAAACTTGAAAGACACATGAAGATTGATGGAAAGCAAGTGATATTATTTCATTTTTTCCGTTTCGTCATTGCGCTCAAAAGGTTGAGCGAGAAATTAAACGTTCCATTTATCATTAACACCCGGGTGTGGATTTCTTTCTTTAACTCTTTCAATAAAATCAAAAGTCAGGTAAATTCTCGTTTCTCTGTTCAAAACATTTTAGCACAGGTGCCCTTAATCTTTCCTCTCGGCCGTGTTTGTATTAGAACTGACAGGTTTCACAATCACTGTCTATTGTTCCTTGATTGGTAAAAGTGTGGCGATATATGTTGAATATCACACATGCTCTAACCAACTCTTCGAAATATATCACACACTTTTAACAAAGGCGTGACGTCATAACTATGTGACAACTCCAGTTTGGATCTTTTGATCTCATCCAAAGTTGGTAGAATTAAACATGGCTAACGGACGTATTAAGCCACGCCTGGTGGAACTCTTGTTCATATTGTCCTGTACTGTACTGATCCCCCGTGCGCCCTCTCCTTGAACATGGGCGAGGCACTCTTTTCTGTGGTTTGGTAATATTGTGTGACGAGAACGATGCTTTATGTGGGTGTTGATTACAACTGCGCAATTTCCATTAACAAACTCACTTCAAAAGAAGTGGAATAATTAGTTAATTAATGCCGGTTCCCTTCTCCTTTTTTATTTTTTTTATTAGGGTTTAACGACACATTAACAGCCAAGGTCATATCGTGTCGGTGACAGTTTTACGGGTGGAGGAAGCTGGAGTACCCGGAGAGAACCACCGAGCAACGACGATCAGCTGCCAGCTCCCCAACATCGTAACTCCGCACTGCAGAACAGGCAGGGTTAGATTGGTTGAAGACATGCCCACCATGGACGTGCAGTACGCCTTAGTACACGGCGCCATCGGGCCCCATGTGGACAATCGGGGGTTAAGTGTGTTGCCCAAGGACACAACGCGGCCCTTCTCCTTCTACAGTTTTATTAAATATTTGTAATTTTTACAACACTCTAGGACATATTTCCATTATGCTTTACATAACCAGGTACACCATCTTCTTCATCATCTACTCTTTATCTTTAATATCATCTACGTAGAGTTTCGAAAAACTTAATTCCATTCAACTCGGCGTGTTTAACCCTTTACCTAACATGAAAAGCAGACGACACTTGCAAACAAAATTATTGAATAACTAATGTTTTTCATTTTTTTTGTCTCAAAAACATAGGTTATGACTCCTCATTGGAACGAGCTCGATGAGCTCGTTCCATAGAGGGGTCATAACCTATGTTTTTGAGGCCAAAAATGAAAAAATAATAAAAATTAATTGGCGATTTTTGTGAATAGTGCTGGAGGGTTTTGGTCGTTACGTTGGGTAAGTAGTTAAAACATTCTCCTTGCAATATTACTCTGTCGCTACTAATTCTCTCCCGATCACCTGCTACATTGATATGTGACACTGTATTCATTCTGTTCAGCTTCAGTTAAACCCTTTATCCACCAGAACTATTACTAACATAACAAGGGAGTGATATTTGTAAGAAAAAATTAAATTTCTCGAACAACTAGCAGTTTTCATTATTTTCCTAAAAAACATATAATATAACATCTCATTGGAGAGAGCTCAACCAGCACATTCCAATGCTGAGTCGTAAGTTATATTTTGGAGGCAGAACTTGAAAAACACATTCCCGAATTTGAAAATTGCGATTTTTGTGAATAGAGCTGACGGCTGCCAGATAGGACCATTAAGTTAGGTAAAGGGTTAACAGAAACCTGTTACTGTGTCTTTTGTGGTTATCTATTCAAAAGAAAGTGCCTGGAATCAATATCCTGCCGAAATTCGTCATATGCTTTAAATTCCCCTTTCCCCTCCCCCACCCTCTTTACGCTAATCTCTGAATACCTCCCCGGCATTCAAATCCTAAGAACTGCCTTGAGTTGTAGACGAGTGTTCATCCATAACTCCTCACACGTCACCTCGACAATTTTAAGTGCCTTGGACAGTGGTTATCTTTGGCAAGCGAAACCAAATGCAAAGTTTGATGCGGTATAATATCGTTGCCCGAACAACGACGTTACAAACGTCACAATTGTAACAATACCGCGCCTAGAACTTTTCGTTGAAAAGAAGAATCGGATTAGCAATTGTCGTATCTTTTATGTTGAGACTGATGCCTTAATAATATAATTGGACATAATTTACACAAGAGTAAAAGAAAACGGTGCGTATAATTATTGTCTTGTTTGATATAACACATAAGTACTAAGTATAGTATATACGTCATTGTTGTGAGTGTGAAGTAGTCGCAATATTTTAGTGAGGTGTGATTTCTGAACAGGCTACTGGAGAAGTTTTGAAATTCGGTGTGGCAAAGACTTTTAGGAATATGTCTATATGTACAAGAGAGAGAGAGAGAGAGAGAGAGAGAGAGAGAGAGAGAGAGAGAGAGAGAGAGAGAGAGAGAGAGAGAGAGAATTTGAAAATGAGGTGACGTGGAATTAGTGTTTTCATAATAGTGTGTGTTTTATACACTATGGGCAGTGGTATGTGGTTTAACTGATAAAGTTCTATATTAAATGCGTTTGAAAGACCCTGCTCGTCGGTGGTTGCTTTTCTCAGTTCGTTGGAGACAATTAAAAAGTAACCACATCAGTATTTAATTCTTGCCTCCTTCAATATCCTTGTCTACGCTTCAGTTTATTCCGAATCCAGTATAATTCTATTCTTGAGTATAGTCTATTGCAGTTAGTTATATTTTATGGACAGATCCATAATTTTGAGCTATATGTTTCAAACGGTTTGTGGTACTGTAATCAAACCGACTTCCATTTGCTCAAGACAGCTTTTAACTTCGTTAGCTTCACAGTTTTCACCCTGCAGTCATATCACCGTTTTTGTTATATGCTCACTCATCCATACTATAAATAAGAATTATGTTCAATCACAGTACAAAACAATAGAGTTCCACTGGCCACTATCCACTCACCGTTGGCATTAAAGATGATTTTAGACTGTGCTGAAGTAACAGATGTCCACCCTAACACCCCTTGCCACTATTCCAACAGTCGTTTGAAGATTGTTTATGTGAGATGAAAAAAATACAAAGAAGGTACACGTTGAAGGTATGGGTTGGAAGAGACAACATAAATATAACTGAAGGTATAGGTTGGAAGAGATAACACGAATGTAACAAATATAACTTTCCGACCATTTTAGCAATTTGTAGTCAACAGAGACCGTCTTTACAACCTGAGGTCAAAATATTACATTTTCGTCCTGCAAATTTTTCACATAAAGCAGCAACCTGCAATTTAACTAATTCAGTCTTCTTGAACAGAGCTTATCAGACGCTGTGGAACAAGATTGAATTTGTTAAATTCCGAGTGGCATTGAGGAATAAATTGGCAGTTTGAATTCTTGTTATTTTGACGTCATTAAGGGGGTTAAATTAGTATCGGTTCAAGAAAATTCGCCCGCTATTTCAGCCCCTTCCAAATTCCCCCAGACTCACAGAAAACAAAAACCAAGAACACCAACGAACTGAAATAGAAACACTCGCTCCATTGCCGGTATTTTCATAAATGTATTGGATTACTTCGAAAAGTAAAACCATCAAAGATGTGCCCTAGACCTCTTGTTTATGGGGGGGGGGGGGGGGGGGGGGGGGGTGGAGTGAGATATTGTGAGAAGGTGTTTATGCGCGAATATCTTTAATGCGTATAATATTGAGTTTTTTCACCAATTCGCAATTTTATTTCGCTAAATATGAACAAAGAATTGTGAAAGTGTGAGTTATACATGATCAAACATCGGGGAGAAAATATGGAGGGTGAGGAGGAGGAGGAGGAGGAGGAGGAGGAGGAGGAGGGGAGAGGACCGTTTGCATCACCAACTAAATATTTCGTCGGATCCAGCCAGTATTTCCAACGGAAAATAGCGATATACGTGTGGCATGCTACCTTTGCGACAAGGAGGTTATGAAAGGTTAACTGGTGTCAAATGTCTTATGGTCTCGCCCCACCACCATAAAGACCTATTACCGTCATAGTGAGATATTGACCCTTTATCTAATCAAATGTCGAAATCCACCTGAGGTGATACACAAGACTTGCCAATCAAACCTTTTTTGAGGGTGGTCTAAAACACCGTTTATCAGTCCACCAAGGAGACAATTATGTGGACCACGCTCTAGTCAGGGCACAAAATCTGTTTTGGTTGAAAGTATTGTTTTTCAATGTCACTTGCAACAATTGCTGGTTAATGTAGGATCCGTGGTCTTAAAAGCCAAAACATCCTTTACAACCGTATTAGCCCTTTTGCTTTCCCAGCCTACTTAGTAAATTTGAGGTGCTGTGCCCAATGACATTTGTATAAGGCATCATCTCTTTAAATATGGAGTGAAAAAGTACATGTTGTCGCATAACATTGGGGCTTAGGTTTTACTCAACTCCATCAGTCTTCATTCACTCCAAACAACTCTGGGTGGGTAGTTTCATTTATGCTCGAAGATTTCATTTCGTTTGCATTCTCGCACTTTTATCAGGGAAGTGACTATTGTTATTTTTAATCTTTGCAAAATGCGTTCAATGAAAATTATCGTTCCAGTCCAGATATTGCTCCAGTTGATCACACGGAAGCATTTTCTCTCTCGAGTTCTAAATTCTATTAACCCTTTACTTAACATGAAAACAGACGACACTTGCAGCAAACAAAATTCTTGAATATAACTGTTTTTTTCTTAATTTTTTTGTCTCAAAAACATAGGTTATGACTCCTCATTGGAACGAGCTCGACGATCTCGTTCCAAAGAGCGGTCATAAGCTATGTTGTTTAGACAAAAACTGAAAAAAAATAATGAAAATTAATTGGCGATTTTTGTGAGTAGCGTTGGCCGGTTTTGGTCGTTACGTTGGATAAAGGGTTAAAATATCAGTTCTGGGAGTAGTATAGCTCGCACGTTTGAGGTAACATTTGGATGACCCTGGTGGATGACCCCGGAAGTGACGTAATGTCACGTGACCTAGTGCCGCCATGTTAGGTTGTCGTGGTAACCCGCGTGAGTTGCCATGTTGTGACTTCATCTCCATAGTGATACGTGGTGTTAGTGCGCGTTGTTAGGGTGATACGTGTTTAAGTCTTCCATTTTGTATACTGGAGGCCGCCATCTTGGTTTCTATGGTAGCACGTGATTGCTATGTTACCCAATTTTTCTGCAATAAGACGGGGTATGTTTTGAGGGTATGTTCGATTGTAGAAGAGTAAATCTAATTACTACAAACAACCCGAAAATCCCTCCAAATCACCAAAATCCACCCAACTACTTTCTTCTTTTCTACTTTTTTTCTGAAATGAGGATAAGAGTCGTATTAAAAATCCCTCAATGAGGGATTTTTAATACGACGCTTATCCTCATTTCAGAAAAAAGGGATTCCACAAATGGGATTCTTAAAAAAGGGGTGCCGAAATTGGGGTGCCTTCTGGAGATTCCCTTTTGTTCTGAAATGAGGATAAGAGTCGTAGTAAATTAGACCTCATTGAGGGATTTTTAATACGACTCTTATCCTCATTTCAGAAAAAAGGGATTCCACAAATGGGATTCCTAAAAAAGGGGTGCCGAAATTGGGGTGCCTGGGAATATGGCCATTGGATATAGGCTTTTATTATACACAAGGGAGATAACTCTGCATACAGATTATGGGAAATCAATGGTTAGTTATAATTTATATAAATGATCTAGATAAATGAAACAACAAGAGTACTTGGAATAGGGTCAGAACTACTGCTATTACCTACCATCTTACTAGTAACAGGATGATACAAAGCATTTGGTAGGTTAATATTATCGACGGTTAGGATGGGACCTACAGGGGAATGTACCAACCATACTCTGCTGCCGTTCTGTATTACCCGGCATTGACCCCACCCCAGAATACCGCTCAAAAATATGAAGCACCTGGTGGATCAGTAGTACCAATGGCCAGCAAGAGACCTACAGGGATATGTACAGCCTTTGCTATTCTTCCCTTCTAAACTACCAAGCATTACCCCACCCCCACAAAATCACTAGGTCTACCATAACGTACTACATATACCAGCCATATAATAAAACAAAGCAATCGGTTGGTTAATAGTACCAAGCACTAACAGGGCCCTGTAGGTGTATATACCGCCCATACTATAGTACCGTTCTAAACTACCAGGAAGTACCCCTACCCACAATACCCCTATGCCTAGCATTGCATACTACCTATACCAGTCATAGGATAACATGAAGCATCAGGTGGATTAATAGTACTGATACAAGGCCACAACGGAACAAGACTGCTGTAGAAGCTAATAATAGGACAGATACACCATAGACAAGTAATGGCATTGGAGCTTTGGAGATAAGATGGAAGCAGTTGGTAAGACTACATTAGACCTGATTGAGGGATTACTTATGGCCTAATGTGACAAAAAAGGGATTCTCCATTAGGTATCCTCGATAGGTATCCTAAAATAATACAATACCAGGCCATAGGTATCCTCAAATACTGAAATGAGGCTAAGAGTCGTAGTAAATTATACCTCATTGAGGGAATTTTAATGGTCCTCATAACCTCAAAATTCAATGAGGCTATGACGCATAATAAATGAGGACTCATTGAGGGCTTTTACATAGCCCTGATGGCCTCATACGACAAAAAAGGGATTCTCCAAAAGGTATCCTCGATAGGTATCCTCGAATAATACAATACCAGGCCATAGGTATCCTCAAATACTGAAATGAGGCTAAGATTCGTAGTAAATTATAGCTCACTGAGGAATTTTTCAAGGTCCCCATAACCTCAAAATTCAATGAGGGTATGAGGGATAAAAAATGAGGACTCATTGAGGGCTTTTACATAGCCCTCATGGCCTCATACGACAAAAAAGGGATTCCATAGCCACGGGTTTTTCCCAAAAATAGGATTCTATGGAATATGGCCATTGGATATAGGCTTTTATTATACACAAGGGAAATAACTCTCCATACAGATTATGGGACATTAAGCAATCTGATTGGTTAGTTATATAAATGAAACAACAAGAGTACTTGGAATAGGGTCAGAACTAACAAGAATAGACCAGAAATTGCTAAATATAGTAATAATAAGGTAAACTGTTCCAACTAATAGGCTCATCTACGCTACTGGAGTATACTCCAGAATAAAGGAACATGGCCAGGTAGAGGAAAACTATTGCATATATAGATAGAAGCAGACAATTCTGAAAGAATTCGAAATAGTAAAAGTTGGGTAGATTTTGGTGATTTGGAGGGATTTTCGGGTTGTTTGTAGTAATTAGGTTTACTCTTCTACAATCAAACATACCCTCAAAACATACCCAGTCTTATTGCAGAAAAATTGGGTAACATAGCAATCACGTGCTACCATAGAAACCAAGATGGCGGCCTCCAGTATACAAAATGGACGACGAAACACGTATCACCCTAACAACACGCGCTGCGCATGTGCACTAACACCACGTATCACTATGGAGATAACGCCACACCATGGCCGCTCACGCGGGTTACCATGACAACCAAACATGGCGGCACTAGGGCACGTGACATGACGTCACTTCCGGGATCATCCACCGGGGTCATCCAAATGTTACCTCAAACGTGCGAGCTATACTACTTCTGGGTCAGTGTATATCCTTTGATGAACGAGTAATTTGGGGTATTATTTGATTTTTGTGAGGGTGTGGGTCAAGAAAATAGTGTCCGCCAGTGGTAACACGCAAATAGTGACCACCAGTGGTAAGATGAAAGTGGTGTACAAATATATGCATTTTTGTTAGAAGTCAGGGTCACACGGGATTGTTGAATGTGCTGCACAGACAACACGGTGGGTAGATTTTCACTGGTAAGAAATGAGAAATGTTTCATGTATTTATGTTGTTGTGCCTTCTTTAAAAATTAATGAGAAGATCTTATTTGTTTTCGTTGTTAGTTCGAAGTTTTGATGTTGTAAAACAATCAGGAGATATTGAAATGTCATATCACAAATTTCTCGCTATAAATGCACAAAAATTAAACATTTTAGCCCACTAATGGATGAATTTTGACAATTTTACATAATTTTCAATCTATTAATGGATCATTCAAGCAAGTCTATTTTAATGATGTCGTATGGGTTATATATTGTGATATTATCTGAAAGATTGTGTATTTATTTATTGTGTTCACGGTCACATATTTCTGCACAATGGCTAATCATGACAACCACAGTTTTACGGGTGGAGGAAGCCGGAGTACCCGGAGAGAACCACCGAGCAGCGGATACCAATTGACACCTCAACAACATACTAACACCACACAATCACGGTTAGCATTGGTTGAAGACAAGTGCTCCATCGACGTGCACTACGCTTTTGTAGATTATGAACCACTAAATAAGTGAACACGTGACTAGTAGCATTTGCCAGCCAAAGTTGTGAGTAGGATTAAATAGGGCTGATCAGCTGATTGGTTAAATATATTTTGACTTTGAAACCATTAATTAAAATTTTGATTCGTCCACATTCGAAAAAATTAATAAGTTTGTTTGTAATTTGGGGCCAGAATGCGTGAGAATCTCTCAAAAACATGAGACATGGAAAAAAAAGTGTGAAGGTCATTCAGTGCAAGACCATACGGTAGTTGTGAAAATTCGAAATTTAAACTGAAATTTCATGTGGCAACATATATTTTTTTCCAGTTTAATTTTTCAAGAGATGATGTACTTTGTGCATGTATAGGTATTCTTTTTGAAAACAACTTGTTGTGTTGTACAGAGAGTGAAAGGTTAACATTATGGTCAATGGGATTTATTTAGTGGTTCATAACATGTACACAACGCCACTGTGCCCCCACGTGGGCAATGGGGGTGGAGTGTCTTGCCCAAGGACACAACGCGATTGCAACAGGTGGGATTCGAACCGCGGGCCTCTCGGCGTGCAGCCTTCACCTCTACGTTCTGAGCAACCGCACCCCTTATCTGCAAGATAAGCCAGCCAGACAGAGACCGTTCGGAATATGTTACTGTGTTCTCTTGGTATGGTATAAGGGAGATAACTCCAAGAGAAAATGTTTCACGCTGTGAAAATGGACAGATCTGATAGTTGGTGGACGCACACACCATAACGCCTGTAAGGAGACGTAGTTACCAGTGTGGGCTAGCTAGTTGGCGTTTCGTTTCTACTTTCGAAGCCATTATAACAAACCTCGTTTTCAACGCAGTTCCAAATCACCAGTGAAATGAATTCGCACTCTTGGATGCTCTGTGAACATTACTTCTGCGATAACCAAGCAGCAAACCTTGGAGGTGAGGATGGGGGGGGGGGGGGTGTCAGTTTCTGTACGCCCCTTTGAGAAACGGTTGTATTATGTAATCAGTCCGTCCGTCCGTCCGTCCGTCCGTCCGTCTGTCCATCTGTCTCTCCGTTCGTTACCATTTTTGGTTTCAGACCGATAACTCCAGTTTGGATTAACTGATCTCAACCAAAGTTGCTATGTGTATTACCCAGCTAGTAATACAGGACAAGTGGTAATGTAGGTTCCATCCAATCATAGCTATATGTGATACGGCGCTTTTTCGATTTAGAATTCGACCGTTTATTAACATTTTTGGTTTCGGACCAATAACACCAGTTTGGATCATTTGATCTCATCCAAAGTTGGTACAATTAAAAATGGCTAACGGACGTATTAAGCCACGCCTGGTGGGTACTCTTGTTCATGTTGTCCTGTACTGCCACTGATCCCCCGTGCGCCTCTCCTTGAACATGGGCGAGGCACTATTTTCTGTGGTTTGGTAATATTGAGTGACGAGAACGATGCTTTATGTGGGTGTTGATCACAACTGCGCAATTTCCATTAACAAACTCACTTCAAAAGAAGTGGAACAATTAGTTAATTAATGCCGGTTCCCTTCTCCTTTTTTATTTTTTTATTAGGGTTTAACGACACATTAACAGCCAAGGTCATATCTGTCTGTGATAGTTTTACGGGTGGAGGAAGCCGGAGTACCCGGAGAGAACCACAGAGCAACGACGAGCAGCTGCCAGCTCCCCAACATCGTAACTCCGCACTGCAGCACATGCAGGGTTACATTGGTGAAGGCATGCCCACCATCGACGTGCAGTACGCCTTAGTACACGGCGCCATCGGGCCCCATGTGGACAATTGGGGTTAAGGGAGTTGCCCAAGGACACAACGCGGCCTTTCTCCTACAGTTTTGTTAAATATTTGTAATTTTTACAACACTCTAGGACATATTTCCATTATGCTTTACATAACCAGGTACACCGTATTCTTCACCGTCAACCTCTTTATCTTGAATATCATCTACGTAGAGTTTGGAAAAACTTAATTCCATTCAACTCGGCATGTTTAACCCTTTACCTAACATGAAAAGCAGACGACACTTGCAAAGAAAATTAATGAATAACTAATGTTTTCATTTTTTTGTCTCTAAAACATAGGTTATGACCCTCATTGGAACGAGCTCGACGAGCTCGTTCCAAAGAGGGGTAATAACTTATGTTTTTGAGACAAAAAATGAAAAAATAATAAAATTAATTGGCGTGTTTTGTGAAATAGCGCTGAAGGGTTTTGGCCGTTACTTTGGGTAAGTAGTTAAAACATTCTCCTTGCAATATTACTCTGTCGCTACTAATTCTCGCCCGATCACCTGCTACATTGATATGTGACACTGTATTCGTTCTGTTCGGCTTCAGTAAAGCCCTTTATCCAACAGAACTAGTACTAACATAGCAAGGGAGTGATATTTGTAAGAAAAAAAATGACATTTTTCGAACAACTAGCAGTTTTCATTATTTTCCTCAAAAACATAGCATATGACAACTCATTGGAGTGAGCTCAACCAGCTCATTCCAATGCTGAGTCGTAAGTTATATTTTGAAGGCAGAACTTGAAAAACACATCCCCGAATTTGAAAAATGCGATTTTTGTGAATAGAGCTGACGGTTGCCAGATAGGACCATTAAGTTAGGTAAAGGGTTAACAGAAACCTGTTACTGTGTCTTTTGTGGTTATCTATTCAAAAGAAAGTGCCTGGAATCAATATCATACACTATGCCTAAACCCTCGTCAGCCCTTACTCTCCTATTTTCCAACATTTTCATCACTTTTGTTTATTCTACCATGCCTCAGCTCATTCTGCATTTTAGTCTTTATACATCTTTTCGTGCCATTAACTTCCACCGAGTTCAGTTGTCTGTGATCCGAAATGTCCTGCCGAAATTCGTCATTTGCTTTAAATTCCCCTTCCCCCTCCCCATCCTCTTTACGCCAATCTCTGAATGCCTCCTCGGCATTCAAATCCTAAGAACTGCCTTGAGTTGTAGACGAGTGTTCATCCATAACTGTCCTCACACGTCACCTCGACAATTTTAAATGCCTTGGACATTGGTTATCTTCGGTAAGCGAAACCAAATGTAAAGTTTGATGCGGTATAATATCGTTGCCCGTACAACGACGTTACAAACGTCACAATTGTAACAATACCGCACCTAGAACTTTTCGTTGAAAAGAAGAATCGCATTAGCAATTGTCGTATCTTTTCTGTTGAGACTGATGCCTTAATAATATAATTGGACATAATTTACACAAGAGTAAAATAAAACGGTGCGTATAATTGTTGACTTGTTTGATATAACACATAAGTACTAAGTATAGTATATACGTCATTGTTGTGAGTGTGAAGTAGTCGCAATATTTCAGTGAGGTGTGATTTCTGAACAGGCTACTGGAGAAGTTCTGAAATTCGGTGTGGCAAAGAAGAACGTCTTAGGAATATGTCTGTGTGTGCAAGAGAGAGAGAGATAGAGGGAGAGAGAGAGAGAGAGAGAGAGAGAGAGAGAGGGAGAGAGAGAGAGACAGAGACAGAGACAGAGACAGAGAGAGAATTTGAAAATGAGGTGACGTGGATTTAGTGTTTTCATAATAATGTGTGGTTTATACGCTATGGGCAGTGGTATGTGGTTTAACTGATAAAGTTCTATATTAAATGCGTTTGAAAGACCCTGCTCGTCGGTGGTTGCTTTGCTCAGTTCGTTGGAGACAGTTAAAAAGTAACAACATCAGTATTTAATTCTTGCCTCCTTCAATATCCTTGTATGCGCTTCAGTTTATTCCGAATCCATATAATTCTATTCTTGAGTACAGAGAATTGCAGTTAGTTATATTTTGTGGACAGATCCATAATTTTGAGCTATATGTTTCTGTAATCAAACCGACATCCATTTGCTCAAGACAACTTTTAACTTCGTTAGCTTCATCACAGTTCTCACCCTGTTGTATATCACCGTTTTGGTTATATGCTCACTCATCCATACTATAAAACAGAATTATGTTCAATCACGGTACAAAACAATAGAGTTCCACTGGCCACTATCCACTCACCGTTGGCATTAAAGATGATTTTAGACTGTGCTGAAGTAACAGATGTCCACCCTAACACCCCTTGCCACTCTTCCAACAGTCGTTTGAAGACTGTTTGTGTGAGATGAAAAAAATGCAAAGAAGGTACACGTTGAAGGTATGGGTTGGAAGAGACAACATAAATATAACTGAAGGTATAGGTTGGAAGAGACAACATGAATATAACAAATATAACTTTCCGATCATTTTAGCAATTTGTAGTCATCAGAGACCGTCTTTACACCCTGCACGCTGAGGTCAAAATATTACATTTTCGTCCTGCAAATTTTTCACATAATGCAACCAGCAATTTAACTAATTCAGTGTTCTTGAACAGAGCTTATCAGACGCTATTGAACAAGATTGAAATTGTTAAATTCCGAGTGGCATTGAGGAATAAATTGGCTGCTTGAATTCTTGTTATTTTGACATCATTAAGGGAGTTAAATTAGTATCGGTTCGAGAAAATTCGCCCGCTATTTCAGTCCCTTCCAAATTCCCCCAGACTCACAGAAAACAAAAACCAAGAACACCAACGAACTGAAATAGAAACACTCGCTATCCTCCAATTCCGAATATATTCTTAAATGTATTGGCTTACTTCGAAAAGTAAAACCATCAAAGACGTGCCCTAGACCTCTTGTTTATGGGGGGGGGGGGGGGGCGGGGGGGGGGAGAGATATTGTGCGAAGGTGTTTATGCGCGAATATCCTTAAAGCGTGTAATATTGAGTTTTTTCACCAATTCGTAATTTTATTTCGCTAAATATGTACAAACAGTTGTGAAAGTGTGAGTTATAAATGATCAAACACCGGAGAGAAAATATGGAGGATGAGGAGGAGGAGGAGGAGGAGGAGGAGGGGAGAGGACCGTTTGTATCACAAACTAAATATTTCGTCGGATCCAGCCAGTATTTCCAACGGAAAATAGCGATATACGTGTGGCATGCTGCCTTTGCGACAAGGAGGTTAGGCAAGGTTAACTGGTGTCACATGTCTTATGGTCTCGCCCACCACCATAAAGATCTATTACCGTCATAGTGAGATATTAACCCTTTATTTAATCAAATGTCGAAATCCACCTGAGGTGATACACAAGACTTTCCAATCAAACCTTTTTGGGGGGTGGCCTAAAACACCGTTTATCACGCCATCAAGGAGACAATTATGTGGACCACACTCTAGTCAGGGCACAAAATCTGTTTTGGTTGAAAATATTGTTTTTTAGTGTCACTTGCAACAATTGCTGGTTAATGTGGGATCCGTGGTCTCAAAAGCCAAAACACCCTTTACAACAGTATTAGCCCTTTTGCGTTCCCAGCCTTATTTGCGGTGCTGTGCCCAATGCCATTTGTATAAGGCATCATCTCTTAAAATACGGAGCGAAAAAGTACATGTTGTCGCATAACATTGGGGCTTAGGTTTTACCCAACTCCATCAGTATTCATTCACTCCAAAAATCTCAGGGTGGGTACTTTCAGTTATCCTCGAAGATTTTATTTCGTTTGCATTCTCGCACTTTTATCAGAGAAGTGACTATTGTTATTTTTAATCTTTGCAAAATGCGTTCAATGAAAATGATTGTCCCAGTCCAGATATTGCTCCAGTTGATCACACGGAAGCATTTTCTCTCTCGAGTTCTAAATTCTATTAACCCTTTACTTAACATGAAAAGCAGACGACACTTGCAGCAAACAAAATTCTTGAATATGACTGTTTTTTTTTCATTTTTTGTCTCAAAAACATAGGTTATGACTCCTCATTGGAACGAGCTCGACGATCTTGTTCCAAAGAGGGGTCATAACCTACGTTGTTTAGACAAAAAATGAAAAAAATAATGAAAATTAATTGGCGATTTTTGTGAGTAGCGCTGGCCGGTTTTGTTCGTTACGTTGGGTAAAGGGTTAAAGATATCAGTTCTGTGTCAGTGTATATCCTTTGATGAACGAGTAATTTGGGGTATTATTTGATTTTGTGATGGTGTGGGTCAAGCAAATAGTGACCACCAGTGGTATCACGCAAATAGTGACCACCAGTGGTAACATGAAAGTGGTGTACAAATATATGCATTTTTTTAGAGGTCAGGGTCACTCGGGATTGTTGAATGTGCTACCCAGACAACACGGTGGGTAGATTTTCACTGGTAAGAAATGAGAAATGTTTCATGTATTTATGTTGGTGTGCCTTCTTTAACAATTAATGAGAAGATCTTATTTGTTTTCGTTGTTAGTTCGAAGTTTTGATGCTTTTAAACATTTTAGCCCCCTAATGGTTGAATTTTGACGATTTTACATAATTTTCAATCTATTAATGGATCATTCAAGCAAGTCTGTTTTAATGATGTCGTATGGGTTATATATTGTGATATTATCTGAAAGATTATTTATTTATTTATTGGTGTTTAAGGTCACATATTTCTGCACAATGGCTAATCATGAACACCACAGTTTTACGGGTGGAGGAAGCCGGAGTTCCCGGAGAGAACCACCGAGCAACGGAGAGCAACTGTCAGCTCCCCAACATACTAACTCCACACAAGCAGGGTTAGCATTGGTTGAAGACAAGTGCACCATCGACGTGCAGTACGCCTTTGTAGGTTATGAACCACTAAATAAGTGAACACGTGACCTGTAGCATTTGACAACCAAAGTTGTGAGTAGGATTAAATAGGGCTTATCAGCTGATTGGTTAAATATATTTTGACTTTGAAACCATTAATTAAAATTTTGATTCGTCCACTTTCGAAAGGTTTAATAAGTTTGTTTGTAACTTGGTGCCGGAATGTGTGAGAATCTCTCAAACACATGAGACATGGAAAAAAGGTGTGAAGGTCATTCAGTGCAAGACCACACGATAGTTTTGAAAATTCGAAATTTAAACTGAAATTCCATGTGGCAACACATATTTTTTTCCAGTTTAATTTTTTCAAGAGATGATGTTCTCTGTGGATGTATAGGTATTCTTTTTCAAAACAACTTGGTGCGTTGTACTGAGAGTGAAAGGTTAACACAATGGTCAATGGGATTTATTTAGTGATTCATAACATGTACACAACGCCATCGTGCCCCCCATGTGGGCAATGGGTGTGGAGTGTCTTGCCCAAGGACACAACGCGATAGCAGCAGGTGGGATTCGGACCGCTCGCCCCTCGGCGTGCATCCTGCACCTCTACCTACTGAGCCACCGCGCCCCTTATCTGCAAGATAAGCCAAACAGAGACCGTTCGGAAAATGTTACTGTGTTCTCTTGGTATGGTATAAGGGAGATAACTCAAAGAGAAAATGTTTCACGTTGTGAAAATAGACAGATCTGATAGTTGTGAAAACACACACTATAACGCATTTAAGGAGACCTAGTTACCAGTGTGGGCTAGCTAGTTGGCGTTTCGTTTCTACTTTCGAAGCCATTATAACAAACCTCGTTCTCAACGCAGTTCCAAATCACCAGTGAAATGAATTCGCACTCTTGGATGCTCTGTGAACATTACTTCTGCGATAACCAAGCAGCAAGCCTTGGAGGTGAGGCGGGGGGGGGGGGGGTCAGTTTTTGTACGCCCCTTTGAGAAACGGTTGTATTATGTAATCAGACTGTCCGCCCGTCCGTCTGTCCGTTTGTCTCTCCGTTCGTTAACATTTTTGGTTTCAGACCGATAACTCCAGTTTGGATTAACTGAGCTCAACCAAAGTTGGTATGTGTATTACCCAGCTAGTAATACAGGACAAGTTCTAACATAGGTTCCATCCAATCATAGCTATAGGTGATACGGGGCTTTTTCGATTTAGATTTCGACCGTTTATTAACATTTTTGGTTTCGGACCAATAACTCCAGTTTGGATCAGTTGATCTCATCCAAAGTTGGTACAATTAAAAATGGCTAACGGACGTATTAAGCCACGCCTGGTCATACTCTTGTTCATATTGTCCTGTACTGCACTGATCCCCCGTGCGCCCTCTCCTTGAACATGGGCGAGGCACTATTTTCTGTAGTTTGGTAATATTGTGTGACGAGAACGATGCTTTATGTGGGTGTTGATCACAACTGCGCAATTTACTTTAACAAACTCACTTCAAAACAAGTGGAATAATTAGTTAATTAATGCCGGTTCCCTTCTCCTTTTTTATTTTATTTTATTGGGGTTTAACGACACATTAACAGCCAAGGTCATATCGTGTCGTTGACAGTTTTACGGGTGGAGGAAGCTGGAGTACCCGGAGAGAACCACGGAGCAACGACGAGCAGCTGCCAGCTCCCCAACATAGTAACTCCGCACTGCAGCACATGCCGGGTTAGATTGTTTGAAGACATGTCCACAATCGACGTGCAGTACGACTTAGTACACGGTGTCATCGTGTCCCCACGTGGACAATCGGGGTTAAGGGCGTTGCCCAAGGACACAACGCGGCCCTTCTCCTTCTACACTTTTATTAAATATTTGTAATTTTTACAACACTCTAGGACATATTTCCATTATGCTTTACATAACCAGGTACACCATCTTCTTCATCATCTACTCTTTATCTTTAATATCATCTACGTAGAGTTTCGGAAAACTTAATTCCATTCAACTCGGCGCGTTTAACCCTTTACCTAACATGAAAAGCAGACGACACTTGCAAACAAAATTATTGAATAACTAATGTTTTTCATTTTTTTTTGTCTCAAAAACATAGGTTATGACCCCTCATTGGAACGAGCTCGACGAGCTCGTTCCAAAGAGGGGTTATAACCTATGTTTTTGAGACAAAAAATGAAAAAAACAATAAAAATTAATTAGCGATTTTTGTGAATAGCGTTGGAGGGTTTTGGTCGTTACGTTGGGTAAGTAGTTAAAACATTCTGCTTGCAATATTACTCTGTCGCTACTAATTCTCACCCGATCACCTGCTACATTGATATGTGACACTGTATTCATTCTGTTCAGCTTCAGTTAAACCCTTTATCCAACAGAACTAGTACTAACATAACAAGGAAGTGATATTTGTAAGAAAAAAATTACATTTCTCGAACAACTAGCAGTTTTCATTATTTTCCTCAAAAACATAGCGTATGACATCTCATTGGAGTGAGCTCAACCAGCTCATTCCAATGATAAGTCGTAAGTTATATTTTGGAGGCAGAACTTGAAAAACACATCCCCGAATTTGAAAATTGCGATTCAGTTTGTGAATAGAGCTGACGGTTGCCAGATAGAACCATTAAGTTAGGTAAAGGGTTAACAGTAACCTGTTACTGTGTCTGTTGTGGTTATCTATTCAAAACAAAGTGCCTAGAATCAATATCGTACACTACGCCTAAACCCTCGTCAGCCCTTACTCTCCTATTTTCCAACATTTTCATCACTTTGTTTATTCTATCCTGTCTCAGCTCATTCTGCATTTTAATCTTTATACATCTTTTCGTGCCATTTACTTTCACCATGTTCAGTTGTCTGTGATCCGAAATGTCCTGCCGAAATTCGTCATATGCTTTAAATTCCCCTTTCCCCTCCCCCACCCTCTTTACGCCAATCTCTGAATACCTCCCCGGCATTCAAATTCTAAGAACTGCCTTGAGTTGTAGACGAGTGTTCACCCATAACTGTCCTCACATGTCACCTCGACAGTTTTAAGTGCCTTGGACAGTGGTTATCTTTGGTAAGCGAAACCAAATGTAAAGTTTGATGCGGTATAATATCGTTGCCCGAACATCGACGTTACAAACGTCACAATTGTAACAATACCGCGCCTAGAACTTTTCGTTGAAAAGAAGAATCGGAATAGCAATTGTCGTATCTTTTCTGTTGAGTCCGATGCCTTAATAATATAATTGGACATAATTTACACTAGAGTAGAAGAAAACGGTGCGTATAATTGTTGTCTTGTTTGATAAAACACATAAGTACTAAGTATAGTATATACGTCATTGTTGTGAGTGTGAAGTAGTCGCAATATTTTAGTGAGGTGTGATTTCTGAACAGGCTTCTGGAGAAGTTTTGTAGGAATATGTCTATGTGTACAAGAGAGAGAGAAGAGAGAGAGAGAGAGAGAGAGAGAGAATTTGAAAATGAGGTGACGTGGATTTAGAGTTTTCATAATAATGTGTGTTTTATACACTATGGGCAGTGGTATGTGGTTTAAGTGTTAAAGTTCTATATTAAATGCGTTTGAAAGACCCTGCTCGTCGGTGGTTGCTTTTCTCGGTTTGTTGGAGACAATTAAAAAGTAACCACATCAGTATTTAATTCTTGCCTCCTTCAATATCCTTGTCTGCGCTTCAGTTTATTCCGAATCCAGTAGAATTCTATTGTTGGGTATAGTCTATTGCAGTTAGTTATATTTTATGGACAGCAGATCCATAATTTTGAGCTATATGTTTCAAACGGTTTGTGGTACTGTAATCAAACCGACTTCCATTTGCTCAAGACAGCTTTTAACTTCGTTTCCTTCACAGTTTTCACCCTGCAGTCATATCACCGTTTTTGTTATATGCTCACTCATCCATACTATAAATAAGAATTATGTTCAATCACAGTACAAAACAATAGAGTTCCACTGGCCACTATCCACTCACCGTTGGCATTAAAGATGATTTTAGACTGTGCTGAAGTAACAGATGTCCACCCTAACAGCCCTTGACACTCTTCCGACAGCCGTTTGAAGATTGTTTATGTGAGATGAAAAAAATACAAAGAAGGTACACGTTGAAGGTATGGGTTGGAAGAGACAACATAAATATGACTGAAGGTATAGGTTGGAAGAGACAACATGAATACAACAAATATAACTTTCCGATCATTTTAGCAATTTGTAGTCAACAGAGACCGTCTTTATACCCTGCACGCTGAGGTCAAAATATTACATTTTCGTCCTGCAAATTTTTCACATAATGCAACCAGCAATTTAACTGATTCAGTCTTCTTGAACAGAGTTTATCAGACGCTATTGAACAAGACTGAATTTGTTAAATTCCGAGAGGCATTGAGGAATAAATTGGCTGTTTGAATTCTTGTTATTTTGACATCATTAAGGGGGTTAAATTAGTAACGGTTCGAGAAAATTCGCCCGCTATTTCAACCCCTTCCAAATTCCCCAGACTCACAGAAAACAAAAACCAAGAACACCAACGAACTGAAATAGAAACACTCGCTATCTTCCAATGCTGAGTATATTCTTAAATGTATAGGATTACTTCGAAAAGTAAAACCATCAAAGACGTGCCCTATACCTCTTGTTTATGGGGGAGGGGGGGGGGGAGATATTGTGAGAAGGTGTTTATGCGCGAATATCCTTAAAACGTATAATATTGATTTTTTTCACCAATTCGCAATTTTATTTCGCTAAATATGAACAAACAGTTGTGAAAGTGTGAGTTATACATGATCAAACATCGGGGAGAAAATATGGAGGAGGAGGAGGAGGAGGAGGGGAGAGGACCGTTTGCATCACCAACTAAATATTTCGTCGGATCCAGCCAGTATTTCCAACGGAAAATAGCGATATACGTGTGGCATGCTACCTTTGCGACAAGGAGGTTATGAAAGGTTAACTGTTGTCACATGTCTTATGGTCTCGCCCCACCACCATAAAGATCTATTACCGTCATAGTGAGATATTAACCCTTTATCTAATCAAATGTCGAAATCCACCTGAGGTGATACACAAGACTTGCCAATCAAACCTTTTTTTTTGGGGGGGGGGGGGAGGGTAGTGGTCTAAAACACCGTTTATCACTCCACAAAGGAGACAATTATGTGGACCACACTCTAGTCAGGGCACAAAATCTGTAATGGTTGAAAGTATTGTTTTTCAATGTCACTTGCAACAATTGCTGGTTAATGTAGGATCCGTGGTCTTAAAAGCCAAAACACCCTTTACAACAGTATTAGCCCTTTTGCTTTCCCAGCCAACTTAGTAAATTTTCGGTGCTGTGCCCAATGACATTTGTATAAGGCATCATCTCTTAAAAAATGGAGCGAAAAAGTACATGTTGCCGCATAACATTGGGGCTTAGGTTTTACCCAACTCCATCAGTCTTCATTCGCTCTAAAAAAAACTTTGGGTGGGCATTTTCACTTATGCTCGAAGATTTCATTTCGTTTGCATTTTCGCACTTTTATCAGAGGAGTGACTATTGTTAATTTTAATCTTTGCAAAATGCGTTCAATGAAAATTATCGTTCCAGTCCAGATATTGCTCCAGTTCATCACACGGAAGCATTTTCTCTCTCGAGTTCTAAATTCTGTTAACCCTTTACTTAACATGAAAAGCAGACGACACTTGCAGCAAACAAAATTCTTGAATATAACTGTTTTTTTTTTATTTTTTGTCTCAAAAACATAGGTTATGACTCCTCATTGGAACGAGCTCGACGATCTCGTTGCAAAGAGGGGCCATAACCTATGTTGTTTAGACAAAAACTGGAAAAAAATAATGAATATTAATTGGCGATTTTTGTGAGTAGCGCTGGCCGGTTTTGGTCGTAACGTTGGGTAAAGGGTTACAAATATCAGTTCTGGGTCAGTGTATATCTTTTGATGAACGGGTAATTTGGGGTATTATTTGATTTTGTGATGGTGTGGGTCCAGCAAATAGTGACCACCAGAGATAACACGCAAATAGTGACCACCAGTGGTAACATGAAAGTGGTGTACAAATATATGCATTTTTGTTAGAGGTCAGGGTCACACGGGATTGTTGAATGTGCTGCCCAGACAACACGGTGGGTAGATTTTCACTGGTGGAAATGAGAAATGTTTCATGTATTTATGTTGTTATGCCTTTTTTAAAAATAAATGAGAAGATCTTATTTGTTTTCGTTGTTTATTCGAAGTTTTGATATTGTAAAACAATCGGGGAGATATTGCAACGTCATATATCACAAATTTCTCGCTATAAATGCACAAAAATTAAACATTTTAGACCACTAGTTGGTGAATTTTGACAATTTTACATAATTTTCAATCTATTAATGGATCATTCCAGCAAGTCTATTTTAATGATGTCGTATGGGTTATATATTGTGATATTATCTGAAAGGTTATTTATTTATTTATTGGTGTTTAAGGTCACATATTTCTGCACAATGACTAATCATGACCACCACAGTTTTACGGGTGGAGGAAGCCGGAGTACCCGGAGAGAACCACCTAGCAACGGAGAGCAACTGTCAGCTCCCCAACATACTAACACCACACAATCAAGGTTAGCATTGATTGAAGACAAGTGCACCATCGACGTGCAGTACGCCTTTGTAGGTTATGAACCACTAAATAAGTGAACACGTGACTTGTAGCATTTGACAGCCAAAGTTGTGAGTAGGATTAAATAGGGCTGATCAGCTGATTGGTTAAATATATTTTGACTTGGAAACCATTAATTAAAATTTTGATTCGTCCACTTTCGAAAGGATTAATAAGTTTGTTTGTAATATGGTGCCGGAATGTGTGAGAATCTCTCAAACACATGAGACATGGAAAAAAGGTGTGAAGGTCATTCAGTGCAAGACCATACGATAGTTGGGAAAATTCGAAATTTAAACTGAAATTTCATGTGGCAACATATATTTTTTTCCAGTTTAATTTTTTCAAGAGATAATGTTCTTTGTGGATGTGTAGGTATTCTTTTTCAAAACAACTTGGTGCGTTGTACTGAGGGTGAAAGTTTAACACAATGGTCAATGGGATTTATTTAGTGGTTCATAACATGTACACAGCGCCATCGTGCCCCCCACCTGGGCAATGGGGGTGGAGTGTCTTGCCCAAGGACACAACGCGATTGCAGCAGGTGGGATTCGGACCGCTCGCCTCTCGGCGTGCATCCTGCACCTCTACCTACTGAGCCACCGCGCCCCTTATCTGTAAGATAAGCCAGACAGAGACCGTTCGGAAGATGTTACTGTGTTCTCTTGGTATGGTATAAGGGAGATAACTCAAAGAGAAAATGTTTCACGTTGTGAAAATAGACAGATCTGATAGTTGGTGAAAACACACACTATAATGCCTGTAAGGAGACTTAGTTACCAGTGTGGGCTAGCTAGTTGGCGTTTCGCTTCTACTTTCGAAGCCATTATAACAAACCTCGTTCTCAACGCAGTTCCAAATCACCAGTGAAATGAATTCGCACTCCTCGATGCTCTGTGAATATTACTTCTGCGATAACCAAGCAGCAAGCCTTGGAGGTGAGGTGGGGGGGGGGGGGTGGCAGTTTTTGTACGCCCCTTTGAGAAACGCTTGTATTATGTAATCAGTCTGTCCGCCCGTCCGTCTGTCTCTCCGTTCGTTAACATTTTTGGTTTCAGACCGATAACTCCAGTTTGGATTAACTGATCTCAACCAAAGTTGGTATGTGTATTACTCAGCTAGTAATACAGGACAAGTTCTGATATAGGTTCCATCCAATCATAGTTATATGTGATACTGCGCTTTTTCGATTTAGAATTCGACCGTTTATTAACATTTTTGGTTTCGTACCAATAAGTATAGGTTACAGCATAGAAAACGAGTGATATTGAATATACAATCGCGAGAGTTAGTTAACGAGGACTTGTCCGAGTAACTAGCTCGAGCGATTGTATGTTCAATGTCACGAGTTTTTGTGCTGTAACCGACTTGTCACGTTGATGTTTGCACAAACAATCAAAACACGAACAATCAAACACTCCACTGAACCCGTGTCTGACACGTGTCCATTCCCGTTTAATTAGTTAATTTCTTAAGCCAAACTTGCAAGACACATGAAGATTGATGGAAAGCAAGTGATATTACTTCATTTTTTCCGTTTCGTCATTGCGCTCAAAAGGTTGAGCGAGAAATTAAACGTTCCATTTATCATTAACACCCGGGTGTGGATTTCTTTCTTTAACTCTTTCAATAAAATCAAAAGTCAGGTAAATTCTCGTTTCTCTGTTCAAAACATTTTAGCACAGGTGCCCTTAATCTTTCCTCTCGGCTGTGTTTGTATTAGAACTGACAGGTTTCACAATCACTGTCTATTGTTCCTTGATTGGTAAAAGTGTGGCGATATTTGTTGAATATCACACATGCTCTAACCAACTCTTCGAAATATATCACACACTTTTAACAAAGGTGTGACGTCATAACTATGTGACAACTCCAGTTTGGATCTTTTGATCTCATCCAAAGTTGGTAGAATTAAACATGGCTAACGGACGTATTAAGCCACGCCTGGTGGAACTCTTGTTCATATTGTCCTGTACTGTACTGATCCCCCGTGTGCCCTCTCCTTGAACATGGGCGAGGCACTCTTTTCTGTGGTTTGGTAATATTGTGTGACGAGAACGATGCTTTATGTGGGTTTTGATTACAACTGCGCAATTTCCATTAACAAACTCACTTCAAAAGAAGTGGAATAATTAGTTAATTAATGCCGGTTCCCTTCTCCTTTTTTATTTTTTTTTTATTAGGGTTTAACGACACATTAACAGCCAAGGTCATATCGTGTCGGTGACAGTTTTACAGGTGGAGGAAGCTGGAGTATCCGGAGAGAACCACGGAGCACGACGAGCGGCTGCCAGCTCCCCAACATAGTAACTCCGCACTGCAGCAAATGCAGGGTTAGATTGGTTGAAGACATGCCCACCATCAACGTGCAGTACGCATTAGTACACGGCGTCATCGTGTCCCCATGTGGACAATCGGGGTCAAGTGTGTTGCCCAAGGACACAACGCGGCCATTCTCCTTCTACAGTTTTATTAAATATTTGTAATTTTACTACACTCTACGGCATATTTCCATTATGCTTTACATAACCAGGTACACCATCTTCTTCATCATCCACTCTTTATCTTCAATATCATCTACGTAGAGTTTCGAAAAACTTAATTCCATTCAACTCGGCGTGTTTAACCCTTTACCTAACATGAAAAGCAGACGACACTTGCAAACAAAATTATTGAATAACTAATGTTTTTCATTTTTTTGTCTCAAAAACATAGGTTATGACTCCTCATTGGAACGAGCTCGACGAGCTCGTTCCAAAGAGGGGTCATAACCTATGTTTTTGAGACAAAAAATGAAAAAACAATAAAAATTAATTGGCGATTTTTGTGAATAGCGCTGGAGGGTTTTGGCCGTTACGTTGGGTAAGTAGTTAAAACATTCTGCTTGCAATATTACTCTGTCGCTACTAATTCTCGCCCGATCACCTGCTACATTGATATGTGACACTGTATTCGTTCTGTTCAGCTTCAGTTAAACCCTTTATCCACCAGAACTAGTACTAGCGTAACAAGAGAGTGATATTTGTTAGAAAAAAATTACATTTCTCGAACAACTAGCAGTTTTCATTATTTTCCTCAAAAACATAGCGAATGACATCTCATTGGAGTGGGCTCAACCAGCTCATTCCAATGATAAGTTGTAAGTTATATTTTGGAGGCAGAACTTAAAAAACACATCCCCGAATTTGAAAATTGCGATTCAGTTTGTGAATAGAGCTGACGGTTGCCAGATAGAACCATTAAGTTAGGTAAAGGGTTAACAGTAACCTGTTACTGTGTCTGTTGTGGTTACCTATTCAAAACAAAGTGCCCGGAAGCAATATCGTTCACTACGCCTAAACCCTCGTCAACCCTTACTCTCCTATTTTTCAACATTTTCATCACTTTTGTTTATTCTACCCTGCCTCAGCTCATTCTGCATTTTAATCTTTATACATCTTTTCGTGCCATTTACTTCCACCGAGTTCAGTTGTCTGTGATCCGAAATGTCCTGCCGAAATTCGTCATATGCGTAAAATTCCCCTTCCCCTCCCCCACCCTCTTTACGCCAATCTCTGAATACCTCCCAGGCATTCAAATCCTAAGAACTGCCTTGAGTTGTAGACGAGTGTTCACCCATAACTGTCCTCACACGTCACCTCGACAATTTTAAATGCCTTGGACAGTGGTTTGTCTTTGGTAAGCGAAACCAAATGTAAAGTTTGATGCGGTATAATATCGTTGCCCGAACAACGACGTTACAAACGTCACAATTGTAACAATACCGCGCCTAGAACTTTTCGTTGAAAAGAAGAATCGGATTAGCAATAGTCGTATCTTTTCTGTAGAGACCGATGCCTTAATAATATAATTGGACATAATTTACACAAGAGTAGAAGAAAACGGTGCGTATAATTGTTGTCTTGTTTGATATAACACATAAGTACTAAGTATAGTATATACGTCATTGTTGTGAGTGTGAAGTAGTCGCAATATTTCAGTGAGGTGTGATTTCTGAACAGGCAACTGGAGAAGTTTTGAAACTCGGTGTGGCAAAGAAGAACGTCTTAGGAATAAGTCTGTGTGTACAACAGAGAGAGATAGGGGATGGGGAGAGAGAGAGAGAGAGAGAGAGAGAGAGAGAGAGAGAGAGAGAGAGAGAGAGAGAGAGAGAGAGAGAATATGAAAATGAGGTGACGTGGATTTAGTGTTTTCATAATAATGTGCGCTTCATACCCTATCGGCAGTGGTATGTGGTTTAACTGATAAAGTTCTATAATAAATGCGTTTGAAAGACCCTGCTCGAAGGTTATTGCTTCGCTCAGTTCGTTGGAGACAATTAAAAAGTAACCACATCAGTATTTAATTCTTGCCTCCTTCACTATCCTTGTCTACGCTTCAGTTTATTCCGAATCCAGTATAATTCTATTCTTGAGTATAGTCTATTGCCGTTAGTTATATTTTATGGACAGATCCATAATTTTGAGCTATATGTTCCAAACGGTTTGTGGTACTGTAATCAAACCGACTTCCATTTGCTCAAAACAACTTTTAACTTCGTTAGCTTCACAGTTTTCAC
Organism: Pictodentalium vernedei; assembly: GCA_031216915.1. Taxonomy (NCBI): domain Eukaryota; kingdom Metazoa; phylum Mollusca; class Scaphopoda; order Dentaliida; family Dentaliidae; genus Pictodentalium; species Pictodentalium vernedei. The sequence goes on from CM062297.1 coordinate 806,684,229, forward strand.
CCTGTTGTATATCACCGTTTTGGTTATATGCTCACTCCTCCATACTATAAATCAGAATTATGTTGAATCACAGTACAAAACAATAGAGTTCCACTGGCCACTATCCACTCACCGTTGGCATTAAAGATGATTTTAGACTGTGCTGAAGTAACAGATGTCCACCCTAACAGTCCTTGCCACTATTCCAACAGTCGTTTGAAGACTTTTTATGCGAGATGAAAAAAATACAAAGAAGGTACACGTTGAAGGTATGGGTTGGAAGAGACAATATGAATATAACTGAAGGTATAGGTTGGAAGAGACAACATGAATATAAGAAATATAACTCTCCGATCATTTTAGCAATTTGTAGTCAACAGAGACCGTCTTTACACCCGGCACGCTGAGGTCAAAATATTACATTTTCGTCCTGCAAATTTTTCACATAATGCAACCAGCAATTTAACTAATTCAGTCTTCTTGAACAGAGCTTATCAGACGCTATTGAATTTGTTAAATACCGAGTGGCATTGAGGAATAAATTGGCTGCTTGAATTCTTGTTATTTTGACATCATTAAAGGGGGTTAAATTAGTATCAGTTCGAGAAAATTCGTCCGCTATTTCAGCCCCTTCCAAATTCCCCCAGACTCACAGAAAACAAAAACTAGAACACCAACGAACTGAAAAAGAAACACTCGCTCTCCTCCAATGCCGAGTATATTCTTAAATGTACAGGATTACTTCGAAAAGTAAAACCATCAAAGACGTGCCCCAGACCTCTTGTTTATGGGGGGGGGGGGTGGGGGGGGGGGGGGTGAGTGGGGAGAGAGATATTGTGAGAAGGTGTTTCGGCGCGAATATCCTTAAAGCGTGTAATATTGAGTTTTTTCACCAGTTCGCAATTTTATTTCGCTAAATATGTGCAAACAGTTGTGAAAGTGTGAGTTATACATGATCAAACATCGGGGAGAAAATATGGAGGATGAGGAGGAGGAGGAGGGGAGAGGGCCGTTTGCACCACCAATTAAATATTTCGTCGGATCCAGCCAGTATTTCCAACGGAAAATAGCGATATACGTGTGGCATGCGACCTTTGCGACAAGGAGGATATGCAAGGTTAACTAGTGTCAGATGTCTTATGGTCTCGCCCCACCACCATAAAGATCTATTACCGTCATAGTGAGATATTAACCCTTTATCTAATCAAATGTCGAAATCCACCTGAGGTGATACACAAGACTTGCCAATCAAACCTTTTTTGGGGGTGGCCTAAAACACCGTTTATCTATCCACCAAAGAGACAATTATGTGGACCACACTCTAGTCAGGGCACAAAATCTGTTTTCGTTGAAAGTATTGTTTTTCAATGTCACTTGCAACAATTGCTGGTAAATGTAGGATCCGTGGTCTTAAAAGCCAAAACATCCTTTACAAAGTATTAGCCCTTGTGCTTTCCCAGCCTACTTAGTAAATTTGCGGTGCTGTGCCCAATGACATTTGTATAAGGCATCATCTCTTAAAATATGGAACTAAAAAGTACATGTTGTCCCATAACATTGGGGCTTAGGTTTTACCCAACTCCATCAGTCTTCATTCACTCCAAAAAACTCTGGGTGCGTACTTTCAGTTTTGCTCGAAGATTTCATTTCATTTGCATTCTCGCACGTTTATCAGAGAAGTGACTATTGTTATATTTAATCTTTGCAAAATGCGTTCAATGAAAATTATCATCGTTCCAGTCCAGATATTGCACCAGTTAGTCACACGGAAGCATTTTCTCTCTCGAGTTCTAAATTCTATTAACCCTTTACTTAACAAGAAAAACAGACGACACTTGCAGCAAACAAAATTCTTGAATATAACTGGGTTTTTTTTCATTTTTTTGTCTCAAAAACATAGGTTATGACTCCTCATTGGAACGAGCTCGACGAGCTCGTTACAAAGAGGGGTCATAACCTATGTTGTTTTGACAAAAAATGAAAAAAATAATGAAAATTAATTGGCGAGTTTTGTAAGTAGCGCTGGCCGGTTTTGGTCGTTACGTTGGGTAAAGGGTTACAAATATCAGTTCTGGGTCAGTGTATATCCTTTGAGGAACGAGTAATTTGGGGTATTATTTGATTTTGTGATGGTGTGGGTCAAGCAAATAGTGACCACCAGTGGTAACACGCAAATAGTGACCACCAGTGGTAACATGAAAGTGGTGTACAAATATATGCATTTTTGTTAGAGGTCAGGGTCACACGGCATTGTTGAATGTGCTGCCCAGACAATACGGTGGGTAGATTTTCACTGGTAAGAAATGAGAAATGTTTCATGTATTTATGTTGTTGTGCCTTCTTTAAAAATTAATGAGAAGATCTTATTTGTTTTCGTTGTTAGTTCGAAGTTTTGATGTTATAAAACAATTGGGAAGATATTGAAACGTCATATATCACAAATTTCTCGCTATAAATGCACAAAAATTAAACATTTTAGACCACTAATTGGCGAATTTTGACAATTTTACATAATTTTCAATCTATTAATGGATCATTCAAGCAAGTCTGTTTTAATGATGTCGTATGGGTTATATATTGTGATATTATCTGAAAGGTTATTTATTTATTTATTGGTGTTTAAGGTCACATATTTCTGCACAATGGCTAATCATGACCACCACAGTTTTACGGGTGGAGGAAGCCGGAGTACCGGTGAGAACCACAGAGCAACGGAGAGAAACTGTCAACTCCCCAACATACTAACTCCACACAATTAGGGATAGCATTGGTTGAAGACAAGTGCACCATCGACGTGCAGTACACCTTTGTAGGTTATGAACCACTAAATAAGTGAACAAGTGACTTGTAGCATTTGACAGCCAAAGTTGTGAGTAGGATTAAATAGGGCTGATCAGCTGATTGGTTAAATATATTTTGACTTTGAAACCATCAATTAAAATTGTGGTTCGTCCACGCTCGAAAGGATTAATAAGTTTGTTTGTAATTTGGTGACTGAATCTTTCAAAAACATGAGACATGGAAAAAAATAGTGTGAAGGTCATTCAGTGCAAGACCATACGGTAGTTGTGAAAATTCGAAATTTAAACTGAAATTTCAAGTGTCAACATATATTTTTTCCAGTTTTATTTTTTCAAGAGATGATGTACTTTGTGGATGTATAGGTATTTTTTTTCAAAGCAACTTGGTGTGTTGTACAGAGAGTGAAAGGTTAACACTATGGTCAATGGGATTTATTTAGTGGTTCATAACATGTACACAACGCCATCGTGCCCCCGCGTGGGCAATGTGGGTGGAGTGTCTTGCCCAAGGGCACAACGAGATTGAAGCAGGTGGGATTCGAACCGCTGGCCTCTCGGCGTGCAGCCTGCACCTCTACCTACTGAGCTACCGCACCCCTTATCTGCAAGATAAACCAGGCAGAGACCGTTCGGAAAAAGTTACTGTGTTTTCTTGTGGTATAAGGGAGATAACTCAAAGATAAAATGTTTCACGTTGTGAAAATTGACAGATCTGATAGTTAGTGAAAACACACACTATACCGCCTGTAAGGAGACCTAGTTACCAATGTGGGCTAGCTAGTTGGAGTTTTGTTTCTACTTTCGAAGCCATTATAACAAACCTCGTTTTCAACGCAGTTCCAAATCACCAGTGAAATGAATTCGCACTCTTGGATGCTCAACATTACGTCTGCAATAACCAAGCAGCAAGCCTTGGAGGTGAGGGTGGGGGAGTTTTTATGCGCCCCTTTGAGAAGCGGTTGTTTTATGTAATCAGTCTGTCCGTCCGTCCGTCCGTCTGTCTCTCCGTTCGTTAACATTTTTGGTTTCAGACTGATAACTGCAGTTTGGATTAACTGATCTCAACCAAAGTTGGTATGTGTATTACCCAGCCAGTAATACAGGACAAGTTCTATTACTAATATGGGTTCCATCCAATTATTGTTATATGTGACACGGCGCTTTTTCGATTTAGAATCCGACCGTTTATTAACATTTTTGGTTTTGGACCAATAACTCCCGTTTGGATCATTTGATCTCATCCAAAGATGGTACAATTAAAAATGGCTAACAGACGTATTAAGCCACGCCTGGTGGTACTCTTGTTCCTATTGTCCTGTACTGCACTGATCCCCCGTGCGCCCTCTCCTTGAACATGGGCGAGGCACTGTTTTCTGTGGTTTGGTAATATTGTGTGACGAGAACGATGCTTTATGTGGGTGTTGATCACAACTGCGCAATTTCCATTAACAAACTCACTTCAAAAGAAGTGGAATAATTAGTTAATTAATGCCGGTTCCCTTCTCCTTTTTTATTTTTTTTTATTTGGGTTTAACGACACATTAACAGCCAAGGTCATATCCTGTCGGTTACAGTTTTACGGGTGGAGGAAGCTGGAGTACCGGAGAGAAAACCGAGCAACGACGAGCAGCTGCCAGCTCCCCAACATCGTAACTCCGCACTGCAGAACAGGCAGGCTTAGATTGGTTGAAGACATGCGTTCCATCGACGTGCAGTACGCCTCAATAGACGGCGCCATCGGGCCCCCATGTGGACAATCGGGGTTAAATATGTTGCCCAAGGACACAACGCGGCCCTTCTCCTTCTACAGTTTTATTAAATATTTGAAATTTTTACAACACTCTGGGACATATTTCCATTATGCTTTACATAACCAGGTACACCATCTTCTTCATCATCTACTCTTTATCTTTAATATCATCCACGTAGAGTTTCGAAAAACTTAATTCCATTCAACTCGGCGTGTTTTACCCTTTACCTAACATGAAAAACAGACGACACTTGCAAAGAAACTTATTGAATAACTAATGTTTTTCATTTTTTTGTCTCAAAAACATAGGTTATGACCGCTCATTGGAACGAGCCCGACGAGCTCGTTCCAAAGAGGGGTCATAACCTATGTTGTCGAGACAAAAAATGAAAAAATAATAAAAATTAATTGGCGATTTTTGTGAATAGCGCTGGAAGGTTTTGGCCGTTACGTTGGGTAAGTAATTAAAACATTCTGCTTGCAATATTACTCTGTCGCTACTAATTCTCGCCCGATCACCTGCTACATTGATATGTGACACTGTATTCGTTCTGTTCAGCTTCAGTTAAGCCCTTTATCCAACAGAACTAGTACTAACATAACAAGGGAGTGATATTTGTAAGAAAAAAAATTACATTTCTCGAACAACTAGCAGTTTACATTATTTTCCTAAATAACATAGCATATGACTGGCCGGTTTTGGTCGTTAAGTTGGGTAAAGGGTTACAAATATCAGTTCTGGGTCAGTGTATATCCTTTGATGAACGGGTAATTTGGGGTATTATTTGATTTTGTGATGGTGTGGGTCAAGCAAATAGTGACTACCAGTGGTAACACGCAAATAGTGACCACCAGTGGTAACATGAAAGTGGTGTACAAATATATGCATTTTTGTTAGAGGTCAGGGTCACACGGGATTGTTGAATGTGCTGCCCAGACAACACGGTGGGTAGATTTTCAGTGGTAAGAAATGAGAAATGTTACATGTATTTATGTTGTTGTGCCTTCTTTAAAAATTAATGAGAAGATCTTATTTGTTTTCGTTGTTAGTTCCAAGTTTTGATGTTTTAAAACAATCGGGGAGATATTATTTGTTTTCGTTGTTAGTTCCAAGTTTTGATGTTGTAAAACAATCGGGGAGATATTGAAACGTCATATATCACAAATTTCTCGCCATAAATGCACAAAAATTAAACATTTTAGCCCACTAATGAATTTTGACAATTTGACATAATTTTCTATCTATTAATGGATCATTCAAGCAAGTCTGTTTTAATGATATCGTATGGGTTATATATTGTGATATTATCTGAAAGGTTATTTATTTATTTATTGGTGTTTAAGGTCACATATTTCTGCACAATGGCTAATCATGACCACCACAGTTTTACGGGTGGAGGAAGCCGCAGTACCCGGAAAGAACCACCGAGCAACGGAGAGCAACTGTCAGCTCCCCAACATACTAACACCATACATCAGGGTTAGCATTGATTGAAGACAAGTGCACCATCGACGTGCAGTACGCCTTTGTAGGTTATGAACCACTAAATAAGTGAACACGTGACTTGTAGCATTTGACAGCCAAAGTGGTGAGTAGGATGAAATAGGGCTGATCAGCTGATTGGTTAAATATATTTTGACTTTGAAACCATTAATTAAAATTTTGATTCGTCCACTTTTGAATGGATTAATAAGTGTGTTTGTAATTTGGTGCCGGAATGTGTGAGAATCTCTCAAACACATGAGACATGGCAAAAAAAGTATAAAGGTCATTCAGTGCTAGACCATACGATAGTTGTGAAAATTCGAAATTTAAACCGAAATTTCATGTGGCAACATATATTTTTTTACAGTTTAATTTTTTCAAGAGATGATGTACCTTGTGGATGTATAGGTATTCTTTTTCAAAACAACTTGGTGTGTTGTACTGAGAGTGAAAGGTTAACACAATGATCAATGTGATTTATTTAGTGGTTCATAACATGTACACAACGCCATCGTGCCCCCACGTGGGCAATAGGGGTAGAGTGTCTTGCCCAAGGACACAACGCGATTGCAGCAGGTGGGATTCGAACCGCGGGCCTCTCGGCGTGCATTCTGCAACTCTACCTACTGAGCCACCGCGCCCCTTATCTGCAAGATAAGCCAGACTGAGACCGTTCGGAAAATGTTACTGTGTTCTCTTGGTATGTTACAAGGGAGATAACTCAAAGAGAAAATGTTTCACGTTGTGAAAATAGACAGATCTGATAGTTGATGAAAAGACACACAATAGCGCCTGTAAGGAGACCTAGTTACCAGTGTGGGCTAGCTAGTTGGCGTTTCGTTTCTACTTTCGAAGTCATTATAACAAACCTCGTTCTCAACGCAGTTCCAAATCACCAGTGAAATGAATTTGCACTCTTGGATGCTCTGTGAACGTTACTTCTGCGATAACCAAGCAGCAAGCCTTGGAGGTGAGGTTGGGGGGGGGGGGGGGGGGGGCAGTTTTTGTACGCCCCTTTGAGAAACAGTTGTATTATGTAATCAGTCTGTCCGTCCGACCGTCTGTCCGTCCGTCCGTCCGTCTGTCCGTCTGTCTCTCCGTTCGTTAACATTTTTGCTTTCAGACCGATAAGTCCAGTTTGGATTAACTGATCTCAACCAAAGTTGGTATGGGTATTACAGGACAAGTTCTAATATAGGTTCCATCCAATTATTGTTATATGTGATACGGCGCTTTTTCGATTTAGAATTCGACCGTTTATTAACATTTTTGGTTTCGGACCAATAACTCCAGTTTGGATCATTTGATCTCATCCAAAGATGGTACAATTAAAAATGGCTAACGGACGTATTAAGCCACGCCTGGTGGTACTCTTGTTCATATTGTCCTGTACCGCACTGATCCCCCGTGCGCCATCTCCTTGAACATGGGCTAGGCACTGTTTTCTGTGGTTTGGTAATATTGTGGGACGAGAACCATGCTTTATGTGGGTTTTGATCACAACTGCGCAATTTCCATTAACAAACTCACTTCAAAAGAAGTGGAATAATTAGTTAATTAATGCCGGTTCCCTTCTCCTTTTTTATTTTTTTTTTTATTTGGGTTTAACGACACATTAACAGCCAAGGTCATATCCTGTCGGTTACAGTTTTACGAGTGGAGGAAGCTGGAGTACCTGGAGAGAACCACCGAGCAACGACGAGCAGCTGCCAGCTCCCCAACATCGTAACTCCGCACTGCAGAACAGGCAGGGTTAGATTTGTTGAAGACATGCGTTCCATCGACGTGCAGTACGCCTTAGTAGACGGCGCCATCGGGCCCCCATGTGGACAATCGGGGTTAAGTGTGTTGCCCAAGGACACAACGCGGCCCTTCTCCTTCTACAGTTTTATTAAATATTTGTAATTTTTACAACACTCTAGGACATATTTCCATTATGCTTTACATAAACAGGTACACCATCTTCTTCATCATCTACTCTTTATCTTTAATATCATCTACGTAGAGTTTCGAAAAACTTAATTCCATTCAACTCGGCGTGTTTTACCCTTTACCTAACATGAAAAGCAGACGATACTTGCAAACAAAATTATTGAATAACTAATGTTTTTCATTTTTTTGTCTCAAAAACATAGGTTAAGACCCCTCATTGGAACGAGCTCGACGAGCTCGTTCCAAAGAGGGGTCATAACTTATGTTGTCGAGACACAAAATGGAAAAACAATAAAAATTAATTGGCGATTTTTGTGAATAGCGCTGTAGGGTTTTGGCCGTTACGTTGGGTAAGTAGTTAAACATTCTGCTTGCAATATAACTCTGTCGCTACTAATTCTCGCCCGATCACCTGCTACATTGATATGTGACACTGTATTCATTCTGTTCAGCTTCAGTTAAACCCTTTATCCAACAGAACTAGTACTAACATAACAAGGGAGTGATATTTGTAAGAAAAAAATTACATTTCTCGAACAACTAGCAGTTTTCATTTATTTTCCTCTAAAACATAGCATATGACATCTCATTGGAGTGAGCTCAACCAGCTCATTTCAATGATGAGTCGTAAGTTATATTTTTGAGGCAGAACTTGAATAACACATCCCCGAATTTGAAAATTGCGATTTTTATAAATAGGGCTGACGGTTGCCAGATAGAACCATTAAGTTAGGTAAAGGGTTAACAGTAACCTGTTACTGTGTCTGTTGTGGTTATCTATTCAAAAGAAAGTGCCTTGAATCAATATCGTACACTACGCCTAAACCCTCGTCAGCCCTTACTCTCCTATTTTCCAACATTTTCATCACTTTTGTTTATTCTGCTCTGTCTCAGCTCATTCTGCATTTTAATCTTTATAATCTTTTCGTGCCATTTACCGCCACCGAGTTCAGTTGTCTGTGATCAGATATGTCCTGCCGAAATTCGTCATATGCTTCAAATTCCCCTCCCCCCCCCCCCCCCCTCGCCCATCCTCTTTACGCCAATCTCTGAACACCTCCCCGGCATTCAAATCATAAGAACTGCCTTGAGTTGTAGACGAGTGTTCACCCATAACTGTCCTCACACGTCACCTCGACAATTTTAAGTGCCTTGGACAGTGGTTATCTTTGGTAAGCGAAACCAAATGTAAAGTTTGATGCGGTATAATATCGTTGCCCGAACAACGACGTTACAAACGTCACAACTGTAACAATACCGCGCCCAGATGTTTACGGTGAAAAGAAGAATCGGATTAGCAATTGTCGTATCTTTTCTGTTGAGACTAATGCCTTAATAATATAATTGGACATAATTTACGCAAGAGTAAAAGAAAACGGTGCGTATAATTGTTGTCTTGTTTGATATAACACATAAGTACTAAGTATAGTATATATGTCATTGTTGTGAGTGTGAAGTAGTCGCAATATTTCAAGTGAGGTGTGATTTCTGAGCAGGCAACTGGAGAAGTTTTGAAATTCGGTGTGGCAAAGAAGAACGTCTTAGGATTATGTCTGTGTGTACAAGAGAGAGAGAGAGAGAGAGAGAGAGAGAGAGAGAGAGAGAGAGAGAGAGAGAGAGAGAATATGAAAATGAGGTGACGTGGATTTAGCGTTTTCATAATAATGTGTGGTTTATACGCTATGGGCAGTGGTATGTGGTTTAACTGATAAAGTTCTATAATAAATGCGTTTGAAAGACTCTGCTCGTCGGTGGTTGCTTTTCTCAGTTCGTTGGAGACAATTAAAAAGTAACCACATCATTATTTAATTCTTGACTCCTTCGATATCCTTGTCTACGCTTCAGTTTATTCCGAATCCAGTAGAATTCTATTCTTGAGTATAGTCTACTGCAGTTAGTTGTATTTTATGGACAGATCCATAATTTTGAGCTATATGTTTCAAACGGTTTGTGGTACTGTAATCAAACCGACATCGATTTGCTTAAGACAACTTTTAACTTCGTTAGCTTCACAGTTTTCACCCTGTTGTATATCGCCGTTTTGGTTATATGCTCACTCATCCATACTATAAATCAGAATTATGTTGAATCACAGCACAAAACAATAGAGTTCCACTGGCCACTATCCACTCACCGTTGGCATTAAAAATGATTTTAGACTGTGCTGAAGTAACAGATGTCCACCCTAACACCCCTTGCCACTCTTCCAACAGTCGTTTGAAGACTGTTTGTGTGAGATGAAAAAAATACAAAGAAGGTACACGTTGAAGGTATGGGTTGGAAGAGACAACATGAATATAACTGAAGGTATGGGTTGGAAGAGACAACATGAATATAACAAATATAACTTTCCGATCATTTTAGCAATTTGTAGTCAACAGAGACCGTCTTTACACCCTGTACGCTGAGGTCAAAATATTACATTTTCGTCCTGCAAATTTTTCACATAATGCAAACAGCAATTTAACTAATTCAGTCTTCTTGAACAGAGCTTATCAAACGCTGTTGAACAAGATTGAATTTGTTAAATTCCGTGTGGCATTGAGGAATAAATTGGCAGCTTGAATTCTTGTTATTTTGACATCATTAAGGGGGTTAAATTTGTATCGTTTCGAGAAAATTCGCCCGCTATTTCAACCCCTTCCAAATTCACCCAGTCTCACAGAAAACAAAAACCAAGAACACCTACCAACTGAAATAGAAACACTCGCTACCTCCCCCCCCCCCCAATGCCGACTATATTCTTAAATGTATTGGATTACTTCGAAAAGTAAAACCACAAAAGACGTGCCCTATACCTCTTCTTTATGGGGGGTGGGGGGGGGGGGTGGTGAGGGGAGATATTATGAGAAGATTTTTATGCGCGAATATCCTTAAAGCGTGTAATATTGAGTTTTTTCACCAATTCGCAATTTTATTTCGCTAAATATGAACAAACAGTTGTGAAAGTGTAAGTTATACATGATCAAACATCGGGAAGCAAATATGGAGGAGGAGGAGGGAGAGGACCGTTTGCATCACCAACTAAATATTTCGTCGGATCAAGCCAGTATTTCAACGGAAAATCGCGATTTACGTGTGGCATGCTACCTGTGCGACAAGGAGGTTATGCAAGGTTAACTGGTGTCAGATGTCTTATGGTCTCGCCCCACCATGAATCTTTGCAAAATGCGTTCAATGAAAATTATCGTTCCAGTCCAGATATTGCTCCAGTTGATCACACGGAGGCATTTTCTATCTCGAGTTCTAAATTCTATTAACCCTTTACCTAACATGAAAAGCAGGCGACACTTGCAAACAAAATTCTTGAATGTAACTGTTTTTTTTTTCATTTTTTGTCTCAAAAATATAGGTTATGACTCCCCATTGGAACGAGCTCGACGAGCTCGTTCCAAAGAGGGGTCATAGCCTATGTTGTTTAGACAAAAAATGAAAAAAATTATGAAAATTAATTGGCGATTTTAGTGAGTAGCGCTGGCTGGTTTTGGTCGTTACGTTGGCTAAAGGGTTACAAATATCAGTTCTGGGTCAGTGTATATCCTTTGATGAACGGGTAATTTAGGATATTATTTGGTTTTGTGATGGTGTGGATCAAGCAAATAGTGACCACCAGTGGTAACACGCAAATAATGACTACCAGTGGTAACATGAAAGTTGTGTACAAATATATGCATTTTTGTTAGAGGTCAGGGTCACACGGGATTGTTGAATGTGCTGCCCAGACAACACGGTGGGTAGATTTTCAGTGGTAAGAAATGAGAAATGTTTCATGTATTTATGTTGTTGTGCCTTCTTTAAAAATTAATGAGAAGATCTTATTTGTTTTCGTTGTTAATTCGAAGTTTTGATGTTGCAAAACAATCGGGGAGATATTGAAACGTCATATATCACAAATTCCTCGCTATAAATGCACAAAAATTAAACATTTTAGACCACTAATTGGCGAATTTTGACAATTTTACATAATTTTCAATCTATTAATGGATCATTCCAGCAAGTCTATTTTAATGATGTCGTATGGGTTATATATTGTGATATTATCTGAAAGGTTATTTATTTATTTATTGGTGTTTAAGGTCACATATTTCTGCACAATGGCTAATCATGACCACCACAGTTTTACGGGTGGAGGAAGTCGGGATACCCGGAGAGAACCACCGAGCAACGGAAAGCAACTGTCAGCTCTCCAACATACTAACACCACACAATCAGGGTTAGCATTGGTTGAAGACAAGTGCACCATCGACGTGCAGTACGCCTTTGAAGGTTATGAACCACTAAATAAGTGAACACGTGACTTGTAGCATTTGACAGCCAAAGTTGTGAGTAGGATTAAATAGGGCTGATCAGCTGATTGGTTAAATATATTTTCACTTTGAAACCATTGATTAAAATTTTGATTCGTCCACTTTCGAAAGGATTAATAAGTTTGTTTGTAATTTGGTGCCGGAATGTGTGAGAATCTCTCAAACACATGAGACATGGAAAAAAAGGTGTGAAGGTCATTCAGTGCAAGACCATACGATAGTTGTGAAAATTCGAAATTTAAACTGAAATTTCATGTGGCAACATATATTTTTTTCCAGTTTAATTTTTTCAAGAGATGATGTTCTGTGTGGATGTATAGGTATTCTTTTTCAAAACAACTTGGTGCGTTGTTCTGATAGTGAAAGGTTAACACAATGGTCAATGGGATTCATTTAGTGGTTCATAACATCTACACAACGCCATCGTGCCCCCCCCCCCCCCCCCCACGTGGGCAATGGGGGTGGAGTGTCTTGCCCAAGGACACAACGCGATTGCAGCAGGTGGGATTCGGACCGCTCGCCTCTCGGCGTGCATCCTGCACCTCTACCTACTGAGCCACCGCGCCTCTTATCTGCAAGATAAGCCAGACAGAGACAGTTCGGAAAATGTTAATGTGTTCTCTTGGTATGGTATAAGGGAGATAACTCAAAGAGAAAATGTTTCACGTTGTGAAAATAGACAGATCTGATAGTTGGTGAAAACACACACTATAACGCCTGTAAGGAGACTTAGTTACCAGTGTGGGCTAGCTAGTTGGCGTTTCGTTTCTACTTTCGAAGCCATTATAACAAACCTCGTTCTCAACGCAGTTCCAAATCACCAGTGAAATGAATTCGCACTCCTCCATGCTCTGTGAACATTACTTCTGCGATAACCAAGCAGCAAGCCTTGGAGATGAGGTGTGGGGGGGGGGGGGGGGGAGCAAAACAAAGTGCTTAGAATCAATATCCCACACTACGCCTAAACCCTCGTCAGCCCTTACTCTCCTATTTTCCAACATTTTCATCACTTTTGTTTATTCTACCCTGCCTCAGCTCATTCTGCATATTAATCTTTATACATCTTTTCGTGCCATTTACTTCTACCGAGTTCAGTTGTCTGTGATCCGAAATGTCCTGCCGAAATTCGTCATATGCTTTAAATTCCCCTCCCCCCCCCCCTCTTTACTCCAATCTCTGAATACCTCCCCAGCATTCAAATCCTAAGAACTGCCTTGAATTGTAGACGAGTGTTCATCCATAACTGTCCTCACACGTCACCTCGACAAATTTTAAGTGCCTTGGACAGTGGTTATCTTTGGTAAGCGAAACCAAATGTAAAATTTGGTGCGGTATAATATCGTTGCCCGAACAACGACGTTACAAACGTCACAATTGTAACAATACCGCGCCTAGAACTTTTCATTGAAAAGAAGAATCGGATTAGCAATTGTCGTATCTTTTATGTTGAGACCGATGCCTTGGACATAATTTACACAAGAGTAAAAGAAAACGGTGCGTATAATTGTTGTCTTGTTTGATATAACACATAAGTACTAAGTATAGTATATACGTTATTGTTGTGAGTGTGAAGTAGTCGCAATATTTTAGTGAGGTGTGATTTCTGAACAGTCGGTGTGGCAAAGAAGGACGTCTTAGGAATATGTCTATGTGTACAAGAGAAAGAGAGAGAGAGAGAGAGAGAGAGAGAGAGAGAGAGAGAGAGAGAGAGAGAGAATATGAAAATGAGGTGACGTGGATTTAGTGTTTTCATAATAATGTGTGTTTTATACACTATGGGCAGTGGTATGTGGTTTAACAGATAAAGTTCTATGTTAAATGCGTTTGAAAGGCCCTGCTCGTCGGTGGTTGCTTTTCTCAGTTCGTTGGAGACAATTAAAAAGTAACCACATCAGTATTTAATTCTTGCCTCCTTCAGTATCCTTGTCTACGCTTCAGTTTATTCCGAATCCAGTAGAATTCTACTGTTGGGTATAGTCTATTGCAGTTAGTTATATTTTATGGACAAATCCATAATTTTGAGCTATATCTTTCAAACGGTTTGTGGTACTGTAATCAAACCGACTTCCATTTGCTCAAGACAGCTTTTAACTTCGTTTGCTTCACAGTTTTCACCCTGCAGTAATATCACCGTTTTTGTTATATGCTCACTCATCCATACTATAAATAAGAATTATGTTCAATCACAGTACACAACAATAGAGTTCCACTGGCCACTATCCACTCACCATTGGCATTAAAGATGATTTTAGACTGTGCTGAAGTAACAGATGTCCACCCAAACACCCCTTGCCACTATTCCAACAGTCGTTTGAAGACTGTTTATGTGAGATGAAAAAAATACAAAGAAGGTACACGATGAATGTATGGGTTGGAAGAGACAACATAAATATAACTGAAGGTATGGGTTGGAAGAGACAACATGAATACAACAAATATAACTTTCCGGTCATTTTAGCAATTTGTAGTCAACAGAGACCGTCTTTACACCCGGTGCGCTGAGGTCAAAATATTACATTTTCGTCCTGCAAATTTTTCACATAATGCAACCAGCAATTTAACTAATTCAGTCTTCTGGAACAGAGCTTATCAGACGGTATTGAACAAGACTGAATTTGTTAAATTCCGAGTGGCATTGAGGAATAAATTGGCTGCTTGAATTCTTGTTATTTTGACATCATTGAGGGGATTAAATTAGTATCGTTTCGAGAAAATTCGCCCGCTATTTCAATCCCTTCCAAATTCCCCCAGACTCACAGAAAACAAAAACCAAGAACACCAACGAACTGAAATAGAAACACTCGCTCTCCTCTAATGCCGAGTATATTCTTAAATGTATATGATTACTTCGAAAAGTAAAACCACCAAAGACGTGCCCTATACCTCTTCTTTATGGGGGTGGGGGGGGGGGGGGGGTTGGGGGCTATTGTGAAAAGGTTTTATGCGCGAATATCCTTAAAGCGTGTAATATTGAGTTGTTTCACCAATTCGCAATTTTATTTCGCTAAATATGAACAAATAGTTGTGAAAGTGTGAGCTATCCATGATCAAACATCGGGGAGAAAATATGGAGGAGGAGGAGGGGAGAGGACCGTTTGCATCACCAAATAAACATTTCGTCGGATCAAGCCAATATTTCCAACGGAAAATAGCGATATACGTGTGGCATGCTACCTTTGCGACAAGGAGGTTATGCAGGGTTAACTGGTGTCAGATGTCTTATGGTCTCGCCCCACCACCATAAAGATCTATTACCGTCATATTGAGATATTAACCCTTTATCTAATCAATTGTTGAAATCCACCTGAGGTGATACACAAGACTTGCCATTCAAACCATTCTTTTGCGCCTAAAACACCGTTTATCACTCCACCAAGGAGACAATTATGTGGTCCACACTCTAGTCAGGGCACAAAATCTGTTTTGGTTGAAAGTTTTGTTTTTCAATGTCACTTGCAACAATTGCTGGTTAATGTAGGATCCGTGGTCTCAAAAGCCAAAAACATCCTTTACAACAGTATTAGCCCTTTTCCTTTCTCAACCTACTTAGTAAATTTGCTGTGCTGTGTCCAATGACATTTGTATAAGGCATCATCTCCAAAAATATGGAGTGAAAAAGTACATGTTGTCGCAAAACATTGGGGCTTAGGTTTTACCGAACTCCATCAGTCTTCATTCACTCCAAAACACTCTGGGTGGGCATTTTCACTGATGCTCGAAGATTTCATTTCATTTGCATTCTCACACTTTTATCAGAGAAGTGACTATTGTTATTTTGAATCTTTGCAAAATGCGTTCAATGAAAATTATCATCGTTCCAGTCCAGATATTGCTCCATTTGATCACACGGAGGCATTTTCTCTCTCGAGTTCTAAATTCTATTAACCCTTTACCTAACATGAAAAGCAGGCGACACTTACAGACAAAATTCTTTAATATAACTGTTCTTTTTTAATTTTTTGTCTCAAAAATATAGGTTATGACTCCTCATTGGAACGAGCTCGCCGAGCTCGTTCCAAAGAGGGGTCATAACCTATGTTGCTTAGACAAAAAATGAAAAAAATAATGAAAATTAATTGGCGATTTTAGTGAGTAGCGCTGGCCGGTTTTGGTCGTTACGTTGGGTAAAGGGTTACAAATATCAGTTCTGGGTCAGTGTATATCCTTTGATGAACGGGTAATTTGGGGTATTATTTGATTTTGTGATGGTGTGGGTCAAGCAAATAGTGACCACCAGTGGTAACACGCAAATAGTGACCACCAGTGGTAACATGAAAGTGTTGTACAAATATATGCATTTTTGTTAGAGGTCAGGGTCACACGGCATTGTTGAATGTGCTGCCCAGACAATACGGTGGGTAGATTTTCACTGGTAAGAAATGAGAAATGTTTCATGTATTTATGTTGTTGTGCCTTCTTTAAAAATTAATGAGAAGATCTTATTTGTTTTCGTTGTTAATTCGAAGTTTTGATGTTGTAAAACAATCGGGGAGATATTGAAACGTCATATATCACAAATTTCTCGCTATAAATGCACAAAAATGAAACATTTTAGACCACTAATTGGTGAATTTTGACAATTTTACATAATTTTCAATCTATTAATGAATCATTCCAGCAAGTCTATTTTAATGATGTCGTATGGGTTATATATTGTGATATTATCTGAAAGGTTATTTATTTATTTATTGGTGTTTAAGGTCACATATTTCTGCACAATGGCTAATCATGACCACCACAGTTTTACGGGTGGAGGAAGTCGGAGTACCCGGAGAGAACCACCGAGCAACGGAGAGCAACTGTCAGCTCCCCAACATACTAACACCACACAATCAGGGTTAGCATTGGTTGAAGACAAGTGCACCATCGACGTGCAGTACGCCTTTGTACCTCCCCGGCATTCAAATCCTAAGAACTGCCTTGAGTTGTAGACGCGTGTTCACCCATAACTGTCCTCACACGTCACCTCGACAATTTTAAATACCTTGGACAGTGGTTTTCTTTGGTAAGCGAAACCAAATGTAAAGTTTGATGCGGTATAATATCGTTGCCCGAACAACGACGTTACAAACGTCACAATTGTAACAATACCGCGCCTAGAACTTTTCGTTGAAAAGAAGAATCGGATTAGCAATTGTCGTATCTTTTCTGTAGAGACCGATGCCTTAATAATATAATTGGACATAATTTACACAAGAGTAAAAGAAAACGGTGCGTATAATTGTTGTCTTGTTTGATATAACACATAAGTACTAAGTATAGTATATACGTCATTGTTGTGAGTGTGAAGTAGTCGCAATATTTCAGTGAGATGTGATTTCTGAACAGACTACTGGAGAAGTTTTGAAATTCGGTGTGGCAAAGAAGAACGTCTTAGGAATAAGTCTGTGTGTACAACAGAGAGAGATAGGGGATGGAGAGAGAGAGAGAGAGAGAGAGAGAGAGAGAGAGAGAGAGAGAGAGAGAGAGAGAGAATATGAAAATGAGGTGACGTGGATTTAGTGTTTTCATAATAATGTGCGCTTCATACCCTATCGGCAGTGGTATGTGGTTTAACTGATAAAGTTCTGTAATAAATGCGTTTGAAAGACCCTGCTCGTCGGTTGTTGCTTTGCTCAGTTCGTTGGAGACAATTAAAAAGTAACCACATCAGTATTTAATTCTTGCCTCCTTCAATATCCTTGTTTACGCTTCAGTTTATTCCGAATCCAGTATAATTCTATTCTTGAGTATAGTCTATTGCCGTTAGTTATATTTTATGGACAGATCCATAATTTTGAGCTATATGTTCCAAACGGTTTGTAATCAAACCGACTTCCATTTGCTCAAGACAGCTTTTAACTTCGTTAGCTTCACAGTTTTCACCCTGTTGTATATCACCGTTTTGGTTATATGCTCAATCATCCATACTATAAATCAGAATTATGTTGAATCACAGTACAAAACAATAGAGTTCCACTGGCCACTATCCACTCACCGTTGGCATTAAAGATGATTTTAGACTGTGCTGAAGTAACAGATGTCCACCCTAACAGTCCTTGCCACTATTCCAACAGTCGTTTGAAGACCTTTTATGCGAGATGAAAAAAATACAAAGAAGGTACACGTTGAAGGTATGGGTTGGAAGAGACAACATGAATATAACTGAAGGTATAGGTTGGAAGAGACAACATGAATATAAGAAATATAACTTTCCGATCATTTTAGCAATTTGTAGTCAACAGAGACCGTCTTTACACCAGGCACGCTGAGGTCAAAATATTACATTTTCGTCCTGCAAATTTTTCACATAATGCAACCAGCAATTTAACTAATTCAGTCTTCTTGAACAGAGCTTATCAGACGCTATTGAATTTGTTAAATACCGAGTGGCATTGAGGAATAAATTGGCTGCTTGAATTCTTGTTATTTTGACATCATTAAGGGGGTTAAATTAGTATCAGTTCGAGAAAATTCGCCCGCTATTTCAGCCCCTTCCAAATTCCCCCAGACTCACAGAAAACAAAAACTAGAACACCATCGAACTGAAATAGAAACACTCGCTCTCCTCCAATGCCGAGTATATTTTTAAATGTACAGGATTACTTCGAAAAGTAAAACCATCAAAGACGTGCCCCAGACCTCTTGTTTATGGGGGGGGGGGGGGGGGTGGTGAGTGGGGAGAGAGATATTGTGAGAAGGTGTTTCGGCGCGAATATCCTTAAAGCGTGTAATATTGAGTTTTTTCACCAGTTCGCAATTTTATTTCGCTAAATATGTGCAAACAGTTGTGAAAGTGTGAGTTATACATGATCAAACATCGGGGAGAAAATATGGAGGATGAGGAGGAGGAGGAGGGGAGAGGGACGTTTGCACCACCAATTAAATATTTCGTCGGATCCAGCCAGTATTTCCAACGGAAAATAGCGATATACGTATGGCATGCTACCTTTGCGACAAGGAGGTTATGCAAGGTTAACTAGTGTCAGATGTCTTATGGTCTCGCCCCACCACCATAAAGATCTATTACCGTCATAGTGAGATATTAACCCTTTATCTAATCAAATGTCGAAATCCACCTGAGGTGATACACAAGACTTGCCAATCAAACCTTTTTTGGGGGTGGCCTAAAACACCGTTTATCTATCCACCAACGGGACAATTATGTGGACCACACTCAAGTCAGGGCTCAAAATCTGTTTTCGTTGAAAGTATTGTTTTTCAATGTCACTTGCAACAATTGCTGGTTAATGAAGGATCCGTGGTCTCAAAAGCCAAAACATCCTTTACAACAGTATTAGCCCTTTTGCTTTCCCAACCTACTTAGTAAATTTGCGGTGCTGTGCCCAATGACATTTGTATAAGGCATCATCTCTTAAAATATGGAACTAAAAAGTACATGTTGTCCCATAACATTGGGGCTTAGGTTTTACCCAACTCCATCAGTCTTCATTCACTCCAAAAAACTCTGGGTGCGTACTTTCAGTTTTGCTCGAAGATTTCATTTCGTTTGCATTCTCGTACTTTTATCAGAGAAGTGACTATTGTTATTTTTAATCTTTGCAAAATGCGTTCAATGAAAATTATCATCGTTCCAGTCCAGATATTGCTCCAGTTAGTCACACGGAAGCATTTTCTCTCTCGAGTTCTAAATTCTATTAACCCTTTACTTAACAAGAAAAACAGACGACACTTGCAGCAAACAAAATTCTTGAATATAATTCTTTTTTTTTCATTTTTTTGTCTCAAAAACATAGGTTATGACTCCTCATTGGAACGAGCTCGACGAGCTCGTTACAAAGAGGGGTCATAACCTATGTTGTTTTGACAAAAAATGAAAAAAATAATGAAAATTAATTGGCGATTTTTGTGAGTAGCGCTGGCCGGTTTTGGTCGTAACGTTGGGTAAAGGGTTACAAATATCAGTTCTGGGTCAGTGTATATCCTTTGAGGAACGAGTAATTTGGGGTATTATTTGATTTTGTGATGGTGTGGGTCAAGCAAATAGTGACCACCAGTGGTAACACGCAAATACTGACCACCAGTGGTAACATGAAAGTGGTGTACAAATATATGCATTTTTGTTAGAGGTCAGGGTCACACGGGATTGTTGAATGTGCTGCCCAGACAACACGGTGGGTAGATTTTCACTGGTAAGAAATGAGAAATGTTTCCTGTATTTATGTTGTTGTGCCTTCTTTAAAAATTAATGAGAAGATCTTATTTGTTTTCGTTGTTAGTTCGAAGTTTTGATGTTGTAAAACAATCGGGGAGATATTGAAACCTCATATATCCCTAATTTCTCGCTATAAATGCACAAAAATTAAACATTTTAGCCCACTAATCGGTGAATATTGACAAATTTACATAATTTTCAATCTATTAATGGATCATTCAAGCAAGTCTATTCTAATGATGTTGTATGGGTTATATATTGTGATATTATCTGAAAGATTATTTATTTATTTATTGGTGTTTAAGGTTACATATTTCTGCACAATGGCTAGTCATGACCACCACAGTTTTACGGGTGGAGGAAGCCGGAGTACCGGTGAGAACCACAGAGCAACGGAGAGCAACTGTCAGCTCCACAACATACTAACTCCACACAATTAGGGATAGCATTGGTTGAAGACAAGTGCACCATCGACGTGCAGTACACCTTTGTAGGTTATGAACCACTAAATAAGTGAACAAGTGACTTGTAGCATTTGACAGCCAAAGTTGTGAGTAGGATTAAATAGGGCTGATCAGCTGATTGGTTAAATATATTTTGACTTTGAAACCATCAATTAAAATTGTGGTTCGTCCACGCTCGAAAGGATTAATAAGTTTGTTTGTAATTTGGTGACTGAATCTCTCAAAAACATGAGACATGGAAAAAAATAGTGTGAAGGTCATTCAGTGCAAGACCATACGGTAGTTGTGAAAATTCGAAATTTAAACTGAAATTTCAAGTGTCAACATATATTTTTTCCAGTTTTATTTTTTCAAGAGATGATGTACTTTGTGGATGTATAGGTATTTTTTTTCAAAGCAACTTGGTGTGTTGTACAGAGAGTGAAAGGTTAACACTATGGTCAATGGGATTTATTTAGTGGTTCATAACATGTACACAACGCCATCGTGCCCCCGCGTGGGCAATGGGGGTGGAGTGTCTTGCCCAAGGGCACAACGAGATTGCAGCAGGTGGGATTCGAACCGCTGGCCTCTCGGTGTGCAGCCTGCACCTCTACCTACTGAGCTACCGCACCCCTTATCTGCAAGATAAACCAGACAGAGACCGTTCGGAAAATGTTACTGTGTTTTCTTGTGGTATAAGGGAGATAACTCAAAGATAAAATGTTTCACGTTGTGAAAATTGACAGATCTGATAGTTGGTGACAACACACACTATAACGCCTGTAAGGAGACCTAGTTACCAATGTGGGCTAGCTAGTTGGCGTTTTGTTTCTACAAACATTCTGCTTGCAATATTACTCTGTCGCTACTAATTCTCGCCCGATCACCTGCTACATTGATATGTGACACTGTATTCATTCTGTCCAGCTTCAGTTAAACCCTTTATCCAACAGAACTAGTACTAACATAACAAGGGAGTGATATTTGTAAGAAAAAAATTACATTTCTCGAACAACTAGCAGTTATCATTTTTTTTCCTCAAAAACATAGCATATGACATCTCACTGGAGTGAGCTCAACCAGCTCATTCCAATGATGAGTCGTAAGTTATATTTTTGAGGCAGAACTTGAATAACACATCCCCGAATTCGAAAATTGCGATTTTTGTAAATAGGGCTGACGGTTGCCAGATAGAACCATTAAGTTAGGTAAAGGGTTAACAGTAACCTGTTACTGTGTCGGTTGTGGTTATCTATTCAAAAGAAAGTGCCTTGAATAAATATCGTACACTACGCCTAAACCCTCGTCAGCCCTTACTCTCATATTTTCCAACATTTTCATCACTTTTGTTTATTCTGCTCTGTCTCAGCTCATTCTGCATTTTAATCTTTATACATGTTTTCGTGCCATTTACCTCCACCGAGTTCAGTTGTCTGTGATCAGATATGTCCTGCCGAAATTCGTCATATGCTTTCAATTCCCCTCCCCCCTCGCCCATCCTCTTTGCGCCAATCTCTGAATACCTCCCCGGCATTCAAATCCAAAGAACTGCCTTGAGTTGTAGACGAGTGTTCACCCATAACTGTCCTCACACGTCACCTCGACAATTTTAAGTGTCTTGGACAGTGGTTATCTTTGGTAAGCGAAACCAACTGTAAAGTTTGATGCGGTATAATATCGTTGCCCGAACAACGACGTTACAAACGTCACAATTGTAACAATACCGCGCCTAGAACTTTTCGTTGAAAAGAAGAATCGCATTAGCAATTGTCGTATCTTTTCTGTTGAGACTGATGCCTTAATAATATAATTGAACATAATTTACACAAGAGTAAAAGAAAACGGTGCGTATAATTGTTGTCTTGTTTGATATAACACATAAGTACTAAGTATAGTATATACGTCATTGTTGTGAGTGTGAAGTAGTCGCAATATTTCAAGTGAGGTGTGATTTCTGAGCAGGCTACTGGAGAAGTTTTGAAATTCGGTGTGGCAAAGAAGAACGTCTTAGGATTTTGTCTGTGTGTACAAGAGAGAGAGAGAGAGAGAGAGAGAGAGAAGAGAGAGAGAGAGAGAATTTGAAAATGAGGTGACGAAGATTTAGTGTTTTCATAATAATGTGTGTTTTATACACTATGGGCAGTGGTATGTGGTTTAACTGATAAAGTTCTATAATAAATGCGTTTGAAAGACCCTGCTCGTCGGTGGTTGCTTTGCTCAGTTCGTTGGAGACAATTAAAAAGTAACCACATCAGTACCTAATTCTTGCCACCTTCAATATGCTTGTCTACGCTTCAGTTTGTTCCGAATCCAGAATAATTCTATTCTTGAGTATAGTCTATTGCTGTTAGTTATATTTTGTGGACAGATCCATAATTTTGAGGTATGTGTTTCAAATGGTTGTGGTTCTGTAATCAAACCGACTTCCATTTGCTCAAGACAACTTTTAACTTCGTTAGCTTCACAGTTTTCACCCTGTTGTCATATCACCGTTTTTGTTATATGCTCACTCATCCATACTTTAAATCAGAATTATGTTCAATGACAGTACACAATAGAGTTCCATCGGCGACTCTCCACTCACCGTTGGCAATAAAGATGATTTTAGACTGTGCTGAAATAACAAATATCCACCTTAACACCCCTTGCCACTCTTCCAACAGTCGTTTGAAGACTGTTTATGTGAGATGAAAAAAATAGAAAGAAGGTACACGTTGAAGGTATGGGTTGGAAGAGCCACATAAATATAACTGAAGGTATAGGTTGGAAGAGACAACATGAATATAACAAATATAACTTTCCCATCATTTTAGCAATTTGTAGTCAACAGAGACCGTCTTTACACCCTGCACGCTGAGGTCAAAATATTACATTTTCGTCCTGCAAATTTTTCACATAATGCAACCAGCAATTTAACTAATTCAGTCTTCTTGAACAGAGCTTATCAGACGCTGTTGAACAAGATTGAATTTGTTAAATACCGAGTGGCATTGAGGAATAAATTGGCTGCTTGAATTCTTGTTATTTTGACATCATTAAGGGGGTTAAATTAGTATCGGTTCGAGAAAATTCGCCCGCTATTTCAGCCCCTTCCAAATTCCCCCAGACTCACAGAAAACAAAAACCATGAACACCAACGAACTGAAATAGAAACACTCGCTCCACTGCCAGTATATTCATAAATGTATAGGATTACTTCGAAAAGTAACACCATCAAAGACGTGCCCTAGACCTCTTGTTTATGGGGCGGGGAGAGATATTGTGAGAAGGTGTTTATGCGCGAATATACTTAAAGCGTATAATATTGAGTTTTTTAACCAATTCGTAATTTTATTTCGCTAAATATGAACAAACAGTTGCGAAAGTGTGAGTTATACATGATCAAACATCGAGGAGAAAATATGGAGGATGAGGAGGAGGAGGAGGAGGAGGAGGAGGAGGAGGGGAGAGGACCGTTTGCATCACCAACTAAATATTTCGTCGGATCCAGCGAGTATTCCCAACGGAAAATAGCGATATACGTGTGGCATGCTACCTTTCCGACAAGGAGGTTATGAAAGGTTAACTGGTGTCACATGTCTTATGGTCTCGCCCCACCACCATAAAGATCTATTACCGTCATAGTGAGATATTAACCCTTTATCTAATCAAATGTCGAAATCCACCTGAGGTGATACACAAGACTTACCATTCAAAACTTTTTTGGGGGGTGGTCTAAAACACCGTTTATCACTCCACCAATGAGACAATTATGTGGACCACACTCTAGTCAGGGCACAAAATCTGTTTTGGTTGAAAGTATTGTTTTTCAATGTCACTTGCAACAATTGCTGGTAAATGTAAGATCCGTGGTCTTAAAAGCCAAAACATCCTTTACAACAGTATTAGCCCTTGTGTTTTCCCAGCCTACTTTGTAAATTTGCGATACTGTGCCCAATGACATTTGTATAAGGCATCGTCTCTTGAAATATGGAGCGAAAAAGTACATGTTGTCGCATAACATTGGGGCTTAGGTTTTACCCAACTCCATCAGTATTCATTCACTCCAAAAAACTCTGGGTGGGCATTTTCTCTTATGCTCGAAGATTTCATTTCGTATGCATTCCCGCACTTTTATCAGAGAAGTGACTATTGTTAGTTTTTATCTTTGCAAAATGCGTTCAATGAAAATTATCGTTCCAGTCCAGATATTGCTCCAGTTGATCACACGGAAGCATTTTCTCTCTAGAATTCTAAATTCTATCAACCCTTTACCTAACATGAAAAGCAGTCGACACTTGCAAACACAATTCGTGAATATAACTGTTTTTTTTTTCATTTTTTATCTCAAAAATATAGGTTATGACTCCTCATTGGAACGAGCTCGTTACAAAGAGGGGTCATAACCTATGTTGTTTAGACAAAAAATGAAAAAAATAATGAAAATTAATTGGAAATTTTAGTGAGTAGCGCTGGCCGGTTTTGGTCGTTAAGTTGGGTAAAGGGTTACAAATATCAGTTCTGGGTCAGTGTATATCCTTTGATGAACGGGTAATTTGGAGTATTATTTGATTTTGTGATGGTGTGGGTCAAGCAAATAGTGACTACCAGTGGTAACACGCAAATAGTGACCACCAGTGGTAACATGAAAGTGGTGTACAAATATATGCATTTTTGTTAGAGGTCAGGGTCACACGGGATTGTTGAATGTGCTGCCCAGACAATACGGTGGGTAGATTTTCACTGGTAAGAAATGAGAAATGTTTCATGTATTTATGTTGTTGTGCCTTCTTTAAAAATTAATGAGAAGATCTTATTTGTTTTCGTTGTTAGTTCCAAGTTTTGATGTTGTAAAACAATCGGGGAGATATTGAAACGTCATATATCACAAATTTCTCGCTATAAATGCACAAAAATTAAACATTTTAGCCCACTAATGGTTGAATTTTGACAATTTGACATAATTTTCAATCTATTAATGGATCATTCAAGCAAGTCTATTTTAATGATATCGTATGGGTTATATATTGTGATATTATCTGAAAGGTTATTTATTTATTTATTGGTGTTTAAGGTCACATATTTCTGCACAATGGCTAATCATGACCACCACAGTTTTACGGGTGGAGGAAGCCGCAGTACCCGGAGAGAACCACCGAGCAACGGAGAGCAACTGTCAGCTCCCCAACATACTAACACCATACATCAGGGTTAGCATTGATTGAAGACAAGTGCACCATCGACGTGCAGTACGCCTTTGTAGGTTATGAACCACTAAATAAGTGAACACGTGACTTGTAGCATTTGACAGCCAAAGTGGTGAGTAGGATTAAATAGGGCTGATCAGCTGATTGGTTAAATATATTTTGACTTTGAAACCATTAATTAAAATGTTGATTCGTCCACTTTTGAATGGATTAATAAGTGTGTTTGTAATTTGGTGCCGGAATGTAGGAGAATCTCTCAAACACATGAGACATGGCAAAAAAAGTATAAAGGTCATTCAGTGCTAGACCATACGATAGTTGTGAAAATTCGAAATTTAAACCGAAATTTCATGTGGCAACATATATTTTTTTACAGTTTAATTTTTTCAAGAGATGATGTACCTTGTGGATGTATAGGTATTCTTTTTCAAAACAACTTGGTGTGTTGTACTGAGAGTGAAAGGTTAACACAATGATCAATGGGGTTTATTTAGTGGTTCATAACATGTACACAACGCCATCGTGCCCCCACGTGGGCAATGGGGGTAGAGTGTCTTGCCCAAGGACACAACGCGATTGCAACAGGTGGAATTCGAACCGCGGGCCTCTCGGCGTGCATACTGCAGCTCTACCTACTGAGCCACCGCACCCCTTATCTGCAAGATAAACCAGACAGAGACCGTTCGGAAAATGTTACTGTGTTTTCTTGTGGTATAAGGGAGATAACTCAAAGATAAAATGTTTCACGTTGTGAAAATTGACAGATCTGATAGTTGGTGAAAACACACACTATAACGCCTGTAAGGAGACCTAGTTACCAATGTGGGCTAGCTAGTTGGCGTTTTGTTTCTACTTTCGAAGCCATTATAACAAACCTCGTTTTCAACGCAGTTCCAAATCACCAGTGAAATGAATTTGCACTCTTGGATGCTCTGTGAACGTTACTTCCGCGATAACCAGGCGGCAAGCCTTGGAGGTGAGGGTGAGGGGGGGGGGGCAGTTTTTGTACGCCCCTTTGAGAAACAGTTGTATTATGTAATCAGTCTGTCCGTCCGACCGTCTGTCCGTCCGTCCGTCCGTCTGTCCGTCTGTCTCTCCGTTCGTTAACATTTTTGCTTTTAGACCGATAAGTCCAGTTTGGATTAACTGATCTAAACCAAAGTTGGTATGGGTATTACAGGACAAGTTC
This sequence comes from Pictodentalium vernedei, assembly GCA_031216915.1. Taxonomy (NCBI): domain Eukaryota; kingdom Metazoa; phylum Mollusca; class Scaphopoda; order Dentaliida; family Dentaliidae; genus Pictodentalium; species Pictodentalium vernedei. Next base: position 806,711,460 of record CM062297.1, read on the forward strand.
TAATATAGGTTCCATCCAATTATTGTTATATGTGATACGGCGCTTTTTCGATTTAGAATTCGACCGTTTATTAACATTTTTGGTTTCGGACCAATAACTCCAGTTTGGATCATTTGATCTCATCCAAAGTTGGTACAATTAAAAATGCCTAACGGACGTATTAAGCCACGCCTGGGGGTACTCTTGTTCATATTGTCCTGTACTGCACTGATCCCCCGTGCGCCATCTCCTTGAACATGGGCGAGGCACTGTTTTCTGTGGTTTGGTAATATTGTGTGACGAGAACCATGCTTTATGTGGGTGTTGATCACAACTGCGCAATTTCCATTAACAAACTCACTTCAAAAGAAGTGGAATAATTAGTTAATTAATGCCGGTTCCCTTCTCCTTTTTTATTTTTTTTTTATTTGGGTTTAACGACACATTAACAGTCAAGGTCATATCCTGTCGGTTACAGTTTTACGAGTGGAGGAAGCTGGAGTACCTGGAGAGAACCACCGAGCAACGACGAGCAGCTGCCAGCTCCCCAACATCGTAACTCCGCACTGCAGAACAGGCAGGGTTAGATTTGTTGAAGACATGCGTTCCATCGACGTGCAGTACGCCTTAGTAGACGGCGCCATCGGGCCCCCATGTGGACAATCGGGGTTAAGTGTGTTGTCCAAGGACACAACGCGGCCCTTCTCCTTCTACAGTTTTATTAAATATTTGTAATTTTTACAACTCTCTGGGACATATTTCCATTATGCTTTACATAAACAGGTACACCATCTTCTTAATCATATCATCTACGTAGAGTTTCGAAAAACTTAATTCCATTCAACTCGGCGTGTTTTACCCTTTACCTAACATGAAAAGCAGACGATACTTGCAAACAAAATTATTGAATAACTAATGTTTTTCATTTTTTTGTCTCAAAAACATAGGTTATGACCCCTCATTGGAACGAGCTCGACGAGCTCGTTCCAAAGACGGGTCATAACTTATGTTGCCGAGACAAAAACTGAAAAAACAATAAAAATTAATTGGCGATTTTTGTGAATAGCGCTGTAGGGTTTTGGCCGTTACGTTGGGTAAGTTAGTTAAACATTCTGCTTGCAATATAACTCTGTCGCTACTAATTCTCGCCCGATCACCTGCTACATTGATATGTGACACTGTATTCATTCTGTTCAGCTTCAGTTAAACCCTTTATCCAACAGAACTAGTACTAACATAACAAGGGAGTGATATTTGTAAGAAAAAAATTACATTTCTCGAACAACTAGCAGTTTTCATTTTTTTTCCTCAAAAACATAGCATATGACATCTCATTGGAGTGAGCTCAACCAGCTCATTCCAATGATGAGTCGTAAGTTATATTTTTGAGGCAGAACTTGAATAACACATCCCCGAATTCGAAAATTGCGATTTTTGTAAATAGGGCTGACGGTTGCCAGATTGAACCATTAAGTTAAGTAAAGGGTTAACAGTAACCTGTTACTGTGTCTGTTGTGGTTATCTATTCAAAAGAAAGTGCCTTGAATCAATATCGTACACTACGCCTAAACCCTCGTCAGCCCTTACTCTCCTATTTTCCAACATTTTCATCACTTTTGTTTATTCTGCTCTGTCTCAGCTCATTCTGCATTTTAATCTTTATACATGTTTTCGTGCCATTTACCTCCACCGAGTTCAGTTGTCTGTGATCAGATATGTCCTGCCGAAATTCGTCATATGCTTTCAATTCCCCTCCCCCCTCGCCCATCCTCTTTACGCCAATCTCTGAACACCTCCCCGGCATTCAAATCATAAGAACTGCCTTGAGTTGTAGACGAGTGTTCACCCATAACTGTCCTCACACGTCACCTCGACAATTTTAAGTGCCTTGGACAGTGGTTATCTTTGGTAAGCGAAACCAAATGTAAAGTTTGATGCGGTATAATATCGTTGCCCGAACAACGACGTTACAAACGTCACAATTGTAACAATACCGCGCCCAGATCTTTACGCTAAAAAGAAGAATCGGATTAGCAATTGTCGTATCCTTTCTGTTGAGACTGATGCCTTAATAATATAATTGGACATAATTTACACAAGAGTAAAAGAAAACGGTGCGTATAATTGTTGACTTGTTTGATATAACACATAAGTACTAAGTATAGTATATACGTCATTGTTGTGAGTATGAAGTAGTCGCAATATTTCAAGTGAGGTGTGATTTCTGAGCAGGCTACTGGAGAAGTTTTGAAATTCGGTGTGGCAAAGAAGAACGTCTTAGGATTATGTCTGTGTGTACAAGAGAGAGAGAGAGAGAGAGAAGAGAGAGAGAGAGAGAATTTGAAAATGAGGTGACGAAGATTTAGTGTTTTCATAATAATGTGTGTTTTATACACTATGGGCAGTGGTATGTGGTTTAACTGATAAAGTTCTATAATAAATGCGTTTGAAAGACCCTGCTCGTCGGTGGTTGCTTTGCTTAGTTCGTTGGAGACAATTAAAAAGTAACCACATCAGTACCTAATTCTTGCCACCTTCAATATCCTTGTCTACGCTTCAGTTTGTTCCGAATCCAGAATAATTCTATTCTTGAGTATAGTCTATTGCTGTTAGTTATATTTTGTGGACAGATCCATAATTTTGAGGTATGTGTTTCAAATGGTTGTGGTTCTGTAATCAAACCGACTTCCATTTGCTCAAGACAACTTTTAACTTCGTTAGCTTCACAGTTTTCACCCTGTTGTCATATCACCGTTTTTGTTATATGCTCACTCATCCATACTTTAAATCAGAATTATGTTCAATGACAGTACACAATAGAGTTCCATCGGCGACTCTCCACTCACCGTTGGCAATAAAGATGATTTTAGACTGTGCTGAAATAACAAATATCCACCTTAACACCCCTTGCCACTCTTCCAACAGTCGTTTGAAGACTGTTTATGTGAGATGAAAAAAATAGAAAGAAGGTACACGTTGAAGGTATGGGTTGGAAGAGCCACATAAATATAACTGAAGGTATAGGTTGGAAGAGACAACATGAATATAACAAATATAACTTTCCCATCATTTTAGCAATTTGTAGTCAACAGAGACCGTCTTTACACCCTGCACGCTGAGGTCAAAATATTACATTTTCGTCCTGCAAATTTTTCACATAATGCAACCAGCAATTTAACTAATTCAGTCTTCTTGAACAGAGCTTATCAGACGCTATTGAACAAGATTGAATTTGTTAAATTCCGAGTGGCATTGAGGAATAAATTGGCTGCTTGAATTCTTGTTATTTTGACATCATTAAGGGAGTTAAATTAGTAACGGTTCGAGAAAATTCGCCCGCTATTTCAGCCCCTTCCAAATTCCCCCAGACTCACAAAAAACAAAAACCAAGAACACCAACGAACTGAAATAGAAACACTCGTTATCCTCCAATGTCGAGTATATTCTTATATGTATAGGATTACTTCGAAAAGTAAAACCGCCAAAGACCTTCCCTAGACCTCGTGTTTATAGGGGGGGGGGGGGGGAGTAGGTTATATTTGCGGATTCCAGGACACGTTGTACATGTACCGTACACGTACACGTACATGGTGCGTTTACCTCCATAGGATTCAGTGTTAAATCGCGTTCACGTATACAAAAATGTCGTTTTTTCATGGTGTCCCAGAATCCGCAATTGTTTTGGGGCTCACAGATCGCACTTTTGGGCGATTTTCCCACTAAATGGTAAATAACGGTAAAGACTAATAGTACCTCAAAGTAAACATTTTTGTTTGTTTTTCTATAGAATTTATTATCTGAAAAAAATTCGTTTTGACAGAATACTAAAATCCAATTACATAATCGAGACAATATATGCCAAAAATGTCCACTCCGTTAGGATGTTTTTTTGCAATTTTTTGTAAAGATCTGAAGAATTCAACTTTATGATGTAACTACAGAAACTAAAATATTTGTGGGGGAAAGGTGAGTTATTAGAGATTATATTGGAAAAGACTGCTACATTCTAAATGAAAATCAGTTGAAGATCCAGGACCTAATATGTTGGTAACAACATTTTTCACTTGGTGTCTTTACTGTTATATACAATGCATTTGCAGGGAGTAAGGTATTGTATATGGAATGGCCACTAGAGGGCACTGCAAATTTTCAGTAAATATTGGCTGTTCTTCCAATAGGTTGTATTTCAGAAAGAGTTGTCTTCTGAAAATGTCGCCATAAAAACAATATATGTGCCAGCTGGGAGCATGTCACACAAATAGGATGTCTTCTCTGTTATAGTGGTAAAGTATAGAACTTGTAGGATTACTTGCTGAATGTCTTTTCAGTGAAATAAGGCCATAAAATTAATTCATTTTTTGAATTTGTTCCTGCCAAAACTTGGCAAGGTCAAATGCTATTTGAAAGTCAATGTCTTTACCGTTATTTAATTTGTCTTCACCATTATATTAATGATTTAACGGTAAAGACAGTGCCATAACGGCGAAGAAATTCTGGGGAAAATATTTTAATATGCTTTACAGATATACTTAAAGTGACATAGTCAACTCATTCTTGAACTCTTAGAGGACTGGGGTTGTCAAAAATTGAATCTGCATGTTGAAAACCTGGACTTACATAATAACAAGTATGGCAATATAATTTTCCAAATCATGGTTGTTTTTTTATACTATATTTGAGAATGTCTGTCAGTCGGTATATGTATATATATGTCTGTCTGTCTACTATAGAATTGAATATGGGACCGTCCAGAGTGTCCAAAATGGGTCTACTAGGAGTACCATTTTATGGTGGAGGTCATCGTCAGGTTTAAAAGTACCCCAGTTGGAGGTGGGAAGGGGCACCAAAAGTTAAGACCAAATATTTTTTTGCCAATATAGGTTTTCAAAGGGGTCTACTAGGGGTAACTTTTTACCAGTAATCTAATGGTGGGCTTTTAAGAGTGTTGGGGTGAAGAGTGATTGGGGTGGAGAGGGGCACAACTGGTGGGGTGGGAGGGGCAACACTTATGGATTTCACAGATATAGATCTTCAAAGGGGTCTACTAGGGGCACCGGTACCTTTTTAGCAGGAATCTTATGGTTGGATTTTAAACAGATTTAAAAAAATGCCTGGGGTGGAGGTGGGGAGGGGCACAGCTTATGGATTTCACCGATATATGTCTTCAAAGTGGTCTACTAGGGGTAACTCTTTACTAGGAATCTAATGATGGGGTTTAAAAGTGATAGGTGGAAGGGGCAAAACTGACGGGATGGGGTGGGCAAAACTTAAGGATTTCACCGATATAGGTCTTCAAAGGGGTCTACTAGGAGTACCTTTTTATCAGGAATTTAATGGTGGGATTTAAGAAAGTGGCGGGGTGGGTGGGGTGGGGCAAAACTTAAGGATTTCACCAATATACGCCTTCAAAGGGTTAGGATTAGCCTAAAAGGGGTACCTTTTTAATAGGAACCTAATGGTGGAATTCGAAAAGTGATTGTGGTAGGGGGCAAAACTGATCGATTTCACCGATATAGGTCTTCAAAGGGATCTGCTATATGGAAATCACTTCTCAACCTGAGCGACGCTGGGTAACCCTGCTAGTTATTTATATTTTTCAATGTGTAAACTCTAAAGTGATCGTTTGTAAAAAATGTGATCAGATAGTGGCCGGAGGACCTGTTTAATTTTTTTAAATAATGTAAAGTACATAATGATATTTTCTGGAGGCTCCATTTTGTCAAACGTTTGAAATAGTGGCCGATCTTTTAAATGTGTCTATAGTGACCAGAGACACTGCCCCATTTCAAAGTACAGTCTAAATTTGTTTGGTTTGTCAACCTAGTCATTACCCGAGTGAGAGGACATGCCTGCAGTGCTGGGAATAAACTTGACAATGTCCATAAATTGCATGTTTGACCACATTTGACCACGATTTCAAGCATTGCTTATATATCTAATATACCATTTGAAGAGCCAATGTTCAACAGATTTTGATACGTTACTGTAAGTTCTAAATTTTGGCATAAATCATGACACAATAACATACTTGTAACAATCATATGCCTTTAATTATCAATATAATGATGTAGCATGTCTCAAAGTTCTGTGCGAATGAGTTGGTATCACACAGGTTTGGCACTGGACCAGTCAGGGCCATATCCAGGGATAATTTTGGGACACCGGTCCACATATGCCAAAGGCCACAGACCTGAGGCAGGCGTGGGTATGCCCCCCCCCCCCACTCCCCCCCCCCTCCAATGTCGTAATTTTAGTCATCTTCATAATCCTAGATCTATTGGGATTCAAGTGATTAGCTTCATGTTTGAAGTGATAAAGTTTTTTTCCATGATGATGCAGGGGTGGTGCCAGAAAATCCCCGACAGGGACCATTCCTAAATTCCCCGACAGGTGGGGAGGCGAGCTAGACATGAAATGCCTTTCTTTCAAAATGTAACCAACTCAATTTCTCTGAGCGAGGAAAATGGCACTTTTCATAGGCTTCTTTTCAAAATTTTTCATACCGGTCTGAACCGGCCCGGTGTGAGCAATTTTGAAAGTAAGCCCTTGAAAAGCACCATTTCGAGGTCACCCAGAGAAATAGAGTTATGATCGCTAGAACCTCTCGAAATAAAGACATTTCTGTCCAACTCTCCCCGACGAATTTACCAAATGTCCCTGGCGATGGGCGATGGGTTTGGGGGGAGCTACACCTCTCCGACAAGTGGGGGGGGGGGGGGGGGGGGGGCTGTAGCCCACGATGACCCCTCCTTGGCATCACCCATGCTATGATGTCTAAATAGTCCATAAATAAGGGATAATTTGGGCCTGATACTACAACCTGTGTAATGAGTTTGAACGGCTGCGGTTTGGGCGCCCAAACTGGTATATCACCTATATCGGTACCAAAAACGTCCTGGATACTGCCCTGCCAGTATTTCTAATTGCACAGTGGTGCCCACTTAATTGAATATCTCTTAATAAATTGATGTAATTTTCAAACACAAAACCATTTACCACACTTCCATATATTTACCATACTTCAACACCAATTTGACTTGTTTATTGCATGTGTTGGAGTATTCTCCTGTTAATTGAGTAATATACCTTGTAATATGTCAAAACATTACTATGACAATTACCAAATTCCCCTTATATATCTACCCACTTGGCCTCAGCACATCCAATACTGGCATTTAATCCATTATATCTTGTTTGACCAAGCTCCATGAACTCTGTCAAACAAGACATAATAAAATATATGCTCGATTTAATTCTAAAACAAGAATATCCGTAAATCCCTGTTAATTAAATATTTCTTTTAACTGAATAATTTCCACTGACTAAGTGGCTATTCAGGGACGGATTTAGAAATGTGGTGCCCTGGGCAGCAGAAATGTGTGGGCCCCTCTGGGCAGCCTCAGACAGTGGCTCAAATTTTTCTTACGATCTGGCCTCTACTCGCAAAGTGACAAGAGTTTCAGAGGGTGGGGGTGGGGTTTTCCCCAGGAAAATTTTGATTTCTGGAGGCTCTCAGATGGTCTCTGAAGGCATGATGAACTCCAAATTGCCTGGACATTTATGCGCCGGCTCAGCCTGCCCATTCCTAAATCCGGCCCTGTGGCTATTCAATTATCAAATTTGTGAACTTCAGTTTGTCTGATGTCCTAGCCGTGTTGTTGGATATGCAAGGCATCTTTAGCATTTTAGTTTTTAGTTTGTATCTACATGTAACTTCTCTCCATATACAGCTACAACGAAATGCGGTAGGAGACATTCATGAATCACTGGAACAGGTCTGTTTCCACCAATTGAGTTGTATATGTAGATATTCCTGTTTGTGTTCTATTCATCACAGCTTTCATTTTGATGCATGATATGCCTAGGTTGTTCAGATCTGTATAAGTCAAATTTTCTTCTCACCAATAAGTTTTGCATAAAAAGGAGCAGTATTACCTGGATGTAGCCTTAATATGTTTCTCATTTTTACTGTAGACTGACGAACATGTATGTTACATTTTTACTCTGAAAAAGGAACCTAGTCAAAGTGACTACTAGTAAGATTGTTTTGTGAAAAGTTTCTTTGAAATCTAACCAAATTTGAATAAGAGTCAATATAACTAATTATTTAACCAACTTAGCATATATCTTAGTCAAAATGTTAATAAAATGTAGTGATTTTCTTATTCATTATGACCTAACAACTGGTCAGTGTCTATAAATAAATATTTCTCTGCGCTTATGTATATTGTCATGTCAATGTTTATGAATAAACATTAGGCTGCATGAGGTGCCAACTTCTAACTACCACAGCACAGAATTCAATATCAAAATTAGGAACACAGAGGGTGCCATGATGACACCACCAGTGTCCATCAGTTTGATATTGAATTCTGTATTGTGGTTTTTATGAGTTGGCATCGCATGCGGCCCGATGTTTATTCATAAACAATGACATGACAATATGTATGTACATAGACATTGAGAAATACATATTCACGTGACTGTCATCATGCAGGAGTTACTGGCACCAACTTGTGTAACACTCTGATTTTTATGGGGTACAATTATAATTAGCTTTATGGGGTACAATTATAATTACCTGAACTCATAGGCCAAACAAAAACATAATGGTAAATAGCTGTTTGCCCAATGACCCCGAAATACGGTACTGGTCAACCTTAAATTTATGTTTCGTTTGGTATCCACCACATGAAGTACATGTAGAATTAAATATGAGCAAATTGATTTATATTTCTTCAGATCAAGACACTATAATATAGTGTCTTGAACTGAAGAAATATAGTATAATAACATTTTGCATATATCCCGCATGGAGCAAGTGCCATATAATCAAGGTTTTCATACGCCCAAATGATATGATATATAAATATCAGTTAGGCAATTTATTTTTTTAAAAAAATGCATTGCCATATGTGCTCTGCTTGAGTACTAGTAACTAGTTTACACTTCCCTGTGGGGCACCCGGGAAGTGAAGGTCTGCATGTCTAATGAGGTAAATTTGTTTAGTTTTTCTCCACTGGTAAAAAAAATGATCTTGATCGGTAACCAACACTTCTGGGATGCAATTTCTCAGTAAGTTGGCAACTTAAGCATAAATGATTAGCAGGACTTGACTTTATACTTGTGTTGTGTCATGATATAGCCCAGTTGCTGACAATGACATTAAACACTAATAAATTTATTTATTAGTGTTAATGTCATTGTTGGCATCTGGACTATATCATGACACAACTCAAGGATAGAGTCAAGTTTGCCAATCGTTTATGCTTATGTTACCACTTACTGAGAAATTGTACCCCAGTGGCATTGGCTACCAGATCCTATTTTACCAGTGGAGGAAAACAAAATCTACCTCAGTGAACACGCAGACTTTCACTTCCCAGGCATCCCACGAGGGCACCAATAAATAAATAAATAATCAGTACACAAAATACACTTGCAGTGACATATATATTAAACAGATGTTACATTTCATGTTTTATTTGTTAAATGCATTAAACTTATTTGTTTGTCTTTTCAATTTGAATTCAGAAAATAAATCGTTTAACTAGTCAATTAAAATTAATTTTATTCACACTTCTCTTTGGTCATAACCTTGCGTGCACATGCACCATTATGTGTTGGTATGAAAAAATACTTGTATTGAATAGTATGAGTACATGTTTGGAAATTTCGACTGAAGCTCTTAACTTATTTCAGAAACTTCTTATTTGTTGCATATAAATGATAATAATGCTGACAATTTTATATTATTCACATGAGAAATAAATTAAGTGGGTAGTCAAATTGGACAAAAAAGAGACTGGCTGAACAATTCTTGATAGTGTATGTGTTAAGAACTAAAGATGACCCACAACCAGTTTCTGCATGAATGAGTATCCACGCTTTGATTTCTTTTCACTATGTATTAAACAGCATGTACTCAGATGGGTCTTATAACAGATCTATCTGTTATAAGACCCATTTCAGTACATGTAGTTTAATAACCATGCTTATTTACATATCTTGTCTTCCCAGTTGGTTCCAAGATTATTTCTAAATGTCTTTAGGGTTGAAATTTACCGTTATGTCTTTACCGTTATACAAACAAGTGTGTCTTTCCCATTATGTCTTTACTGTTAAACAAAAAAATGTGTCTTTACCGTTATGTCCCCTCTGTTAAATGTACAACGGTAAAGACAGTTAGGTGAATTTATGAAAGTCAATTTCTCTAATCTGACTTAAAGTCAAGCTTTGCTGATGCACATGGTAATGTAATAGGCCTAGTTCTCCATGTTCTGACAGTTAAAAACCCTCAAAGAGCTTACCACTCACATGGTTTTTGTCTTTACCGTTATTTACCATTTAGTGGGAAAATCGCCCTTTTAACGTTCAAATACCCGTTGGCGAACGTGTCGAATGTACACGTCGCTCAAAAAAGTGAAACATGTACGAAATTGTACATGTAGATTTTCTTAAAACTTTTTTTCGACGTTCCCATCGTGGGTTAGATCATCGATCCATCGTTGGTGAACGCGAGCAAAAACCGTTTTGCGGCTTCTAGGACAGCATAAAAAAGGTGGTTTGCGGATTCTGGGACAGTGTCCCAGAATCGGCAAACAGCTTTTGAGGCTCACAATAGAGTCGACTATAAGATTGAAAATTCGATAAATTCTATCATAATAGACACTCGTGTTTTTGTTTCGGTGTGAATGAAAGGTTTTCGTTCAAAAGAGTCACCTATAAAATTGAATCTGTTATAATAGACATTCATGTTTTGTTTCGGTGTGAATGAAAGGTTTTCGTTTCAAACGGATGACATTGAAAAAAATAGAGTTTTAGAAAATTAGAAATCGATGGGAAAATCGTTTGTTTACGTTTTGTCGCTGCGAATTTTGTGAACTAAATCTTAATAAAACACTTTATAGAATTTGTTTCATTCAAATAAAAATAGTAAGGAAATAAAAAAGTGATTGATATATATATAGGAGAGAAAAAAATATAAATAAATAGTTATTTAACAAAATAAATATATCAAATCGAATAGATAATAAAAAAATACGTAAATCACGAACGCTTCCCAGACTATTAGAGCAAGGTTTCTTTTAAAAATGCTGATGAGAGCCTACGCATTCTGCGTGAACGAACAACTATGTCACCTCTTGTTAGAACGATGCGTCGGATTTCGGGATCACCTAGACTTCGATCATCAGAATCATTCGTGTCTGACGATGGAAAGGGAAGATATGGTCATCAAGTATTTCGAACCGGTGTTCGAACGCGTTCAAATCGACGAAGTGATCACGTTTTGGAAGAGTGTACTCTTCTGTAAGGATCGAGACAAGCCCACAGTTTCGGAAGAACTGAAATTGGCGCGAAAAAGTCTGACTTTAGAAGACAAGGGATGCATCATGAAATTATTGTTCAATGAAGCATACGTCTAAGTTATCTAGTTGGTATAAATAAGGGAGAATAGAAAATAAAAATAAATACACACATAAATTTTTTATCTAATATTAGAAAGAAAGAAAAAAACACAAAAATGAGAACCAGAAATAAATTGTATCCGACGTTAGATGACGACGAGGTTGAGAAGCCGAACGGCGTTTTGCCGATGGCACCGTCGCTAGAAGAAAAAGAAAGAGGAGAGAGGTATCGGATCGATCAAATCAGAAGAATCCAATCGTATCTAACTCAAGAGAGAGATTCTCGTCATTCTCTCAAGAAGAAGTATTCGCATTTCGTGAAATTCATCAACGCGATTGACACGACACTCATCACAATTTCCAAAGGGTTTACACGCAGCCGGCATCGGATTGTTGTCGACTGCGGTCGATATTCTGATCGTGTTAACCATAGAAGGAGTGGCTCTCGCCGCTGGATTGTTTAGCACGCTCGGAAACTTTTTGAGTAGGAAATTATATCTGAAGGCGAGGAAACACGACAAGATTCGCGTCTTGGCCGACTCCAAGATCGACACAATATCCGAAATGATCTCGATGGCGTTGAAAGACGGTAGGATATCGGACGGAGAATACTTCACGATATTGGGTGAGAAAACGAAATATGAAGCCATGAAAGAAGCTGTGAGAATCAAGACTCGTCAGATCATCAAGGAAGAGATGAAGGATTCTCTCGTGGAAAAGGGGAGGAAAGAGGCCAGGGAGGAATTCAGTAAGATGATAAAACTCAAGAGCAGCGATTGAAAAAAATATATATAATAAGAACAGAATTTTAAAAAAAGAAATATTAAATTTATATATAAAATAAAAACGAAATTAATTTAAATAACTCTCAAAAAATGTATTGCGTAAAGTGTAAGAGAGTTACCGAGACGAGTAATTCTCAAGAAGTACGAACTAAAAACGACAGACAGATGCTTCGCGGAATTTGTGACGTGTGTGGTTCTATCAAGACTCGATTCGTCAAAAAAAAAAGAACACGAGCAAAGGTAAAGGCATCGTGAATAAATGATCAATAATCTACCTTTCGAAATGCATCTGCCTGGTCACAGTTTCTCGGGACCTGGAACGAAATTGAACAAGAGACTCAACGCTGATCTGACTCCTAAATCTTGGAGCAAACCTGTGAATAGGGTGGACGCGGCCGCGTATAATCACGATCTATGCTACGCCGGACAGCCCGACACCAAGACTCGCAACGATGTCTGCGATAAAAACATGTTGGCGAAATTGAGAGGTATATCGAATCCGACCAGGAGAGAGAAGATAGAACGTTCGCTGGTCGACAATTTGATCGGTGCGAAACGTCGATTCGGATGGGGCGTTCAAAAAAAAAAGCGCATCTGAAAAGAAGAAGAAACGATTATTGACAAGCGAATTGGCTGAGGAGTTACACAAACCCATCGTGCGTAAATTTCGAAAGAGAAGGGTGTTCGTGAAGGGTTTGGATGATATTTGATCTGCCGACTTGGTCGACATGAGATCGTTTTCGAGGTGGAACGAGGGTGTCAGATATCTATTGACGGTCATCGACGTGTTTTCCAAATACAGTTGGATCAGAGCTTTGACGAATAAATCGGGACCTTACGTCGCCGAGGCTCTGAAGAGCGTGTTCGACTCGTCTTCTCGAAAACCAAATAAATTGTGGGTGGATAAGGGAAAGGAATTCTACAACAAGCACGTTCATCGATTGGTCGACCTCTACGCGATCGAAAAGCCAGCGTGGTGGAACGTTGGAATCGAACGATGAAGGAAAAGATGCATAGAATCTTCACGGCGAATTCGACCAAGAAATACATACATGCTCTGAACGGTCTGGTCAAAGATTACAACAACACACGACACAGATCGATCAAGATGACTCCCGCGGAAGCTAGCGATCCTCGAAACGAAAAACGGGTCTACGCGAATCTATATCCTGAGAGATCTAAGATCAGGAAGAAGTCTAGAACGCTGAAATTTGCGGTCGGTGATCGAGTGAGAATCTACGCTTATAAGAAACACTTCGAAAAGGGTTATTCTCCTCGATGGACCTCGGAAATCTTTGTGACAATCAAAATATTTCACACCGATCCGGTGACCTACGAAATCGAAGCTTTGGATGGAGAAGAGATCATCGGAAAGTTTTACGAACAACAATTACAGAAGACAAAGTTTTGATAAAGAAAACAATTTTTTTTTATTTACTCTCTTTAGCAGTTTCTTGTTTACACATAATAGGAGAGAAAAATAATAATAAAAAATAATTAAAACTATTTTTAGATAAAAAAAAAGCAAGCTAATTAATAAACAAAAAACAAAAACCCTTTAAAAAATGGAAAATATACTAGAAATAGCACAAAGCATAGTGAAAGATGAAAGTATTCAAGAATATGAGGTTCATGAATACGAACCGGTAACCGGAACGAGTTTGAACAATGCGGGAGAGATAAGAATCAACGTCGAAACTCAAGATCTATTCATACATCCTAGCGAGAGTTACATAGTGGTGCAGGGACGTCTCACCAAGGAAGATGGGAGCGACTACGCCGACGACGACACGGTTACTCTAGCCAATAATGGCATCATGCATCTATTCAGTAATATAAAATACATGCTATCTGGACAAGAGATAGAATCTGTGTTTCATCCTGGTCAGGCCACCACGATGTTCAGACTCTTGACGTATCCTGATGATTTTTCGAAATCCAGAGGACTTAATCAGTTGTGGGTGAAAGACACCGTCGGCCCTGCTAGCGCCGGCGCCATGCTCGAAGATTTCATTTCGTTGGCATTGTGGCACTTTTATCAGAGAAGTGACTATTGTTATTTTAAATCTTTGCAAAATGCGTTCAATGAAAATTATCGTTCCAGTCCAGATATTGCTCCAGTTGATCACACGGAAGCATTTTCTCTGGAGTTCTAAATTCTATTAACCCTTTACCTAACATGAAAAGAAGACGACACCTGCAAACAAAATTCTTGAATATAACTGTTTTTTTTATTTTTTGTCTCAAAAATATAGGTTATGACTCCTTATTGGAACGAGCTCGACGAGCTCGATCCAAAGAGGAGTCATAACCTATGTTGTTTAGACAAAAAAATGAAAAAAATAATGAAAATTAATTTTCGATTTTAGTGAGTAGCGCTGGCCGGTTTTTGTCGTTACGTTGGGTAAAGGGTTACAAATATCAGCTCTGCGTCAGTGTATATCCTTTGATGAACGGGTAATTTGGGGTATTATTTGATTTTGTGATGGTGTGGGTCAAACAAATAGTGACCACCAGTGGTAACACGCAAATAGTGACCACCCAGTGGTAACATGAAAGTGGTGTACAAATATATGCATTTTTGTTAGAGGTCAGGGTCACACGGGATTGTTGAATGTGATGCCCAGACAACACGGTGGGTAGATTTTCACTGGCAAGAAACGAGAAATGTTGTTGTGCCTTCTTTAAAAATTAATGAGAAGATCTTATTTGTTTTCGTTGTTAGTTCGAAGTTTTGATGTTGTAAAACAATCGGGGAGATATTGAAACGTCATATATCACAAATTTCTCGCTATAAATGCACAAAAATTAAACATTTTAGACCACTAATTGGTGAATTTTGACAATTTTACATAATTTTCAATCTTTTAATGGATCATTCCAGCAAGTCTATTTTAATGATGTCGTATGGGTTATATATTGTTATATTATCTGAAAGGTTATTTATTTATTTACTGGTGTTTACGGTCACATATTTCTGCACAGTGGCTAATCATGACCACCACAGTTTTACGGGTGGAGGAAGCCGGAATACCCGGAGAGAACCACCGAGCAACGGAGAGCAACTGTCAGCTCCCAACATACTAACACCACACATTCAGGGTTAGCATTGGTTGAAGACAAGTGCACCATCGACGTGCAGTACGCCTTCGTAGGTTATGAACCACTAAATAAGTGAACACGTGACTTGTAACATTTGACAGCCAAAGTTGTGAGTAGGATTAAACAGGGCTGATCAGCTGATTGGTTAAATATATTTTGACTTTGAAACCATTAATTAAAATTTTGATTCGTCCACTTTCGAAAGGATTAATAAGTTTGTTTGTAATTTGGTGCCGGAATGTGTGAGAATTTCTCAAACACATCAGACATGGAAAAAAAGGTGTGAAGGTCATTCAGTGCAAGACCATACGATAGTTGTGAAAATTCGAAATTTAAACTGAAATTCCATGTGGCAACATATATTTTTCCAGTTTAATTTTTTCAAGAGATGATGTACTTTGTGGATGTATAGGTGTTCTTTTTCAAAACAACTTGGTGCGTTGTACTGAGAGTGAAAGGTTAACACAATGGTCAATGGGATTTATTTAGTGGTTCATAACATGTACAGAACGCCATCGTGCCCCCCACGTGGGCAATGGGGATGGAATGTCTTGCCCAAGGACGCAACGCGATTGCAGCAGGTGGGATTCGGACCGCTCGCCTTTCGGCGTGCATCCTGAACCTCTACCTACTGAGCCACCGCGCCCCTTATCTGCAAGATAAGCCAGACAGAGACCGTTCGGAAAATGTTACTGTGTTCTCTTGGTATGGTATAAGGGAGATAACTCAAAGAGAAAATGTTTCACGTTGTGAAAATAGACAGATCTGATAATTGGTGAAAACACACACTATAACGCCTGTAAGGAGACCTAGTTACCAGTGTGGGCTAGCTAGTTGGCGTTTCGTTTCTACTTTCGAAGCCATTATAACAAACCTCGTTCTCAACGCAGTTCCAAATCACCAGTGAAATGAATTCGCACTCTTGGATGCTCTGTGAACATTTTTTCTGCGATAACCAAGCAGCAAGCTTTGGAGGTGAGGTGGTGTGGGGGGGGGGGGGGGGGGGTCAGTTTTTGTACGCCCCTTTGACAAACGGTTGAATTATGTAATCAGTCTGTCTGTCCGTCCATCCATCCATCTGTCCGTCTGTCTCTCCGTTCGTTAACATTTTTGGTTTCAAACCGATAACTCCAGTTTGGATTAACTGTTCTCACCCAAAGTTGGTATGTGTATTACCCAGCTAGTAATACAGGACCAGTTCTAATATAGGTTCCATCCAATCATAGCTATATGTGATACGGCGCTTTTTCGATTTAGAATTCGACCGTTTATTAACATTTTTGGTTTCGGACCAATAACACTAGTTTGGATCATTTGATCTCATCCAAAGTTGGTAGAATTAAAAATGGCTAACGGACGTATTAAGCCACGCCTGGTGGAATTCTTGTTTATATTGTCCTGTACTGCACTGATCCCCCGTGCGCCCTCTCCTTGAACTTGGGTGAGGCACTGTTTTCTGTGGTTTGGTAATATTGTGTGACGAGAACGATGCTTTATGTGGGTGTTGATCACAACTGCGCAATTTCCATTAACAAACTTACTTCAAAAGAAGTGAAATAATTTGTTCATTAATGCCGGTTCTCTTCTCCATTTTTATTTCTTTTCAATAGGGTTTAACGACACATTAACAGCCAAGGTCATATCGTGTCGGTGACCGTTTTACGGGTGGAGGAAACTGGAGTACCCGGAGAGAACAAACGCAGCAACGACGAGCAGCTGCCAGCTCCCCAACATCGAAACTCCGCACTGCAGAACAGGCAGGGTTAGATTGGTTGAAGACATGCCCACCATCGACGTGCAGTACGCCTTAGCTCGTTCCAAAGAGGGGTCATAACCTATGTTTTTGAGACAAAAAATGAAAAAACAATAAAAATTTATTGGCGATTTTTGTGAATAGCGCTGGAGGGTTTTGGCCGTTACGTTGGGTAAGTAGTTAGAACATTCTGCTTGCAATATTACTCTGTCGCTACTAATTCTCACCCGATCACCTGCTACATTGATATGTGACACTGTATTCATTCTGTTCAGCTTCAGCTTCAGTTAAACCCTTTATCCAATAGAACTAGTACTAACATAACAAGGGAGTGATATTTGCAAGAAAAAAATTACATTTCTCGAACAACTAGCAGTTTTCATTATTTTCCTTAAAAACATAGCATATGACATCTCATTGGAGTGAGCTCAACCAGCTCATTCCAATGATAAGTCGTAAGTTATATTTTTGAGGCAGAACTTGAAAAACACATCCCCGAATTTGAAAATTGCGATTCAGTTTGTGAATAGAGCTGACGGTTGCCAGATAGGATAATTAAGTTAGGTAAAGGGTTAACAGTAACCTGTTACTGTGTCTGTTGTGGTTATCTATTCAAAAGAAAGTGTCTGGAATCAATATCGTACACTACGCCTAAACCCTCGTCAGCCCTTACACTCCTATTTTCCAACATTTTCATCACTTTTGTTTATTCTACCCTGCCTCAGCTCATTCTGCATATCAATCTTTATACATGTTTTCGTGCCATTTACTTCCACCGAGTTCAGTTGTCTGTGATTCGAAATGTCCTGCCGAAATTCGTCATATGCTTTAAATTCCCATTTTCCCTCCCCCACCCTCTTTACGCCAATCTCTGAATACCTCCCCGACATTCAAATCCTAAGAACTGCCTTGAGTTGTAGACGAGTGTTCATCCATAACTGTCCTCACACGTCACCTCGACAATTTTAAGTGCCTTGGACAGTGGTTATCTTTGGTAAGCGAAACCAAATGTAAAGTTTGATGCGGTATAATATCGTTGCCCGAACAACGACGTTACAAACGTCATAATTGTAACAATACCGCGCCTAGAACTTTTCGTTGAATAGAAGAATCGGATTAGCAATTGTCGTATCTTTTCTGTAGAGACTGATGCCTTAATAATATAATTGGACATAATTTACACAAGAGTAAAAGAAAACGGTGCGTGTAATTGTTGACTTGTTTGATATAACACATAAGTACTAAGTATAGTATATACGTCATTGTTGCGAGTGTGAAGTAGTCGCAATATTTCAGTGAGGTGTGATTTCTAAACAGGCTACTGGAGAAGTTTTGAAATTCGGTGTGGCAAAGAAGAACGCCTTAGGAATATGTCTATGTGTACAAGAGAGAAAAAATTACATTTCTCGAACAACAAGCAGTTTTCATTATTTTCCTCAAAAACATAGCATATGACATCTCATTGGAGTGAGCTCAACCAGCTCATTCCAATGATAATATCGTTGCCCGAACAACGACGTTACAAACATCACAATTGTAACAATACCGCGCCTAGAACTTTTCGTTGAAAAGAAGAATCGGATTAGCAATTGTCGTATCTTTTCTGTTGAGACCGATGCCTTAATAATATAACTGGACATAATTTACACAAGAGTAAAAGAAAACGGTGCGTATAATTGTTGTCTTGTTTGATATAACACAAAAGTATTAAGTATAGTATATACGTCATTGTTGCGAGTGTGAAGTAGTCGCCATATTTCAGTGAGTTGTGAGATCCACCTGAGGAGATACACAAACTTGCCATTCAAACCATTCTTTTGCGCCTAAAACACTGTTTATCACTCCACCAAGGAGACAATTATGTGGTCCACACTCTAGTCAGGGCACAAAATCTGTTTTGGTTGAAAGTTTTGTTTTTCAATGTCACTTGCAACAATTGCTGGTTAAAGTAGGATTCGTGGTCTCAAAAGCCAAAAACATCCTTTACAACAATATTAGCCCTTTTGCTTTCCCAACCTACTTAGTAAATTTGCGGTGCTGTGTCCAATGACATTTGTATAAGGCATCATCTCCAAAAATATGGAGTGAAAAAGTACATGTTGTCGTATAACATTGGGGCTTAGGGTTTACCGAACACCATCAGTCTTCATTCACTCCAAAACACTCTGGGTGGGCATTTTCAATTATGCTCCAAGATTTCATTTCGTTTGCATTCTCATACTTTTATCAGAGAAGTGACTATTGTTAGTTTTAATCTTTGCAAAATGCGTTCAATGAAAATTATCGTTCCAGTCCAGATATTGCTCCAGTTGATCACACGGAGGCATTTTCTCTCTCGAGTTCTAAATTCTATTAACCCTTTACCTAACATGAAAAGCAGGCGACACTTGCAAACAAAATTCTTGAATATAACTGGGTTTTTTTCATTTTTTGTCTCAAAAATATAGGTTATGACTCCTCAATGGAACGAGCTCGACGAGCTCGTTCCAAAGAGGGGTCATAACCTATGTTGTTTAGACAAAAAATGAAAAAAATATGAAAATTAATTGGCGATTTTAGTGAGTAGCGCTGGCCGGTTTTGGTCGTTACGTTGGGTAAAGGGTTACAAATATCAGCTCTGGGTCAGTGTATATCCTTTGATGAACGGGTAATTTGGGGTATTATTTGATTTTGTGATGGTGTGGGTCAAGCAAATAGTGACCACCAGTGGTAACACGCAAATAGTGACCACCCAGTGGTAACATGAAAGTGTTGTACAAATATATGCATTTTTGTTAGAGGTCAGGGTCACACGGGATTGTTGAATGTGATGCCCAGACAACACGGTGGGTAGATTTTCACTGGCAAGAAATGAGAAATGTTGTTGTGCCTTCTTTAAAAATTAATAAGATCTTATTTGTTTTCGTTGTTAGTTCGAAGTTTTGATGTTGTAAAACAATCGGGGAGATATTGAAACGTCATATATCACAAATTTCTCGCTATAAATGCACAAAAATTAAACATTTTAGACCACTAATTGGTGGATTTTGACAATTTTACATAATTTTCAATCTTTTAATGGATCATTCCAGCAAGTCTATTTTAATGATGTCGTATGGGTTATATATTGTTATATTATCTGAAAGGTTATTTATTTATTTACTGGTGTTTACGGTCACATATTTCTGCACAATGGCTAATCATGACCACCACAGTTTTACGGGTGGAGGAAGCCGGAATACCCGGAGAGAACCACCGAGCAACGGAGAGCAACTGTCAGCTCCCAACATACTAACACCACACATTCAGGGTTAGCATTGGTTGAAGACAAGTGCACCATCGACGTGCAGTACGCCTTCGTAGGTTATGAACCACTAAATAAGTGAACACGTGACTTGTAACATTTGACAGCCAAAGTTGTGAGTAGGATTAAACAGGGCTGATCAGCTGATTGGTTAAATATATTTTGACTTTGAAACCATTAATTAAAATTTTGATTCGTCCACTTTCGAAAGGATTAATAAGTTTGTTTGTAATTTGGTGCCGGAATGTGTGAGAATTTCTCAAACACATGAGACATGGAAAAAAAGGTGTGAAGGTCATTCAGTGCAAGACCATACGATAGTTGTGAAAATTCGAAATTTAAACTGAAATTCCATGTGACATCATATATTTTTCCAGTTTAATTTTTTCAAGAGATGATGTACTTTGTGGATGTATAGGTGTTCTTTTTCAAAACAACTTGGTGCGTTGTACTCAGAGTGAAAGGTTAACACAATGGTCTATGGGATTTATTTAGTGGTTCATAACATGTACAGAACGCCATCGTGCCCCCCACGTGGGCAATGGGGGTGGAATGTCTTGCCCAAGGACGCAACGCGATTGCAGCAGGTGGGATTCGGACCGCTCGCCTTTCGGCGTGCATCCTGCACCTCTACCTACTGAGCCACCGCGCCCCTTATCTGCAAGATAAGCCAGACAGAGACCGTTCGGAAAATGTTACCGTGTTCTCTTGGTATGGTATAAGGGAGATAACTCACAGAGAAAATGTTTCACGTTGTGAAAATAGACAGATCTGATAATTGGTGAAAACACACGCTATAACGCCTGAAAGGAGACCTAGTTACCAGTGTGGGCTAGCTAGTTGGCGTTTCGTTTCTACTTTCGAAGCCATTATAACAAACCTCGTTCTCAACGCAGTTCCAAATCACCAGTGAAATGAATTCGCACTCTTGGATGCACTCTGAACATTACTTCTGCGATAACCAAGCAGCAAGCTTTGGAGGTGAGGTGGTGGGGGGGGGGGGGGGGGTCAGTTTTTGTACGCCCCTTTGAGAAACGGTTGTATTATGTAATCAGTCTGTCCGCCCGTCTTTCTGTCCGTCTGTCTCTCCGTTCGTTAACATTTTTGGTTTCAGACCGATAACTCCAGTTTGGATTAACTGTTCTCAACCAAAGTTGGTATGTGTATTACCCAGCTAGTAATACAGGACAAGTTCTAATATAGGTTCCATCCAATCATAGCTATATGTGATACGGCGCTTTTTCGATTTAGAATTCGACCGTTTATTAACATTTTTGGTTTCGGACCAATAACACTAGTTTGGATCATTTGATCTCATCCAAAGTTGGTAGAATTAAAAATGGCTAACGGACGTATTAAGCCACGCCTGGTGGTACTCTTGTTGATATTGTCCTGTACTGCACTGATCCCCCGTGCGCCCTCTCCTTGAACTTGGGCGAGACACTATTTTCTGTGGTTTGGTAATATTGTGTGACGAGAACGATGCTTTATGTGGGTGTTGATAACAACTGCGCAATTTCCTTTAACAAACTCACTTCAAAAGAAGTGGAATAATTAGTTAATTAATGCCGGTTCCCTTCTCCTTTTTTATTTTATTTCATTAGGGTTTAACGACACATTAACACCCAAGGTCATATCGAGTCGGTGACAGTTTTACGGGTGGAGGAAGCTGGAGTACCCGGAGAAAACAAACGGAGCAACGACGAGCAGCTGCCAGCTCCCCAACATCGTAACTCCGCACTGCAGCACATGCAGGGTTAGATTGGTTGAAGACATGCGCACCATCGACGTGCAGTACGCCTTAGTACACGGCGTCATCGTGCCCCCATGTGGACAATCGGGGTTAAGTGCGTTGCCCAAGGACACAACGCGGCCCTTCTCCGACAGTTTTATTCAATATTTGTAATTTTTACAACACTCTAGGACATATTTCCATTATGCTTTACATAACCAGGTACACCATCTTCATCATCATCTACTCTTTATCTTTAATATCATCTACGTAGAGTTTCCAAAAACTTAATTCCATTCAACTCAGCGTGTTTAACCCTCTACCTAACATGAAAAGCAGACGACACTTGCAAACAAAATTATTGAATAACTAATGTTTTTCATTTTTTTGTCTCAAAAACATAGGTTATGACCCTCATTGGAACGAGCTCGACGAGTTCGTTCCAAAGAGGGGTCATAACCTATGTTTTTGAAACAAAAAATGAAAAAATAATAAAAATTAATTGGCGATTTTTGTGAATAGCGCTGGAGGGTTTTGGCCGTTACGTTGGGTAAGTAGTTAAAACATTCTGCTTGCAATATTACTCTGTCGCTACTAATTCTCGCCCGATCACCTGCTACATTGATATGTGACACTGTATTCGTTCTGTTCAGCTTCAGTTAAACCCTTTATCCAACAGAACTAGTACTAACATAACAAGGGAGTGATATTTGTAAGAAAAAAATTATATTTTTCGAACAACTAGCAGTTTTCATTATTTTCCTCAAAAACATAGCATATGACATCTCATTGGAGTGACCTCAACCATCTCATTCCAATGATGAGTCGTAAGATATATTTTGGAGGCAGAACTTGAAAAACACATCCCCGAATTTGAAAATTGCGATTTTTGTGAATAGAGCTGACGGTTGCCAGATAGAACCATTAAGTTAGGTAAAGGGTTAACAGTAACCTGTTACTGTGTCTGTTGTGGTTATCTATTCAAAAGAAAGTGCCTGGAATCAATATCGTACACTATGCCTAAACCCTCGTCAGCCCTTACTCTCCTATTTGGCAACATTTTCATCACTTTTGTTTATTCTACTCTGCCTCAGCTCATTCTGCATTTTAATCTTTATACATCTTTTCATGCCATTTACTTCCACCGAGTTCAGTTGTCTGTCATCCGAAATGTCCTGCCGAAATTCGTCATATGCTTTAAATTCCCCATTCCCCTCCCCCACCCTCCTTACGCCAATCTCTGAATTCTTCCCCGGCATTCAAATCCTAAGAACTGCGTTTAGTTGTAGACGAGTGTTCATCCATAACTGTCCTCACACGTCACCTCGACAATTTTAAGTGCCTTGGACAGTGGTTATCTTTGGTAAGCGAAACCAAATGCAAAGTTTGATGCGGTATAATATCGTTGCCCGAACAACGACGTTACAAACGTCATAATTGTAACAATACCGCGCCTAGAACTTTTCGTTGAAAAGAAGAATCGGATTAGCAATTGTCGTATCTTTTCTGTTCAGACCGATGCCTTAATAATATAATTGGACATAATTTACACAAGAGTAGAAGAAAACGGTGCGTATAATTGTTGTCTTGTTTGATATAACACATAAGTACTACGTATAGTATATACGTCATTGTTGTGAGTGTGAAGTAGTCGCAATATTTCAGTGTGGTGTGATTTCTGAACTGGCTACTGGAGAAGTTTTGAAATTCGGTGTTGCAGAGAAGAACGTCTTAGGAATAAGTTTGTGTGTACAACAGAGAGGGATAATAATAAATAATAATAATAAATACAGTTTAGAGCCATGACTCCACGCAAATGTGCTCTCAGGCTTTACAGAATTAAAAAAATAAATAAAGTCAGCTCTGTGTTAATCATAAGTTTAGAAGGACAATTTATGTATAGGTTTTACCGAATAAGTGCGTCTTAAGGTTAGTTTTGAAGGTCTGGTATGTTTGTGGTGATTTCAAGTGATCAGGCAGGTTGTTCCAGAGAAGAGGTCCGGCAACGGAGAAGGCCCGATTTCCAGCAGTTACAAGGTTACTGGTCTTGTGACAAAGATTATTTGTGAAGGAGGATCTCAGAGATCGTGTGGGAACGTATCGTTGAAGTAGTTTGCTGAGATATGTAGGGGCCAATCCATTTAGACATTTATAGACGGTTACGATGGTTTTGAAATCAATGCGTTTTTCAATGGGTAGCCAATGAAGATGGTACAGTAAGGGTGTTATATGACACGATTTCCTCCTTTTAAGAATCAATCGGGCAGCACAGTTTTGGATAAGCTGCAGCTTATGTAGTAGGGACCGTTTACAGCCGTACATTAAGGAATTGCAGTAGTCCAGGCGACTGGTGACAAACGCATGAACTAACTGTTTGGCAACATCCTCGTCAACCACGATGCGCACCCTGCTGATGTTTCGTAAGTGATAATATGATGTCCGACACACCTGTGTGACATGATAGTCAGCAGACAATGTCGCATCCATGAAAAATCCGAGGTTACGCACCATGGTGGACGGAGAGATCAGATTGCCATCAAAATTTGGATAAATACGGGACAGCTTCGAAAGCTGGCCACGTAATCCAATGTAGATAACTTCGGTTTTGTCGGGATTGAGCTTAAGAAAGTTTAACGTCATCCACGACTTAATGTCATCTACACAATGTTCTAACGAGTGAACTGCATACACCTCTTGGTGGGCTCTAAAATAAATGTAGAGTTGTGTGTCGTCTGCATAAAAATGAAAATCAAGTCCGTGCTTACGAATTATGTCGCCCAATGGCAGGACATATATAACATACAACAGAGGCCCAAGGACGGACCCCTGCGGTACACCAAACTCTAATGGAACCTCAGTGGAATAGGTACCGTTTACATTTACTCTTAGTGTCCGATCAGAAAGATACGATTTAAACCACTCATGTGCTGTTCCACTGATGCCTATTCTAGTCATAAGGATATTAAGAAGCACTGCGTGGTCAATGGTGTCAAACGCAGCACTTAAATCCAGTAGAACAAGACAGGAAACCTCCTTACGGTCCATAGACAACAAGATGTCATTCTGGACACGCAGGAGTGCTGTTTCCGTACTACTAAGTGGCGTATAGGCAGATTGGAATTCTTCTGACAACGAACATTGTGACAGATGTTCCCGTAGCTGTTTCGACACTGCACGTTCTAATAGCTTGGAAACAAAACTTAAGTTGGACACAGGGCGGTAGTTTTTCAGAATTTCGGGATCAAGTGACGGTTTTTTAAGAAGAGGGGTAACAAGAGCCTGTTTCATGGTCGATGGAAATATTCCAGATGATAGTGATGTGTTGACGATTTCCAACAACCAAGGAACAAAAGCAGGTAGGCATGATTTTAGCAACTTCGTAGGAATGATATCTAAAGGACATTGTTTGGATGGCGATTTTCGTACCAGGGCACAAATGTCACCCTCAGATAATGGTAGGAATGAATGGAAGTTTACAACGTTCACCAAAGGTCTATTCTGTGTGTTTACAACATCGGACTGGCAGAGGACGCTTTGGGCTAATCCAGATCGTATGGTTGCGATTTTTTCATGGAAAAATGTAGCAAACTTGTCTGCAATCTCAAGGTCACATTTACGATCTGGTAGAATTGAAGTACCCTTCATGTGCAATAATTTGTCCATAACTTCCGAGAGAACACGAGGACGACGTATGTTGTCATTCACGACAGCTGAAAAATACAATTTCTTCGCATTTATCACAAGTTCGTTCACGTGATTCCGTTGGCGGACATATATTTCACGATGAAATAGGGTGAGAGAGAGAGAAAGAGAGAGAGAGAAAGAGAGAGAGAGAGAATTTGAAAATGAGGTGACGTGGATTTAGTGTTTTCATAATAATGTGTGTTTTATACACTATGGGCAGTGGTATGTGGTTTAACTGATAAAGTTCTATACTAAATGAGTTTCAAAGACCCTGCTCGTCGGTCGTTGCTTTGCTCAGTTCGTTGGAGACAATTAAAAAGTAACCACATCAGTATTTAATTCTTGCCTCCTTCAATATCCTTGTCTACGCTTCACTTTATTCCGAATCCAGTATAATTCTATTCTTGAGTATAGTCTGTTGCAGTTAGTTATATTTTGTGGACAGATCCATAATTTTGAGCTATATGTTTCAAACGGTTTGTGGTACTGTAATCAAACCGACTTCCCTTTGCTCAAGACAACTTTTAACTTCGTTAGCTTCACAGTTTTCACCCTGTTGTATATCACCGTTTTGGTTATATCCTCACTCATCCATACTGTAAATCAGAATTATGTTGAATCACAGTACAAAAACAATAGAGTTCCACTGGCCATTATCCACACACCGTTGGCATTAAAAATGATTTTAGACTGTGCTGAAGAAACAGATGTCCACCCTAACACCCCTTGCCACTCTTCCAACAGTCGTTTGAAGACTGTTTATGTGAGATGAAAAAAAATACAAAGAAGGTTTCCGTTGAAGGTGTGGGTTGGAAGAGACAACATAAATATAACTGAAGGTATAGGTTGGAAGAGATAACATGAATATAACAAATATAACTTTCCGATCATTTTAGCAATTTGTAGTCAACAGAGACCGTCTTTACACCCTGCAGGCTGAGGTCAAAATATTACATTTTCGTCCTGCAAATTTTTCACATAATGCAACCAGCAATTTAACTAATTCCGTCTTCTTGAACAGAGCTTATCAGACGCTGTTGAACAAGATTGAATTTGTTAAATTCCGAGTGGCATTGGGGAATAAATTGGCTGCTTGAATTCTTGTTATTTTGACATCATTAAGGGAGTTAAATTAGTATCGGTTCGAGAAAATTCGCCCGCTATTTCAGCCCCTTCCAAATTCCCCCAGACTCACAGAAAACAAAAACCAAGAACACCAACGAACTGAAATAGAAACACTCGCTATCCGCCAGGGCCGAGTATATTCTTAAAGGTATAGGATTACTTCGAAAAGTAAAACCACCCAAGACGTGCCCTATAACTCTTGTTTATACGGGTTGGGGTGGGGTGGGGGGGATATTGTGAGAAGGTGTTTATGCGCGAATATCCTTAAAGCGTGTAATATTGAGTTGTTTCACCAATTCGCAATTTTATTTCGCTAAATATGAACAAACAGTTGTGAAGGGATGAGTTATACATGATCAAACATCGTGGAGAAAATATGGAGGAGGAGGAGGGGAGAGGACCGTCGTTTGCATCACCAACTAAATATTTCGTCGGATCAAGCCAATATTTCCAACGGAAAATAGCGATATACGTGTGGTATGCTACCTTTGTGACAAGGAGGTTATGCAAGGTTAACTGGTGTCAGATGTCTTATGGTCTCGCCCCACCACCATAAAGATCTATTACAGTCATAGTGAGATATTAACCCTTTATCTAATCAATTGTCGAGATCCACCTGAGGAGATACACAAACTTGCCATTCAATCCATTCTTTTGCGCCTAAAACACCGTTTATCACTCCACCAAGGAGACAATTATGTGGACCACACTCTAGTCAGGGCACAAAATCTGTTTTGGTTGAAAGTTTTGTTTTTCAATGTCACTTGCAACAATTGCTGGTTAATGTAGGATCCGTGGTCTCAAAAGCCAAAAACATCCTTTACAACTGTATTAGCTTTTTTGCTTTCCCAACCCACTTAGTAAATTTGCGGTGCTGTGTCCAATGACATTCGTATAAGGCATCATCTCCAAAAATATGGAGTGAAAAAGTACATGTTGTCGCATAACATTGGGGCTTAGGTTTTACTGAACTCCATCATTCTTCATTCACTCCAAAACACTCTGGGTGGGCATTTTCACTTAAGCTCGAAGATTTCATTTCGTTTGCATTCTCACACTTTTATCAGAGAAGTGACTATTGTTATTTTGAATCTTTACAAAATGCGTTCAATGAAAATTATCGTTCCAGTCCAGATATTGCTCCAGTTGATCACACGGAGGCATTTTCTCTCTCGAGTTCTAAATTCTATTAACCCTTTACCTAACATGAAAAGAAGGCGACAGCTGCATACAAAATTCTTGAATATAACTGTTTTTTTTTCATTTTTTGTCTCAAAAATATAGGTTATGACTCCTCATTGGAACGAGCTCGACGAGCTCGTTCCAAAGAGGGGTCATAACCTATGTTGTTTAGACAAAAAATGAAAAAAATAATGAAAATTAATTGGCGATTTTAGTGAGTAGCGGTGGCCGGTTTTGGTCGTTACGTTGCGTTAAGGGTTACAAATATCAGTTCTGGGTCAGTGTATATCCTTTGATGAACGGGTAATTTGGGGTATTATTTGATTTTGTGATGGTGTGGGTCAAGCAAATAGTGACCACCATTGGTAACACGCAAATAGTGACCACCAGTGGTAACATGAAAGTGGTGTATAAATATATGCATTTGTGTTAGAGGTCAGGGTCACACGCTATTGTTGAATGTGCTACCCAGACAACACGGTGGGTAAATTTTCACTGGTAAGAAATGAGAAATGTTTCATGTATTTATGTTGTTGTGCCTTCTTTAAAAATTAATGAGAAGATCTTATTTGTTTTCGTTGTTAGTTCGAAGTTTTGATGTTGTAAAACAATCGGAGAGATATTGAAACGTCATATATCACAAATTTCTCGCTATAAATGCACAAAAATTAAACATTTTAGACCACTAATTGGTGAATTTTGACAATTTTACATAATTTTCAATCTATTAATGGATCATTCAAGCAAGTCTGTTTTAATGATGTCGTATGGCTTATATATAATGATATTATCTGAAAGGTTATTCATTTATTTATTGGTGTTTAAGGTCACATATTTCTGCACAATGGATAATCATGACCACCACAGTTTTACGGGTGGAGGAATCCGGAGTACCCGGAGAGAACCACCGAGCAACGGAGAGCAACTGTCAGCTCCCCAACATACTAACACCACACAATCAGGGTTAGCATTGGTTGAAGACAAGTGCACCATCGACGTGCAGTACGCCTTTGTAGGTTATGAACCACTAAATAAGTGAACACGTGACTTGTAGCATTTGACAGTCAAAGTTGTGAGTAGGATTAAATAGGACTGATCAGCTGATTGGTTAAATATATTTTCACTTTGAACCCATTAATTAAAATTTTGATTCGTCCACTTTCGAAAGGATTAATAAGTTTGTTTGTAATTTGGTGCCGAACTGTGTGAGAATCTCTCAAAAACATGAGACATGGAAAAAAAGTGTGAAGGTCATTCAGTGCAAGACCATACGATAGTTTTGAAAATTCGAACTTAAAACTGAAATTTCATGTGGCAACATATATTTTTTTTCCAATTTAATTTTTTCAAGAGATGATGTACTTTGTGGATGTATAGGTATTCTTTTTCAAAACAACTTGGTGCGTTGTACTGAGAGTGAAAGGTTAACACAATGGTCAATGGGATTTATTCAGTGGTTCATAACATGAACACAACGCCATCGTGCCCCCACGTGGGTAATGGGGTGGAGTGTCTTGCCCAAGGACACAACGCGATTTCAGCAAGTTGGATTCGAACCGCGGGCCTCTCGGCGTGCATCCTGCACCTCTACCTACTGAGCCACCGCGCCCCTTATCTGCAAGATAAGCCAGACAGAGACCGTTCGGAAAATGTTATTGTGTTCTCTTGGAATGGTATAAGGGAGATAACACAAAGAGGAAATGTTTCACGTTGTGAAAATAGAGAGATCTGATAGTTGGTGAAAACACACACTATAACGCCTGTAAGGAGACCCAGTTACCAGTGTGGGCTAGCTAGTTGACGTTTTTTTTCTACTTTCGAAGCCATTATAACAAACCTCGTTTTCAACGCAGTTCCAAATCACCAGTGAAATGAATTCGCTCTCTTGGATGCTCTGTGTACATTACTTCTGCAATAGCCAAGCAGAAAGCCTTGGAGGTGAGGGGGGGGGGGGGGGGGGGGTTATACTCCCCTTTGAAAAACGGTTGTATTATGTGATCAGTCTGTCCGTCCGTCCATCTGTCCGTCTGTCTCTCCGTTCGTTAACATTTTTGGTTTCAAACCGATAACTCCAGTTTGGATTAACTGATCTCAACCATAGTTGGTTTGTGTATTACCCAGCCAGAAATACAGGACAAGTCCGAATATGGGTTCCATCCAATTATTGTTATATCTGATACTGCGCTTTTTTGATTTAGAATTCGACCGTTTATTAACATTTTTGGTTTCGGACCAATAACTCCAGTTTGGATCATTTGATCTCATCCAAAGTTGGTACACTTAAAAATGGCTAACGGACGTATTAAGCCACGCCTGGTGGAACTCTTGTTCATATTGTCCTGTACTGCACTGATCCCCCGTGCGCCCTCTCCTTGAACTTGGGTGAGGCACTGTTTTCTGTGGTTTGGTAATATTGTGTGACGAGAACGATGCTTTATGTGGGTGTTGATCACAACTGCGCAATTTCCATTAACAAACTTACTTCAAAAGAAGTGGAATAATTTGTTAATTAATGCCAGTTCTCTTCTCCATTTTTATTTCTTTTAATAGGGTCTAACGACACATTAACAGCCAAGGTCATATCGTGTCGGTGACCGTTTTACGGGTGGAGGAAGCTGGAGTACCCGGAGAGAACAAACGGAGCAACGACGAGCAGCATCGTAACTCCGCACTGCAGAACAGGCAGGGTTAGATTGGTTGAAGACATGCCCACCATCGACGTGCAGTACGCCTTAGCTCGTTCCAAAGAGGGGTCATAACCTATGTTTTTGAGACAAAAAATGAAAAAACAATAAAAACTAGACTTTATGATTCTGGAGAATCATGGCTTTTCCCGATGAGATTCCATGATTTGTCATGACCCCACAGTGTATGATGAATTGCTTTTGACTGTCTCACTGAAGTTCCTTCATTGATGTCATGAAAAAGGTGAGTATAGACGTCTCAAATGACTCAGTTTGATAAAAAAAAAGTTGTTTTAGGTAAAAACCATCATTAACGGTGGAGAGGGTTAATATCAATATCGTCGTCCAACAAGTTAATGACTGACAAAAGGAGTTATGTTTGTTTGACACATACCCACTGAGTGCTGTATCTATTTGAAAATGGTCCGTTTTATCTCAAATGTATCCAAAATATTGATGTCTGGCAGCTTGTTAAGGGTTAACAAGTGCTAACAGGAATATTTATTCATGTAACTTGTAATTTCACACCAAAAACTGTGAATGGCCATTTTTATTTAAAAATCTACGAGATGTTTTCAGAGAAATCCAGGGAGAACATCAATTTTAAGCTGTTGATGGGTATAATTGTTTATCCAGCCCAAAACGGGTTAAGGGTTGTTTTTTTAATACGCTTATTACTTATAAAAATAATTCTCAGTGAATTCTACTTCCACTTATGTTGATTTCTTCTCTTAACTTTGGGTGCTGCGGGTATGCAAACACAGCCCACTTTTTCAACATTTTGATGTTTGAGAACCAGCATAGGGTTAACAAATGCTTACTGGAATATTTTGTACACACAACTTGTAATTCACACTAAGATCTGAGAATGGCCAATTTTTCTTGAAAATCTGCGGGATGTTTTTAGAGAAATCCTCGGATAACATGAATTTTTAACCTTTTGAGGGGTATCACCCTGTAACCAGCTCTAAACGGGTTAATGCTTGGTTTTAGGAATACCTAAATTACTTACAAAAATGATCCTCGGTGAATCCCACTTCCAATGAAGGTGGTTATGTTCATCTCGCAGGTACACATTCGGGGTAATGGGTGACCAAGTACAGCCCATTTTCTCAAAATGTGCTGTCTCTGGAGGGTTAACAAACGCTTACCGGAATCTTTTGTTCATGCAACTTGTAATGTCACTCCAAAACCTGCAAATGGTCAATTTCTCTTGAATACGTACTAGATTTTTTGGAGAAATCCCCAGAAAATGGGAATTTTAAGCTTTTAAGGGGTACATCTCCTTAACAGGTCGAAAATGGGTTAAGACCTCAATTTTTGAATACCCTTACTACTTACTAAAAATTTTCCCTATCAGTTTTGCGTCCGGTAAAAGAAGTTATGATTCTCTGCAGCATTCCCATTTGATGGTGTTGGTGTCCAAAAACGGACTATTTTTTCGAAATTTTGACATTTAGCAGCCCATGGCGGGTTAACAAATGCTTATCTGAATATTTTATCCATGCAACTGGTAATGTGACTCTAAGACCTATCAACGGCCATTTTCTCTTGAAACCCTACGAGACGTTTGTAAAGAAATTCAGGGAAAACGTGATTTTTTAAGCTTTTGATGGGTATTGCTATTAACCATCCCAAAAGGGTTAATGCTTGGTTTTTTGAATACCCTTATTCCTAACAAATTTGGTCCTCGGTGAATTCCACTTCCAACAAAGTAGATTATGTTTATCTCTCGGGTATGCATTGGGTGCTGAGCGCGTCTGAAAATAGCCTATTTCAACAAAATTACGATGCTTAGCAGCCTGTAGAGGTTAATAAATGCTCACCGGAATATTTTGTCCATGCAACTTGTAATGTCACACAAAGACCTGCGAATAGTCAATTTTTCCTGAAAACCTACTAGTTGCTTTTAGAGAAATCCACAAAAAATTGGAATTTTAAGCTTTTAAGGGGTATCTCTCTTTAACCAGTCCAAAATGGGTTAAGACTTCGACTTTTGAATACCCTTACCACTTTCAAAAATGTTTCCCCATCAATTTTGCGTCCGATAAAAGAAGGAACCTTTCTTGGTGGTACACCAAGTGGGTGCTGTTGGCGTCCAAAAACAACCTGTTTTATCACAATTTTGACTTTTAAAAGCCCGAGGAGGGTTAACAAATGCTCACCGCAGTATTTTGTCCATGCAACTTCTATTGTCACACCAAGGCCTGGGAGTGACAAGTTTTTATTGAAAATCTTCAAGACTTGTTTCCAGAAATCCACAGAAAATACGAAATTTTGAGCTTTATGGGGGTCTTGCTGTTTAACCAGCCCAAAATAGGTTAACGCTTGGTTTTTTGAACACTCTTATTACTGACAAAAATGATCCTAGGTGAATTCCACTCCCAATAAAGGAAGTTATGTTTATCTCTCATGTATTGTTTGGGTGCAGTGGGGGCCTGAAACAGGCCTATTTCATCAAAATTTCGATGTTTGGCAGTCTGTGGAGGGTTACCATATGCATCGCCGGATATGTCGTGTGTATCAAAGGTCGTGTCACAGGCAGGTCTATCAATGATAAAGGTTTAAAAAAAATCTACATGACATGTTTCGAGAAAGTGCCGATAAACCCCAATTTTGGCAGTTTTTTGCCAATTCTGACGAAATAAGGGTTAAATCGAAAATTCCGCTTGGGTACATTTTTAGATTTTGCGCTCCTCTATGCGTGTGCAAAATTTCGTGAAAATCGGTTCGAAAATGGCTTCTGAATCGTACGGACAAAATGTGTGGAAAAAAAAAAACAAAAAAAAAAAATAAAATAATAATCCGTAGAAAAACAATAGTCTTTTCCAGAGGGAAACAGCCTAATAAATCAAGTCTTTTTTCAGGTTTTACGAGAGAAATATGTCCAATTGTATCATTGAATCATGTTTAGGTATATGTGGGCGAGACATTTTCTATACGGACAAAATACAGACTAAACTAGACTTTATGATTCTGGAGAATCATGGCTTTTCCCGACAAGATTCCATGATTTTTTATGACCCTGCAGTGTCTGAAGAATTGTTTGTAATTGTATCATTAAAGTATTTTTAGTGATGTCTTGAGAAAAGTGGGTATAATTGTCTCAAATGACCCAGTGTGATAAAAGAACGTTTTGGCTAAATCATCATTGTTTGTGGAGAGGATTAATATTAATATCAGCGTCTGAGAATCAGCGTCTAATGCAAATAGCCCATTGTATCTCAAATTTATCTGAAATGTCGATATTTGACGGTTTGTGGAGGGTTAATGAAGGCTTTCGAGAATAATTCTTCTCTAGGGTTTATTTGTTTTAAAAATCTGTAAGAACCAGTTGAAGATATCCACAGAAAATGTGAACTTTAAATTCTTAAGCATGTCATGTATAGTCCCTGTATCAATTATCTCCTATTGGACCACAGTTGTTGAGCATGATTATGTCATTTTTTCACACCTTGTAGAGCTCACCTATCACCTGCCTGTTAATAGCAGAAGTAAATTTCTCTCCAATTGGTTTTCCCCGTAGGATAAGTTTTATTTATTACAATGAAGATATCCATACATGCAACGCCAAACGTAAATAGGAAGTGTTGTTTGTACATATGTGTAGATAAAATATACCCTGGGACGGAGAAAGGGGAGTATAGCCGTCTTACAAACTAGTATATATCTAGCCCCACTGCCGGGGAAATGTTGGCGCCTTGCACCACTGCATTTGATAACCGCCTTACTGAGTAGTAAATATACCTGCCCCCCTTCCCATATTGGGGACCCCCACCTTTTATTGTAGGGTTCCTTAGGCACAACATAGCGTCATTAAGATGGATATATACTGCCACGTCGCCACCCTGTGGCGGAGGCGGGGCAGTGTATAGCCGTTTTACAGACCTGTATATACCTGGACCCACTGTCGGGGAAATGCTATAGTGTCAACACTATTTGATATTATAAGTAACTGATCCCATTGTAGCTAACGTTATTTACTGCTTTCTTATCAAGTAGTGGCGGGGCGCAGTGGCATTGTGGTAGCCGGTTCTCGTCAGATCACCGAAGTTTTGGAACGTTGAGCCTGGTTAATCATTGGATGGGTGGCCGTCTGAGCGATCAATTTGGACTCCCATGTTGTGTCCTTGCGCAAGGCACTTAACTCCGATTGTCCATATGGGGGCACGAGGCCGCCATGTACTAAGGCGTACTGCACGTCGACGGTGCGCATGTCTTCAACCAATCTAACCCTGCCTGTGCTGCAGTTCGGAGCTACAATGTTGGGAAGCTGGCAGCTGCTCGTCGTTGCTCGGTTGTTCTTTCCAGATACTGCGGCTTCCTCTGCCCGTAGAACTGTCACGGTCATGATTAGCCATTTTGCATAAGTATATGCCCTTAAACACCAATAAATAAATAGTAAATGAGATCATGCAGGGCAGTGTGGAATACGAGGTGAGGCGTACCTTTCAATGTGTGTTTGGTTGGAGAAAGAGGCAGGGAGGAGGTGATAACCTTGGTAATTTTGTTTGGATGAATCGGCGGCTGGCGTGGGACACCGTGGAATTGACCGATGAAGTGGGACACAGTGAGAGTGGAACTTATGGGCGGTTATTCTTGATAATAAATAAATATACACTTACTTTTGAGTTCATACAGGGTGAGTATAGTAGTCTCAAATGAGAATGGCCAATATTTGTCTTGAAAACCTATGAGAGGCTTTTAGAGAAATCCTCGGAAAATATGAATTTTTAACCTATTGAGGGGTATCGCTCTGTAACCAGCCCTAAACGGATTAATGCTTGGTTTTGTGAATACATTCATTACCTGAAAAAATGATCCTCAGTGAATTTCACTTCCAATGAGGAAGGTTATGTTTATCACGCAGGTACACATTGGGTGTTATGGGTGCCCCAAAACAGCCCATTTTCTCAAAATGTCTATACTTTGCAGTCTCTGGAGGGTTAATAATTGCTTTCCGGAATATTTTGCCCATCCAACTTGTAATGTCACTCAAAGACCTGCAAATCGTCAATTTTTCTTGAAAACTTGTAGATTTTTTGGGGAAATCCACAGAAAACGGGAATTTTAAGCTTTTGAGGGGTATATCTCCTTAACCAGTCGACAATGGGTTAAGACCTCGATTTTTGACTATCCTTACTACTTACAAAAATGTTTCTCTATCAGTTTTGCGTCCAGTAAAAGAAGTTACGTTTCTCTGTGGCATTTCAATTTGATGTTGTTAGTGTCCAAAAACAGACTATTTCTTCAAAATTTTTGACATTTAGCAGCCCAAGCAGGGTTAACAAATACCTACCAGAATAATTTATCATTGCAACTGGTAATGTGATACCACGACCTATCAACGGCCATTTTCTCTTGAAACCCCTACAAGATGTTTGTAAAGAAATCCAGGGAAAACGATTTTTAAGCATTCGATGGGTATCCCTGTTAACCTCCCCAACTGGGGTTAATGCTTGGTTTTTTTGAATACCCTTATTACTTACAAAA
Source organism: Pictodentalium vernedei (assembly GCA_031216915.1). Taxonomy (NCBI): domain Eukaryota; kingdom Metazoa; phylum Mollusca; class Scaphopoda; order Dentaliida; family Dentaliidae; genus Pictodentalium; species Pictodentalium vernedei. The sequence goes on from CM062297.1 coordinate 806,747,670, forward strand.
ATGGTCCTCTGTGAATTCCACTTCCAACAAAGGTGATTATGTTTATCTCTCGTGTATACATTGGGTGTTGTGCGTGTCCGAAAACAGCCCATGTCAACAAAATTACGATGCTTGGCAGCTTGTAGATGGTTAATAAACGCTCACCGTAGTATTTTGTCAATGCAACTTGTAATGTCACACAAAGACCTGCGAATAGTCAATTTTTACTGAAAACCTACAAGTTGTTTTTAGAGAAATCCACAGGAAATGGGAATTTTAAGCTTTTAAGGGATATCTCTCTTAGCCTAACCAAAATGGGTTAAGACTTCGACTTTTGAATACCCTTACTACTTACAAAAATGTTTCTGTATAAATTGTACACTCGATAAAAGGAGGCGCTTTTCTTTGTGGTGTACCCATTGGGTGCCGTTGGTGTCCAAAAGCAACCCATTTTATCACAATTTTTGAAGTTGAGGAGCCCTGGGAGGGTTAACTAATGCTGACCGGAATATTTTGTCCATGAAACTTGTAATGCCACACCAAGACCTGCGGATACCCGATTTTTTCTTGAAAACCTACAAGTTGTTTTTAGAGAAATCCACAGGAAACGGATATCTTAAGATTCTAATGGGTATCTCTCTTTAACCAGCCCAAAATGGGTTAAGACGTCGAATTTTGAAGACCCTTACCACTTTCAAAAATATTTTCTGATCAATTTTGCGTCCGATAAATGAAGGCCACTTTCTCTGTGGTATACCGTTTGGGTGCTGTTGGTGTCCAAAAACAGCCAATTTTATCACAGTTTTTACGTTTAGCAACTCGGGGAGGGTTAAGTAATGCTGACAGGAATATTTTGTCCATGCAACTTGTAATGTCACACCAAGACCTGGGAGTGACAAATATTTCCTGGAAATCTACAAGACTCGTCTAGAGAAATCCACGGAAAACATTAAGTTTTGAGCTTTTTGGTGGTATTGCTGTTTAACCATCCCAAAACGGGTTAACGCTTGGTTTTCTGAACACCCTTATTACTTACAAAAATGATCTTCGGTGAATTCCACTTCCAATAAAAGAAGTTATGTGTATCTATCGTGTATCGTTTGGGTGCTGTGGGGGCCCAAAAACAGCCCATTTCATCAACATTTAGATGTTTGGCAGCCTGTGGAGGGTTACCATATGCATCGCCTAACATGTCATGTGTATCAATGGTCGTGTCACAGGCAGTTCTAGCAATGATGAATGTTTAAAAAAAATCTACAAGACGTGTTTCGAGAAAGTGCCGATAAACCCCAATTTTGGCAGTTTTTTGCCAATTCTGACGAAATAAGGGTTAAATCGAAAATTCCGCTTCGGTACGTTTTTAGATTTTGTGCCCCTCTATGAGTGTGCAAAATTTTGTGAAAATCGGTTCTAAAATGGCTTCTGAATCGTACGGACAAAATGTGTGAAAAAAAACAAAAAAAAAAAAAAAAACAACTAGACTTTATGATTCTGGAGAATCATGGCTTTTCCCGATGAGATTCCATGATTTGTCATGACCCCACAGTGTATGATGAATTGCTTTTGACTATCTCACTGAAGTTCCTTCATTGATGTCATGAAAAAGGTTAGTATAAAAGTCTCAAATGACTCAGTTTGATAAAAAAAAGTAAAAACCATCATTAACGGTGGAGAGGGTTAATATCAATATCGTCGTCCAATAAGTTAATGACCAACAAAAGGAGTTATGTTTGTTTGACAAATAACCACTGAGTGCTGTATCTATTTGAAAATGGTCCGTTTTATCTCAAATGTATCCAAAATATTGATGTTTGGCAGCTTGTTAAGGGTTAACAAGTGCTAACAGGAATATTTATTCATGCAACTTGTAATTTGACACCAAAAACTGTGAATGGCCATTTTTACTTAAAAATCTACGAGATGTTTTCAGAGAAATCCAGGGAGAACATGAATGTTATGCTGTTGATGGGTATAATTGTTTATCCAGCCCAAAACGGGTTAAGGGTTGTTTTTTAATACGCTTATTACTTATAAAAATAATTCTCCGTGAATTCTATTTCCACTTATGTTGATTTCTCCTCTTAACTTTGGGTGCTGCGGGTATGCAAACACAGCCCATTTTTTCAACATTTTGATGTTAGAGACCCAGGATAGGGTTAACAAATGCTTACTGGAATATTTTGTCCATGCAACTTATAATTCACACTAAGATCTGAGAATGGCCAATTTTTCTTGAAAATCTACGTGATGTTTTTAGAGAAATCCTCGGATAACATGAATTTTTAACCTTTTGAGTGGTATCATCCTAAAACCAGCTCTAAACGGGTTAATGCTTGGTTTTATGAAGACCTTCATTACTTACAAAAATGATCCTCGGTGAATCCCACTTCCAATGAACGTGGTTATGTTCATCTCGCAGGTACACATTGGGTGTAATGGGTGGCCAGGTACAGCCCATTTTCTCAAAATTTGCTGTCTCTGGAGGGTTAACAAACGCTTACCGGAATCTTTTGTTCATGCAACTTGTAATGTCACTCCAAAACCTGCAAATGGTCAATTTCTCTTGAATACGTACTAGATTTTTTGGAGAAATCCCCAGAAAATGGGAATTTTAAGCTTTTAAGGGGTACATCTCCTTAACAGGTCGAAAATGGGTTAAGACCTCAATTTTTGAATACCCTTACTACTTACTAAAAATTTTCCCTATCAGTTTTGCGTCCGGTAAAAGAAGTTATGATTCTCTGCAGCATTCCCATTTGATGGTGTTGGTGTCCAAAAACGGACTATTTTTTCGAAATTTTGACATTTAGCAGCCCATGGCGGGTTAACAAATGCTTATCTGAATATTTTATCCATGCAACTGGTAATGTGACTCTAAGACCTATCAACGGATATTTTCTCTTGAAACCCTACGAGACGTTTGTAAAGAAATTCAGGGAAAACGTGATTTTTTAAGCTTTTGGTGGGTATTGCTATTAACCATCCCAAAAGGGGTTAATGCTTGGTTTTTTGAATACCCTTATTCCTAACAAATTTGGTCCTCGGTGAATTCCACTTCCAACAAAGTAGATTATGTTTATCTCTCGGGTATGCATTGGGTGCTGTGCGCGTCTGAAAATAGCCTATTTCAACAAAATTACGATGCTTAGCAGCCTGCAGAGGTTAATAAATGCTCACCGGAATATTTTGTCCATGCAACTTGTAATGTCACACAAAGACCTGCGAATAGTCAATTTTTCCTGAAAACCTACTAGTTGCTTTTAGAGAAATCCACAAAAAATTGGAATTTTAAGCTTTTAAAGGGTATCTCTCTTTAAGCAGTCCAAAATGGGTTAAGACTTCGACTTTTGAATACCCTTACCACTTTCAAAAATGTTTCCCCATCAATTTTGCGTCCGATAAAAGAAGGAACCTTTCTTGGTGGTACACCAAGTGGGTGCTGTTGGCGTCCAAAAACAACCTGTTTTATCACAATTTTGACTTTTAAAAGCCCGAGGAGGGTTAACAAATGCTCACCGCAGTATTTTGTCCATGCAACTTCTATTGTCACACCAAGGCCTGGGAGTGACAAGTTTTTATTGAAAATCTTCAAGACTTGTTTCCAGAAATCCACAGAAAATACGAAATTTTGAGCTTTATGGGGGTCTTGCTGTTTAACCAGCCCAAAATAGGTTAACGCTTGGTTTTTTGAACACTCTTATTACTGACAAAAATGATCCTAGGTGAATTCCACTCCCAGTAAAGGAAGTTATGTTTATCTCTCATGTATTGTTTGGGTGCAGTGGGGGCCTGAAACCGGCCTATTTCATCAAAATTTCGATGTTTGGCAGTCTGTAGAGGGTTACCATGTGCATCGCCGGATATGTCGTGTGTATCAAAGGTCGTGTCACGGGCAGGTCTATCAATGATAAAGGTTTAAAAAAAATCTACATGACATGTTTCGAGAAAGTGCCGATAAACCCCAATTTTGGCAGTTTTTTGCCAATTCTGACGAAATAAGGGTTAAATCGAAAATTCCGCTTGGGTACATTTTTAGATTTTGCGCTCCTCTATGCGTGTGCAAAATTTCGTGAAAATCGGTTCGAAAATGGCTTCTGAATCGTACGGACAAAATGTGTGGAAAAAAAAAAACAAAAAAAAAAAATAAAATAATAATCCGTAGAAAAACAATAGTCTTTTCCAGAGGGAAACAGCCTAATAAATCAAGTCTTTTTTCAGGTTTTACGAGAGAAATATGTCCAATTGTATCATTGAATCATGTTTAGGTATATGTGGGCGAGACATTTTCTATATGGACAAAATACAGACTAAACTAGACTTTATGATTCTGGAGAATCATGGCTTTTCCCGACAAGATTCCATGATTTTTTATGACCCTGCAGTGTCTGAAGAATTGTTTGTAATTGTATCATTAAAGTATTTTTAGTGATGTCTTGAGAAAAGTGGGTATAATTGTCTCAAATGACCCAGTGTGATAAAAGAACGTTTTGGCTAAATCATCATTGTTTGTGGAGAGGATTAATATTAATATCAGCGTCTGAGAATCAGCGTCTAATGCAAATAGCCCATTGTATCTCAAATTTATCTGAAATGTCGATATTTGACGGTTTGTGGAGGGTTAATGAAGGCTTTCGAGAATAATTCTTCTCCAGGGTTTATTTGTTTTAAAAATCTGTAAGAACCAGTTGAAGATATCCACAGAAAATGTGAACTTTAAATTCTTAAGCATGTCATGTATAGTCCCTGTATCAATTATCTCCTATTGGACCACAGTTGTTGAGCATGATTATGTCATTTTTTCACACCTTGTAGAGCTCACCTATCACCTGTCTGTTAATAGCAGAAGTAAATTTCTCTCCAATTGGTTTTCCCCGTAGGATAAGTTTTATTTATTACAATGAAGATATCCATACATGCAATGCCAAACGTAAATAGGAAGTGTTGTTTGTACATATGTGTAGATAAAATATACCCTGGGACGGAGAAAGGGGAGTATAGCCGTCTTACAAACTAGTATATATCTAGCCCCACTGCCGGGGAAATGTTGGCGCCTTGCACCACTGCATTTGATAACCGCCTTACTGAGTAGTAAATATACCTGCCCCCCTTCCCATGTTGGGGACCCCCACCTTTTATTGTAGGGTTCCTTAGGCACAACATAGCGTCATTAAGATGGATATATACTGCCACGTCGCCACCCTGTGGCGGAGGCGGGGCAGTGTATAGCCGTTTTACAGACCTGTATATACCTGGACCCACTGTCGGGGAAATGCTATAGTGTCAACACTATTTGATATTATAAGTAACTGATCCCATTGTAGCTAACGTTATTTACTGCTTTCTTATCAAGTAGTGGCGGGGCGCAGTGGCATTGTGGTAGCCGGTTCTCGTCAGATCACCGAAGTTTTGGAACGTTGAGCCTGGTTAATCATTGAATGGGTGGCCGTCTGAGCGATCAATTTGGACTCCCATGTTGTGTCCTTGCGCAAGGCACTTAACTCCGATTGTCCATATGGGGGCACGAGGCCGCCATGTACTAAGGCGTACTGCACGTCGACGGTGCGCATGTCTTCAACCAATCTAACCCTGCCTGTGCTGCAGTTCGGAGCTACAATGTTGGGAAGCTGGCAGCTGCTCGTCGTTGCTCGGTTGTTCTTTCCAGATACTGCGGCTTCCTCTGCCCGTAGAACTGTCACGGTCATGATTAGCCATTTTGCATAAGTATATGCCCTTAAACACCAATAAATAAATAATAAATGAGATCATGCAGGGCAGTGTGGAATACGAGGTGAGGCGTACCTTTCAATGTGTGTTTGGTTGGAGAAAGAGGCAGGGAGGAGGTGATAACCTTGGTAATTTTGTTTGGATGAATCGGCGGCTGGCGTGGGACACCGTGGAATTGACCGATGAAGTGGGACACAGTGAGAGTGGAACTTATGGGCGGTTATTCTTGATAATAAATAAATATACACTTACTTTTGAGTTCATACAGGGTGAGTATAGTAGTCTCAAATGAGAATGGCCAATATTTGTCTTGAAAACCTATGAGAGGCTTTTAGAGAAATCCTCGGAAAATATGAATTTTTAACCTATTGAGGGGTATCGCTCTGTAACCAGCCCTAAACGGATTAATGCTTGGTTTTGTGAATACATTCATTACCTGAAAAAATGATCCTCAGTGAATTTCACTTCCAATGAGGAAGGTTATGTTTATCACGCAGGTACACATTGGGTGTTATGGGTGCCCCAAAACAGCCCGTTTTCTCAAAATGTCTATACTTTGCAGTCTCTGGAGGGTTAATAATTGCTTTCCGGAATATTTTGCCCATCCAACTTGTAATGTCACTCAAAGACCTGCAAATCGTCAATTTTTCTTGAAAACTTGTAGATTTTTTGGGGAAATCCACAGAAAACGGGAATTTTAAGCTTTTGAGGGGTATATCTCCTTAACCAGTCGACAATGGGTTAAGACCTCGATTTTTGACTATCCTTACTACTTACAAAAATGTTTCTCTATCAGTTTTGCGTCCAGTAAAAGAAGTTACGTTTCTCTGTGGCATTTCAATTTGATGTTGTTAGTGTCCAAAAACAGACTATTTCTTCAAAATTTTTGACATTTAGCAGCCCAAGCAGGGTTAACAAATACCTACCAGAATAATTTATCATTGCAACTGGTAATGTGATACCACGACCTATCAACGGCCATTTTCTCTTGAAACCCCTACAAGATGTTTGTAAAGAAATCCAGGGAAAACGATTTTTAAGCATTCGATGGGTATCCCTGTTAACCTCCCCAACTGGGGTTAATGCTTGTTTTTTTTGAATACCCTTATTACTTACAAAAATGGTCCTCTGTGAATTCCACTTCCAACAAAGGTGATTATGTTTATCTCTCGTGTATACATTGGGTGCTGTGCGTGTCCGAAAACAGCCCATGTCAACAAAATTACGATGCTTGGCAGCTTGTAGATGGTTAATAAACGCTCACCGTAGTATTTTGTCAATGCAACTTGTAATGTCACACAAAGACCTGCGAATAGTCAATTTTTACTGAAAACCTACAAGTTGTTTTTAGAGAAATCCACAGGAAATGGGAATTTTAAGCTTTTAAGGGATATCTCTCTTAGCCTAACCAAAATGGGTTAAGACTTCGACTTTTGAATACCCTTACTACTTACAAAAATGTTTCTGTATAAATTGTACACTCGATAAAAGGAGGCGCTTTTCTTTGTGGTGTACCCATTGGGTGCCGTTGGTGTCCAAAAGCAACCCATTTTATCACAATTTTTGAAGTTGAGGAGCCCTGGGAGGGTTAACTAATGCTGACCGGAATATTTTGTCCATGAAACTTGTAATGCCACACCAAGACCTGCGAATACCCGATTTTTTCTTGAAAACCTACAAGATGTTTTTAGAGAAATCCACAGGAAACGGATATCTTAAGATTCTAATGGGTATCTCTCTTTAACCAGACCAAAATGGGTTAAGACGTCGAATTTTGAAGACCCTTACCACTTTCAAAAATATTTTCTGATCAATTTTGCGTCCGATAAATGAAGGCCACTTTCTCTGTGGTATACCGTTTGGGTGCTGTTGGTGTCCAAAAACAGCCAATTTTATCACACTTTTTACGTTTAGCAGCTCGGGGAGGGTTAAGTAATGCTGACAGGAATATTTTGTCCATGCAACTTGTAATGTCACACCAAGACCTGGGAGTGACAAATATTTCCTGGAAATCTACAAGACTCGTCTAGAGAAATCCACGGAAAACATTAAGTTTTGAGCTTTTTGGTGGTATTGCTGTTTAACCATCCCAAAACGGGTTAACGCTTGGTTTTCTGAACACCCTTATTACTTACAAAAATGATCTTCGGTGAATTCCACTTCCAATAAAAGAAGTTATGTGTATCTATCGTGTATCGTTTGGGTGCTGTGGGGGCCCAAAAACAGCCCATTTCATCAACATTTCGATGTTTGGCAGCCTGTGGAGGGTTACCATATGCATCGCCTAACATGTCATGTGTATCAATGGTCGTGTCACAGGCAGTTCTAGCAATGATGAATGTTTAAAAAAAATCTACAAGACGTGTTTCGAGAAAGTGCCGATAAACCCTAATTTTGGCAGTTTTTTGCCAATTCTGACGAAATAAGGGTTAAATCGAAAATTCCGCTTCGGTACGTTTTTAGATTTTGTGCCCCTCTATGGGTGTGGAAAATTTTGTGAAAATCGGTTCTAAAATGGCTTCTGAATCGTACGGACAAAATGTGTGAAAAAAAAAAACAAAAAAAAAAAAACAACTAGACTTTATGATTCTGGAGAATCATGGCTTTTCCCGATGAGATTCCATGATTTGTCATGACCCCACAGTGTATGATGAATTGCTTTTGACTATCTCACTGAAGTTCCTTCATTGATGTCATGAAAAAGGTTAGTATAAAAGTCTCAAATGACTCAGTTTGATAAAAAAAGTAAAAACCATCATTAACGGTGGAGAGGGTTAATATCAATATCGTCGTCCAATAAGTTAATGACCAACAAAAGGAGTTATGTTTGTTTGACAAATAACCACTGAGTGCTGTATCTATTTGAAAATGGTCCGTTTTATCTCAAATGTATCCAAAATATTGATGTTTGGCAGCTTGTTAAGGGTTAACAAGTGCTAACAGGAATATTTATTCATGCAACTTGTAATTTGACACCAAAAACTGTGAATGGCCATTTTTACTTAAAAATCTACGAGATGTTTTCAGAGAAATCCAGGGAGAACATGAATGTTATGCTGTTGATGGGTATAATTGTTTATCCAGCCCAAAACGGGTTAAGGGTTGTTTTTTAATACGCTTATTACTTATAAAAATAATTCTCCGTGAATTCTATTTCCACTTATGTTGATTTCTCCTCTTAACTTTGAGTGCTGCGGGTATGCAAACACAGCCCATTTTTTCAACATTTTGATGTTAGAGACCCAGGATAGGGTTAACAAATGCTTACTGGAATATTTTGTCCATGCAACTTATAATTCACACTAAGATCTGAGAATGGCCAATTTTTCTTGAAAATCTACGTGATGTTTTTAGAGAAATCCTCGGATAACATGAATTTTTAACCTTTTGAGTGGTATCATCCTAAAACCAGCTCTAAACGGGTTAATGCTTGGTTTTATGAAGACCTTCATTACTTACAAAAATGATCCTCGGTGAATCCCACTTCCAATGAACGTGGTTATGTTCATCTCGCAGGTACACATTGGGTGTAATGGGTGGCCAGGTACAGCCCATTTTCTCAAAATTTGCTGTCTCTGGAGGGTTAACAAACGCTTACCGGAATCTTTTGTTCATGCAACTTGTAATGTCACTCCAAAACCTGCAAATGGTCAATTTCTCTTGAATACGTACTAGATTTTTTGGAGAAATCCCCAGAAAATGGGAATTTTAAGCTTTTAAGGGGTACATCTCCTTAACAGGTCGAAAATGGGTTAAGACCTCAATTTTTGAATACCCTTACTACTTACTAAAAATTTTCCCTATCAGTTTTGCGTCCGGTAAAAGAAGTTATGATTCTCTGCAGCATTCCCATTTGATGGTGTTGGTGTCCAAAAACGGACTATTTTTTCGAAATTTTGACATTTAGCAGCCCATGGCGGGTTAACAAATGCTTATCTGAATATTTTATCCATGCAACTGGTAATGTGACTCTAAGACCTATCAACGGCCATTTTCTCTTGAAACCCTACGAGACGTTTGTAAAGAAATTCAGGGAAAACGTGATTTTTTAAGCTTTTGGTGGGTATTGCTATTAACCATCCCAAAAGGGGTTAATGCTTGGTTTTTTGAATACCCTTATTCCTAACAAATTTGGTCCTCGGTGAATTCCACTTCCAACAAAGTAGATTAAGTTTATCTCTCGGGTATGCATTGGGTGCTGTGCGCGTCTGAAAATAGCCTATTTCAACAAAATTACGATGCTTAGCAGCCTGCAGAGGTTAATAAATGCTCACCGGAATATTTTGTCCATGCAACTTGTAATGTCACACAAAGACCTGCGAATAGTCAATTTTTCCTGAAAACCTACTAGTTGCTTTTAGAGAAATCCACAAAAAATTGGAATTTTAAGCTTTTAAGGGGTATCTCTCTTTAAGCAGTCCAAAATGGGTTAAGACTTCGACTTTTGAATACCCTTACCACTTTCAAAAATGTTTCCCCATCAATTTTGCGTCCGATAAAAGAAGGAACCTTTCTTGGTGGTACACCAAGTGGGTGCTGTTGGCGTCCAAAAACAACCTGTTTTATCACAATTTTGACTTTTAAAAGCCCGAGGAGGGTTAACAAATGCTCACCGCAGTATTTTGTCCATGCAACTTCTATTGTCACACCAAGGCCTGGGGAGTGACAAGTTTTTATTGAAAATCTTCAAGACTTGTTTCCAGAAATCCACAGAAAATACGAAATTTTGAGCTTTATGGGGGTCTTGCTGTTTAACCAGCCCAAAATAGGTTAACGCTTGGTTTTTTGAACACTCTTATTACTGACAAAAATGATCCTAGGTGAATTCCACTCCCAGTAAAGGAAGTTATGTTTATCTCTCATGTATTGTTTGGGTGCAGTGGGGGCCTGAAACCGGCCTATTTCATCAAAATTTCGATGTTTGGCAGTCTGTGGAGGGTTACCATGTGCATCGCCGGATATGTCGTGTGTATCAAAGGTCGTGTCACGGGCAGGTCTATCAATGATAAAGGTTTAAAAAAAATCTACATGACATGTTTCGAGAAAGTGCCGATAAACCGCAATTTTGGCAGTTTTTTGCCAATTCTGACGAAATAAGGGTTAAATCGAAAATTCCGCTTGGGTACATTTTTAGATTTTGCGCTCCTCTATGCGTGTGCAAAATTTCGTGAAAATCGGTTCGAAAATGGCTTCTGAATCGTACGGACAAAATGTGTGGAAAAAAAAAAACAAAAAAAAAAAACTAGACTTTATGATTCTGGAGAATCATGGCTTTTCCCGATGAGATTCCATGATTCTTCATGATCCCACAGTGTCTGATGAATTGTTTTTAACTGTCTCACTGAAGTTCCTTCATTGATGTTATGAGAAAGGTGAGTATAGTAGTCTCAAATGACTTGGCTCGATCCTAATTAACACCATAATTATGGAAACACTGGAACTACCAGCGCGACTGAAGAGAACAATAGCAGCTCTGGGCATCTCTTGCCCTGTCACCTGGACTGTCCGGGAGACAGGCAAGAGAGTCCATCTGAACTTGGAGTTCGTCATTGAAGAGCACAACACCGCCACACCTTCTTCGGGGAGAGGTAGCACCTTTTGTGAGAGGAACCCCTCTCACACTGGTCCTCACCCGAAGAAGCCTGGACCTGGCCCTGTAAAGAAGAAGAGCAAGAAGAAGAAGAGTCCGTCCACCAAGCGCCTGGATTCCAGGCGCCTGGAGGCCTTCCGGAATAGGAAGAAAGAGGTGAGCGAGAGTATGGAGGCCCTGGAGGCAGCTGCCAGTTCCCCTCCTAGTGCCACTAGTACACCCAACCAACTGCCAGCTCCTGAGCCGGTACTGTTGGATGAGGAACGTCTGGTGGAGACTGAGGAGGAACCGGAGGTTGCCTTTTCACCACCTCCCACCCCTCACTCCCCACTTCCTTCTCTACCGGACAGCCAGGGTGTGTCAATCTCAGCAACACAGCCACCTAAGTCTGCAGTCACCGCCGAAGAAATAAGGAGAATAATAGAGATGGGAAGGCGGGCAGTTGAGATGGGAAACCGAATCGCCTCCGAAACCCACGAGTTCAGGGAACAATCAAAAGCAGATCTCAAAAAGTAATTAGACGCAATCCATTCACCAAACTCAACAATAAACTCAACATCGTCGACTTCCACATCACAATCTCAACCACCTCCAAAGAACAAGAGCCGAAAGAAGCCTATACGGGGTTAAGCCACCTCCCTCCTTCCTTTTCCTCCTCCACCACGCCTTGACATCCTACAACAACAACAAACAGCTAACGAGGGTTGAAGGGGGCTTGTCCTCCAAATCGTCCCTGCGCGCCTTCGGCGCGTAAAACCATTTCGTTCGTCTCAAATGACTCAGTTGATAAAAAAATTGTTTAGGTAAAAACCATCATTAACGGTGGAGTGGGTTAATATCAATATCGTCGTCCGACAAGTTAATGACCCACAAAAGGAGTTATGTTTGTTTCACACATACCCACTGAGTGCTGTGTCTATTTGAAAATGGTCCATTTTATCTCAAATGTATCCAAAATATTGATGTCTGGCAGCTTGTAGAGGGTTAACAAGTACTAACAGGAATATTTTTCCATGCAACTTGTAATGTCACACTAAGAACTGCAAATGGCCATTTTTTCTTTAAAATCTTCCAAGATGTTTTCAGAGAAATCCCTGCGCATACGCTCTTTTCCAATTCGACGTGACGAAATGCGAAATTCATGTCTCTCCGTGGAAAGTGATGCCACAACTATTCATGAACAAGGAGTGAAAATTTCATGGAAATCTGCCTAGAATTGGTTGAGATATGGCGTTTTGGAGAGAGGAGGTAATTGTTTGAATTTGATCCTTCCTTTTCAAGCCAGTTCGAAAAAAGCGTCGGGAATGGGCGCAGAATCCTTCAGTGCCTCCTCGCTGGAGTAAGTCCACTTAAATGTTACAATTGTGTGTGACTGGTGGAGAGTTGACTGTAAATGGAAGTTGCTTCTTTAAGACAGCCACCAGGGATCCCAACACAACCTTTAAACCTACGAGAATCTCAGAAGTTTAAAGTCAAGAGAAATTGGCGGTGATTGGGTTTCTGGCAGGCAGGAAAAGATTGACGAAGATTTGTATATTGGACATTAAAATAGCACTTCAGACATACACGAACGGTGTTCAGACCGCTGGAGGCAGCGACTTGAAATTTTCAGAACTTGTTCTACGAACCCTCGCCGACATTTTGGGATCTGTTTGGAGTGTCCGGACCGCGTGGAAAACACCACGCATCGCTTGGAATGTGAGAGTACTATTCGTCCCGACTCTATCAGTTTAGAATGGACACGGGCAGTGTTGTAGACGACTGTAGAGCTGCGATTGAGCATAACGTCCCAGGTTTCGGTGCCGCATTGCCTAACCAGCTCCAAAAGAGCGGCGGGGGAGGGATATCATGACACTATCTTTAAACCTTAGATAATCGTCAGAAGTTGAAGTGAAAAGAAATCGGCGGTGAGTAGGTTTTTTGGCGGGTAACGATTAACGAAAATTTGCCAATTAGACATTAAAATTGCACTTCTCACAAACATGAAGCGTGTCTAGACCGCTGAAGGCAGCGACATCTAAGTTTCAGAACTTGTTCTACGCACCCTGGCCGACATTTTGGCATCTGTTGCGAGTGTCGAGGCCGCGTGAAGAACACCACGCATCGCGTGGAAAGTGAGAGTACTATTCGTCCCGACTCTATCAGTTTGGAATGGACTTGAGAACTGTTGTAGACTACTGTAGAGCAGCGATTGAGCATGAAGTCGGAGTTTTTTGTGCCAAATTGCCTAACCAGCTCCAAGGTATGATTTTTCGTCTGTACATCGCCCAGATCGACTGTAGTTTATACCGTTACCATACGTTGAGGTAGCCTCAGATTTGAGGGTACCTTCCTTCAATCCCATTTTATAGCAAAATCTAGCCATGCTCCCAACAACGCCCTCTCCCCGTCGGCCCGGGTGCTTCTAAAAATAGAAAGGTCAATGGGTAGGGGCCCGTTAGCAAACAAACGGGGGCAGGACAGGTGTACTTGATGAAAAAACAGTTTTGTGGACATCCCCAGAAGTGAAAACCTATGCTCAGTGGCTGTAATCAAGATGTTAATTTAGACTCCCATTATGGCCAATATACTATAGAATGCAATTGGGTGGGTGGCGGGCATCATCACTGGATCTAATGTTGTATTTCATGTTTTCTTTATATTCTATTTATTTTTTTGATCTCTCTCTCTCTCTCTCTCTCTCTCTCTCTCTCTCTCTCTCTCTCTCTCTCTCTCTCTCTCTCTCTCTCTCTCTCTCAGTTTAATTTGTGTTTGTCTATAATGTTTATAATATTTAGATTTTGCTAGATTCTGTTATTTATGGAATACGTTCTGCCATATTGTAAATTATTAGTCACCGTACAGGAACGGAGGGGCTTCTAAGTGGTAAGCACTTGTCCTCCAATCCTGATTTGCATTGTCAAGTGGCAAATAAAATATGTTTAATCTAATCTAACAGTAGGGGGGGGGGGGGGCATGTGTCCTAGGTAAAAAAACAGCAGAGGGCAGGTGTCCTAGGTAAAATAAACAGCATGGGGGGGGGGGGGTGTCCCCGCTAATTAATTTTAATAGCAGGCAGTTGTTCATGGGGCAGGTGCCCTATCCCACTGCCCAGTATTCCAAATTTTCTATGGTACCTGGCCTTGACGGAAATAACATTTCAACAAGAAACAACGGGAAACCTATTTGCAATAAAGCTGCAAATATAAAGTTGATTTTAGGACCATTCCATGGACATTTTAAAGCCTACTGCGATATCAGCGTTTCTTACTCTCGTCCTTTCACCACACCGCAGTATTTTACCCGAGTCGAGTTCTGACATCATGCAAGTTTGACGGACATGCTTTCAATTTTGTTATTGACAACAACATATTTATAATTTCGTGCTTACTGATCCGAATTTTGAAAACGACACACGCAATCGCGAAAGCGTTTTCTGAAAACCACGATTCTGTAAAAGGTTTTAGTGAAATTTGATTATTTTTTTTATTTTCAATTTCCGTGGCTCTTGTTGAAAAGGTGCTAATCACTGATCGTCCCAAACGAGATCAAAGACACGCCGTAGTTTAATAACAGACAGAGAATCTTCTAAGAATATACATGCGCAATCCTAAAATGCAATAAATCAAGTGTTTTTTCACGTTTTATGAGAGAAATAGGCCTATGTCCAATTGTATCATTGAATCATTTTTAGGTATATGTGGGTGAGAAATTTTCTATACGGACAAAATACAGGCTAAATAAAATATTTGCCATTATTTTCCGCAGACGTAATTTTGTCTTTGCTTCTTGGGGAAATTTCTTTCTGCTAAATACAACGAAGGTGTGTTATTTGATGTGGTCAGAACCGTCAGGTGGTCGGGTCCGAAACCGCACCTCGTAGGAGATTTAGTGGGGGGGGGGGGGGGGGGGGGGGGAGGGGGGGGGGGGTGTCGATTTTACAAGTAATGTAGGCAGCGTACACGGCATGAGCTGTCTGTCTTTAATCCGACAAAACAGGGTTAAGGCTTGTTTTTTTTAATACCCTTATTTATTTATTTATTTATTTATTTATTTATTTATTTATTTATTTATTTATTTATTGGTGTTTAAGGTCACATACTTCTGCACAATGGCTAATCGTGACCGTGACAGTTTTAGAGGTGGAGGAAGCCGGAGTACCCGGAGAGAACCACCAAGCATCGACGAGCAACTGTCAGCTCCTCAACATTCTCACTCTGTTCAGGCTCCGCTCAGGCAGGGTTACAGAGGTTGAAGACATGTGTACCATCGACGTGCAGTATGCCTTAGTACACGGGGACATCGTGCCCCCATGTCGGCAACCGGGCCAAAGTGCCTTGCCCAAGGACACAACGTGAGTCGTCCCGGACGGGGATCGAACTCGGGACCTCTAGCATAGAAGTACAACAGTCTACCACTGAGCCACCGCGCTCCCTTGAATACCCTTAATACTATCATACATTATCCCCCAGGAATTCTAAATCTGATAAAAGAGGTCATGTTTATCTATTACATACCCATTTTGCTGCCCGAAAACAGCCGATTTTATTAAAATTTTGACGTTTAGCAGCCGGTAGAGGGATTAACAAACGACTAGCGGAATATTCTATCTATGCAATTTGTAAGACCTGCCAATGTCAAATTGTTCTTGAAAATCCCCAACAAGCAGTTAGCGAAATCCACGAAAATGTAAATTTTAAGCGTTTAAGGGGCACCTCTCCTTATCCAGTTCAAAATGGGTTAAGTTTCATTCTTTTAAATACCCTTACTACTTACAAACCTTAAACACCAATTAGATTCCATGATTTTTCTTGACCCCCACAGTGTCTGATGAATTGTTTTTAACTGTCTCACAAAAGTTCCTTCATTGATGTTATGAGAAAGGTGAGTATAGTAGTCTCAAATGATTCGGTTTGGTTTTGATAAAAAAATGTTTAGGTAAAACCCATCATTAATGGTAGAATGGGTTAATATCAATATCAATGTTTCCCTATCAGTTTTGCGTCCGGTAAAAGCCCATGAAGGGTTAACAAATGCCTACCAGAATAATTGATCCATGCAACTGGTCATATGACACCAAGACCTATCAACGGCCATTTTCTCTTGAAAACCCCACAAAATGTTTGTAAAGAAATCCAGGGAAAACGATTTTTAAGCTTTTGATGGGTATCCCTGTTAACCTCCCCAACAGGGGTTAACGCTTGGCTTTTTGAATACCTTTATTACTTACAAAAATGGTCCTCTGTGAATTCCACTTCAAACAAAGGAGATTATGTTTATCTCTCATGTATACATTAGGTGCTGTGCGTGTCTGAAAACAGTCCCATGTTAACAACATTACGATGCTTGGCAGCTTGTAGATGGTTAATGTCACATAAACACCTACGAATAGTCAATTTGTCTTGAAACCCTACAAGTTACCGATAGGGAAATTCACAGAAAATGGGAATTTAAAGCTTTCAAGGGATATCTCTCTTTAGCCTGCCCAAAATGGGTTAAGACGTCGACTTTTGAATACCCTTACTACTTACAAAAATGTTTCCATATAAATTGTACGCGCGATAAAAGAAGGAACTTTTCTTTGTGGTGTACCCTTTGGGTGCTGTTGGTGTGCAAAAACAGCCCATTTTATCACAATTTTGACCTTCAGCAGCCCGGGGAGGGTTAACTAATGCTGACCGGAATATTTTGTTCATGCGACTTGTAATGTCACACCAAGACCTGCAAATAGCCGATTTTTCTTGAAAACCTACAAGATGTTGTTAGAGAAATCCACAGAAAACGTGGATTTTAAGATTTTAATGGGTATCTCTCTTTAACCAGCCCCAAATGGGTTAAGACGTCAAATTTTGAATACCCTTACCACTTTCAAAAATATTTTCCGATCAATTTTGCGTCCGATAAATGAAGGCCCCTTTCTCTGTGGTACATCGTTTGGGTGCTGTTGGTATCTAAAAACAGCCCATTTTATCACAGTTTTTACGTTTAGCAGCTCGGGGAGGGTTAACTAATGCTGACCGGAATATTTTATCCATGCAACTTGTAATGTCACACCAAGACCTGAGAGTGACCAATTTTTCTTGAAAATCTACAAGACTCGTTTAGAGAAATCCACAGAAAACATGAAGTTTTGAGCTTTTTTGGGGTATTGCTGTTTAACCAGCCCAAAACGGGTTAACACTTGGTTTTCTGAACACCCTTATTACTTACAAAAATGATCTTCGGTGAATTCCACTTCCAATAAAGGAAGTTATGTTTACCACTCGGGTATCGTTTGGGTGTTGTGGGGGTCTGAAACCGGCCCATTTCATCAAAATTTCGATGTTTGGCAGCCTGTGGAGGGTTACCATATGCATCGCCAAATATGTCGTGTGTATCAAAGGTTGTGTCATAGGTAGGTCTAGTAATGATGGATGTTTAAAAAAAATCCTAAAGACGTGTTTCGAGAAAGTGCCGATAAACCCCAATTTTGGCTGTTTTTTGCCAATTCTGGCGAAATAAGGGTTAAATCGAAAATTCCGCTTCGGTACATTTTTAGATTTTTTGCCACTCTATGCGTGTGCCAAATTGTGTGAAAATCGGTTCGAAAATGGCTTCTGAATCGTACGGACAAAAATGTGTGGAAAAAAAAAAAAAAAAAAAAAAACCCAAAAAAAAAAAAAAAAAAAATAATAATCCGTAGAAAAACAATAGTCTTTTCCAGAGGGAAAAGCCTAATAAAATAATAATCCGTAGAAAAACAATAGTCTTTTCCAGAGGGAAACAGCCTAATAAATCAAGTCTTTTTTCAGGTTTTACGAGAGAAATATGTCCAATTGTATCATTGAATCATGTTTAGGTATATGTGGGCGAGACATTTTCTATACGGACAAAATACAGACTAAACTAGACTTTATGATTCTGGAGAATCATGGCTTTTCCCGACAAGATTCCATGATTTTTTATGACCCTGCAGTGTCTGAAGAATTGTTTGTAATTGTATCATTAAAGTATTTTTAGTGATGTCTTGAGAAAAGTGGGTATAATTGTCTCAAATGACCCAGTGTGATAAAAGAACGTTTTGGCTAAATCATCATTGTTTGTGGAGAGGATTAATATTAATATCAGCGTCTGAGAATCAGCGTCTAATGCAAATAGCCCATTGTATCTCAAATTTATCTGAAATGTCGATATTTGACGGTTTGTGGAGGGTTAATGAAGGCTTTCGAGAATAATTCTTCTCCAGGGTTTATTTGTTTTAAAAATCTGTAAGAACCAGTTGAAGATATCCACAGAAAATGTGAACTTTAAATTCTTAAGCATGTCATGTATAGTCCCTGTATCAATTATCTCCTATTGGACCACAGTTGTTGAGCATGATTATGTCATTTTTTCACACCTTGTAGAGCTCACCTATCACCTGTCTGTTAATAGCAGAAGTAAATTTCTCTCCAATTGGTTTTCCCCGTAGGATAAGTTTTATTTATTACAATGAAGATATCCATACATGCAATGCCAAACGTAAATAGGAAGTGTTGTTTGTACATATGTGTAGATAAAATATACCCTGGGACGGAGAAAGGGGAGTATAGCCGTCTTACAAACTAGTATATATCTAGCCCCACTGCCGGGGAAATGTTGGCGCCTTGCACCACTGCATTTGATAACCGCCTTACTGAGTAGTAAATATACCTGCCCCCCTTCCCATGTTGGGGACCCCCCCCCCCCCCTTTTATTGTAGGGTTCCTTAGGCACAACATAGCGTCATTAAGATGGATATATACTGCCACGTCGCCACCCTGTGGCGGAGGCGGGGCAGTGTATAGCCGTTTTACAGACCTGTATATACCTGGACCCACTGTCGGGGAAATGCTATAGTGTCAACACTATTTGATATTATAAGTAACTGATCCCATTGTAGCTAACGTTATTTACTGCTTTCTTATCAAGTAGTGGCGGGGCGCAGTGGCATTGTGGTAGCCGGTTCTCGTCAGATCACCGAAGTTTTGGAACGTTGAGCCTGGTTAATCATTGAATGGGTGGCCGTCTGAGCGATCAATTTGGACTCCCATGTTGTATCCTTGCGCAAGGCACTTAACTCCGATTGTCCATATGGGGGCACGAGGCCGCCATGTACTAAGGCGTACTGCACGTCGACGGTGCGCATGTCTTCAACCAATCTAACCCTGCCTGTGCTGCAGTTCGGAGCTACAATGTTGGGAAGCTGGCAGCTGCTCGTCGTTGCTCGGTTGTTCTTTCCAGATACTGCGGCTTCCTCTGCCCGTAGAACTGTCACGGTCATGATTAGCCATTTTGCATAAGTATATGCCCTTAAACACCAATAAATAAATAATAAATGAGATCATGCAGGGCAGTGTGGAATACGAGGTGAGGCGTACCTTTCAATGTGTGTTTGGTTGGAGAAAGAGGCAGGGAGGAGGTGATAACCTTGGTAATTTTGTTTGGATGAATCGGCGGCTGGCGTGGGACACCGTGGAATTGACCGATGAAGTGGGACACAGTGAGAGTGGAACTTATGGGCGGTTATTCTTGATAATAAATAAATATACACTTACTTTTGAGTTCATACAGGGTGAGTATAGTAGTCTCAAATGAGAATGGCCAATATTTGTCTTGAAAACCTATGAGAGGCTTTTAGAGAAATCCTCGGAAAATATGAATTTTTAACCTATTGAGGGGTATCGCTCTGTAACCAGCCCTAAACGGATTAATGCTTGGTTTTGTGAATACATTCATTACCTGAAAAAATGATCCTCAGTGAATTTCACTTCCAATGAGGAAGGTTATGTTTATCACGCAGGTACACATTGGGTGTTATGGGTGCCCCAAAACAGCCCGTTTTCTCAAAATGTCTATACTTTGCAGTCTCTGGAGGGTTAATAATTGCTTTCCGGAATATTTTGCCCATCCAACTTGTAATGTCACTCAAAGACCTGCAAATCGTCAATTTTTCTTGAAAACTTGTAGATTTTTTGGGGAAATCCACAGAAAACGGGAATTTTAAGCTTTTGAGGGGTATATCTCCTTAACCAGTCGACAATGGGTTAAGACCTCGATTTTTGACTATCCTTACTACTTACAAAAATGTTTCTCTATCAGTTTTGCGTCCAGTAAAAGAAGTTACGTTTCTCTGTGGCATTTCAATTTGATGTTGTTAGTGTCCAAAAACAGACTATTTCTTCAAAATTTTTGACATTTAGCAGCCCAAGCAGGGTTAACAAATACCTACCAGAATAATTTATCATTGCAACTGGTAATGTGATACCACGACCTATCAACGGCCATTTTCTCTTG
Organism: Pictodentalium vernedei; assembly: GCA_031216915.1. NCBI lineage: Eukaryota > Metazoa > Mollusca > Scaphopoda > Dentaliida > Dentaliidae > Pictodentalium > Pictodentalium vernedei. The sequence continues at coordinate 806,768,236 of CM062297.1, forward strand.
AAACCCCTACAAGATGTTTGTAAAGAAATCCAGGGAAAACGATTTTTAAGCATTCGATGGGTATCCCTGTTAACCTCCCCAACTGGGGTTAATGCTTGTTTTTTTTGAATACCCTTATTACTTACAAAAATGGTCCTCTGTGAATTCCACTTCCAACAAAGGTGATTATGTTTATCTCTCGTGTATACATTGGGTGCTGTGCGTGTCCGAAAACAGCCCATGTCAACAAAATTACGATGCTTGGCAGCTTGTAGATGGTTAATAAACGCTCACCGTAGTATTTTGTCAATGCAACTTGTAATGTCACACAAAGACCTGCGAATAGTCAATTTTTACTGAAAACCTACAAGTTGTTTTTAGAGAAATCCACAGGAAATGGGAATTTTAAGCTTTTAAGGGATATCTCTCTTAGCCTAACCAAAATGGGTTAAGACTTCGACTTTTGAATACCCTTACTACTTACAAAAATGTTTCTGTATAAATTGTACACTCGATAAAAGGAGGCGCTTTTCTTTGTGGTGTACCCATTGGGTGCCGTTGGTGTCCAAAAGCAACCCATTTTATCACAATTTTTGAAGTTGAGGAGCCCTGGGAGGGTTAACTAATGCTGACCGGAATATTTTGTCCATGAAACTTGTAATGCCACACCAAGACCTGCGAATACCCGATTTTTTCTTGAAAACCTACAAGATGTTTTTAGAGAAATCCACAGGAAACGGATATCTTAAGATTCTAATGGGTATCTCTCTTTAACCAGACCAAAATGGGTTAAGACGTCGAATTTTGAAGACCCTTACCACTTTCAAAAATATTTTCTGATCAATTTTGCGTCCGATAAATGAAGGCCACTTTCTCTGTGGTATACCGTTTGGGTGCTGTTGGTGTCCAAAAACAGCCAATTTTATCACACTTTTTACGTTTAGCAGCTCGGGGAGGGTTAAGTAATGCTGACAGGAATATTTTGTCCATGCAACTTGTAATGTCACACCAAGACCTGGGAGTGACAAATATTTCCTGGAAATCTACAAGACTCGTCTAGAGAAATCCACGGAAAACATTAAGTTTTGAGCTTTTTGGTGGTATTGCTGTTTAACCATCCAAAACGGGTTAACGCTTGGTTTTCTGAACACCCTTATTACTTACAAAAATGATCTTCGGTGAATTCCACTTCCAATAAAAGAAGTTATGTGTATCTATCGTGTATCGTTTGGGTGCTGTGGGGGCCCAAAAACAGCCCATTTCATCAACATTTCGATGTTTGGCAGCCTGTGGAGGGTTACCATATGCATCGCCTAACATGTCATGTGTATCAATGGTCGTGTCACAGGCAGTTCTAGCAATGATGAATGTTTAAAAAAAATCTACAAGACGTGTTTCGAGAAAGTGCCGATAAACCCTAATTTTGGCAGTTTTTTGCCAATTCTGACGAAATAAGGGTTAAATCGAAAATTCCGCTTCGGTACGTTTTTAGATTTTGTGCCCCTCTATGGGTGTGGAAAATTTTGTGAAAATCGGTTCTAAAATGGCTTCTGAATCGTACGGACAAAATGTGTGAAAAAAAAAAACAAAAAAAAAAAAACAACTAGACTTTATGATTCTGGAGAATCATGGCTTTTCCCGATGAGATTCCATGATTTGTCATGACCCCACAGTGTATGATGAATTGCTTTTGACTATCTCACTGAAGTTCCTTCATTGATGTCATGAAAAAGGTTAGTATAAAAGTCTCAAATGACTCAGTTTGATAAAAAAAGTAAAAACCATCATTAACGGTGGAGAGGGTTAATATCAATATCGTCGTCCAATAAGTTAATGACCAACAAAAGGAGTTATGTTTGTTTGACAAATAACCACTGAGTGCTGTATCTATTTGAAAATGGTCCGTTTTATCTCAAATGTATCCAAAATATTGATGTTTGGCAGCTTGTTAAGGGTTAACAAGTGCTAACAGGAATATTTATTCATGCAACTTGTAATTTGACACCAAAAACTGTGAATGGCCATTTTTACTTAAAAATCTACGAGATGTTTTCAGAGAAATCCAGGGAGAACATGAATGTTATGCTGTTGATGGGTATAATTGTTTATCCAGCCCAAAACGGGTTAAGGGTTGTTTTTTAATACGCTTATTACTTATAAAAATAATTCTCCGTGAATTCTATTTCCACTTATGTTGATTTCTCCTCTTAACTTTGGGTGTTGCGGGTATGCAAACACAGCCCATTTTTTCAACATTTTGATGTTAGAGACCCAGGATAGGGTTAACAAATGCTTACTGGAATATTTTGTCCATGCAACTTATAATTCACACTAAGATCTGAGAATGGCCAATTTTTCTTGAAAATCTACGTGATGTTTTTAGAGAAATCCTCGGATAACATGAATTTTTAACCTTTTGAGTGGTATCATCCTAAAACCAGCTCTAAACGGGTTAATGCTTCGTTTTATGAAGACCTTCATTACTTACAAAAATGATCCTCGGTGAATCCCAATTCCAATGAACGTGGTTATGTTCATCTCGCAGGTACACATTGGGTGTAATGGGTGGCCAGGTACAGCCCATTTTCTCAAAATTTGCTGTCTCTGGAGAGTTAACAAACGCTTACCGGAATCTTTTGTTCATGCAACTTGTAATGTCACTCCAAAACCTGCAAATGGTCAATTTCTCTTGAATACGTACTAGATTTTTTGGAGAAATCCCCAGAAAATGGGAATTTTAAGCTTTTAAGGGGTACATCTCCTTAACAGGTCGAAAATGGGTTAAGACCTCAATTTTTGAATACCCTTACTACTTACTAAAAATTTTCCCTATCAGTTTTGCGTCCGGTAAAAGAAGTTATGATTCTCTGCAGCATTCCCATTTGATGGTGTTGGTGTCCAAAAACGGACTATTTTTTCGAAATTTTGACATTTAGCAGCCCATGGCGGGTTAACAAATGCTTATCTGAATATTTTATCCATGCAACTGGTAATGTGACTCTAAGACCTATCAACGGCCATTTTCTCTTGAAACCCTACGAGACGTTTGTAAAGAAATTCAGGGAAAACGTGATTTTTTAAGCTTTTGGTGGGTATTGCTATTAACCATCCCAAAAGGGGTTAATGCTTGGTTTTTTGAATACCCTTATTCCTAACAAATTTGGTCCTCGGTGAATTCCACTTCCAACAAAGTAGATTATGTTTATCTCTCGGGTATGCATTGGGTGCTGTGCGCGTCTGAAAATAGCCTATTTCAACAAAATTACGATGCTTAGCAGCCTGCAGAGGTTAATAAATGCTCACCGGAATATTTTGTCCATGCAACTTGTAATGTCACACAAAGACCTGCGAATAGTCAATTTTTCCTGAAAACCTACTAGTTGCTTTTAGAGAAATCCACAAAAAATTGGAATTTTAAGCTTTTAAGGGGTATCTCTCTTTAAGCAGTCCAAAATGGGTTAAGACTTCGACTTTTGAATACCCTTACCACTTTCAAAAATGTTTCCCCATCAATTTTGCGTCCGATAAAAGAAGGAACCTTTCTTGGTGGTACACCAAGTGGGTGCTGTTGGCGTCCAAAAACAACCTGTTTTATCACAATTTTGACTTTTAAAAGCCCGAGGAGGGTTAACAAATGCTCACCGCAGTATTTTGTCCATGCAACTTCTATTGTCACACCAAGGCCTGGGAGTGACAAGTTTTTATTGAAAATCTTCAAGACTTGTTTCCAGAAATCCACAGAAAATACGAAATTTTGAGCTTTATGGGGGTCTTGCTGTTTAACCAGCCCAAAATAGGTTAACGCTTGGTTTTCTGAACACTCTTATTACTGACAAAAATGATCCTAGGTGAATTCCACTCCCAGTAAAGGAAGTTATGTTTATCTCTCATGTATTGTTTGGGTGCAGTGGGGGCCTGAAACCGGCCTATTTCATCAAAATTTCGATGTTTGGCAGTCTGTGGAGGGTTACCATGTGCATCGCCGGATATGTCGTGTGTATCAAAGGTCGTGTCACGGGCAGGTCTATCAATGATAAAGGTTTAAAAAAAATCTACATGACATGTTTCGAGAAAGTGCCGATAAACCGCAATTTTGGCAGTTTTTTGCCAATTCTGACGAAATAAGGGTTAAATCGAAAATTCCGCTTGGGTACATTTTTAGATTTTGCGCTCCTCTATGCGTGTGCAAAATTTCGTGAAAATCGGTTCGAAAATGGCTTCTGAATCGTACGGACAAAATGTGTGGAAAAAAAAAAACAAAAAAAAAAAATAAAATAATAATCCGTAGAAAAACAATAGTCTTTTCCAGAGGGAAACAGCCTAATAAATCAAGTCTTTTTTCAGGTTTTACGAGAGAAATATGTCCAATTGTATCATTGAATCATGTTTAGGTATATGTGGGCGAGACATTTTCTATACGGACAAAATACAGACTAAACTAGACTTTATGATTCTGGAGAATCATGGCTTTTCCCGACAAGATTCCATGATTTTTTATGACCCTGCAGTGTCTGAAGAATTGTTTGTAATTGTATCATTAAAGTATTTTTAGTGATGTCTTGAGAAAAGTGGGTATAATTGTCTCAAATGACCCAGTGTGATAAAAGAACGTTTTGGCTAAATCATCATTGTTTGTGGAGAGGATTAATATTAATATCAGCGTCTGAGAATCAGCGTCTAATGCAAATAGCCCATTGTATCTCAAATTTATCTGAAATGTCGATATTTGACGGTTTGTGGAGGGTTAATGAAGGCTTTCGAGAATAATTCTTCTCCAGGGTTTATTTGTTTTAAAAATCTGTAAGAACCAGTTGAAGATATCCACAGAAAATGTGAACTTTAAATTCTTAAGCATGTCATGTATAGTCCCTGTATCAATTATCTCCTATTGGACCACAGTTGTTGAGCATGATTATGTCATTTTTTCACACCTTGTAGAGCTCACCTATCACCTGTCTGTTAATAGCAGAAGTAAATTTCTCTCCAATTGGTTTTCCCCGTAGGATAAGTTTTATTTATTACAATGAAGATATCCATACATGCAATGCCAAACGTAAATAGGAAGTGTTGTTTGTACATATGTGTAGATAAAATATACCCTGGGACGGAGAAAGGGGAGTATAGCCATCTTACAAACTAGTATATATCTAGCCCCACTGCCGGGGAAATGTTGGCGCCTTGCACCACTGCATTTGATAACCGCCTTACTGAGTAGTAAATATACCTGCCCCCCTTCCCATGTTGGGGACCCCCCCCCCCCCCTTTTATTGTAGGGTTCCTTAGGCACAACATAGCGTCATTAAGATGGATATATACTGCCACGTCGCCACCCTGTGGCGGAGGCGGGGCAGTGTATAGCCGTTTTACAGACCTGTATATACCTGGACCCACTGTCGGGGAAATGCTATAGTGTCAACACTATTTGATATTATAAGTAACTGATCCCATTGTAGCTAACGTTATTTACTGCTTTCTTATCAAGTAGTGGCGGGGCGCAGTGGCATTGTGGTAGCCGGTTCTCGTCAGATCACCGAAGTTTTGGAACGTTGAGCCTGGTTAATCATTGAATGGGTGGCCGTCTGAGCGATCAATTTGGACTCCCATGTTGTATCCTTGCGCAAGGCACTTAACTCCGATTGTCCATATGGGGGCACGAGGCCGCCATGTACTAAGGCGTACTGCACGTCGACGGTGCGCATGTCTTCAACCAATCTAACCCTGCCTGTGCTGCAGTTCGGAGCTACAATGTTGGGAAGCTGGCAGCTGCTCGTCGTTGCTCGGTTGTTCTTTCCAGATACTGCGGCTTCCTCTGCCCGTAGAACTGTCACGGTCATGATTAGCCATTTTGCATAAGTATATGCCCTTAAACACCAATAAATAAATAATAAATGAGATCATGCAGGGCAGTGTGGAATACGAGGTGAGGCGTACCTTTCAATGTGTGTTTGGTTGGAGAAAGAGGCAGGGAGGAGGTGATAACCTTGGTAATTTTGTTTGGATGAATCGGCGGCTGGCGTGGGACACCGTGGAATTGACCGATGAAGTGGGACACAGTGAGAGTGGAACTTATGGGCGGTTATTCTTGATAATAAATAAATATACACTTACTTTTGAGTTCATACAGGGTGAGTATAGTAGTCTCAAATGAGAATGGCCAATATTTGTCTTGAAAACCTATGAGAGGCTTTTAGAGAAATCCTCGGAAAATATGAATTTTTAACCTATTGAGGGGTATCGCTCTGTAACCAGCCCTAAACGGATTAATGCTTGGTTTTGTGAATACATTCATTACCTGAAAAAATGATCCTCAGTGAATTTCACTTCCAATGAGGAAGGTTATGTTTATCACGCAGGTACACATTGGGTGTTATGGGTGCCCCAAAACAGCCCGTTTTCTCAAAATGTCTATACTTTGCAGTCTCTGGAGGGTTAATAATTGCTTTCCGGAATATTTTGCCCATCCAACTTGTAATGTCACTCAAAGACCTGCAAATCGTCAATTTTTCTTGAAAACTTGTAGATTTTTTGGGGAAATCCACAGAAAACGGGAATTTTAAGCTTTTGAGGGGTATATCTCCTTAACCAGTCGACAATGGGTTAAGACCTCGATTTTTGACTATCCTTACTACTTACAAAAATGTTTCTTTATCAGTTTTGCGTCCAGTAAAAGAAGTTACGTTTCTCTGTGGCATTTCAATTTGATGTTGTTAGTGTCCAAAAACAGACTATTTCTTCAAAATTTTTGACATTTAGCAGCCCAAGCAGGGTTAACAAATACCTACCAGAATAATTTATCATTGCAACTGGTAATGTGATACCACGACCTATCAACGGCCATTTTCTCTTGAAACCCCTACAAGATGTTTGTAAAGAAATCCAGGGAAAACGATTTTTAAGCATTCGATGGGTATCCCTGTTAACCTCCCCAACTGGGGTTAATGCTTGTTTTTTTTGAATACCCTTATTACTTACAAAAATGGTCCTCTGTGAATTCCACTTCCAACAAAGGTGATTATGTTTATCTCTCGTGTATACATTGGGTGCTGTGCGTGTCCGAAAACAGCCCATGTCAACAAAATTACGATGCTTGGCAGCTTGTAGATGGTTAATAAACGCTCACCGTAGTATTTTGTCAATGCAACTTGTAATGTCACACAAAGACCTGCGAATAGTCAATTTTTACTGAAAACCTACAAGTTGTTTTTAGAGAAATCCACAGGAAATGGGAATTTTAAGCTTTTAAGGGATATCTCTCTTAGCCTAACCAAAATGGGTTAAGACTTCGACTTTTGAATACCCTTACTACTTACAAAAATGTTTCTGTATAAATTGTACACTCGATAAAAGGAGGCGCTTTTCTTTGTGGTGTACCCATTGGGTGCCGTTGGTGTCCAAAAGCAACCCATTTTATCACAATTTTTGAAGTTGAGGAGCCCTGGGAGGGTTAACTAATGCTGACCGGAATATTTTGTCCATGAAACTTGTAATGCCACACCAAGACCTGCGAATACCCGATTTTTTCTTGAAAACCTACAAGATGTTTTTAGAGAAATCCACAGGAAACGGATATCTTAAGATTCTAATGGGTATCTCTCTTTAACCAGACCAAAATGGGTTAAGACGTCGAATTTTGAAGACCCTTACCACTTTCAAAAATATTTTCTGATCAATTTTGCGTCCGATAAATGAAGGCCACTTTCTCTGTGGTATACCGTTTGGGTGCTGTTGGTGTCCAAAAACAGCCAATTTTATCACACTTTTTACGTTTAGCAGCTCGGGGAGGGTTAAGTAATGCTGACAGGAATATTTTGTCCATGCAACTTGTAATGTCACACCAAGACCTGGGAGTGACAAATATTTCCTGGAAATCTACAAGACTCGTCTAGAGAAATCCACGGAAAACATTAAGTTTTGAGCTTTTTGGTGGTATTGCTGTTTAACCATCCCAAAACGGGTTAACGCTTGGTTTTCTGAACACCCTTATTACTTACAAAAATGATCTTCGGTGAATTCCACTTCCAATAAAAGAAGTTATGTGTATCTATCGTGTATCGTTTGGGTGCTGTGGGGGCCCAAAAACAGCCCATTTCATCAACATTTCGATGTTTGGCAGCCTGTGGAGGGTTACCATATGCATCGCCTAACATGTCATGTGTATCAATGGTCGTGTCACAGGCAGTTCTAGCAATGGTGAATGTTTAAAAAAAATCTACAAGACGTGTTTCGAGAAAGTGCCGATAAACCCTAATTTTGGCAGTTTTTTGCCAATTCTGACGAAATAAGGGTTAAATCGAAAATTCCGCTTCGGTACGTTTTTAGATTTTGTGCCCCTCTATGGGTGTGGAAAATTTTGTGAAAATCGGTTCTAAAATGGCTTCTGAATCGTACGGACAAAATGTGTGAAAAAAAAAAACAAAAAAAAAAAAAACAACTAGACTTTATGATTCTGGAGAATCATGGCTTTTCCCGATGAGATTCCATGATTTGTCATGACCCCACAGTGTATGATGAATTGCTTTTGACTATCTCACTGAAGTTCCTTCATTGATGTCATGAAAAAGGTTAGTATAAAAGTCTCAAATGACTCAGTTTGATAAAAAAAGTAAAAACCATCATTAACGGTGGAGAGGGTTAATATCAATATCGTCGTCCAATAAGTTAATGACCAACAAAAGGAGTTATGTTTGTTTGACAAATAACCACTGAGTGCTGTATCTATTTGAAAATGGTCCGTTTTATCTCAAATGTATCCAAAATATTGATGTTTGGCAGCTTGTTAAGGGTTAACAAGTGCTAACAGGAATATTTATTCATGCAACTTGTAATTTGACACCAAAAACTGTGAATGGCCATTTTTACTTAAAAATCTACGAGATGTTTTCAGAGAAATCCAGGGAGAACATGAATGTTATGCTGTTGATGGGTATAATTGTTTATCCAGCCCAAAACGGGTTAAGGGTTGTTTTTTAATACGCTTATTACTTATAAAAATAATTCTCCGTGAATTCTATTTCCACTTATGTTGATTTCTCCTCTTAACTTTGGGTGCTGCGGGTATGCAAACACAGCCCATTTTTTCAACATTTTGATGTTAGAGACCCAGGATAGGGTTAACAAATGCTTACTGGAATATTTTGTCCATGCAACTTATAATTCACACTAAGATCTGAGAATGGCCAATTTTTCTTGAAAATCTACGTGATGTTTTTAGAGAAATCCTCGGATAACATGAATTTTTAACCTTTTGAGTGGTATCATCCTAAAACCAGCTCTAAACGGGTTAATGCTTCGTTTTATGAAGACCTTCATTACTTACAAAAATGATCCTAGGTGAATCCCACTTCCAATGAACGTGGTTATGTTCATCTCGCAGGTACACATTGGGTGTAATGGGTGGCCAGGTACAGCCCATTTTCTCAAAATTTGCTGTCTCTGGAGAGTTAACAAACGCTTACCGGAATCTTTTGTTCATGCAACTTGTAATGTCACTCCAAAACCTGCAAATGGTCAATTTCTCTTGAATACGTACTAGATTTTTTGGAGAAATCCCCAGAAAATGGGAATTTTAAGCTTTTAAGGGGTACATCTCCTTAACAGGTCGAAAATGGGTTAAGACCTCAATTTTTGAATACCCTTACTACTTACTAAAAATTTTCCCTATCAGTTTTGCGTCCGGTAAAAGAAGTTATGATTCTCTGCAGCATTCCCATTTGATGGTGTTGGTGTCCAAAAACGGACTATTTTTTCGAAATTTTGACATTTAGCAGCCCATGGCGGGTTAACAAATGCTTATCTGAATATTTTATCCATGCAACTGGTAATGTGACTCTAAGACCTATCAACGGCCATTTTCTCTTGAAACCCTACGAGACGTTTGTAAAGAAATTCAGGGAAAACGTGATTTTTTAAGCTTTTGGTGGGTATTGCTATTAACCATCCCAAAAGGGGTTAATGCTTGGTTTTTTGAATACCCTTATTCCTAACAAATTTGGTCCTCGGTGAATTCCACTTCCAACAAAGTAGATTATGTTTATCTCTCGGGTATGCATTGGGTGCTGTGCGCGTCTGAAAATAGCCTATTTCAACAAAATTACGATGATTAGCAGCCTGCAGAGGTTAATAAATGCTCACCGGAATATTTTGTCCATGCAACTTGTAATGTCACACAAAGACCTGCGAATAGTCAATTTTTCCTGAAAACCTACTAGTTGCTTTTAGAGAAATCCACAAAAAATTGGAATTTTAAGCTTTTAAGGGGTATCTCTCTTTAAGCAGTCCAAAATGGGTTAAGACTTCGACTTTTGAATACCCTTACCACTTTCAAAAATGTTTCCCCATCAATTTTGCGTCCGATAAAAGAAGGAACCTTTCTTGGTGGTACACCAAGTGGGTGCTGTTGGCGTCCAAAAACAACCTGTTTTATCACAATTTTGACTTTTAAAAGCCCGAGGAGGGTTAACAAATGCTCACCGCAGTATTTTGTCCATGCAACTTCTATTGTCACACCAAGGCCTGGGAGTGACAAGTTTTTATTGAAAATCTTCAAGACTTGTTTCCAGAAATCCACAGAAAATACGAAATTTTGAGCTTTATGGGGGTCTTGCTGTTTAACCAGCCCAAAATAGGTTAACGCTTGGTTTTTTGAACACTCTTATTACTGACAAAAATGATCCTAGGTGAATTCCACTCCCAGTAAAGGAAGTTATGTTTATCTCTCATGTATTGTTTGGGTGCAGTGGGGGCCTGAAACCGGCCTATTTCATCAAAATTTCGATGTTTGGCAGTCTGTGGAGGGTTACCATGTGCATCGCCGGATATGTCGTGTGTATCAAAGGTCGTGTCACGGGCAGGTCTATCAATGATAAAGGTTTAAAAAAAATCTACATGACATGTTTCGAGAAAGTGCCGATAAACCCCAATTTTGGCAGTTTTTTGCCAATTCTGACGAAATAAGGGTTAAATCGAAAATTCCGCTTGGGTACATTTTTAGATTTTGCGCTCCTCTATGCGTGTGCAAAATTTCGTGAAAATCGGTTCGAAAATGGCTTCTGAATCGTACGGACAAAATGTGTGGAAAAAAAAAAACAAAAAAAAAAAATAAAATAATAATCCGTAGAAAAACAATAGTCTTTTCCAGAGGGAAACAGCCTAATAAATCAAGTCTTTTTTCAGGTTTTACGAGAGAAATATGTCCAATTGTATCATTGAATCATGTTTAGGTATATGTGGGCGAGACATTTTCTATACGGACAAAATACAGACTAAACTAGACTTTATGATTCTGGAGAATCATGGCTTTTCCCGACAAGATTCCATGATTTTTTATGACCCTGCAGTGTCTGAAGAATTGTTTGTAATTGTATCATTAAAGTATTTTTAGTGATGTCTTGAGAAAAGTGGGTATAATTGTCTCAAATGACCCAGTGTGATAAAAGAACGTTTTGGCTAAATCATCATTGTTTGTGGAGAGGATTAATATTAATATCAGCGTCTGAGAATCAGCGTCTAATGCAAATAGCCCATTGTATCTCAAATTTATCTGAAATGTCGATATTTGACGGTTTGTGGAGGGTTAATGAAGGCTTTCGAGAATAATTCTTCTCCAGGGTTTATTTGTTTTAAAAATCTGTAAGAACCAGTTGAAGATATCCACAGAAAATGTGAACTTTAAATTCTTAAGCATGTCATGTATAGTCCCTGTATCAATTATCTCCTATTGGACCACAGTTGTTGAGCATGATTATGTCATTTTTTCACACCTTGTAGAGCTCACCTATCACCTGTCTGTTAATAGCAGAAGTAAATTTCTCTCCAATTGGTTTTCCCCGTAGGATAAGTTTTATTTATTACAATGAAGATATCCATACATGCAATGCCAAACGTAAATAGGAAGTGTTGTTTGTACATATGTGTAGATAAAATATACCCTGGGACGGAGAAAGGGGAGTATAGCCGTCTTACAAACTAGTATATATCTAGCCCCACTGCCGGGGAAATGTTGGCGCCTTGCACCACTGCATTTGATAACCGCCTTACTGAGTAGTAAATATACCTGCCCCCCTTCCCATGTTGGGGACCCCCCCCCCCTTTTATTGTAGGGTTCCTTAGGCACAACATAGCGTCATTAAGATGGATATATACTGCCACGTCGCCACCCTGTGGCGGAGGCGGGGCAGTGTATAGCCGTTTTACAGACCTGTATATACCTGGACCCACTGTCGGGGAAATGCTATAGTGTCAACACTATTTGATATTATAAGTAACTGATCCCATTGTAGCTAACGTTATTTACTGCTTTCTTATCAAGTAGTGGCGGGGCGCAGTGGCATTGTGGTAGCCGGTTCTCGTCAGATCACCGAAGTTTTGGAACGTTGAGCCTGGTTAATCATTGAATGGGTGGCCGTCTGAGCGATCAATTTGGACTCCCATGTTGTATCCTTGCGCAAGGCACTTAACTCCGATTGTCCATATGGGGGCACGAGGCCGCCATGTACTAAGGCGTACTGCACGTCGACGGTGCGCATGTCTTCAACCAATCTAACCCTGCCTGTGCTGCAGTTCGGAGCTACAATGTTGGGAAGCTGGCAGCTGCTCGTCGTTGCTCGGTTGTTCTTTCCAGATACTGCGGCTTCCTCTGCCCGTAGAACTGTCACGGTCATGATTAGCCATTTTGCATAAGTATATGCCCTTAAACACCAATAAATAAATAATAAATGAGATCATGCAGGGCAGTGTGGAATACGAGGTGAGGCGTACCTTTCAATGTGTGTTTGGTTGGAGAAAGAGGCAGGGAGGAGGTGATAACCTTGGTAATTTTGTTTGGATGAATCGGCGGCTGGCGTGGGACACCGTGGAATTGACCGATGAAGTGGGACACAGTGAGAGTGGAACTTATGGGCGGTTATTCTTGATAATAAATAAATATACACTTACTTTTGAGTTCATACAGGGTGAGTATAGTAGTCTCAAATGAGAATGGCCAATATTTGTCTTGAAAACCTATGAGAGGCTTTTAGAGAAATCCTCGGAAAATATGAATTTTTAACCTATTGAGGGGTATCGCTCTGTAACCAGCCCTAAACGGATTAATGCTTGGTTTTGTGAATACATTCATTACCTGAAAAAATGATCCTCAGTGAATTTCACTTCCAATGAGGAAGGTTATGTTTATCACGCAGGTACACATTGGGTGTTATGGGTGCCCCAAAACAGCCCGTTTTCTCAAAATGTCTATACTTTGCAGTCTCTGGAGGGTTAATAATTGCTTTCCGGAATATTTTGCCCATCCAACTTGTAATGTCACTCAAAGACCTGCAAATCGTCAATTTTTCTTGAAAACTTGTAGATTTTTTGGGGAAATCCACAGAAAACGGGAATTTTAAGCTTTTGAGGGGTATATCTCCTTAACCAGTCGACAATGGGTTAAGACCTCGATTTTTGACTATCCTTACTACTTACAAAAATGTTTCTCTATCAGTTTTGCGTCCAGTAAAAGAAGTTACGTTTCTCTGTGGCATTTCAATTTGATGTTGTTAGTGTCCAAAAACAGACTATTTCTTCAAAATTTTTGACATTTAGCAGCCCAAGCAGGGTTAACAAATACCTACCAGAATAATTTATCATTGCAACTGGTAATGTGATACCACGACCTATCAACGGCCATTTTCTCTTGAAACCCCTACAAGATGTTTGTAAAGAAATCCAGGGAAAACGATTTTTAAGCATTCGATGGGTATCCCTGTTAACCTCCCCAACTGGGGTTAATGCTTGGTTTTTTTGAATACCCTTATTACTTACAAAAAATGGTCCTCTGTGAATTCCACTTCCAACAAAGGTGATTATGTTTATCTCTCGTGTATACATTGGGTGCTGTGCGTGTCCGAAAACAGCCCATGTCAACAAAATTACGATGCTTGGCAGCTTGTAGATGGTTAATAAACGCTCACCGTAGTATTTTGTCAATGCAACTTGTAATTCACACAAAGACCTGCGAATAGTCAATTTTTACTGAAAACCTACAAGTTGTTTTTAGAGAAATCCACAGGAAATGGGAATTTTAAGCTTTTAAGGGATATCTCTCTTAGCCTAACCAAAATGGGTTAAGACTTCGACTTTTGAATACCCTTACTACTTACAAAAATGTTTCTGTATAAATTGTACACTCGATAAAAGGAGGCGCTTTTCTTTGTGGTGTACCCATTGGGTGCCGTTGGTGTCCAAAAGCAACCCATTTTATCACAATTTTTGAAGTTGAGGAGCCCTGGGAGGGTTAACTAATGCTGACCGGAATATTTTGTCCATGAAACTTGTAATGCCACACCAAGACCTGCGAATACCCGATTTTTTCTTGAAAACCTACAAGATGTTTTTAGAGAAATCCACAGGAAACGGATATCTTAAGATTCTAATGGGTATCTCTCTTTAACCAGACCAAAATGGGTTAAGACGTCGAATTTTGAAGACCCTTACCACTTTCAAAAATATTTTCTGATCAATTTTGCGTCCGATAAATGAAGGCCACTTTCTCTGTGGTATACCGTTTGGGTGCTGTTGGTGTCCAAAAACAGCCAATTTTATCACACTTTTTACGTTTAGCAGCTCGGGGAGGGTTAAGTAATGCTGACAGGAATATTTTGTCCATGCAACTTGTAATGTCACACCAAGACCTGGGAGTGACAAATATTTCCTGGAAATCTACAAGACTCGTCTAGAGAAATCCACGGAAAACATTAAGTTT